>CM077230.1:34272950-34880450 GCA_039654775.1 Spinibarbus caldwelli | reverse complement strand
TAGCAGAAAAGTCAGAGAGGAGTGATTGATATAAATTAAGGTCAGTAGGATTTTGTGATTTGCGCCATACCCTCTCTGCAGCCCTGAGCTTAGAACGATGTTCGCGGAGAACGTCAGATAGCCAAGGGGCAGAAGGGGTGGTACGGGCTGGCCTGGAAGATAAAGGGCAGAATGTATCTAAACAAGATGTCAGAGTGGAACAGAAAGTATCAGTAGCACTGTTAGCATCAAGAGATGATAACTGTATAGAGGGAGGAAGCGAAGATGAAACCATAGCAGATAACCGGGAGGGTGAGAGTGAGTGTAAGTTACGTCGAAAAGTGACATGTGGAGGGGTATGTGTTGTGTCAGGAATCATGTCGAGGTTAAGAGTGAGGAGGAAGTGATCCGAGGTGTGCAGTGGAGTAACCAGCACATGATCAGTGGAGCAGTGTCGTGTGTAAATAAGGTCCAGTTGGTTGCCTGATTTGTGAGTAGCTGTAGTTAACACTCTCTTGAGATCAAAAGAGGCAAGCAGAGTGTGGAAGTCTGCAGCCTGAGGTTTATCGAGGTGGATGTTGAAGTCTCCAAGTATAACTAAGGGAGTACCATCCTCAGGAAAGGTTGAGAGCAACACATCTAATTCTTCCACGAAGTTACCTAGTGGTCCTGGAGGTCGATAAACAACTACAAAATGGATTTTTAGAGGGTAGGTAATAGTAACCGAATGTGATTCAAAGGAGCTGTTGATACACAGAGATGGTAAAGGAGTAAATTTCCAATTATTAGAAATGAGCAGACCAGTACCTCCACCTCTTCCAGTTAAACGGGGGGTGTGGGAAAAGGAGAAATTATTGGAGAGAGCTGCAGGTGTAGCATTGTCCTCTGGTTTTATCCAAGACTCTGTCAGGGCCATGAGGTTTAGCCTTGAATGACTAGTAATCGAAGTAATGAAATCAGCTTTGTTGACAGCAGACTGACAATTCCAGAGACCAATAGAAAAAGAAAGTAGTGTATTAGCAGGCATAGGCAAAGTGCGCAGGTTGTTAGGATTGCGATGCCTACAGTGTGTGATGCGAGGTTTGTGAGTGGTAGTGATAGTAGTGATCTGAAAACACATAGTAAGAATTAGTTATAAAACAGAAGTGAAACAAGTAATAGGAAAGAGAATAAATAAAAAGTGATACTTATATCCCTTGCCGGTGTCCCTGCCCATTGGAGTCGCACGGTAGAGTCGATGGTCTTCACACGAGGGCTGCCGCGTCCGCTGCCGCGGTAAACTAAGCTTATTTATACCCGTCTAACAAATCACCAACTGAATTCAGCTGAACACACTTTCCTGTTAAATCACAATAAATGGCCAAGCAAGCACAGATACTGACAAGGTACGCGATACAGTACGCGATTTCAGCACGTCTCTGCACAGTAAACAAAACAAGCGTTTCCTAGCAACGGCAACTGCGCTAAACACTAATGAGACAAATAAATACACTTACGAGCTGCTTTTAACTTCTGCTGATGGACTGCTTCTCTCAAAGAATATTTCTTACACTGTCTTCTGCTGGCGCTTGAACACACTTTCCTGTTAAATCACAATAAATGGCCAAGCAAGCACAGATACTGACAAGGTACGCGATACAGAATATATATATATATATATATATATATATATATATATATATATATATATATATAATATACATACACACACATTTAACCAGGTCGGGTCAAACGATTTATTAAATTAAATTCTGTTGGTAATAGGCACTTACCTAAAGCCAAAAGAAGTTTTGTGGCTTTCAACCTTCTTTTTGATCTGAATGGTGTGTGGAAAACTACTTTTACACAGAAAATGGCAGAATATTTACTTACATATTTACAGCTGGTCTATTCGGACGGGATTAGCATTACCTGAGGTAATTTCTCCAGACCTTTTTACAGAATGTAAAAGTCGCCGTAATCTTTACTGACATTGTCCGTAATGATTACTGAGATGGCGCATTCAGACAGGACTGAAATCACTGGTAATAATTACTTTTACCCCACCTCTCCATGTAAAACTAATCCTGTCCAAATACGGTTTTACATTGATGAGGCTTCTAGGGATGTAATGATTTACTCAACTCATGATTCAATTCGATTCACGATTTTGATTTCACAATTCGATTCGATTCACAATTTATTTATTTTTTTACATAAGATTTAAGACAAATTATAAATTAAATGTGTCCTTTTATTATTGCTTGGACAAAATGCTGCACGTTTCTTTGTGAAATTGAAATATAACCCTATAATAATATACTAATATGTGACCCTGGACCACAAAACCAGTCATAAGTGTCAATTTTTCAAGATTTATACATCATCTGAAAGCGGAATAAATAGGCTTTCCATTCATGTATGGTTTGTTAGGATAGGATAATTGGCTGAGATACAACTATTTGAAAATCTGGAATCTGAAGGTGCAAAAAAATCTAGGGGGGGAAGAATGTCTGCTGGAGTGGGATGACGAGGCTGGGGAATTTCCTCGACTTCTTCATCGGAACCATTAAGAAAGAGGATTAGGTTAATTAGCTCGATCAGGGGAAAATCACCTTTCCGAGAAGATCGCAGCGTATAATCTCGTCATCCAACCCCAGCAGGAAACACGCACATAGAGCGGCGTCATTTTTACACCCTAAAATGACCTTACATCTCACTTCCCATTATTCCAACCCAAATCATCACCCACCGCCTCCTTGCTGATGTTGCAGTCTCATTGGAATACGATGGCCATTCATCAACTATCAGAAATCCATTTATCTGGACCATCCATTGTACCGCAGCATTCGTAAGTGAATAAAACTATTTAAAAACAAGTCCTCATGTGTTTCTACAGCCACTGTGCAGGTTTCTCTTTGTGAGGTTTAGTTAGCAGTGACTGAAACGCAGCTTTACACACAACTGCCAGTCTGCATGAAGAGGATCTTGAGACTCCAGTAGCTTCAAACACCTGTTTGCTGCTCAGCAGTGGCTTTTTTACAGCTGGTATTACAATAGATTTCATTTGTTTGACAGAAACTTTCCTTAATAAATCTTTATCTGACCAAGATCTTCTGTGCTCTAAGTCACTCACAAATCTTTTGACAGTTAAATAATTTTCATTTGCTTTTCACAAAATATTGTTTGTGTTGATGCCTTTTGCAAGACATTGCATTGTTTCATACTTTTCATCTTCAGAAAGATCTTTCTTCCTCACCATATTGCATGAGAACTGTGACTTGCTTAATAATGTGGAACAACCTCTTTAAGTAGGGTTTCCATTTACCTAAGAACTGGCAAACTATTGAACAAACCTGTCTGAGATTGATACTAGTTAACTAAAAAGATGTGAAAATTAACACAAACAAAAATCTGACTCTTTATTGTACCGAAATCCTACTGATATATCACTTGCATAATAATTTGGAATGCAGTGTAAGGGAGTCAGGCTTAGTCCAGGGTAGTGAACGGTAGACCGGACGAGGAGCGTGTGTGGAGTGATCACTGATAAACGGGAGCTTGATTAGCTGCAGATCAGTGCTGTGCAGTGAACAGCTGTTGGCTGTTTTTATATGATGAGATAATCATCAGGCGCTGACCTGTTTACATCCAAAATAACTTCTTTTTTTTTTTTCATTTATATGTTCAGGTTTTGAATAACCAACCCTGTGAAACTACAGCATGCAATGAAAGTGTTGCTCTAATAGTTATATTGAATGAATCTTATATCTATATAACACATAAATATTAGAGATCCAGTGCTTAGACACACACAGACATCAAGAACCAGCATATGAATCTCAACAATGGTGACAATCAACAAAATGCTTCATGCTGCAGTGCATGCTGGGTAACACCATAGTAAAAACTCCTATCATGCACTGCAGCATGAAGAATTATTGTCACCACTGTATTGCAAACACTGATCTCCATGATGGTGGCATCATTTTAACCAATAAAACATCAACATCTGATCCTCTGTAATTCTCAATAACAGCAGGTGTTCATCACTAATGCACAATCATCATTTAATTAGTCCCTTAATTATCTCATTAACTTTAACTCTTTGAGGACTTGGGATTTGACTCAAGACTTGCTTGTGACTTGAAAGGAATGACTAGGTTCCTCCTCTGGTGAAATCTCCTCCTCTGGTGAACTCTGGTGAGTTCATGGCTGGAATAAACACATGGCAGGACTTTTACTTTCTGACCCCTGGACTTTACACCTCTGTCTGTAATATATCTGCTTGTTTTACACTCTTTGGCCACCAAGTGGTATTGTGAGCAAATGAAGCCTCCAGAAATTAATCCTTTTGTGAACCACTTGGCTGAAAAACTTAAAGCTTCACTACCTGAAACATCTTCCATCAGTGATTGTGCTTGGAGAAAACAGAGGCTACATTTACTACCAGGGAATGCCCAAATTCTGTTGTAGATGTGGAGGGGTTGAGCACTTAGTGGAAGCTTGCCAGAAGTCTTTTTGCGGGAAATGTAGAGAAATTGGGCGTACATTTGATGAATGTCCCAATGGCAGAAGTTGCAATCTGTGTAGAGAGTCTAATCATCTCTCTAGAGACTGCCCAAAATCAAGTTAAGGCTAACAAAATGGCTGCTGCAGCAAACACTGAAACAAACGCTGTGAATGTTAACGAGGAGGTGGAGCCAAAAGATTTGAATTTCCAGGCAAGCGTGGGGAGTAGTGGAGGAGAAATAAGGGGGTAGAGCAACACCCAACTCCAACGGGAGGTTCCCCAACAGAAGAAATTAATGAAAGAGGAGAAACAGGTGAAATGGTTGAAAATGAGGACCAAGATGAAAGTAGGCTTGTTGGAGATGAACTACACTAGCCTGCCACCGGCTGGCGAAATCTGCTGGTTGCAGACGGGGAGGAGTAAAGCGACGGCCGTCAGGTTGGACACTTCGTGCTTTCTGTAGTGTGCTGAACCAATGTTAGATTTTTAAAAAAATTTTATTGCATAGCAGAAACATACATATACACACGTGGTCAGAATTGTTGGTACCCTTGGTAAATATGATCAAAGAAGGCTGTGAAAATAAATGTGTATTGTTAATCCTTTAGATCTTTTATTTTAAAAAATCACAAAAATCTAAGCTTTCATTGGAGAATAAGAATTTAAAATGGGGGGAAATATCATTATGAAATAACAGTTTTTTCTCAATTACATATTGGACACAATTACTGGTACCCCTAGAAATTCTTATGAGTAGAATATATCTGAAATATATTCCCATTCATATTCACATTTTTGAGCACTCCAGGGTGATTATGAAAATGAAATTATCCAGCCATGGCTTCCTGTTTCACAGAAATATAAATAGGAGGGAAAACAAAGCCCAAATTCCCTTTATTATCCATCACAATGAGAAAAACCAAAGAATATATTTCTGATGTGCAGCAAAAGATAATTGAGCTTCAAAAATTAGTGAAATGGCTTTAAGAAAAGAGCTAGAGCAGTGAAAATTCCCATTTCCACCATCAGGACAATAATTAAGGCAGTCCAATCAACATAAAATGTTATGAATCTGCCTGGAAGAGGACGTGTTTCTATATTGTCCTAATGCACGGTGAGAAGGAGAGTTTGAGTGGCTAAAGACTCTCCAGTGACCACAGCTGGAGAAATGCAGAAAAAGGTTGAGTTTCGGGGTCAGAAAACCTTTAAAAAAATTATCAAACAGCACCTACACCACCACATGTTGTTTGGGAGGGTTTCAAGAAAAAAATCAATAAAAGAAAATGCTTTCACCAAAAAACAATTTCAAGCATATTCAGTTATCAGACACGACTGGAACTTCAAATGGGACTGGCTTCTATGGTCAGATGAAACTAAAAAATGAGCTTTTTAGCAGCAAACACTCAAGATGGGTTTGGTGAACACAGGGATAAAAAGTACCCCATGTGTACAATGAAATATACTGCTGTATTTTTAATGTTGTGGGCCTATATTTCTGCTGGAGGTCCTGGACATCTTGTTTAGACACATGGCATCATGGATTCTATCAAATACCAACAGATAAAAAATCAATAAGTGACAGACTCTGTTAGAAATCTTATAATGGGCCATGTTTGGATCTTCCAACCGTACAATAATCCAAACACAAACCTCAAAAACAACACAAAAATGGGTCACTGAGCACAAAACCAATCTTCTGCTATGGCCATTCCAGTCCTCTGACCTGAACCCTATAGAAAATGAGTGGGGTGAACTGAAGAGAAGAAGCACCAACATGGAGATGGGAATCTAAAGGGTCTGGAGTAATTCTGGATGAAGGAATGGTCTCTGATCTCTTGTCAGGTGTTCTCTAACCTCATCAGGCATTATAGAAGAAAACTCCTATACTATTTTGGTAAATGGAGGTTTCAAAAAGTATTGAATAAAAGGGTACTGTTAATTGTGTCCAATGTGTATTAGAGAAAAACATTTATTTCATAATGATATTTCATATTTCCCCCCATTTTCCCCCATTATTTCCCATATTTCCCCCCATTTTAAATTCTTATTATCCAACGAAAGGTTAGATTTTTGTGATTTTTTAAAATAATAGATCAAAAGGATTAACAATGCAGATTTATTTCTACAGCCTTCCTTGATCATATTTACCAAGGGTACCAACAATTCTGACCACGTGTGTACCTCTCTGTCTCAAACCGCTCAATAAGACGTAGACACCACCACTCTCTGATTACAGGAAAGTCAAGCTAACAGAAATTGAAATGTTACAGGATTAGTATTCAGTTCTTATTGTTAGAACTCAATGACCAGCAATAAAGTACAACAACTTTATAGCAACCTTTTAACAAAGAAGAAAAAAAAAATAGAAAAGCTCACCTGAGGGAAATTGACTGGAGTGTTCAGCACAGGGTATCTTCCGTTCAAACATTTTTTAATTTAATATTAATAGCAAAACGAAAAATCAAGAATTTGACTTCATTTTTTTTGTTTTTACGTTCAGGGATAGAAAATTAATAAACAACTTGAATATTCAATCTCTACATATGGGCGGGAATGAAACACCCCTCTCCGCTGATTGGTCAACCAAACATTACAACATAATAATAATCCTTAAAAAAACATAATAAGAGTCCTTCTCTTCTATGGATTCTTAACGATTCTTAAAAATGTGCCTTTTTTTTTTTTTTATTCCAGATTTCAATTAAAAAGCGATTGAATGGAAGATACCCTGATTCGAGAGCATACTGTCTATACCATAGGAACGTGGCAGTCGTCTCTTGGCTGTGGACCTCAAGATGTCTCTGTGCTGGTCATCTCCAAAACCAGGCTCTGACTACTATACAGGGAGTCTAGTAGGAGGATTTCTCATAAGAGTGGCTTCATAAGCAATGGTTGTTGTCAGGGTGTATAGAAAGTGTTATGGCAATCTACTACACATTTGCGTTATCTTTGTATTTTGATATTGGGGTAAAATCATCCCCGTAAAACCACCATAAAAGAACAAAAAATACAAACAGCTGATATAAAATATTAAAATATAAAATATTACTTATGTGCTCGAGCCTCTTCATAGATGAGATTCATGCAGGCATTTCCAATCTGCAAGAGATGACAATCAAAATAGCACATACAAAATAGTCTGAGTTCTTTAATTAACTAAGAAAATAGTTAATAGCTAATTAAACTTCTTTAATTAATTCTTAATTAATGGAGTGTCTATTTACACAAAATGCAAATAGGCCGCCGTGTTGGCAGGGGCTATTTACATTACCTCTGCCCACTAATGTCACAACTTTACAAAAGACGGCAGCTACATAACATTTGCAGTGGCGTAAGTGGTAATGTACGTAGAGGAGTATTTTTGACGCGAGCGACCCGATTTCGCGACCATAGGCGTAAATCCCAGGGGGGACAGGTACCCCCATCTGAGGGTTGCCCCCCCCAAAAATATCATTACATGCAACTCTGTGTATTGAAAATAATATAATGGACATATACTTAAAATAATTGTGTAAGTAGTCAATCAAAATAAATGCAAAAAAAGCGTTTTAAGCTCAGAAATGTTTTGATTTCCCCTCCCTTTCCTCACAGTGGTTTGGTCCACTGCCTGCTTTCCTCCTTTACCGATACACACACACAAGTCTGGTGGGAGAGGGCAAAGTTCCTCAGTAGTTATGTGTAAGTAACTTAGGCTGTCAAAGCTATTTTATTCTCTTTAAACATCAGGTGACATTATTCTTTCTCTTTAATACAGATGATGCTGGATCATTAATAAATTAGTCATGACAAAAAAATGATGATGTCCGATGTATTTTCTATGAGTGATTATAAGGTTATAGCTTGTCACCCACTACAACTAACACGGCGATAAGCCTGTGTGTGAACTAATATTGTAGACCTACTGATGTGTTGGGTTTTGCTCAATATGATGTTAAGTGGCAGATCAGTGGGCTTTATGCGGTTGAATATCTAAAGAGACAGACGAAACCTAAAATACATTTACATTTACATTACAGTTACATTACAGTTAGCAGACGCTTTTATCCAAAGCGACTTATAAATGAGGACAATAGAAGCAATCAAAACCAACAAAAGAACAACAACATGCAAGAGCTATGACAAGTCTCAGTTAGCCTAACGCAGTACACGTAGCAAGGTTTTTTTTTTTTGTTTTTTTTTTAAGAAAACAAGTAGATAGAATATAGAAAAGAAAGCTAGTGTTAGTTTTTCAAGAAAAGCTAGCAGTTAGAGAATAAATATGCAATTGATAGAGGGCCAAGTATATGTGTGTGTTTTTTTTTATACTATGGAGGACGCAAAATAATAATTATAATATGACGGCGTGGTGAACCATATGAACCGAACTCATATTTAAACACGGTCTCCATGCTGTTTACACATGCTGTGTACACATATCTACCCTTAAAAGTACAATTTTGGCTGTATTATTTGTGTTCCCTTCAAAAACTGCTCTTGAGAAATGTTATGTTTATTGTCGGAACATGATCTCCATGATAGTGGCATCATTTTAACCAATAAAACATCAACATCTGATCCTCTGTAATTCTCAATAAAAGCAGGTGTTCATCATTAATGCACAATCATCATTTAATTAGTCACTTAATTATCTCATTAACTTGAACCCTTTGAGGTCTTGGGATTTGACTTGAGACTTGCTTGTGACTTGAAAGGAATGACTTGGTTCCTTCCTCTGCTGAAATCAGCTGCTGAGTTCATGGGTGGAATAAACATATGGCAGGACTTTAACTTTCTGACCCCTGGATTGTCCACCTCTGCTCACAATGAAGAACTTCCACGCCAACGACATGTTTACATGCGGATGTGAGCAGTGTGCAGTCAAAACAGACCGGCTCGCAGGGTCAGCTCATGAGATGAGGTGTATTCGATTTGAAGCAGCAGTGCGCAGACCGATCATTTTATGACATCAAAGTACCGCGAGAGCGATTCGAACGCACGCAGAGCCACCTGTTCTCTGTAGCTCTCACGGTGCTTTGATGTCATACAGCGATCGGTCTGCGCGCTGCTGCTTCAAGTCGAACCAAGAAAGGGATTTTAGTCGAACACACTTATGGTCTCACTCCAGTCTAGGAGCTATGAGCTTAACCAAGTGGAATAGATTTGAGGAAGCAGCAGTGTGGAATTCAAGGCTGTAGCTAAATGTAGTTTAATTTATTAGGGCATTTGTCATGTGGAATGGATTTGACTGACGGCGCTGTAGGAGATCCTTGAACGGACACACACATACATAAATGCAGACTCCTTCCAGAGGAATGAGTAAATCTCTGGTTTCACCTCTGAAAAGTCATAAAAGTAACTAAGTACCTTAGACGATGCCTGAGTGTCTGGAGCAAGATCCTCTCTTGCTAATCCTTATCCCTCCAGAGATCAGAACAAGCTAGAGAATCAACCTCACCAACGCAGAACAAAGGAAACTCTTCTGGTGGGAAAGATACCAGATCCAGATGGTATCTGAACCTTGACCAGCCAACGTATAAATTGACAAACTTATCAACAAACGCGCGATGGATTTACAGTCGTAGGCCTGACTTAAACATATGCCAGAACTCCTCTCTTGAACACCTTCTGACCTCAGGAGTACTTGCGGCCCCTCCTCGCATGCATTCCTGAAAATGTACCTTTTTCAGACAGACAAAGGAAACACGCAAAAGTGCGCCAAAACTCCAAAAGACAATATTCAGGACTTTTAAGTAAAGAAAATATATTCCCAAATTATGTGTGTTATGCCTTAGATATGCTTGATATGTTAGCAAAACATACGCTATGTTAATCTATCCATTATAAGGTCAGTACCATTTTAACCTATGTATTATGAGGGTATGAATATGTGTGTGTGTCATGTTTGGTGTTAAACGAAAGCATATTTTATTTGCAACAACTCTGTGTGGATGAAATGTAGAAATTAGGTAAATCCCTTAACGTTATAACGTTTCTCAAGATTATTAACAAAACCCTGCAAGGATTTTCTGTCACGTGATTACACAGGCAGCGCGTTAATTTATGCAGAGAAATGGAGCCTAGGAAGCTGAGCTCCACCTTGCAACAAGCGGATTGGTACCCCAGCTCCGGGGCGGGCCTAAAGTGGCCTGCTTAAATTCTAATGTTCAACTAAACCGCACGCTCTTTGCCATGGTTTGAAAACTGCTTCAACTCGTGCGCTCATACGCCGCATCAAACCATCACCTCATTCCAAAACTTCAAGCGCTTCAAGAAAACTTCTGCAACCGAGAAAGGAAAGAAGAACTTCGAGCGCGTCTCATCCAGCCAGGCAACCCGCCAATCACAGCCGGAATTCCCTAAAGAGACGTCAGACAAACAACGGTTCGCCAGCCAATCAGCTGAACCCGGGGATTCCCTCAACCAGATGAAGACTAGACTCTGCAGCAAACCTTCTAACAAGTAAAACAAATCTCTTATCTATTGGCTGAAAACGGCGCAAAGTTGTTGTTAATGGAAAGATAGAACTAAGCTCTGCTTTGTTGACTTTCTGATAACCACCGAAGTTGAGACTTCCTTCATAACTCATAATTCTGCATAACCCCGTCATTTGTGTGTGTGTGTGTGTGTGTGTGTATGTGTGTGTGTGTGGTCGTATGTGTGTGTTTAGATGATTTAGTCTCATGTAATCTTAGAAGTAGTTCAATAAACTTGTCTCATTGTATAGAGCATTGTCTGTGTTTTATATTTGATTCAGTTACTGCCTTGCGCTGTCGACCCCTTTGCTACCTTGCTCAAATTTGATAAATTACTATTTTGTTTGTTTTATTGTTGGCCACAAAGCAAGATAAACAAAATTGTTAACATATACTGACTTTAATGTCTCGCTGGACGAGCCGTTAAAAGGTATAAATTATATGTTTTGATTAATAGAAATTAATCAAATCAATATCTATCTTTACGATGCAATTTCGTAAAGCTAAAAATTCAAAATAAAGATTAAATCATAGCTAAGTTCCTAAAGTTATTACAGCGCTCTGAAAAGTGCACAGACATATTCGCTGAATTAGAGACCGTAAAAGTGGGTGGGTCCAATATCATTGGTCTTAAAAAGTGGGAGGGTCCTGTCCCACCCACATACAATGGTTCCAACGCCCATGTGCAAATATAGTACTTGCATATACCTGACCGCACAGTAAAACCCCCAGTGTTAAATCAACACTCCCAGTGCTAAAAAAGTAACACTGAAGCAGTGTTAAAGTTAATGAGATAGTTAGTTTAGTAATTGAGTGATGATTGAGCATTAATGAAGAACACCTGCTGTTAACAAACTGAACCATGAAAGAAAAAGAAAGAACAGAAAAAAAGAGACGAGACGAGCAGAAATACAAGAACTACAACTGAAGTCAGTCACAGCTTTAAATGAAATCAACTGAAGATAAAAGAAGACATTAAATCTCTCAAGATCTCAGCAGAGGATGATTAAACAACTCCACAAACAACATTACCAGCTTCACACGTTACTATCAGATTGACTTTAGAGGTTGATGTTTTAGTTTTGTTTGAATTACCATTATCGAGGTCAGTGTTTGCTTTAGTTGGGCTCTTGACACTTGACTTAAAACGTTATAATTACTTTGGCTGCCATGACTGTGTGTTTGTTTAGACATGTTAGTTATGGCAAAAAATAAAAATATACTAGAGAAAATGTGATCAGGTGTTTCAATAAAGATGTAATCAGCATATAGTGGCTTGAGCAATTTATTTAATTTGGAGTATAATCACTGGTAGATTTAGTAGTTAATTTTTTAATTGAGCTTATGATATACCTAGTTTAAGAGCTGGCAATTTTAAGATTAATCTGAAAGACTTTTTAAACTTATTTTGCACTGAAAGTTTTACTTTTCATCAAACAGACTTCAAGAATCAGCAAATGAATCTCAACAATGGTGACAATCAACATTGAGCTCCATGTTGCAGTGCATTCTGGGAGCACCAATCAAAACTCATCCATGTCTCCCAGCATGCAATGCGACATGAATAAATTATGCAGCTGTCTTAGTATTTTCTTTTATTTTTACTATTTCTTTTTGTTTTGCTATTTTTGTTGTGACTTTTAGTATCGTGTTTTGTGATGTTCACAGAGGATCTGTTTATCTGAATATTTTGATTGTCACCATTGTTGAGATTCATACGCTGATTCTTGATGTCTGTATGATAATGCAGTATTAAGCTTTTAGTGTTGATTTACTTTTAAAAGTCTTACAGATCACTCTTAAACCCGTTGGATCAAGCTTTATATTCTGTGTGAACAAAATTAAGTACTAAACCAATCAATGACGATGCTCTCTATGAAAGCCACTAAATGCTGATGATTTCTTTAATGAAACATAATCATCAACACCAGATTGTCTAAACAAACACAGTTATGTCAGCCAAAGTAATTCTATTGTTGTAAGTCAAGGGTCAAGAGCCCAACTAAAGCAAACACTGACTTCGATAATGGTAATTCAAATAAAACTAAAACAGCAACATCTAAAGTCATTCTGGTTAGTAACATGTGAAGCTGTTGATGCTGTTTGTGGAGTTGTTTAATCATCCTCTGTCGAGATCTTGAGAGATTTAATGTCTTTTATCTTGTGTTGATTTCATCTAAGACTGTGGCTGAAGTTAGTTGTAGTTCTTTAATTTCTGTTCGTCTCGTCTCTTTTTTCTGTTCTTTTTCTTTCAATGGTTCAGTTTGTTAACAGAAGGTGTTCTTCATTAATGCTCAATCATCACTCAATTACTAAACTAATTATCTCATTAACTTTAACACTGCTTCAGTGTTACTTTTTTAACACTGGGGGTTTTACTGTGCGCTACTAAGTACTTTTATTTTCTCTCGTTATAAATTATAGACTTATCTATTGGCATATTGAGATTAATCAACATCAGCTCTTAGAATCATTTAATTATAAATGTTGCAACGTTGCACGAATGATAACTTTAGCGATTATTCAACATATCTCTCATATTCTTGTCGCTTCTAGACTGGTCGGTTCTGATGGCTCACACTGTCCAGCCTCCCCTACTGGACGCATCAGGAACAACATGGGCGTGAAACTGATGAAACAGTCTGCTCCTCCAGTTCTGAGCTTCTTTCTTCTCTCGTTCAGAGCGCAATGAGCGACCCAGAGATTATTCAGCTCAGAGAGAGAGACTCTACGGTCCGCAGAATCAGAGCTCAGCAGAACCAGCAGCAGCAGCAGCAGCGGGACAGTGATGAAGAGGGGGCCGCGCTGAACGCGCTCCAGAGCCGCGAACACAAGCCGCTGCTGGGCGAGAGTTCAGCGGTGATTCTGCTGCTCGGTTTCGGGTTTCTGCTGTGGATTCTGGTTCTGATCTCAGTCCAGCAGCTCATCATCAGCAGCAGCCCGGGACATTTCAACTCCGTCCGCGCCAGGTACACTTTACCATAGTCAGGTGGCAATACCATGGCACTTTGATTATATGGTATTGCGTAATTACATTACTATTTACGTGTCATTTCAAGACTTTTTTACTATAGTAATACCATGGTAATTCACCATAATGCAATGGTTAAAAAAACAAATAAATAGAACTATAGTGTTTTATTAGAGTTGAGCAAGTTAACGCGTTTTTATCGCGTTAACGCATAAATTGATTAACGCCGACAATTATTTTATCGCGCATTAAAGCCGGAAGCGACGCTGGGCTGCTGCTGCGTCAGAGTTCAGCGGTGATTCTGCTGCTCGGGTTCAGGTTCGGGTTTCTGCTGTGAATTCTGGTTCTGATCTCAGTCCAGCAGCTCATCATCAGCAGCAGCCCGAAACACTTCAGCTCCGTCAGAGTCAGGTACACTTTACCATAGTCAGGTCACGGCACTGTGATGTTTACTATGGTATTGCGTAATCACCAGTCTATTTCCCTCACTTCAAGAATACGGTAATAACATGGTAAATCACCATAATGCAATGGTAAAAAAAAAAATTATATATATATATATATATATATATATATTAAATAAATAAATAAATACTATAGTGTATTTATATTATATCACGATTGTTTATGGTTGTGATAGACCCCCAAAAACTTTTAGTAGACGATTAACAATAATTGTAATTGTCTTTAAATTCCAAATTAAGTAAGTACTAATAATTATATTTATTATTAATTTTTAATGAATTATAAACAAAATAATCATGTGTTTGCAGGGGCGGTTGTAGGATTTCATCTTTAGGGGGGCTTAGCCCTCAGAGAGACCATTAGATACAACGATACAAATAAACAGTATTTTACTGTGCTTATGAAAACTGTATTACTGTATGAAGCAATTAGACACAATTACCTATTAAAGTTGGCCAGAGGAGAACTGCGTTACTTGGATACTCAAGACAGCCATTGTGACATAATATTTTGTGTATTCGCTTATTTGCTCGAGAAGACGCGAAAGTGAATGATAGAATAGAATAGTGTGGATTAGGATAGGATAGAATAGAATAGTAGAATAGTCTTTATTGTCATTATACACAGGTACAATGAAACACTTTTTGGCTTCTGCGCTTCAATTCAGTAACTCGACAGGAACAAAACCCATATCTGTAGATAAATAAATAAGAATAGAATAAAAACAGTACAAAGGCCTTAGCACATGTGTAACACTGTTATGTTTTGAATCAGGAAGCATCTGGAGCGGATCACCAGCATCGGGCCGCGGACCGTCGGGAGCCCAGAGAACGAGATCACCACAGTCAACTACCTGCTGGATCAGATCGAGCAGATCCGGTCCGAGAGTGAAGCCGGACCTCACTCCATCATCGTGGACATCCAGCGGCCCAGCGGCTGCTTCAGCATCAGCTGCTACGACCGTGTGACCAACATCGCAGTCAAACTCCAGCCAAAGACCAGCGCACAGCACTTCATGCTCGCTAACTGCCACTTTGACTCGGTGGCCAACAGCCCAGGTACGTTTCTACAGCGCTTCATCAACGCTTCAGTGAACCTAATGTTGTTTATAGCTCAGGAGACTCTGAGTTTATATGCTTTAATGAAGTTATGCTTCTTCCTTAATTCCTTTCAGAGCTTGTGAGAGTCTCAGTCACGTCTCATTTTTCATTTCAACGTTGTTTTAAGTATCAACATGATGCTACTCATTTCCAAGCTTCATTAGTGAGAGTTAATAAAATGTTATTGCTCAGAAATTGCTCTTTTATAACTTTTGAGACTTAAATGAGATATAATTGAGAATTGAATTATTTGTCTTTGTCTCAAATGTTTCTCCTTAAGTAGGAAAATAAAAGAACATGTTTTAAATGAGTCTCTTCGCCATCATTCAGAAATCATCTAGAGCGGTAAAATGAATGTGGAGATCATTAGATGTGATGTTACTGTTTATTGAGATATCTGACTTTTTATAGCAGTCATGAGCAGGAAATGCTCCATATTTCCTCATTTGTGACCTTTTTCTCGGTTTTGTTTGTTTTGTTTGCTGTGGTTTGAAGTGACAGAGATCAGATTGAGCAGTTTAAGGTTCCGTTGTGTTTGCTGTCAGTGTTCTTTGTTTGTGTCTGATGTTGGTTGCATATGGATGGATTATTTATGGATATAGTGGATTATTATGCTCTGCTGTCATCTGTACTGTGAAATCCTGATCATTAGAAAACCAGGAAGTGAAACAGCAGTAACATCGACGTGTTAAGTGAGTGTGTGCAAAAAGATGCACAGCATGAGTGTTTAATAGGCAGCTTGTGATTTTGAGTGTCGCTATTCTGTCATGTTTGGATTGATGTCAAATCCCAATCAGTTATGATTTGAGATTGGGTTTTAGTACTGTGTTTGATTGACAGGGTTAAATTGTATTGTATAAACTGGTTTTATGTATTTGTACTATGCTTTATTTTTTTCCTTTGAGTCATGTCTCTAGATGTGTGATTAATAACGCGCTGCATGTGTGTCAGGAGCCAGCGATGACGCCGTCAGTTGTTCAGTGATGTTGGAGGTTTTACATTCTCTAGCGAATCTCTCCACACCTCTCAAACATGGCGTCATCTTCCTGTTCAACGGGGCCGAGGAGACCATCCTGCAGGTGAGAGGTCACAGAACAGCTGACCTTTGACCTCAGCGAGCATTTGATCATCTCATTGAAATGTGTTCAGCCGGTTTGATGTGAATCACTTATATCACTGACATCTTTCATGGTCTCACTGTGTGTTTGCCCCACACACACACACACACACACACACACACACACACACGTTTCGCTATCCTTGTGGGGACTTCCATAGGCGTAATGGTTTTTCTACTGTACAGACCGTATATTCTATTGCCCTACACCAACCCTACACCTAAACCTACACCTAAACTTACACAGGAGACTTTTTGCATTTTTAGATTTTCAAAAAACTTAATTCTATGTGATTTATAAGCTTCTTTATATCTCAATTTAGGTCCCCACCGTGACACGAGTCCCCATGAGTCTGTGTGTATTCAGGTTTAAGTCCCCACCTGAATAGAAAAACAGGTGCACGCACTCACTCACTCACTCACTCACTCACTCACATGCATGTAAAGGTGGAGTTTGATCTCTGATAAGATCCATCTCTCTCAGGGCAGTCACGGCTTCATTACTCAGCATCCCTGGGCTCGGCAGGTGCGAGCGTTTGTGAACCTGGATGCGGCAGGAGTGGGAGGGAAAGAGCTGGTGTTTCAGACAGGTGTGTATCTGAGCTCAACACCTGGAATCTGCTCTGTTGCTGGCAGAACAAGCGCCAGAGATAAAGAAATAGATCAGCATCATCATCCTGTCAGCATTTACTCTCACTAAACCAGCGCTTCTCAACCAGTCGCCTCCAGAAGACAATATAAGCAAGACAGTCAGCTAAAACAATTCAAAACCAAGATATTTCTTATATTAATTCACCCCAGAATTCACATAGCCTTGAAAAACTGGGAGTAGGGGTGGGCAATCTGATGATTTTATTTCGTGATCAATCTTGAAGACGTCCACGATCTGCTTTTCAAGCGAATCGTAGCGATCCTGATCTTTTATGTCCTCATAATAGTGTTAAAACTACAGCAATGACTGCCTACTAGAATACTATGGCCACGTGCACACTGCAGCTAAATTCGGTTGTCAGTTCACCTTTTACTCCTTAATCGCGTTCTGTACACACACAATTCACTAAAATACGGGAGTGTCAACCGCATTAACTCCCAAAAAATACAACAACCGCATTTACAGGAATTCTACGCACACTGTAAAAAGTGAACCTGTGCAGTTGCTGCTTTAAGGAGGTATTTCTATCATATTCTACATACAATTCCAGTTTTGTTGTTGTAACCTAGTTCAAACAAGTTTATACAACACAAAACAAGAGAATGTTATTTCAACTTAAATCCACTATGTTGATCTCAATATACAACTTCCAACAAAACTCAGAAAAAATGCATTCAAAACACACACACCTGCTCCATGCTGATTCGTGAATCTTGGTTCAATGAGAGATTATGATTTGAAGTTATTATATATATATTAAGTTGCAGCAATGTGAAAATTACAATTGACAGCGCTACTCTTCAGCACAATGGTAACCACTGTAAAAAAAACAAAACAAAAAAAACCCTTAAAAATATACATAAAATGTCTCATGAATGGCAGCAACAAAACATTAAACACTAACAGATCTCTCTCTCACTTCTTACAAACCAGTCTGACTTTATTTCTTTCATACTAAACTTCTTATCGAGAATTAACTGAGGTTTAGATGTTGACGTTTTATTGAAAATAATCAAGTTTGAAGTCACCGTTGTGGAGATAAACGTTTGCTTTAACTGGGCTCTTGATCCTTGAATATTTAACATTAATTTTTCTCTGACTCCTGCAGCTGTGTGTTTCAGAAGCACATTTGTTATAGCAGCAGTTATGAGAGAAACTCTGATCAGATGATCTTGATTACTTATTGATGATGATTCAGTCATCATATAGTGGTCAGATTCTCAGATCAGGAGTCTAATGTCTGAGAATATTAGCTATTGGTCTCGTGATAATATGATACTCAGATATTGTGTTTTTTCTCTTTCGTTATATAGAAAGTGTTTTGAGCTGTCTCTTTTTGACTCACACAAAGATCAAGAATCAGCGCATGAATCTCAGTGGTGACAGTCAATGCAAACTTTTTTTTTTTTTTTTTGTGACTTTAGTAGCTTGTTTTGTGATGTTCAGAGTTGACTGTCACCATTGTTGAGGTTCATATGCAGATTCATGATGTCTGTGAGTCTGTGCAATCCAGTCCCAATAATTTCTGTATAATGATTTAAATACTTACAAAATTTCAAAGCAGAACAGCACTTCAAAATATGAAACTAATAAACCTAAATAATAGACTCTAGATGTGATTTGTGATCACTGCTTAATGATAAAATTCTCATCTCACTATGTTTTCTCAAGCACTTTCAGCTGAATCAAATGCACTTTAGAAACGCACAGTTACAGCAACCAAAGAAAAACTAATACTAAAAAAGTCAAGGATCAAGTGCCCAACTAAAGCAAATGCTTGTCTCCAGATCAGTGACTTCAAACTTTATTATTGTCAATCTAAACCTCTATTAATAAGTTTTGTATGAAAGATAATAAGTCAGACTGGTTTATAATAAGTGAAGATGCTGTGATCTAGAGAGATCTGTTAGTGTTTAATGTTCTGTTGGGATTTAAAGGGTTTCTACCGTCTGTGTTAACTGGAGAAATTGTAACATCTGCTAACAGTTATGCTTCAGTAAAACTTTTTTCAGGTTGGTTGAATTCAGTTAAAATCAGTAACCTTAAATCATTTATTTCATTTAAACAAAACCAGTTATTGTAGATGTTACCCACTGACATACAATTTCTAAGTTGAACCAACTAAACATTTTTTTTCAGTGCAGTGTGTACAGAACTAAACTGAACAACTAGTTGTTAATGACGTATTTGAACGTACATCGGAAATGTGTCTTCATCTGTATGTGAGATGCAAGAAAATAACAGTGAAAGAAGTCTTAACTTAGCACGGGGCTGGCTGTGCTCATGAGCCCTGCGGTAAAGTGTCAGTGTTGCCAGATCTTCATAGAAAAAAAAAATACCCGACAAGCACAAAAAACACTAAAACACTCAAATGCTTTATGTTTTATAACACACACACACACACAAAAAAAAAAAAAAAAAAATCGTATATCTCATATCCACAACAGACCACTTTATTACCTTCATAAAGTGCCTATCTTTATGAGATAAGACTAAACAACATACCTAAACATACCTTATAAATATGAGGACATGGCAACACTGCAAGACGGCGCTCTCTAAAGCAACCTCCCGAGCATAAACACAGCACTGCACGCCTATCAGCGGTAGTTTAGTTAAAATCGACAGACAAAAAGAGTCTTTAATCAAAAAATGGCACACAACAAACGGCTAAACTTTTATTCACTCCCGCAAGACAACAGTATGTTGCTATGGTTACAAATGCGGGAGTGACTGTTCCGTACACACATGGAACGATAATTTACGGGACTCACTCCCACAAATGCGGTTGTCACTCCTGAAAGTTGTAGTGTGTACGTGGCCAATCAGTGGTCAAATTACATCATGCGTCTCTATCGCGTGTCTTTCATGCATGGTGACGTATCAAAAATAATTCCACGTGAGCTAGCCTAGCAGTACTAGCACAATGAATTTTAGTTTCCGTTTCGATTTCAAGATTCAAGATTTTTATTTGTCACATACACGATTATATAGAGATATAACCATGCAGTGAAATGTGAGTCAGGTCTGCTCCATTGACAGTGCAAATATTATCGAATACAAACACAGAGGAAATATGCATTAATAGGTATAGATAAAATGAAATAAGTAAAGAACAAAATATAAAATAAAAATAAAACAAAATGTGCATGACAGTATACTGTAGACTTAAATATTAAGATAAGCAGGAATGTACAAGAGAGGAATGTGAAAACAGGTTGTACATGGTTGTCATGTAACAGCAATACAGAAAGGGCTGTGTGCAAATGACACTGTCAGTATGAGGTAGAGAATAATGAATATCTTACTGATTGTTAAGTGATTATTAAGTGGAGTCATTTGTGCTGCATTCCACTTCTTTACAGGGGTGCGCTTTCATCCATCCAAAACTTAACGTCCAAATCAGTCAGATCATGTAATGTGACTGTGGTAAAATGCAGTCTACTTTACACAAAGACTGTCAGTTATGTCTTAAGTGAATAGAAACAATTAGGAAGGAAATCGGATACGTGTCAGTAGATCAGCGCTTTCGGTCTTAAAGAGACAGTAGCCTAATAAACCTACTGCTGTCAGTGTCATAATATTAACCAAACAACAAAAGACAAGGGAAACATCACTCTCTGCTCTTGTCTGAATAATGTTATAACTTTAATAAGAATGAATGTACATTTGATTCACACAGTGATAGTCCAGGTGATATGTGAAAATAATCTTCACTTTTTCATAAAAGCATTAAACTTGGTACACTTGTAAAGTTTGTGGCTCTAAACATTTTCATAAATGGCGCCATCGCAAAAACACCTCGTGGTTGCCATGGCAACCATTTTACTTTCCGCCATAACCAAATTATGTATTTTGTGTTATCTCCTGAACCGAACATGATAACAGAAAAGGTGATGTTTACCCCTATGTTTTGATGGTCAAGGATTACAATGATACCATATACAACAACATAAACTGTTCAGATGAAGAGTTAATGGTGAAATCAGCAATGTGAGAAGGAAATCACAGTATCTGAGCATCACAGTGTCACTGCATTTACATTAGTCCATATTATGGCTATTAATTTTTTCTTTCTTTGATAATTAACTAATATTGTTTTCAATAATACATGAAAATATTGTTTTCAAGAATACTATCATATATTTCAGAGATATAAAAAAAATCATCTCAGGTAAGTGTGTTTTTCCTTACCTCTCAGGCAGAGATAATATACCTCTAATATTTGATCCAACGGGTGGAATAATGTTTATTTATAGGGTGTGGTGCAGGTGCGGGCTGGACGTGACAAGCACGGGCGGGTTGCGGGTCCAATAACCAAGACTCGTTCCAGTACACGCTGAGCAATGTAGGCAATCGCGCTGCCACTGATTGACAGCTGTAGTGATTATCTTAAAGGGAGAGCTATTTGCTTGCTTTCTGTATTTAATCTGTTCAAAATTTGAATAAAAGTTTTAATAAATGAGTTTTGTCTACCTCATGTAGGAGATTTAATGCAGGTGTGGTTCGGGTCGCAGTTTTTATGTCAGATGGGTCGGGTATGGGATTAAATTAGTGTTGCTGTCAGATAATGTGTCGGGTGTTCTGTTAATTACTGCGGGTGTGGGAAGATCATTTCACCAGCCAGGAAAGGTGAATGAAAATGCCTCTCTGTGATGGTACCACGAGGCATCGCTTACTTGCAGATCTCAGGCTTCTGGAGGGGATGTAGATTCATAAGAGTGAGTGGGAGTAGGAGGGTGCTGAGCCTGTGGCTGTTCTGTACACAAGCATCAATGTCTTGAACTTGATGCAAGCTGCAACCGGTAGTCAGTGCAGGGAGATAAAGAGAGGTGTGAAATGGGCCCTTTTGAACTCATGGAAGACCAGTAGTGCCGCTGCATTCTGAATCATTTGTCGAGGTTTGATTGCCCATGATGGAAGTTCAGCCAGAAGAGAATTGCAATAGTCCAGCCTAGAAAATACTAGAAATAGAAGTTGTGCAGCATGCTCTGTTTGGAAGGGCCTGATCCTCCTGATATTGTGCATTGCAAACCTCCATGATTGAGCTGTCTTTACAATATGGTCCTTGAAGCTCAGCTGGTCACCAAAGAATATTTTTTGATGAACCTAGCAGGATGATGAAATCATGTTGTAGAGTCGGAGTGGCAGGGAAGACAAGATGCTCAGTCTTTGCCAGGCTGAGTTGCAGGTGATGTTCCTTCATCCATGCAGAGATGTTTGCCAGGCAGCCTGAGATCCATGCAGCTACTGTTGGATCATCTGGTTGAAATGAATGATAGAGCGGTGTGTCATCAGCATAGCAATGGTAGGAGAAACCATGTGCTTGTATAATGGGTCCCAGTGTTGTAGTGTGTATGGTGAAGAGGAGGGGTCCAAGAACTGATCCCTGAGGAAACCCTGTGACCAGTTGATGTTCTTTGGATACCTTTCCTCCCCAGGAAACCCTGAAAGACCTACCTGTGTGATAATATTCAAACCAGTGGAGTGCAGATCATGTGATGGTAGACAGGATAATCTGATGATTCACAGTGTCAAAAGTGGCAGATAGATCCAGCAGAATAAGAACTGATGATTTGAATTAAGCTTTCGCAATCTGCAGGGCTACAGTGACCGACAGCAAAGCAGTTTCAGTTGAATGTCTGCTTCTGAAACCTGATTGGTTAACGTTCAGTTGGTCATTCTGTGAAAGAAATAATGTAACTGAGTCTATAAAGGTGTGAACTGTCCGGGTTCTGGACTGTCTGTGTGTGTTTTGCTCCCCGTGACCCAGTATTTCCCTCTAGTTAATTGTGTAAATTGGATTCAAGCCGTGTCTCTTTAGTCCCTCGTTATCCTTTGTTCTTAAAGCCCCAGTCAATTCAGTTAGTGTTTGTTGGGTCTACTCGTTATGTTCGTGTGTTTCCTGCCATTTCCATTGTGGATTATCCTCTGTGTTTCCTGGATTAAAGACTATTGTTTGTACTCCACGTTTCTCTCTCATTCCTCCCAGCGCAGATCGTGACATGAACCAAATGGTCCATTCCATTAGAATATCAAAGGAACAGCAACGTCTTGTAGATTGAGGGATCTCCAGCATGAAGCAGGAAGGTCCTAACAGTATCTGTAGTTTCTAGCCCTTTTGTCTTCAGGTATAAAATTCTATCCCACAGACAGAACTTTGGGAGAAGCTAGGATTCATATAAGGGTTAAGATTGTTTGAAGGAAGACATGCAAACATCGCTATTGAAGAACTGCTACACTACTATCTTCAATAAATTCCTCTCCCCACAAAAATTTTGGTCAAGCCTACTTAATTTTTGTATTAGAGAAATCTAGTACATTGGTGAGCCACCCAAAAGATTGCTCATCAAAAATACAGTAAAGATGATGATACATGGTGCAACTTTTTAGGTTAGAAGGGGTAGTATGCACTGGCCTACTAAGATTGCGTTGCCGTCTGCGTGTGATGTTAGAGCGTTGTTGAGAGAGAACAAAAATGTATTGGAAATATACTACTGCCTACCCGACTCTGGCTGAGAGGTAAGGAAAAATACACTTACTTAAAGGGATAGTTCGCCCAAAAATGAAAATTTTGTCATTAATTACTCACCCTCATGTTGTTCCAAACCCGCAAGACCTCCGTTCATCTTCGGAACACAAATTAAGATATTTTTATGAAATCTGAGAGCTCTCAGAACCTTCATAGACAACAAGGGTCCTTACACGATGAAGGTCCAGAAAGGTAGCAAGGAGATCAGAAAAATAATCCATGTGACATCAGGGGTTCAACTGTAATTTTACGAAGGTACGAGGATACTTTTTGTGTGCAAAAGAAAAAAAAAATAACTACTTTATTCAAAAGCGTCGTCTCTTTGTCACCCTAGCACCATTTTGGAGAATATCCGCTGGACGGAAACTGCGTACGCTCTTCTGTGTTAGCCACATACCGGATGCACTGTTTTTGTTCAAATCAAAGCGTAAATATATGTAGAAGACGTATCCGTGCAGTGCGGCTGACACAGAAGAGCATACGCAGTTTCCGTCCAGCGGATATTCTCTAAAATGGGGCTACGCTGACGTAGAGGAGACAAACTATTGAATAAAGTCGTTATTTTTGTTTTCTTTGCATACAAAAAGTATTCTCGTAGCTTCGTAAAGTTACGGTTGAACCCCTGATGTCACATGGATTATTTTACCGATCTCCTTGCTATGTTTCTGGACCTTGATCGAGTAAGGACCCTTGCTGTCTATGGAGGGTCAGAGAGCTCTCAGATTCCATCAAAAATATTTTAATTTGTGTTCCGAAGATGAACGGAGGTCTCATGGGTTTGAAACGACATGAGGGTGAGTAATTAATGACATAATTTTCATTTTTGGGTGAACTAACCCTTTAAGATGAGATTTTTTTTATATCTGAAATGCATGATTGTATTCTTGAAAACGATCTTTTATTATACTACTGAATAAAATATTAATTAAGCTAGTGTGTGGTGGGTATTCTGGCACAATACTTGACCATCAAAACATAGGGGTAGACATAACCTTTTTTGTGTTATAATGTTTGTTTCTGGAGATATGACACAAAATACATAATTTGTTTATGGCGGAAAGTAAAATTGTTGCCATGGCAACCATGAGGTGTTTTTGCGATGGCTCCATTTCTAAAAATGTTCAGGGTCCTAACCTGTACAATTGTACCAGGTTTCATACTTTTATGAAAAAGTGAACATATCACCTCAAATTTTGCACATATCACCTGGACTATGAGGCAGTGTTTTAAGCTTAGATTTAGGCTTTAATGACCATTATGACAGCTGATTCTTCAATGCAATTTTGTGTTTATTAAATGGTGCAAATATATAAGTTCATAGCCTTGTTCCAGTCTAGATGTTCTCGATAATACCTCTCAAAATTGTGAAGAATTTGCGACACCAGTGATAAGATTGTGATTTTTTTTTTTTTTTTTTTTTTTGGGAAGATCGCCCACCCTTAACTGGGATAAATGAGGAAGCCTCATTTTTAAAGTGATTTCTAGACCGGGAAATGTTATGAAATTAGTAAAATCTTGAAACATAATGGAAATTTTATAAGGAATATAAATTTTTCAACCTCTAGTAATATATAACATATCAGGTAGAAATCACAAGTAACTATATTTTTAAAAATCCAAATATTTTGTTTATCCAGTAAATCACGAATGACTGGAAATGACTGGAAATTCACCGGTTACAAAGAGCAGGAACCTATAGTAACTTGTTTCCACCACAGAATAAAAAGGCAATTGCAACCTTTTTATCTCACATTTCTAAGAAAAAGGTCAGAATTGTTAGATAAAATTTGCAATTGCCTTTTTAACAAGTTTATATCTCACACATCTGACTTTCTCCTTGCAATTCCACATTTATATCTCCCAATTCTGAGTAAAACAAAAAAAATAAAAAATCTGAATTGTGAGGAAAAAGTCAGAGAAGTCAGCAATTACATGTTTTGATTCTGTGGCAGAAATAAGCTTTCATACTTAAAACTTCTGTCTGAGTCTAAAGTTTTATTTTTAAAACATTAATTATAACTATTTACTCGCTTTAATCTGGGGAAACTCCTGGTTTCTATAAATTTAAAATAAATAAATAAATAAATAAATAAATACACATTACAGCAGATGGAAAAATATTATACTACATGGAGTCTTGGAGTCAGAAAGGTTGAGGATGGCTGACCTAAACCAGATGTGTTTGTTTTGTTTTTCTGTGCAACACAAATGTTCATCAGATTGTTCATTTGTCTGTTCACATTCACTTCCATGACATTGAAAAGAGCAGTGTGATCAATCTGTCAAATGACTAAGTGTGTGTGTGTGTGTGTGTGTTTTTGAGGTCCGAGGAACCCGTGGCTGGTCCAGGCTTACGCCCGAGCCGCCGTTCACCCGTTCGCCACAGTGGTTGGTCAGGAGATTTTCCAGAGCGGACTCATTCCTTCAGACACAGACTTCCGCATCTTCAGAGACTTTGGGAATATTCCTGGTATGAGATACACACTGTAAAAATCAGGGTAAAAAAACATGGCAACTATGGTTGCCAGAACTTTACCATACAACAATACAGAATTAAGTTTTACAGATTGAAAGCATATTTACAGTAATAACACGTTTATTGTGTTAATGTATTGTTGATGTAAGAAGAAACATTAATGGTAATGAGAAAATCAGGAGTGTTGACTGAGACTGTCAGATCAAGATCAGTTTAAGACTTTCTTAAGTGCAAATCTTCCTCTGTCTCATTCTGCAGGAATTGATCTTGCGTTCATAGAGAACGGTTTCCTCTATCACACTAAATATGACACTCCAGAGCGAATCCACACTGACTCCATCCAGAGAGCAGGTGAGACGTCTGATTCCTGATCTACAGCCTCACATGAAGATATTAGGAAATAAAATATCTGCTTCAGAGAGAATGAAGTTCTCAGCTGCTGCTTTGTTTAAGATACTCGAGATACTGAATGACAGAAAATCAGACCTGAGACGAGCTGCACTCTCATTATACACACACAATCACACAAACACACTCACTCGCTGTGTGTTTTTGCTCAGATAAGATGTCTCGCACTCAGAGCTTCAGACGAATCGACTCAGAGGTGGACACTGTTTTAAGAGGGTCTTTATGCATAGAAATAAGTCTTAGGACTAGATTTACTTTTACTAAGCAGGGGAAATGAGTGTGAGAGTGCTATAATGCCAAAAAGAGCAGATGTGAGTGTAAATTTCTGCAGGTGATTTAATGACAATGAGCACATTAAAGAACAAAGACACAGATCATCTCCATAATGACCATCTCATTCTACCAAGAGCAACACAAATCAGCGTCTGCTTCAAGACATGTTTTTTGAGTGATAAATAATGGCTCTGTTACGGGGCTGACGAGACGAGAGACGTGCGGATCCATATACAAGGCTTTATTGTAAAACATGGTCAAAACACAGGCAGGGTCAGACGATGGCAAACAGGTATAACACAGGCAAGACACAGAGTAGTCGTAGAACAAGCGGGGGTCTTCGATCGGCGAACAATATCCAAAGGGCAAGGCAGAGAGAGTAAATCCAGGTAAACAGCAATAATCCAAACGAGGGGCAAACAGAGTCCGATCGGCAAGGCAAGGGTTAATCCAGGAAACACGGGCAGAAATCAAAACATGGGGAAACAGGCAAGGCAAGACTAAGACAACTCAGAGGGCTTCGTAGGGTAGCTATCACTAGGATATTTGCGTACAATACTCGGCGATCTGACTGAGGAAGTCCATGGCTTAAGTAGTGTGTGTGATTGCGAAATGGGTATCAGGTGTGAGCATGTGATTAAGGAAATGGCTGCTGGGAAATGAAGTCCGGGGTAGTGTGTGGTGAGAGAGTCAATGTGATGGAAGGGTGACCTCTGGTGGCCAACAAATGGAGGTCCATGGACCAGATTCATGACATAGCCCCCCCCCAAGGAGCGGCTTCCAGACGCTCCAAACATTACACAATCCAAGAGGGAGGTGGAGCGGAGGCGGAACAGAGGGAGGGACGGAGGCCCAGGTCCACTTGGGAGTGGAGAGGTCGAGGACCGAGGCAGAACAGGGCACCAAGGCGGAGCAGGCGGGACTGGAGCCCTCCAGGGCGGCGCAGACGAGGCTGAATTCCTCCAGGGCGGCGCAGACGAGGCTGAAGCCCTCCAGGGTGGCGCAGACGAGGCTGAAGCCCTCCAGGGCGGCGCAGACGGAGCAGGAGCCCACCAGGGCGGAGCAGACGGAGCAGGAGCCCACCAGGGTAGCGCAGACAGAACTGGAGCCCACCAGTGCGGAGCAGACGACCTCCACGGCGGAGCAGACAGAGCAGGAGACCTCCACAGCAGAGCAGACGGAGCAGGAGCCCACCACGGCAGAGCAGATAGAGCAGGAGACCTCCACAGCAGAGTAGGAGAACAGCATGACGGATCAGGAGAGCACCACAACGCATCAGGAACCCACAGCAGAGACTGGGACCTAGGGAAAACTGAGACACAAGAAGGAGAGAGAACATGTACGGAACCAAGAATCGAGGCAGGGAACATGGGAAGTCTATCCACATTTTTCCTAGTGGCAACTTAGCGGGTAGGCAGTTCACAATCAGCCACCATGGCTAGTTCAGAACGGGATGAGAGTTCAAAGGCGGGTTTAGAGCAGGGCAAATGTTCAAAAGCGGCCTCCGTGGCCGTGACAGGGCAGGACGAGAGTTCAGGGACAGCCCTTCTGGCTGTGACAGGACGAGGATACATTGACGGCCTCCATAGCCGTGACAGGGCAGGACAAGAGCTCACAGACGGCCTCCTTAGCCATGACAGGACAGGGTGAGAGTTCACAGACGGCCTCCTTAGCCGTGACGGGGCAGGGCGAAAGTTCACCGGTGGTTACCACTGACTCCTCTGAAGGTTCTGCAGCGGTTGCCACCACCTCCGG
The DNA here is from genome assembly GCA_039654775.1 of Spinibarbus caldwelli. Taxonomy (NCBI): domain Eukaryota; kingdom Metazoa; phylum Chordata; class Actinopteri; order Cypriniformes; family Cyprinidae; genus Spinibarbus; species Spinibarbus caldwelli. The sequence continues at coordinate 34,851,778 of CM077230.1, read as the reverse complement.
AGGTTCTACAGTGGCAACCGTCTCCTTGACCACGACACGACAGGCTGAGAGTACATTACTGGGCGCCACCATCATAAAAGGATCTGAAGCGAGCACCGCTGCTTCAGGAGGTTCTGCAGCAAGTGCCACCTCCTCTGGAGAAGCTGCAGCAGGTGCCATCGCCTGGGGCAGTTCTGTGGTGGTATATGCAGCCCAAATGCAACATAAAGCGATCCCCATCATGGGAAGCGCTTCGGACAGGTGAATAGGAGCAGGAACAGGAGGGTTAAAGTGAGCTGGTTTGGGGATACCAGCTGCACGTACCGACACCAGTGCTGCATCCCTCCCACTGGATACCAGACTGAGAAATCGAAGCACTGACCTTGAATATCTGGGTGTGACGGACTGGACGTCACAAGACTCTGGATGATCAGTGGTGACGTGACGTGGTTCTGGAGGGTCATTGGTGATGTGAAGGGACTCTGGAAGATCTGCTGAGACGTGAAGAGACTCTGGAAGGTCAGCGGAGACATGAAGAGGTTCTGGAAGATCAGCGGAGACGTGAAGTGACTCTGGATGAGCAGCTGTGATGTGACTTGATTCATGACGACCAACTGCGACTTGACTTGATTCATGACTGGCAGCAAGGACATGACGAGGTGTTGTTGTGGCCGCCATTTTTTGAACGTGCTCTGGTTCGGCCACCATTTCAGTCATAGATGCGGTGTCGCGTGCCTCATCGGCAACACCCACAGTGAACAAAGAGCCAGCACATAGCAAAGCATAGTCCAAAAAATCAGTTAAACTACAATTAAACTTCCCCTCAGGTAAACATGACTTGATTGGCTCACTTAATCCGAAACGGAAAATGTCTTTTAGTATAACCTCATCAAAGGGAATCCTATGCGCCAGCTCACAGAATTGAATGATGTACTCTTCAATAGATAAACTCCCCTGTCGCAGATCGAGCAGCTGGTCGAATGGGTCCATACCTGGCCAGGGTTCCTTCGAAAAGCCGCTGGATCCTTGTGTGGCCGAGTATTCTGTTACGGGGCTGACGAGACGAGAGACGTGCGGATCCATATACAAGGCTTTATTGTAAAACATGGTCAAAACACAGGCAGGGTCAGACGATGGCAAACAGGTATAACACAGGCAAGACACAGAGTAGTTGTAGAACAAGCGGGGGTCTTCGATCGGCGAACAATATCCAAAGGGCAAGGCAGAGAGAGTAAATCCAGGTAAACAGCAATAATCCAAACGAGGGGCAAACAGAGTCCGATCGGCAAGGCAAGGGTTAATCCAGGAAACACGGGCAGAAATCAAAACACGGGGAAACAGGCAAGGCATGTTAGGATGAAGTCAAATAGTAACGAAATAGTCGTTTGAAGATTGCCAGGGAATCAGCATTCCGGGTGGGGGTGGGAAAAATCATTCCACCAGCCAGGAATGATGAGCGAAAATGTTCTGGAAAGTGATTTTGTGCCTCTCTGTGATGGTTCTACAAGGCATCGCTCATTTTTAGATCTCAGATTTCTGGAGGGGAGGTAGATTCGTAAGAGTAAGTGAAAGTAGGCGGGTGCGAAGCCTGTGGCTGTTACATATGCAAGCATCAATGTCTTGAACTTGATGAGAGCCACAACCGGTAGCGATAAAGAGAGGTGTAACATGAGCCCTTTTAGGCTCATTGAAGACCAGTCATCCCGCTGCATTTTGAATCATTTGTAGAGGTTTGATTGTGCATGATGGAAGTCCAGCCAGAAGAGCATTTCCGTAGTCCAGCCTAGAAATGACAAGGGCCTGGACAAGAAGTTGTGCAGCATGCTCTGTTAGGAAGTGCCTGATCTTTCTGATACTGTGCAATGCAAACCTGCAAGATTGAGCAGTTTTTGCAATGGTTTTTGAAAGTCAGATTACACCAAGATTACCGAACTTGATGGGGTAATTGTTGATGAACCTAGCTGGATGGTGAGATTATTCTGTAGAGTTAAGTGGCAGGGAAGACAAGATGCTCAGTCTTTGCCAGGTTGAGATGGAGGTGATGTTCTTTCATCCATGCCGAGATGTCCGCCAGACAGCCTGAAATCTGTGTAGCTACCGTTGGATCATCTGGTTGAAATGAAAGATAGAGCTGTGTGTCATCAGCATAGCAATGGTAGGAGAAGCTATGTGCCTGTATGATGGGTCCCAGTGATGTAGTGTATATGGAGAAGAGGATGGGTCCAAGAACTGATCCCTGAGGAACCCCAGTGACCAATTGGTGTGCTTTGGATACCTCCCCTCCTCAGGTCACCTTGAAAGACCTACCAGTGAGATAGGATTCAAACCAGCGAAGTTGAATCCCTGTGATGCTCAGTGATGAGAGGATGGACAGGAGGATCTGATGATTCACAGTGTCAAAAGCAGCAGATAGATCCAGCAAAATAAGAACAGAATGATTGGAAATCAGCTTTTGCAATCCGCAAGGCTTAAGTGACTGACAGTAATGCAGTCTCAGTTGAATGTCCACTTCTGAAACCTGACTGGTGGCATCCAGTTAGTTGTTCTGTGAGAAAAATAGTGATACCTGGTTGAGAACAACTCGTTCAAATGTTTTCGCTATGAATGGAAGGAGAGAGACAGGTCTGTAGCTGTCTATAAGTGAAGTGTTTAATGTAGGTATTTTGAGCAGTGGGGTTACCCGAGCCTGATTGAATGCAGTGGGTAAGGTGCCTGTGAGAAGAGATGTGTTGATAATGTGTGTGTTAGTGCTGGTAAGAGTGTACGGCAGATTGCTTGGAGAAGGTATGAGGGGGCATGGTGAGGAGGTATAGTGGGCATGTTGTATGATGACTGGAGAGGAGAAGTTTCGATTCTTCTACCTCAGTGAGGGGACAGAAGGAGAAGATGGGAGTCTTAGCAGTGGATGTGGTTGGTTTGTGTTCCTGTGTGTGTGTGGAGGTGAGAACTGACTACTGATTGTTGTAGTTTTGTCTGTGAAGAATGTGGCGAAATCATCAGCTGTTATAGAAGTGGTGGAGGGGGACAGAGTAGAGAATTGAATGTTTCGCCGCAGGAGTTTTGCTCGTTCATTCTCGTGAGTGTTTACTAGGGATGTAACGATTACCGGTTTGACGATAAATCATGATAAAATTCACCACGGTTAGTATTACCATTTCATTTTTTAATTATCATTAAAACCGTATTCGATTACCACGATTTGAACATCTCACGATAAATAAATACTGTCCAGCATAAAGCAGAGTTTTCAGTAACAGTCTCACGTGCGCACAGCAGCAGAGTAACTTAGCAGAGTAAGTTTGAGTGAGAGGAGAGACACATTTTAAGTGTCTGGTTTTGTGCGAGAGCAAAGGAAATCCGCGTGCGAGCAGAGAGATTCGCGCTCGCGCATTATATTAATGTGCTTTCGCTCTACAATAATGCGCTCTCGACATGTCATTAAAATAACGCTATAAACTCAGTTTCGTTTTGAGTGAAAACACGGGCGGAAAAGCTGGGAGGTTTTAAAAGAGTGCTGAGGGAATTATACAAATGAATATATGAATGAATTAATTATATGAATGTACCTCTGAAGGTTCTTACTGTCTTCAGAAACGATTCGATGGCATTTTGTTTTCATCTTCGCTCCATGTAATATCTAAAGGAAGCGTTCTTAATCGCAATACTGCTTTGTGCATGGAGTTTACGGGAAACAGCTGTAATTCAGCTTTTCCATATAAAGCGCCACCTGCTGTCTTAGAGTGGATTTACAGAGACTTATATTTACATTCAACCTATGTGCAGTTTCTGTCTGGCCAAAAACAGACCGAATTTGCATGTCCTGCTGTAAATTTTGACCAGTTGAAGCAAAAACAAGTTTATGTGGATTCTACACATTTAAACAATTCAGATAAGTTATGTAGAATTTTTTATGGAGCAGATAAAATACATATAACCATTTATTAATCAATTATCATTTTGACTTAACCCTTTTCTTTATTTAAAGGCTGAAATGTGAGGTTTACCTTTTATATGAAACTTTTTCAAAGCTTTATTTGAACATTTACATTAGATATTTGAACATGCTATTAAACTGTTTTCAGTCAAGTTGTCACTTAAAATCCGAAATCATTGGTAATGTTATTGTTTTAGTGATTATGCAAACAAAAAGTCATTTTATTTGTTGTTTGTTGATTTTTAAAATATAAAACTTGAAGTGATTTATGCGTCTGTACTTACTTTTTGAACATCTCCAGTACATTGTAATAATACCGTGATAATACTGATAACCGTGATCATTTTGGTCACTATAATCGTGATAAGAAATTTTCATACCGTTACATCCCTAGTGTTTACATTCCTCTGCAAGCGCATGTGAGCTTGGCTTTGCAAAAACTTGCTGATCAAATCACAGAGACAGAACAACAGCACCCGGACTCTGTTTTAATCATTCTCGGGGACTTTAATAAAGCAAATCTCTCCCGTGAACTGCCAAAATACAGACAGCATGTTACATGTTCCACCAGAGACAGTAATATATTGGATCACTGTTACACAGCAATAAAGGATGCATATCACTCTGTCCCACGGGCAGCTTTAGGACTCTTTGATCACTGTTTGGTTCATCTTATACCAACCTACAGGCAGAAACTGAAATCAGCTAAACCTGTATTAAGGACTGTAAAGAGATGGACTAATGAAATAGAGCAGGATTTAAAAGCCTGTTTCAACCTCACTGATTGGAGTGTTTTTGAAGCTGCTGCAAACGGTCTGGACGAGCTCACAGAGACTGTAACATCCTATATCAGTTTCTTTGAAGATATGTGCATTCCTACCAGGACTCATTTAACCTACAACAACGACAAACCATGGTTCACTGCAAAACTCAGACAGCTCCGTCAGGCCGTAGAAGATGCTTACAGGAATGGGAACAGAGTCTTTTATAAACAGGCCAAATACACACTGGAAAAGGAGATCAGAGTGACAAAGAGGAATTATTTTGATAAGTAAGGATCCCATTCTCTTCCAGTGACACGGCTTCAGTGTGGAAAGATCTGAAAGACATCACCAACTACAAGACACCATCCCCCAGCACTGTGGAGAATCAACAACTGGCAGACGATCTGAAGGAGTTCTGTTGCAGGTTTGAAAAAACACCATTAACACCTCCAGCTACCCCCATCTCCCCCACACCTGCACTCCAGATCAGTGAAGATGATGTGCGCCAGTTCTTCAGAAAGAACAAGAGAAGAAAGGCACCAGGCCCAGACGGTGTGACGCCAGCCTGTCTGAAATCCTGTGCTGACCAACTGGCCCCCATCTTCACACAGATCTTCAACAGATCACTGGAGCTGTGCGAAGTCCCCTCATGCTTCAAACACTCCACCATCATCCCCGTCCCAAAGAAACCCAAGATAACAAGATAATAAAGAATTAATGACTACAGACCTGTGGCTCTAACATCTGTGGTCATGAAGTCATTCGAAAAACTGGTTTTGGCTTATCTGGCTTATCACTGGACCCTTACTGGACCCTCTGCAGTTTGCCTACAGAGCAAACAGATCTGTGGATGATGCAGTCAACATGGGACTGCACTTCATCCTGCAGCATCTGGACAGACCAGGGACTTATGTGAGGATCCTGTTTGTGGACTTCAGCTCAGCTTTTAACAAGATCATTCCAAACCTCCTCCTGCTCAAACTAACTCAGCGCTCCATGCCCACCTCCGTCTGTCAGTGGATCACCAGCTTCCTGACAGACAGGCAGCAGCTAGTGAGGCTGGGAAAATTCTCATCCAGCACCTGTACGATCAGCACTGGAGCTCCTCAGAGCCGTGTTCTCTCCCCACTGCTCTTCTCCCTCTACACCAACAACTGCACATCTAAAGACCCCTCTGTCAAACTCCTGAAGTTTGCAGATGACACCACAGTCATCGGCTTCATTCAAGACGGTGACGAGTCTGCTTACAGACAGGAGATTAAAGAGCTGGCTGTCTGGTGCAGTCTTAACAACCTGGAGCTGAACACGCTCAAAACAGTGGAGATGATCGTGGACTTCAGGAGAAACCCCCCTGCACGTCCCCCACTCACCATCATGAACAGCACTGTGGCTGTAGTGGAGTTATTCAGATTCCTGGGCAGCACCATCTCTCAGGACCTGAAGTGGGACATTCACATAGACTCTACTGTCAAAAAGGCCCAGCAGAGGTTGTACTTCCTTCGCCAACTGAGGAAACTCAACCTGCCACAGGAGCTGCTGAAACAGTTCTACTCCGCCATCATTGAATCCGTCCTCTGCACTTCAATAACTGTCTGGTTCAGCTCAGCTACCAAATCTGACCACAGAAGACTACAGAGGGTAGTCCGGTCTGCTGAGCGAATCATTGGTACAACCCTCCCAAGTCTCCAAGAACTGTACTTATCCAGAGTGAGAAAAAGGGCTGGCAAAATCACTCCAGACCCCTCACACCCAGCACACTCCCTCTTTGAACTGTTACCGTCTGGTCAACGCTACAGAGCACTGAGCACCAGAACGGCCAGGCACAGGAACAGTTTTTTCCCTCAGGCAATCCATCTCATGAACATTTGAGCACTTAACAATAAATATGAAACACACAACACTATCATACATTTATTTATTTAACACACATACTTATTACATTTCAAATTTGCATCTAACATATCTGTACATACTAAATTGTCTATTTTGTATATTGTGTTTGTGCTATTTAGCACAAGTAAGTATGGTGACACAAAATAAAATGGGGCGATTTTCTAAGCGGATAAAAAATTATAACTGTAATGTTAGGCGGAAGAGCACTTCCCAGCACTTCGACCTTGGTGCAGTAATATCATCACTCCTGAAAACTCCCCCTCCCCCTCGCCCTCTCCCTCTAAATTCCATCAATAGAACCAATATTACTGTGCCGAGGTCGAAGTGCTGCGAAGTGCTCTTCCGCCATATCATTTTTTATCTGCTTAGAAAATCACCCCGTTTTATTTTGTGTCACCATACTTACTCGTGTAACTACGCATGTAACCGTCTTTAAATAGGGAAAACATGGAAGTGTTTGGTAGCTTCTAAATTCATCTCTGTTTGGATCCTAAGGAATGAATGGTGCTAAGCTAAACGCTAGCATAGTGGCGCCGCGCGCTAGAGCGATTAAGTGCACGCACTGAGACGGGAGAGGTACGTATCAACTCGTCTAAATTGAGGGAAAAACATATTGGAATATGGAAAAACAGTGGCGTTTTCCTTTTAAAGTAGAGGATAAAGTGTCAGTTGCTGCATTTACATCCAGATCTCTGGGAAATGAGTAGGTGAGGGAAGAAAGGAGGACACTACAGGGGAAAGATGGGAGGATGAAAGGGAACATAGGTTTCTCCTAAAAGTAACTGGTAGAGGGGTTGGTGTCACACAGGTATCAAAATGTAGGTTAAAGGTTATGAAGAAATGGTAAGAGATATGTAGAGGTTTTATCAAAATACTGTCTGCAGTACAATTCCGTGTGTAAATTAAGTCAAGTTTGTTGCTTGATTTGTGGGTGCTTATGGTGGTAAGGCGTTTGAAATCAAATGAAGCAAGGAGTGAATGGAAATCTGCAGTATAAAGCTTCTCCAGATGAATGTTGAAGTCGCCAAAGACTATAAGTGGACTGCCGTCCTCAGGGAATGAGGACAGTACCCCATCCAACTCTAGGAAGGTACCCAGTTGACCAGGAGGGTGGTAAATTACTACAACATAAAGTTTTATAGGAGGTGTTACAGTAATAGCATGCGATTCAAATGAGTTATTATTGCATAGGGTGAGCAGCAGGGGTTGCTGAGTTTTCTGGATGAATCCAGGTCTCAGTCAAGCCCAGGATACTGAGTGTGGATTGCGAAGGAGTATCTGCAATAAAATTTGCTTTGTTGACAGCTGACTGACAATTCCAGAGACCCATAGAAAAAGAGAGAGATGCTGTAGACGAGGTGCAGTTAGGACGCAGATTAGCAAGATTGCGTTGCCGTCTGCGTTTGATGTTAGAACGTTGTTATGAGACAACTGGAATGTGTTGGAAACACATGATAGAGGTAGAAAAGAGAGTGTGTAAAGGGAAAATAAAGAATACTTAAGTGCGTTGCCAGTTTCGTTGCCCGGTTAAAGTCACGCAGGTAAAATCGCAGGTCTTTACACTCATATGTCTTCACACAAGGAGGCTAAACACGAGAGCCGAACGCTTCCACTGACGGTTCCGTGCCAGCTCACAGATAGCAAATAAATGCACAACCAATCATCTCTTGAGTGTAAACAGCTATGCACGCCTTCACAATTAGCACACCCAAAAGCCTAAAGCAGGCGAAATGGCTCAGATCGAAACTAATAAGGGACAGTTTGCACTTACGTGCATGAAGCGAGCAATACAACAAGCAAAAGCTTCTTTCTTCTGTTAATTCTATTTATATAAGTATCCTATAATTACAAATAAGTGCAATCAAAATAACAATTATAACGATAGAAGAAAAGTATAAATAGATAGTAAACAAAATAATCCCTCCTAGCAGCAAGTTAAAATCTAAACAACAGCAACAGTATTAAACAAACACTTACGCGCTACAGCTTTCTCTGCTGACTAATCGCTTCTCCTTTTTCATGACTTATGCAAACGTTGTTGATGTCAGTGAACAGATCCATCTGTGTTCTTTTGATGTTAGAGACTCTTGCTAGATATATAAAATCTTTCAGAATATTACAAGATTTATTTCTGTGCTCCTAAATGTCTCTGCAGATTCAGTTAATGCCTGTGTGTGTGCGTGTGCGTGTGTGTGTGTTCATTATATCTGCTTCCTTGTTCTGTCCCGTAATGCTTGACTTCGACTGTTGTATTGTTTTTGTAAAGCTGCAGAAGAGCAATATAATGAAAGAAGCCAATGTTCCGTAAGTAACTAAATTTATTAATAAAAATAATAATTAAAATAAATAATGCATTAGCCTAGTAAGCAAACGGAGACTTGTATTCAGCTCATGTGTGACACGTTTGTTTGCATAACTTCTTGTAGACGCGGCTTGTCCAATCAGAATGTAGAGCCAGTGCTGTATGTTTTATGATATTATAAATAATTCTCTGTGGATCAGACATCACTGCTACTGTAATGTGTCATCTGTCATTCAGCTGTGTTGACTTCCTGTTCATCTCTGTCGCCAGGCGACAACATCCTGTCTGTGCTCGAGCACCTGGTGATGTCAGATGAACTGGCGGATTCCTCGGAGTATCGCCATGGTAACATGGTGTTCTTCGACCTGCTGGGATTGATGATGCTGGCGTATACCGCTCACGTTGGCACTGTCATCAACTATGTAACGGCTGTCGCCGCGGTGATCTACCTGGGTGCGAAATGCTTGTTAACCAGCAGCGTGGGTACGTAATGGATAACATGACCAGATATAGGTCTGTCACTAATTATGTTTGTGTGTTTTGCTGTTATCACTGAATGCTTTTATTAAGAAAATTAATTAATGGGCATTTTTAAAAAGAACACTTCTTTGAACATTTTTGATTTTCTATCAAATATCAGGAGGCTTATATAATTGCTATATTTTATAATATTTATAGTGTTCATTATACTTTTATATTTTATTGAATAGAATATTGTTAAATATGTTTAAAAAATTTTGTCAAAGTATTGCATTGTCTTTATTTATCGACTAAAAATACAATAAAACTAAAATAAAACAAAATAACTAAAAATATAATAAAATACCTAACTACATAATAGTATTATTGTTAGAAATTGCAACAATATAAAAATAGAAATATAATACATTTATACATTTAAAATTTTCATTAAAACAATAATATACAAATATGAAAAATGAATAAATACATTTTAAAATAATAAATAGTGTGTGTGTGTGTATATATATATATATATATATATATATATATATATATATATATATATATATATATATATATATATTATACACACAACAGAAATATATTAAATGAACTAAACTATAAATTAAAATTATAATAAACAAACAAATATATATTATAAAAATAGACAGCGAAACAAATTTCATTAAACTATACATTACAATTATAGCAAATGAATAAATCATATAAATGAAAAACTTCAAATAATGAATAAAACACAAATATAACAAATACTTTAAATTACAAATTAAAATGCCCCATCGGGACAAGACCACGGAAATCAGATAAGCCATTTGCACAATCTGACATGGCTGGGGTTGGAATTGAACTGCGGGTTTCGTCTGGCCAGAGGAGAAATGGCCCACCGACTGAGCCTGGTTTCTCCCAAGGTTTTTTTTTTTTTTCTCCATTCTGTCACAGAGGGAGTTTTGGTTCCTTGCCGCTGTCGCCTCTGGCTTGCTCAGTTGGGGACACTTAATTTCTACCGATTATTGTCAATTTGATTTCACAGATACTATTTAAACTAAACTGAGCTAGACTATGACATCTCTGAATTCAATAATGAAATGCCATTAACTGAAAATTGAGTGTTTAATCTTAACATTATACATTACTGAAACCCTATCTTCCAATTTGATACTGTTAAGTGCTTTGACACAATCTGTATTGTTAAAAGCGCTATATAAATAAAGGTGACTTGACTTGACTTGACTGTTTATTGAAGTTCCTGTGTTTTTATAATTATTTTAATATCTACTGAGTATTTATTTATTTATTTATTCATTCATTCATTCTTTCATTAATTGATTAATTTATTTATTTATTCATTTATTCACTCACGCATTCATTTACTTATTTATTTATTAATTCATGTATTTATTAATTAATTAATTCATTCATGTATACATTCTTTCATTCATTCGTTCATTCATTCATGTATTCATTCCTTCATTTATTCATGTAAACACTAAATGAGCTCTTTCCGCTCCTCTGTGACAGGGTGTGTTTTGGCGCGTCACATGATCTTTGCAGCTGGCCGGTACATGCGTGATCTGGTGTGTGCGGTGTGTGTGCTGGTCTTGAGCTGGTTCTTCTCTCTGCTGATGGTTCTGCTCGTGGCTTGGCTCGTCACGCTGATGGGCCGCTCCATGTTCTGGTACAGTAACTTAAATGCCGCCGTCTATCTGTACGGACCCGCCGCCATCGGCATTCTCCTGCTGATCCACACGCTGGTGAAGAACTGCTGCTACAGGGTGAGTGATGGACCAAACACCACACACTTCACTGACACATGAACTCGTCTGTCATCACGACGGATGAAGTCACAGATCTGATGGAGACAGACAGGTGTCTCTGCAGTTCTTAGTAGCAGGTGTGCTGAAAGGTGAATTCCTACAACAGAAGCCGCTTTTCCTCCGTTGGGCCAAACGCATGGCACAATTCCAAACTGTTCCCGGACTGCTCCCGGAATGCTGATGTGTGCTGCTGGAATGCATGTAGTAATGTCACCACTCAGGATCGGTCAGTCGTCTGTTGCCTGCTTGCCAGTTTCTCTGTAGCTGTGCTAAATGCATGGTTTGGCACGGCATTGGAAGAGCGGCTAGAAACGTCCACTAACCCACACCCTGACAGACAGGTTCTCCAGCAATTATAAAGACCTTTCAGCATGCCCACTGCTCCAAACTGCAGATCTGATGTCACACTTCAATAACTCTGCTTCCTGGTCAACTGAACTGATGTTAACCTAAACACACTATTTTATGCCAAATTAGCTTTATTTAAACAATTAATACTTTCATGCACAATCAGAAGCTTTATTAAAATAACATTTATTTTTAATTTCAAATCAGAGATGATGATGATGATGATGATGATGAGAAAAAGAGAAGCAATTTGAAATGTGTGTGTGCGTGTGTGTGCGTGTGTGTGTCTGTGTGTGTGTGTGTGTCTGTGTGTGTCTGTTTAGGTGGTTAGGTGTAGGTTTCGGTGTAGGGCGATAGAAAATACGGTTTGTACAGTATAAAAACCATTACGCCTATGGGATGTCCCCACTTTTCACAAAAACAAACGTGGTGTGTGTGTGTCTGTCTCTCTCTCTGTGTGTGTGTGGTTCAGAGTGTGAGTCGTGTGGATCTGGCCGAGCTCTTCTTTGACGGCAGTCTGCTGGTGTGGTGTTTTGTGCTGCTCTTCTTCACTCACCGCGGCTGGTGTTCAGCATATGTGCCCATGATGATGGTGCTCTTCCCGCTCATCAGCAAACTGCTGCTCACAAAGCTCTTCAGATCCAGAGGTCAGAGGTCACACCACACACATACACCATAATAATTTTAAAGTGCCCCAATTATGGATTTCTGAAAATGACCTTCCATGCAGTGTCTAATATGTGAATGTAAACAGTCTGCAAAGTTGGAAAAGCTGAAACTGCATCATAAATAAAGTTATTTCTCTCAAAAGAAAGAGTTGACTCTGAACCGCTGAACTAATCATTTTAAATTCAAATCTCATTTTCATGAATTCACGTCACAAGTTAGTACATTTGCACATTTTGTTGAGTGTGCAATAGGGATGTCAATTCTCGATCATTTCCATGATCAATTGTCATTTAAATTAACGATCAATTAATCAAGTAATCGTTAACCTTAATACTGCGAAATGCATCTATTGCAGTGGCATATATTTACCGGCATGACAGGATGTGCAAATGCCACTCAAAACGCAGGCTTTCTCACCCGAATTAAAGGGGTTTTAGTCTAAATAAAAGCTACTAGAAGCACTGTAAAATGAATAGATGTGATTATGATCATTTGATAAAATGAATAGAGCGCGCCGTAGTACGAATAATTTTACTTTGTTGGCTGTTTCAGATCCCGTCACGGAGACCGCTGAACGTGCCTCTTTAAATGGTTTCATTGTAGGCACTACTTGTTGTATTTTAAAACACAATCGCAATGTTTGCAATGGACATTATTAGCATTTAAAATAAAATGATCCCACACGTAACTGCGGCTCGTGGGGCTGCTCTGCGCAGTCATAGAACAGGTTCTATCGGCGGTGCTACGGTAAAGACTGCTGCTCACATGAAACATTTTAATGCGAGTATGACACAAGTGAGGTACAAAGCTTTGTTTATAAGAGAAATAATGGGTTAGCAGGCAAATGTTACGTTATCGTGACTATGCGTTTGCATTCATGCTGTTTGATACCTGTACATTTAAAGCTATGCGCGGCTTTATGTTCTGTTCTGCCGGTTGGTCACGAGTTTCCAGAATTTAATAATATTTATTGTTTCTTTTCCCAAATCCTCGCCGTCTCACCCTCTAATTTTCCAGGTTTATTTTATTGTCATTCACTTTTAATCACTGTTTTCACTTCTCTTAATGTGGTAAACATGCGGGGGGGGGGGAATGAAAGATTTTGTAGCCGTGAATTAAGAATTCGTTCCTATGACTTAATTTGTTCCCTTATTTTAATTAAATCATGGGTTTTCTAGGGAACAAATTAATGAAACAGACAGTGCCCACAAATTAAGTCGAACGTAGAAACAAAATAAATTTCGAATTAGAGCCTGAGCCTATATAGCCTATATATAGACCTGTCCTGCTCGTGTCCCGCAGCCCTGTCGAAGCGAAGAGCCTATATGAAACAATTATATCTGGGGAAATTATAATTAAACGTGACTTAGTTACTACATTTCAAGTCAAGTCAAGTCACCTTTATTTATATAGCGCTTTTAACAATACAGATTGTGTCAAAGCACTTAACAGTATCAAATTGGAGGATAGAGTGTCAGTAATGTATAATAATAAGATTAAACACTCAATTTTCAGTTAAAGGCATTTCATTATTGAATTCAGTGATATCATCATCCAGCTCAGTTCAGTTTAAATAATATCTGTGCAATCAAATCGCCAATAATCGCTAGAAATTAAGTGTCCCCAACTGAGCAAGCCAGAGGCAACAGCGGCAAGGAACCAAAACTCCTTCTGTGACAGAATGGAGAAAAAAATAAAAATCTTGGGAGAAACCAGGCTCAGTTGGGGGGCCAGTTCTCATCTGGCCAGACGAAACCCGCAGTTCAATTCCAACCGCAGCCATGTCAGATTGTGTAAAGGGCTTATCTGATTCCATGTGGTCTTGTCCCGATGGGGCATTTTAATTTATAATTTAATGTATTTGTTATATTTGTGTTTTATTCATTATTTGAAGTTTTACATTTATATGATTTATTCATTTGCTATAATTGTAATGTGTAGTTTAATGCATTTATTGTTTCTCGGTCTATTTTTATAACATATATTTGTTTGTTTATTATAATTTAAATTTATAGTTTAATTCATTTAATATATTTCTGTTGCATATATATATATATATATATATATATATATATACACACACACACACACACACACATATACATATTTATTTTTTTATTATACTATTTATTATTTTAGAATGTATTTATTCATTTTTCATATTTATATATTATTATTATTATCATTATTATGTTTTAATTAAAATTTTAAATGTATAAATGTATTATATTTATATTTGTACATTTGTTGCAATTTCTAACAATAATAGTATTATGTAGTTAGGTATTTTATTATATTTTTAGTTATTTTGTTATAATTTTAGTTTATTGTATTTTTAATCGAGGTCTTCACTGGGATATGTCTCTGGGGCTCATCCAGGTGTCCTGGTCTCCGCTGACGATCAGGGCTGTAGACATCATCTCTTGGTGCTGATCCACCATCTGATCGGATATGGACTGAGAAACAGAATAAGAAAGAATCGGACAAATATTAGCGTAGATGCCATTCTTCTTACGATGTAACGAGTACATCGTGTGTTATGAGGAGTGTTCCCGGTTCCGGTTGATCTAATTAATGCAGCCTAACAATCCTTTAATGGATTTGAATAATAGAAGTGTATTAGTGTGTTATGTGTAAGCCAGGTTAAAGAAATGTGTCTTTAATCTAGATTTAAACTGACAGAGTGTGTCTGCCTCCCGAACAGTGTTAGGTAGATTGTTCCAGAGTTTGGGCGCTAAATAGGAAAAGGATCTGCCGCCCGCAGTCGATTTTGATATTCTAGGTATTATCAAATGGCCAGAGTTTTGAGAACGCAGCGGACGTGGAGGACTATAATGTGATAAGAGCTCGCTCAAGTACTGAGGAGCTAAGCCATTCAGTGCTTTATAAGTAATTAACAAGATTTTAAAATCTATCCGATGTTTGATAGGGAGCCAGTGCAGTGTTGACAGAACCGGGCTAATATGGTCATACTTCCTGGTTCTAGTAAGGACTCTAGCTGCTGCATTTTGGACCAACTGTAGTTTATTGATCAAGCGTGCAGAACAACCACCCAGTAAAGCATTACAATAGTCTAACCTTGAGGTCATAAACGCATGAATTAGCATTTCTGCATTTGACGTTGAGAGCATAGGTCGCAATTTAGATATGCTTTTGAGATGGAAAAACGCAGTTTTACAGATACTAGAAACATGGCTTTCAAATGAAAGATTGCTATCAAACAGCACACCTAGGTTCCTAACTGATGAAGAAGAATTGACAGAGCAGCCGTCAAGTGTTAGATAGTGTTCTAGGTTATTACATGTGGGGATTTTAGGTCCGATAATTAACACCTCTGTTTTTTCAGAATTTATCAGTAAGAAGTTACTCGTCATCTAGTTTTTTTATATCGACTATACATTCCGTTAGTTTCTCAATTTGGTGTGTTTCACCGGGCCGTGAAGAAATATAGAGCTGAGTATCATCAGCATAACAGTGAAAGCTAACACCATGTCTCCTGATAATATCTCCCAAGGGTAACATGTAAAGCGTGAAAAGTAACGGCCCTAGTACTGAGTTACATTTTTGTACATTTCAGTACAAAATATATTTATATTGTTTCTGTTTTAATGTACTTTTAAAGTTCACATTAAAAGTGTAATTTGTACGTTAGTGTATTATCTTCGTCAAAGATGCAGCACCATCATTGTCACTCACAGCCACATGCACGTTTTGCGCATGAGCCGCACGCACCCCGAAATTAAACTGCTTAATCGACCATCGATAGCTTTAATCGATTGCATCTCTTATCGACAATTAATCAATCGTCGATTAATCGTTAACATCTCTAGTGTGCAAAATATGTAGTTTTGTGTTGTGTATACACTTTAGGTCTGTGGCTAACTCACGTAATAGTTCTGTTAATCAGCTATTGTCTAGAAATGTGTTGATTAATATAGAATGTCTGTTGTTCTTATTACTTGGGGTCATGAAAAAGGATGGTGTAATATGTTGGTTTACAAACTGCAATGCTTTATCAGTGCTCCATCTACCTGACCAATCAGAACAGAGTAGCCTCATGCAAAGGAGGGGTTAGGAAAGATGAATCTTCGAATGAATCGTTTGAGAGTTGTTGAGATATAAGGTAAAATTAAATGCATATTATAAGAAAATGCTGACCTTGCATGCATGTAAATCTGTTGTTTGCATCTCCAAAACCATATTATGAACCTTTCTAATAGCATAAAAGGGGCACTTTAGTATTTGAATTAAAACGGGACAAAATTTATTTTTTATATTTTTATTAGAATTGGACAAAATGACTTTATAATATGTGTATTAAAGCTGGACTTTTATTTTAGGATGTTTCAGGTCTCTGCAGTAGTTTCGATCAGGATGTGGTCAAAGGGCAGAAATCAGGGCTCTGATGTTTAATTGAGGTCGTTCATGATCTAATGCCACATGGTTTGTGCTGACGGTCATTAGTGCTGTCTTAGTGTGTGTGTGTGTGTGTCTGTAGGAGCATCTCTGCAGTACTCTGTCCTGTACCTGACGGGTCTTGCTGTGCCATATGTCTACATCATGTTCCTCATCCGGGTGGTTTTTGAGGTCTTTACACCTATTCTGGGCCGCAGCAAAGATGAAATCCCACCAGACATCATCCTGGCATCACTAGTTACCGTGGCGACTGTAATTCTGTCTTCCTATTTTGTGAGTCATACAGACTAACTGTAACTGCGTCCCAAATGACACACTATACTCTATGTACTTATGCACTGTTCCGACAGTTGAATCCATGAAGTGTTCAACATACCACACTTAATGTTTTCGGTTATTTAAGTGCATCATCCGGGTATTTAAAATGCACTTTTTCTTTTTGGAATTTTCAGTGTGAACACACTACTCGCACTGTTCATACTACAAAACGTCATAGAATAGTGCAAAAGTACGCAATTTGGGACGCACTTATAGTGAATTCAAATTCAAACATTCAAACTGTCAGATTCAAATGTTCAGAATCAAACATTCAAAATTGAAACCTTTAAATTCAAATATTCAAATGCAAACAAATCAGGGGTCAGCAACCTATTGCACATTTGCCAACAGTGGCATGCAGAGGGATAATCATTGGCACATAAGCAATAGAGAACTGCATACCGACATACATTTTGAGGTAATCATTCCTCATAGTCAAACAGCCTGTTAGGATCTCCCAATTAAAAAGCGATTTTACCCCCCTCATTGCTGAGAAATATAAATTAGCGATTCAGTATCAATAGAGTCACATTTAAAGTCAAGTTTCTGAGCTCCTGAATGTTTCTGTGTGTGCGCAGCGCAATCTCTGTGTGCGAGTTTTTTGCGTGTGTCAATAAAAGCAGCGCATTAATATAGAACAGTGATTAAACTGAGTGGTTGTAAAGCGCAATTGGCCTTGTCTCACACACGCTCACACACACACACACACACACACAGTGGTGTTCAGTAGAGTTACATTGTAAATTTCCTATTCAAAGTTTAGTTTAAACATTACAATAAAGACATTTTTGAACCGTTAAAAAAAAGGGAAAAAAAATGGTTCAGAAACTATTTGTATGACAATCAACTATAGATTTTTATCTGATAATTTTTTTTTTTACCGGGGGGGAGTATTGGCACAGCGGTTAACCAGAAAAATGAAAAATGGCACTTCATGCCCAAAAGGTTGTCAACCCCTGGATTAAATCATCTTATTCTAATTATCATCTGTCTGTCTCTCTCTCCAGATTCATTTCATCTATCTGTCCCGAAGTACGAAGCGGGTCTTAGCTGTTCTGGGGTCAGTGTTCACACTGATGTTTGTTCTGGTCAGCTGTGGTCTGTTCTTCCCGTATTCTGCCGACCCGTCCAGCCCACGACCCAAACGCGTCTTTATCCAGGTACAGCTGGTCACTGATCCGTCTTTACAGCAGGGTTTTTACACTTTACTGAAACTCAGACCATAAAATATTGTCCTTACTTTAAATAAGCATTTTGTATAAGTTTTTGTGTATATTTTAATTATTTAGTTGCCAAGGGGGAAAAATCATTTTCATTTACTTTAACATGATGCACTAAAATAATTAAAACTGATATAAAGCATTTATAATAGGGCTGTTGCTATTCGTCGATTTTATTCGACTACTCAGTTTTTAAAAATCCTCGACTTCTTTTTGCTCGCGTCGACTAACCGGCAAAATACCGGAAGTGGCACATTTCATGGACGAGAATCATGATATATTAAACCCATTTAAAAATCACAATTAAGCATAATTGTGAATTCACAAATACTACGATTTAATTAATTATATGCGATGCAGTATATGCGCTTTAATTATATGCGATGCAGTATATGCGCTATAGTTATTTACATGCGTGTAGATTAAATACGTGCATCTCACATCGGCTCCGTTCACAGTAGTTCCACAGGAACTGTTATCATTTACATGTGTGGAGCGTCTCAAACTCCATCTCTGCATGTTGTTGTGAGTTTAGTTTATTATAACTCTCATCTGGAGCCCGGATTTGATTGTTGATGATTTCGCTTGATCTTGGATCATTTTGGTTCTTCGAAGCTCATCCTGAACTTGCTGTCATATCCTCCTGAGACCCAGCTATGGAGTTTTTGCCTCTGTAGTGGACATTCTATTTTAGTGAATTTCTCTGAGACCTCACGTCACAGTTTTAAGTCTGGATGTTCTTTACAGAGCACATTCAGGGCTTTTTAGAGATACTAAATGTTTGGAAGTTTCACCATGACCACACCCTCTCGTAGGTCTTTAAAATTTTTAAAAAATTTACAACCTTATGGAAATATGATTATATTTTGAAATTGTCATTTAAATCTGAATAATTTTCTAATTGTTTGTCATAAAGCAACATCTCAGGAAAATGTTATGGGTTTTCAAATTCAAATATGACTTCCTGTTATGAAACAGGACATCATTTCATACATGTCCACTGTAGAGGACACCAGGACTAAAAGCATGTTTATTATGCATTTTGGGAGATACAACAATTGAATAGGAAAATATAGATATTATTATGAAAATCTGGCTAATTATTACATTTACATTTACATTTAGTCATTTAGCAGACGCTTTTATCCAAAAGGACTTACAAATGAGGACAATAGAAGCAATCAAAACCAACAAAAGAGCAACAACATGCAAGCTATGACAAGTCTTGGTTAGCCTAACGCAGTATACGTAGCAAGGTATTTTTTTTGGTCGTTTTTTAAGAAAACAAGTAGATAGAATATAGAAAAGCAAGCTAGTGTTAGTTTTTCAAGAAAAGCTAGCAGTTAGAGAATAATTATGCAGTTGATAGAGGGTCAAGTGTGTGTGTTTTTTTTGTTTTTTTTTTTTAAATAAAAAGAAGGCAGATAGATAAAATAGAATTAGAAAAGAGAATGCTAGAGTTAGAGGGTCAAATAAAGATGGAAGAGATGGTTTTTAAGCCGTTTCTTGAAGATGGCTAAGGATTCAGCTGCTAGGATTGAGTTGGTCAGGTCATTCCACCAGATGGGAACAGTTAATGAAAAAGTATGTGAAAGTGATTTTGTGCCTCTTTGGGATGGCACAATAATACGGCGTTCACTTGCAGAACACAAGTTTCTAGAGGGCACATAAGTCTGAAGTATTGAATTTAGGTAAAGGGGTGCAGAGCCAAAGGTGGTTTTGTAGGCAAACATTAATGCCTTGAATTTTATGCGAGCAGCTATTAGTAGCCAGTGCAAATTGATGAACAGAGATGTGACGTGCGTTCTTTCCTGCACATTAAAGATTAATCTTGCAGCGGCATTTTGGATTAATTGTAGAGGTTTGATGGAATTGACTGGAAGACCTGCCAAGAGAGCATTGCAATAGTCAAGTCTGTACAGAACAAGAGCTTGAACAACGAGTTGTGTTGCATGTTCCGAAAGAAAGGGCCTGATCTTCCTAATTGTCATGAATCCGGTCTATGAACTTCTGTTCACTCACCACCAGAGGTCACTCGCTCATCACATGGACTCTTGCATTACACTACAGTTGCACTTCACCAGACTACATTTCCCATCATCCATTGCACTGACGACACACACAGCTGATTGCACTGATCACACGCTCACACCTGAGACTCATTACACAATCACACACACTACTTAAGCCATGGACTTTCTCAGTTACACTGTTGAGTATTGATCTGCACATAGCTCTCTTCAAGTGCTAGCTACCTTACCGTGCCATTCCGTGTTTCTGTTCAGTTCCTGTATTGTCCTGCGTTTGCCACTCCCCTAGTGTTAGCTGCTTTATGGAACGTTTGTTGTTTTCTAGTCTGTGTTCCCAGTATTTACCCCGGTCTCACTGTTTGGACTCTGTTTATTCCCTTTCCTGGATTATTGCTGTGTACCTGGATTTACTCTCTCTGCCTTGCCCTGTTGGATACCGTTCGCCGATCATCGACCCACACTTGTTCTAGGATTACTCTGTGTCTTGCCTGTGTTATACCTGTTTGCCATTGCCTGAACCTTGCTTGTCTTCTGACTATGCCTTTAAATAAAAGCCTGCAAATGGATCCGCACACCTCTCGTCTCGTCAGCCACGTTACACTAACTTTATATTGTGTAAAGATGGGTCTTTAATCTAGATTTAAACTGACAAGAGTGTGTCTGCCTCCCGAACAGTGTTAGGTAGATTGTTCCAGAGTTTGTGCGCTAAATAGGAAAACGATCTCCCGCCCGCAGTTGATTTTGATATTCTAAAAGCAAATCTGCAGGACCGGGCAGTTTTACCAATGTGGTCTGAGAAATTCAGCTTATCATCAATCACAACTCTAAGGTTTCTGGCTGTTTTTGAAGGAGTAATAGTTGATGAGCCTAACTGGAAGGTGAAATAGTGATGAAGTGATGGGTTTGCTGAAACTACAAGCAGTTCTGTCTTAGCTAGGTTCAGTTGAAGGTGATGGTCCTTCATCAAGCAAGAAATGTCTGTTATACATGCTGAGATGCGAGCAGCTATCGTCGGATCATCAGGATGGAATGAGAGGTAGAGCTGAGTGTCATCAGCATAGCAGTGATATAAAAAGCCATGTTTCTGAATGACAGAACCTAGTGATGCCATGTAGACAGGGAAGAGTCCAAGGTTCAAGGACTGAGCCCTGAGGCACCCCAGTAGTCAAGTCACCTTTATTTATATAGCGCTTTTAACAATACAAATTGTGTCAAAGCACTTAACAGTATCAAATTGGAGGACAGAGTGTCAGTAATGTATAATGATAAGGTTAAACACTCACTCACTTTCAGTTAATGGCATTTCATTATTGAATTCAGAGATGTCATTGTTTATCTCAGTTTAGTTTAAATAGTATCTGTGAAATCAAATTGACAATAATCGCTAGAAATTATGTGTCCCCAACTGAGCAAGCCAGAGGCGACAGTGGCAACGAACCAAAACTCCCTCTGTGACAGAATGGAGAAAAAAAAAAAAAAAAAAACCTTGGTAGAAACCAGGCTCAGTTGGGGGGCCATTTCTCCTCTGACCAGACGAAAACCGCAGTTCAGTTCCAACCCCAGCCATGTCAGATTGTGCAATTGGCTTATCTGATTCCCGTAGTCTTGTCCCGATGGGGCATTTTAATTTGTAATTTAAAGTATTTGTTATATTTGTGTTTTATTCATTATTTGAAGTTTTTCATTTATATGATTTATTCATTTGCTATAATTGTAATGTATAGTTTAATGCATTTATTGTTTCTTGGTCTATTTTTATAATATATATTTGTTTGTTTATTATAATTTTAATTTATAGTTTAGTTCATTTAATGTATTTCTGTTGTGTGTGTATGTATGTATGTGTGTGTGTGTGTATATATATATATATATATATATATATGTATATGTATTTTTGTTTTTCATATTTTTGTATATTATTGTTTTAATTAATTTTAAATGTATGAATGTATTATATTTCTATTTTTATATTGTTGCAATTTCTAACAATAACAGTATTATGCAGTTAGGTATTTTATTATATTTTTAGTTATTTTGTTTTATTTTAGTTTTATTGTATTTTTAGTCTTGGTCTTCACTGGAGATATGTCCCCAGGGCTCATCCAGGTGTCCCGGGCTCCGCCGACGATTAGGGCCGCAGACATCATCTGATCTGGACACAGACTGAGAAACAGAAAAAGAAAGAAATAGACAAATATTAGCGCAGATGCCATTCTTCTTACGATGTAACGAGTACATCATGTGTTATGAGGAGTGTTCCCGGTTCCGGTTGATCTAATTAATGCAGCCTAACAATCTTTTAACGGATTTTAATAATAGAAGCGTATTAGTGTGTTATGTGTAAGCCAGGTTAAAGAAATGTGTCTTTAATCTAGATTTAAACTGACAGAGTGTGTCTGCCTCCCGAACAGTGTTAGGTAGATTGTTCCAGAGTTTGGGTGCTAAATAGAAAAAGGATCTGCCGCCCGCAGTCGATTTTGATATTCTAGGTATTATCAAACGGCCAGAAGTTTTGAGAACGCAGCGGACGTGGAGGACTATAATGTGATAAGAGCTCGCTCAAGTACTGAGGAGCTAAGCCATTCAGGGCTTTATAAGTAATTAACAAGATTTTAAAATCTATCCGATGTTTGATAGGGAGCCAGTGCAGTGTTGACAGAACCGGGCTAATATGGTCATACTTCCTGGTTCTAGTAAGGACTCTAGCTGCTGCATTTTGGACCAGCTGTAGTTTGTTGATCAAGTGTGCAGAACAACCACCCAATAAAGCATTACAATAGTCTAACCTTGAGGTCATAAACACATGAATTAGCATTTCTGCATTTGACGTTGAGAGCATAGGTCGCAATTTAGATATGTTTTTGAGATGGAAAAATGCAGTTTTACAGATGCTAGAAACATGGCTTTCAAATGAAAGATTGCTATCAAACAGCACACCTAGGTTCCTAACTGATGAAGAAGAATTGACAAGAAGTAGCTAGATGTTGTGATATGGATACTTCACCTCTCCAAGATACCTTGAAGGATCTATCTGAGAGGTAAGACTCAAACCAATGGAGTGCAGTTCCTGAGATGCCCTTTCTCAATAGGATTGACAGGAGTATCTGGTGGTTGACTATATCAAAAGCAGCGGATAGATCCAGCAAGATAAGTAATGAAGACTTGGAAGCCGCTCTTGCAAGTCTTAGGGCTTCAACAACTGAGAGCAAGGCAGTTTCCGTCGAATGTCCACTTCTGAAGCCAGATTGGTTGTTGTCCAGGAGGTTGTTCTGTATGAGAAAGGCAGAGACTTGGTTGAACACAACTCGTTCAAGTGTTTTTGCAATGAAAGGTAGAAGGGAAACTGGTCTATAGTTCCCTAAAAGAGTTGGGTTAAGATTGGGTTTCTTAAGAAGTGGGGTTATATGAGCCTGTTTAAATGCTGAGGGAAAAACTCCAGTGTGAAGGGATGTTAACGATGTGAGTGAGTGCAGGTACAACTGCAGGAGAAATGGCTTGAAGGAGATGGGATGGAATAGGATCAAGCGGACAAGTAGTAGGATGATTGGAAAGGATGAGTTTAGAGACTTCAGCCTCAGAGAGTGAAGGATGTGAACAAGTGTATGTTTGATCGTAAGATGTGTTTGACAGTTTGTGGTGTGGAGAATTGTGCAGTGAGGATTGTAATTTTATTAATGAAGAATGTGGCAAAGTCGTCAGCTGTTAGAGTTGATGGAGGAGGACAAAGGAGGGAGGAGAATGTTTTAAAGAGCATGCGAGAGTTAGGCGAATTGTTAATTTTGTCGTGATAGTATGTTCTTTTAACAGTAGAGACATTAGCAGAAAAGTCAGAGAGGAGTGATCGATATAAATTAAGATCAGTAGTATTTTGTGATTTGCGCTATACCCTCTCTGCAGCCCTGAGCTTAGAACGATGTTCGTAGAGAGCGTTAGATAGCCAAGGGACAGAAGGGGTGGTACGGGCTGGCCTGGAAGATAAGGGGCAGAAAGTATCTGAACAAGATGACAGAGTGGAACAGAAAGTATCAGTAGCAGTGTTAGCATCAAGAGATGATAACTGTATAGAGGGAGGAAGCGAAGATGAAACCATAGCAGATAGCAGCATTAATAATAAGTATTATTACTCCCATTATGACAATTCTTTTTTCAACATGCTGTCCCAACAGCAACACATTAATATGCAAATTAGATACAGTGTATAGATACTGTGTTTAATGGGAAAACCAGATTATGGAAATTTTTACACACATATTGCATAAAACAAAAAGGTATATCAAATCATTTTGTTATATATTTTATAACATTTAAGAATCATCCTTAAAGTTTACTATAAAATTGATTGCAAGTGATGTAATTTAGTTTCTGTTTTGTTGTCTTCACCACCTGGCTACTTGTGTAAAATGTTGAGAGATTCAATTTAAAAAATGATTAATAAATACAATAAAATAAAAAATAAAAAAGAATGCAAGTGACGTCACTTGTGGAAGTGCAAGTGCCTGAGAGTGCAAGTGTGAGGGGGGGCCAAGATGGCGTCGTGGAGGATAGACGTGTGATTTTTAGTTCTGGCGGTGGTGGTAGTAATGTGATTAATCGGTTAAATTTAAGTCTTTATATATTTTTTTTGCTGTCTTCTCTGAAAAGTTTCTGCATTGTTTTGCTTTGATTTTTCTTAAATGGGAAGAAAGAGACGCGCTTTGTCTAAAGTTATGGATGTCGAAGTCAGCGCCGAAGTTGAGCTAGTCTCTGAAGTTGACCTGAGCAATAGGTTTGTGCTAGCTGACCCTGCTGCATCAGCTGATGCGAATTGTGATATGAAACTTTGTTTGGCGACACCCTTTCCAGCGTCTCCTGCAAAAAGTCCTCCTTCTAAAAAAAACTAAAAAGAAGACTGAAAGTGGGGATTTTGCTGACATTTTGAACGCCATTCAAGAATAGTCCTCTAAACAAGATGCTACCTTCCAAAAACTCATCTCCATCGAGAACTCAACCGATGCTACAACGAAAGCCGTTGACAACCTGTCTTTGGTAGTGCAGAAGCTTGTTTCTGATGTTAATGAGCACTCTGAAAAGATGTGCAGAATTGCAAGAGACATTACAGCGCTCCAATCTTCAGACAAGGATGTGCGATCACGGATTGAGCAGCTTGAGCAGTACAGTCGGCGTTGGTGTTTAAAGGTGCACGGAGTTCCTGAAACCAAGAATGAGAATCTGCACTCGATTGTTTTGAATATTCTTGAACATGTGGCACCAGACATCCGTGGCAAGCTTAGCGACGCACTTGACGTGATGCACCGTGTCGGGAAACGCAGCCAGGATGGCGGTCATCGAAGCATCATCATAAGATTCTCTACGCGATCACTCCGAGACATCGTTTGGAGGGCTGCGAAGGACAACGCATACTTGAAAGAATCTCGCCACGTATTTCAGAGGCATTGATCCCTGTAGATGCTGCTGTGCGTGCAAAGTTATGGCCAGTTGTTAAAAAGGCAAGAGAGGAGGGTAAGAAGGCATCCTTTTCAGGGCCATTTGCGTTCATTGATGGTCAGAAAATCGAGGCCTAATAAACTTTAGACTGAACGTTTAGTGATGATGACTGTGTTCGCGAAGATTTAAGGAAACTGTTTGCTAAATTCCCTCAATTTCGTTAATGCACTTTAGTGTTCTTTTGGTGTCATGTAGAAGACATTACTGATTGATCACCTTCTACCCTGTTCAAGGAAGTTCAAGTCAACTTCTTAGCCAAAGGACTTTTGCGTTTACCAGCTGTTCAGCTGTGATTTGTTTGTTGCACTGCATTTAGCGTTATTTGTCTGCTATGCATTCTTTTGAGTTTTCTTCTTTTAGTTTAGCCTCTCTTAATGTTAGAGGTTTAAGAGATCAGACAAAAAGGAAAGCCTTATTTTTGTATTGTAAACGTAGTAATGCAGATTTTATTTTTGTTCAAGAAAGTCATTCATGTGAATCAGACTCATTTTTGGAAAACGCAGTGGGGAAATTACATTTTTATGAGTCACGGATCTAACCGTTCTGCTGGTACTTTAATTTTGATGCATGAATTTAGGAGGGACATTTTAGAATTTTTTTTTTTTTTATCTGATGAGGGTAGATGGATCATTTTAGTATGTAAAACTGAAAATGTGGTATTCATTTTATGTAATGTTTACGGGCACAACTCACGGAACGCCAATGTATCTATGTTCAAAGAATTGGGAGCAAAGCTTATTACTATACAAAGTCGCTTTATCAATGCTTATTTGATTATAGCTGGAGATTTTAATGAAACTCCAGACAAAGTACAAGATAGATTTCCTTCAAGAACTACTTCTAATGCATATGATAACATTATTTTATGGTTGTGTGAAAATCTTTCGGTTGTAGATGCTTGGCGTTTCTTTAACAGTGGTTGTAGTGGCTTTACTTGGTCCAACAAATCTGGATCCCTTAAGGCTAGAATCTATCTTTTTCTTATTTCTCATTCTATTTTGAAAGATGTCATTTATGTTAATCATCAGTTTGCCCCATTTACTGATCATATGTTAATTCATTTGGACCTTAAAAAAATAGAAAGTCAAGCAGTACAAGAGGTTACTGGAAATTTAATAACTGTTTGTTGGAAGATGCTCCTTTCAATGATTATGTTACTCATTTAGCTAAAACTATGTTTAGTAAAATTGAACGTGACCCTTGCTCTAGATGGGAGTTCTTCAAATTTAAAGTTAGAGACTTTGCTGTTAACAGGAGTAAACAAATTAATAGAGAAAAAAATAATAAAGAATTTGAACTTATTCACAGGTTAGGTATGTTAATGCAGAAGAATAATCCCAGTAAAGAAGATGAGGTAGAATATAGTGTCTGTCAAATGAAAATGGAAAATATGTACACAGAGCTTGTTAAAGGGGCTTTCGTACGTTCTAGAGCAAAATGGATCGAGAAGGGTGAAAGAAACACTAATTACTTTTTTTCTCTAGAGACAAGAAATCGTAAAAAAACATCTCTCTCTGCCCTAAAGATTAATGGTAATTTATGTACAGATCCAGGAATGATCTCAACTTTTGTATACGACTTTAACAAAGAATTGTATACTTCTCAGTTTTCTCAAGAAAAATGCGATTCTTTTCTTTTGAATGTTTGTGATAAAGTTTCAGGTATTAATGAGGATTTTAAATTACTTTGTGATTCTGGCTTCTCTATTACTGCAATGGAAGAGGCACTGAAATCTATGAAAAAGGGAAAATCTCCAGGTACTGATGGCCTGTCTGTTGAATTTTATTTACATTTTTGGGACTTCTTAAAGCAGCCTTTATATTGTTTGTTTAGAGAATGTATTCACAAAGGAGAGATGACGCCCACAATGAAGCAGGGACTAATTTCCTTGATCCCCAAATCAGATAAAGATCCACTTTTAATTGAAAACTGGAGACCAATATCATTGTTAAATGTTGATTATAAATTACTCGCTTTAATATTTGCAACTCGTTTAAAATCTGGTCTTAATAGTATAATTGGCGAAACACAAAATGGGTTTATGAAGAATAGACACATTAGTTCCAATATAAGACTTGTACTTGATCTCATTGATTATTCAGAGAATATTGATTCAGATTCTATTATAATGTTCTTGGATTTTTATAAAGCATTTGATTCATTAGAGCACCAATTTTTGTTTAAATCTCTTAGCGTTTTTGGTTTTGGAAATAAATTTATTAACATGGTGAGAATGCTTTATAATGATACTAACTCTTCAGTTTTGGTTAGCTTGCAAACTACTAAAAGTTTTAATTGTGTTAAAGGAGTGTGTCAAGGTTGCCCCATTTCCCCGTTTCTTTTTCTTTTGGCTGTTGAATTGTTATCACTTAATATTTTACAAAATCCCACTTTGAAAGGTATTTCTGTATTTGGTAAAGAATTTAAAATATCTCAACTTGCTGACGATACTACCTTATTTCTTAAAGATCAAAGTCAAATTCCTTTAAGTATTCATATTATTCAGTCTTTTTCTGAAGCCTCAAGATTGTATTTAAATTGATCAAAGTGTGAACTATTTTGTCTCTATGATACCCAACAAGCATCTATACATCATATACCGGTTAAAGACTGTGTCAGGTACCTGGGGATTTTCCTTACTAAAGATAGATTGACTCGTCAACATCTCAATTTTTCTTCTAAATTAAAGAAAACTAGAATGATCTTTAATTCTTGGCTTCAACGAGATCTATCCATCTATGGTAGAGTTTTAATATCTAAAGCGGAGGGATTGTCCCGTTGTGTTTACCCTGCTTTATCTTTATCTGTTAGTGACAAAATTGCTGATGATATAAATAAAATGTTACTGAATTTTCTTTGGAAGAATAAATCCCATAAAATTAGGAAATCTGTTTTGTCTAACAGGCGTTCTGAAGGTGGATTGGAAGTTTTGGATTTCAAAGAATTAGTTAGTTCATTTAGAATTAGTTGGTTAAAAAAATGTCTCTGTAGTAATGATTCAATTTGGTACTATATCCCCAATACTATATTTCGTAGATTAGGTGGTCTAGATTTTCTTTTAAAATGCAATTTCACCCGTTCTAAATTGCCGATTTCTCTCTCTAATTTTGACCAACAAGCTTTACTTGCTTGGAAATTATGTGCACAACTTTTCTCCCCACAAAGAAATTCTTTGGAATAATTCAAGTATTTTAATTTGTGGAAAGTCTCTTTTTATTGACAAGTGGTATGACAGAGGTATTGTCTTTGTTTTGGATTTGTTTAAAGATGATGGTACTATACTGGAGTATGAAGAATTTATGACTTTGTATAGTTTTCCTCTGCCAGCTAGATCTTTCAATTCTGTCATCAAAAGTTTGTCTCCAAGTTATATGCATTTATTTAAAACACACCTATGCTATAATGAGAAAAAAACAATTATGCCCAAACTTTTACTGGATGGAGTTTGTTTTCTTGATAAGAAATGTAACAGTAGATATATAAAGCGAATGTTACATTATTCAGTATATACATCCCCTAGATGTAAATTTTTCTGGACCAATTTTTTTGACAATATTCATTGGAAGAGGGCATGGCTACTCCCTGAAAAATTCTGCATTTCTAATAAAATCAGAGAGGTACATTTTAAGATTTTGCATAATGTTTATCCAACGAACTCTCAAATCGCTTCTTTTTTTGATCTTTCTAACTTATGTGTATTCTGCAAAGTTGAGGAAGAAACTTTACTACATTTATTCTGTTATTGCAATCAGGTTAAATCTTTTTGGGAGAACTTAAGTTATTTATCATCTTTTATAAAATGTGATTTAAAATTCTCACTGAAAGATATATTTCTGTATTTTTCTGGCATTGACCATGC
Source organism: Spinibarbus caldwelli (assembly GCA_039654775.1). Taxonomy (NCBI): domain Eukaryota; kingdom Metazoa; phylum Chordata; class Actinopteri; order Cypriniformes; family Cyprinidae; genus Spinibarbus; species Spinibarbus caldwelli. The sequence continues at coordinate 34,822,265 of CM077230.1, read as the reverse complement.
TATCGATCTTGTTGTTAATTTTTTTTGTTTTGCATTGTAAATTTTTTTTTATTCATAAAACCAAATTTCTCAATACGTTACTTAGATTTGATGTCTTGCAGAGATTTTGCTTGTTGTTAAATCTCTTAAACACATCGATAACAATAAGAATAACAAGTTTATTAAGGCTTATGGCGATATTTTTCTTACTGATTGATTGTCGTTGGTTTGCTTTTGTTTTTGTTTTTTTGTTTTTTCTTTCTCTTTTGTAATTGTATGTCAGTGCAGTGCTGTTTCATGTTTTCTTTTTGTCTTGCAATAAAAAAAAAAAAAAAAAAAAAAAGAGTGCAAGTGTGAGAATGCAAGTGCAAGTCTGCAGCCAGACCCTTCTCAGTTTTTCGTCAGGTGTCTTTTTTAATGATATGCTGTCTTGCCGCCAGCCAGTCGCTGCATTGCTGATCGTGGTTTCGAGTATCGATACATCTGCCCTTTTAAGGGAACACGAGAATGCGCAGTAATCTTAGACAACTTAATCCAGATATTTTAATCTTAATACGCAAATTCGTTTGAAGAACCAAATTAGCCAGAGAGCAGTTATCAGGATTAGAAGATCTGGAATCTTTCAAATCATCTCAGATTTAATAAGCGACGTACGAAGAACAGGCCCCAGGTAACGCAACGTGCACCATTTCATCAGATTTGTAAGGTAAATCAATTATAAATCTATGCAAACACAGGAGAATGCATCGCGGTTTCAAAATAAAAGCTCAAACCCTCACTCTGAGTTTACACGTTTTGATGTCCACATATTCATTTAATTACAGTGGCTATAGCATTTCTGTCCTAAAGAAATGGCCAAATATTAAAGATTAAGTGGACATTTAATTAAATGGTGCTTGGTCAATATTAAACCAGGATTAGATCGCGCAGTAATGTGTAAAAACAATCGTCAGGCCATTGGCGCCCCCTGCATGCCTTTGTTGTACTGCGTAATCTACATTAGCTCTGTTGTTTATATAATACATTCTGTATTTTAACACTTTTGTTCAATAAAACCATATGATTTCTTGCTTTTGATACTTTATTTGAACTAATTATTATTGCATCATTCCTATTATATATGTATTTTAAGTAATTTTAAAGGCTATTGTTCACTTACATCTATTTTTATTACCACAAAAAAAAAAAAAATTATGATTATAGGGCCCTATGAAATCCGTTTTATTTCCATTTTCATTTTTCTATACTCTGTTTTAATGGTTAAATTAAATTTTATTAATCTCAAAGCCTGTCTAATTAATTGATTTTTACAGTTTTATCTTTACCAAATTCTGTTTTCCAATATGTTCTGGATTCCATTTTAATGGTTCCATTAAATTTTAATAAAAGCAAATATTTTATTAAAATAAATCAAAAGCATATCCAATTAATTGATTTTATATAAAAAAAAAAAAAAAAAAGATTTTTTTTTTGTTTTGTTTTTTTCAGAAATACTGCACATTTATATTTTTCTCCTAAATAAATAAATTCTGGTAAATAATATTTATGGTAAATACTCCATTAAAAAGTGTTTCTTGATTATAATTTTATTATTAGTGGACTAGAACACGTGGATATGTTGTCATTCTTACACTATAATACTGAACTTTGATTTCAGTAATTTGGACTATGAGATGGACACTTGCTTCTTGCACTCTATGTTGCACTTTTGCTTTAAAAAAAGGATTTCTTAGAAATTTGGATTTCATTTGGTTTAACAAAATATTCTTAAGTAAAATTTTGGATTTTTTTGTGGGAAATTAATAGTTTAGATTAATCGATAAATTAGTCAATAGATTAATCGAAATAAAAATAATCGTTAGTGGCAGCCCTAATTTATAAAAATGGTAACGCTTTACAATAAGGTATTATTAATTAATATTAGTTATGCATTAACTAACATGAAATAACAATGAGCAATGTCTTCTTACAACATTTATTAATCTTTTCTAATGTTAATAAAATGTTTGTGTTAGTGCATTCATTAATGTTAGCAGATGCAAGCTTTGATCTTTGATGTATTAATAAATGTTGAGCTTAACATTAAGATTAATAAATGCTATAGTGTACTTTTTTAATTGTTAGTTCATGTTAACTAATATTAGCAAATTAAACCTTTTTGTATAGTGTTTTCATAAAGAACTATATATTTATTTTAAATACATATGTTAAAAAATGATAAACACACAATAAAATTACTAACATTTAAATGAAATTAAAATGAAACAGAAAATAAAAACTCAAAATTTCCAAATAATAAAAAATACTGTAAAATATCTCAATTATACAAACAAACAAAAAAATCACTCTCCAGGAATAATCCAGCAGATGCTTTAAGAAACACAAATATGAAGCTTGTATTTTTTTTTTTCGAAAGGTGGGACTTTCAAGTCACAAGCAAGTCTTCAAGTCAAATCCCAACTCCTCAAAGAGTTAAAGTTAGTGAGATAATTAAGAGACTAATTAAATGACTGTGCGTTAGTGTTGACCATCTGCTGTTATTGAGAATTACAAAGGATCAGAGGTTGATGTTTTATTGGTTAAAATGATGCCACCATCATGGAGTTCAGTGTTTGCTTTAGTTGGGCTCTTGACCCTTGACTGCTGTGTTAATGTTTTTTTTGTAGTAATGCATGTGGTGTTATAAAGCAGTGAGATCAGTGCTTTGCAGTGAGCAGCTATTAGCTATGTTTATATGATGAGATAGTCATCATGAGCTGGCCTGGTTACAATCAAAACTTTTTTTTTTTCATTTATATGTCCAGGTTTTGTATAATCAACCCTGTGAAACTACAGCATGTAAACAAAGTGTTGCTCTAATAGTTATTGTGAATGATTTTTAAACCTATGTAATGCATATAAAAAAACTGACTTCCAGTTCTGTTTAACAAAATGCTTCAATGCATGCTGGGTAACACCATAGTAAAAACTCCCATCATGCACTGCAGTATGAATAATTATTGTCACCATTGTTGAAGATCATATGATATGTGTTCATGTCTGAAAGCCTGAGCTGATACACTCCTTTTTTTCTATATCGAAGCATTATGGTGGCATTTGTTTAGAAGATTTTTTTTTTTTTTGTAGTTCAGTAATAGTTGAATGTCAGTCAGTAAACCAAAGAGAGCTCACTTCACGATGTTCGTTCATCATGAGTCATAGGCATAAAGTGTAGACTCATCTGTTACTTTAAGATTTGATTCATCAGCGCATAAATGTTTGCTGTAAAACAACATTGCAATTGTTTAGAAACAAGTTACTTTGAATTTGTAAAAGGGTCAAAAGCCCAACTAAAGCAAACATTGACCACAATTATGGTGACATCGTGTTCTTTTTTTTTTGTTTGTTTTTTTTTTTCCAGTTGATTTCATCCAAAGGCTGTGGCTGAAGTCAGGTGTAGTTTTTGTGTTTCTCTTTTCTTCAGTGATGTTGCTTGTTAACAGCAGGTGTTCATCACTAATGCACAATCATCATTTAATTAGTCACTTAATTGACCGTTCGCAAAGAGCTTGATTGACAGGCGATCTGACCAATCAGAATGCAGATATTATGTGCTGCCGCTGCCATCTGCCATCTTGCCCAACATCTTTTGCAGGTCTCCATAGAAATCCATGTTAAAACGGGGTAAAAAAGATCGACTGAATTGAGATTTTTCAATATAACGCAATATAAAAATGTGCGGAGGGTTAAGCTGTGCTGTTGTTGCCTGCCACAGTAACGGCAAAAAGCTAAGGTATTAAAGTACTTGTTTTGCGTACCAGAAAACCTGTCATGTCTGGCGCTGTATGCATGGCATGCAGCATTATGATACTGAGTGTGAAAATACTGAGTGTTAAATAATAAAATGTTAAAACGTGTGCTCTTATCATTCTGTGGGCAAAATCCCGTGAACTTTGCTCCGAATAGGAATTTTATATGCACGTGTGCTCATCTGTTTTCAGTGCAGGTTAACCGTGACGCTTCATGTCATCTTCCACTTATTAAACTATGACAGGTCCTTTACTCCAAAAAGACTGTCACTGCGACACTCTAAAGTGATCAAACTATGGCGCTATGTGCTTTTTAAAACCATTTTCATAGGTTTCACGTTATATTGTCTGCTCGTAAAATATGTAAATGCCCATGCCCAGTATGGCAAGTCAAGTCACCTTTATTTATATAGCGCTTTTAACAATACAGATTGTGTCAAAGCACTTAACAGTATCAAATTAGAGGATAGAGTGTCAGTAATGTATAATAATAAGATTAAACACTCAATTTTCAGTCAAAGGCATTTCATTATTGAATTCAGTGATGTCATTGTCTAGCTCAGTTTAGTTTAAATAGTAAATATGAAATCAAATTGATGATAATCATTAGAAATTAAGTGTCCCCAACTGAGCAAGCCAGAGGCGACAGCGGCAAGGAACCAAAACTCCCGCTATGACAGAATAGAGAAAAAAACCTTGGGAGAAACCAGGCTCAGTCGGGGGGCCAGTTCTCCTCTGGCCAGGATATTATTGTTTATTTATTTTTTTACTTATTGTTTTAATTAAATTTTAAATGTATAAATGTACTATATTTCTATTTTTATATTGTTGCAATTTCTAACAATAATAGTATTATGTAGTTAGGTATTTTATTATATTATAGTTATTTTGTTTAATTTTTAGTTTTATTGTATTTAAGTCGAGGTCTTCACTGGGGATATGTCCCCGGGGCTCATCCAGGTTTCCGGTCTCCGCCGACGATCAGAGTCGCCGATATCATCTCCCGGCGCCGATCCACCATCTGATCCGGACACGGACTAAGAAACAGAATAAGAAAGAAACAGACAAATATTAGCGTAGATGCCATTCTTACGATGTAACGAGTACATCGTGTGTTATGAGGAGTGATCCCGGTTCCGGTTGATCTAATTAATGCAGCCTAACAATCCTTTAACGGATTTGAATAATAGAAGTGTATTAGTGTGTTATGTGTAAGCCAGGTTAAAGAAATGTGTCTTTAATCTAGATTTAAACTGACAGAGTGTGTCTGCCTCCCGAACAGTGTTAGGTAGATTGTGCCAGAGTTTTGGCGCTAAATAGGAAAAGGATCTGCCGCCCGCAGTCGATTTTGATATGCTAGGTATTATCAAATGGCCAGAGTTTTGAGAACACAGCGGACGACTATAATGTGATAAGAGCTCGCTCAAGTACTGAGGAACTAAGCCATTCAGGGCTTTATAAGTAATTAACAAGATTTTAAAATCTATCCGATATTTGATAGGGAGCCAGTGCAGTGTTGACAGAACCGGGCTAATATGGTCATACTTCCTGGTTCTAGTAAGGACTCTAGCTGCTGCATTTTGGACCAACTGTAGTTTATTGATCAAGCGTGCAGAACAACCACCCAGTAAAGCATTACAATAGTCTAACCTTGAGGTCATAAACGCATGAATTAGCATTTCTGCATTTGACGTTGAGAGCATAGGTTGCAATTTAGATATGTTTTTGAGATGGAAAAACACAGTTTTACAGATACTAGAAACATGGCTTTCAAATGAAAGATTGCTATCAAACAGCACACCTAGGTTCCTAACTGTTCAAGAAGAATTGACAGAGCAGCCGTCAAGTGTTAGATAGTGTTCTAGGTTATTAGATGTGGGGTTTTTACACTCTTAAAACAGATGTGTTAAAAACAACACAACCTGTGTTATATTTTAACACACCTGTGTGTCTAGTTAAGGACAACACATTTTGTGTTAATTTCAACTCAACCAGTGTGTTATTCTTCTTAACACAGGTTGATATTCTTCAAATATTTAAATAGTGCAACTTTAAGAATAGCACATCTATGACACAAATTGTGCTATTTATGACACATTAGTGTGTTAAAAAACAGATGTGTTAAAAACAGCACAACCTGTCTTATATTTTAACACACCTGTGTGTCTAGTTAAGGACAACACATTTTGTGTTAATTTCAACTCAACCGGTGTGTTATTATTCTTAACACAGGCAGTGTGTTAAAATATTTAACACATTAATGTGTCATAAATCCAGAAGTGGGACTTTCAAGTCACAAGCAAGTCTCAAGTCAAATCCCAAGTCCTCAAAGAGTTAAAGTTAATGAGATAATTAAGTGACTAATTAAATGATGATTGTGCATTAGTGATGAACACCTGCTGTTAACAAGCGGCATCATTCAAGAAAAGAGAAACACAAGAACTACAGACTTCAGCCACAGCCTTGGATGGAATCAACTGAAAAAAGAAACATGATGCCACCATAATTGTGGTCAAGGTTTCCTTTAGTTGGTCTCTTGTCCCTTTTACTAATTTAAAGTAATTTGCTTCTAAGCAATTGCAATATTGTTTCACAGAAAACATTTTTGCATTGTTGAATTAAAAACTTGAGGTAGTATATTAACTTACACTTTCTGCTTATAAATCCTTTGAATGAACATCATGAAGGTGTCTCTCTTTGGTTTGTTGACTGACATTCAGCTATTACAAATCTGCACAAAAAAGTGCCCTATTAAACACCACTATAATGCTTCAGTATTGAGAAAAAAAAGAACTGTTTCCGCTCTGGCTTTTAGACGTAAACACTTATCATATGATCCTCAACAGTGGCGACAATAATTTTTCCTACTGCAGTGCATGATGGGAGCTTTTACTATGGTGTTATCATTTTAACCAATAAAACATCAACAACTGATCCTCTGTAATTCTCAATAACAGCAGGTGTTCATCACTAATGCATAATCATCATTTAATTAGTCACTTAATTATTTCATCAACTTTAACTCTTTGAGGACTTGGGATTTGACTTGAGACTTGACTTGGTCCCACCTCTGCCCAATCCTTTAAAGAACTCCACATCATCTCAGGAAATGTTCTGGGAACGTCATTGACACCTGTGGGACCTTCTGAGAACGCTCTGGGAACTTTAGTTTTCTAGTGAGGAAATCCATATACCTGACCATATACCTGAGTGTATCCACGTCATCCACCAATGAAAAAAGAGGCGTGAATTTGGTTAACAGCTTGTGGAGTGATGTAGGCAGCAATGTGATTAGATGATAGTTAACACATATTGTGTTGGACACATTGTGTTGTTTCTCTCTCGCTCTCTTTCTTTTTACACATGATCAACTTAAAATTACACATAATGTGTTAAAATGGCCATAACACAAAAAATGTGTTATTAACACATCCTTTTTGAGAGTGTAGGTCCGATAATTAACACCTCTGTTTTTTCAGAATTTAGCAGTAAGAAGTTACTCGCCATCCAGTTTTCTATATCGACTATGCATTCCGTTAGTTTCTCAATTTGGTGTGTTTCATCGGGCCGTGAAGAAATATAGAGCTGAGTATCATCAGCATAACAGTGAAAGCTAACACCATGTCTCCTGACAATATCTCCCAAGGGTAACATTGAGGTACTCCATACTACACTTATGATCGATATGATACCTCTTCATTTACTGCTACGAACTGATGGTGGTCAGATAAGTACGATTTGAACCATGCTAAGGCACTTCCACTAATGCCAACAAAGTTTTCTAGTCTATTCAAAAGAATGTTGTGGTTGATAGTGTCGAACGCAGCGCTAAGATCCAGTAGAACTACTAAAGAGATACAACCATGATCAGATGATAGAAGCAGGTCATTTGTAACTCTAATGAGAGCAGTCTCAGTACTATGATACGGTCTAAATCTTGACTGGAATTCCTCACAGATACCATTTTTCTTTAAGAAGGAATATAATTGTGAGGATATTACATTTTCTAGTATCTTTGACAGAAAAGGGAGATTTGAGATCGGTCTGTAATTAACTAGATCTTTGGGGTCAAGTTGTGGTTTTTTAATGAGAGGCTTAATAACAACCAATTTGAAGGTTTTGGGGACATATCCTAATGACAATGATGAATTAATAATAGCCAAAAGAGGATCTATTACTTCTGGAAACAGCTCTTTTAGTAGTTTAGATGGAATAGGGTCTAACATACATGTTGTTGGTTTAGATGATTTAACAAGTTTATACAATTCTTCCTCTCCTATAATAGAGAATGAGTGGAATTGTTCCTCAGGGGATCTGATCTGATCATCTGATGCGATACTGTAGCTGACGGCTGCATGGTTACAATTTTATCTCTGATAGTATCGATCTTGGAAGTAAAATAGTTCATAAAGTCATTACAGCTGTGCTTTTGGGAAATGTCAACACCTGTTGATGCTTTATTTTTCGTTAATTTAGTGACTGTATTGAATAAATCCCGGGGGTTATGTTTGTTTTCTTCTAGAAGAGACGAAAAGTAATCAGATCTACACTCTCAAAAAGGATGTGTTAAATAATAACACATTTTTTGTGTTGTAATTTTAAGTTGATCATGTGTAAAAAGAAAGAGAGAGAGAGAAACAACACAATATGTGTTAACTATCATCCAATCACATTGCTGCCTACATCACTCCACAAGCTGTTAACCAAATTTGTGCCTCTTTTTCATTGGTGGATGACGTGGATGCACTCATATCAGGTATATGGATTTCCCCGCTAGAAATGTAATGTTCCCAGAGCATTCTCAGAGCGTCCCGCTGGTGTCAGTGGTGTTCCCAGAACGTTTCCCGAGATGGTCATGATGTGGAGTTCTTTAAAGGGTTGAGGGATGTTATTTGGAGGACCTTCAGGGATTAACACTGCTCAGAGTGTGTTTGGTCCCACAATACAGAGTGTTAAAGTAACACTGAAGCAGAGCTGAACTTAATGAGAATGTTAACAAGCAGAATTACTGAAGGAAAGAGAAGAGAAACGAACAAAAACAACCTAGTCAAAGACTTAGAGGAAATCAACTGAAATAAAACACATTAAATATCTCAAGGATTAAACAACTCCACAAACAGCATGACCAGCTTCACTTATTACTAACCAGCAGTTTGACTTTATTTCTGTCATACAAAAGTGCTTAATGAGAATTAACAGAGGTTTAGATGTTAGTTTCATTTCACAAAATGTCACCATCACCATGGTCAGTGTTTGCTTTAGTTGGGCTCTTGACCCTTGAATTTACAAAATTTTATGATTTTTTTTTTTTTGCTTTGTTGCTGTAGATTTGTGTTTATAAAGCACATTAATCTAGCAAAGACGACTTGGAGAAAATGTGATGCTGGAAGCATCATGTCACTGACTGTTGCACTTCACACTGTTGAAAAAAAGTAGTTTGTTTTTGCAGATCAAATTTTAGCAGTGTTTGGACAATTAAAACAATTGTGCATAAAATGCTTTCGTTTATGGCACACACTGACATGAAGAATCTGCATATGAATCTCAACAATGGTGACAATCAACAAAATATTCAGATAACTATCTTTGAACATCACAAAGCAAGCTACTATAAAGTCACATCAAAAAAAGCAACAATTAAAGCAAATAATAAGAATAAAAGAAAATACTAAGATAATTCAGGTGCATAATTTATTCGTGTTGCAATGCATTCTGGGAGCCATGCATGAGTTTTGATTGGTGCACCCAGAATGCACTGCAGCATGAAGCTTTTTGTTTATTGTCACCATCATTGAGATTCATATGCTGATTCTTGATGAATGTTTGTATCTAAATTGCACAGATGTTCATGTTTTGTTCAAAGCTTTTTTTTTTATTAAATCCAGCGAATTATGTGATTAAAACACTAAATTAATTTAACATCAAACATAATCACAGATTTAGGCACAGATTTTTTTTTTTTTTTTTTTAATTAGATCACGGATCAGCCAAAACCAACTGATCATGTTTTCTTCTGGCTTTTTTGTCATAATAAAACTGTTTCACAAACACAGATTTACAGCAATCAGAAAAAAACTGATGTTATAAAGTCAAGGGTCAAGAGCCCAACTAAAGCAAACACTGACCACACTGATGGTGATGATGACTTTTTGTGAAATGAAACTAACATCTAAACCTCTGTTAATTCTCATTAAGCACTTTTGTCTCTGAGTAGTGTTAATCCCTGAAGGTCCTCCAAATAACTTCGCCCAACCCTTTAAAGAACTCCACATCATGATCATCTCTGGAAACGTTCTGGTAACGTCACTGACACCGGCAGGACGTCCTGAGAACTTTACATTTCTAGCGGGGTAGATGTTGTTCATTCTAACAGTGCTTGAGAACTACTTTTTGTATTATTAATGTTCAGTATTCAAATCACATGTGAAAATTGACTTGGTGTAAATGTAGCAGTCAAGTTTTAATAAATATATATATTTTAAAAATAGCTTTTTTTTGTATTGCGTTCATTTTAACCGGTTAAGAATAGCACATCTATGACACAAATCATGTGATTTATGACACATTAGTGTGTTTAATTTTAACACACTGCCTGTGTTATAGTGATGTTACGTTCTTGAACGAATCGTTCTTTTTGAACGAATCTTTTTGGCGAACGAATCGTTCTCGTTCACGTAATCCATTGACTCATATTTCTCGTTCACTGAAATTCCTCCCTTCAGTGCAGCGTGGCGCTGTTAGCTCTGCGGACTGTTTCATCCTGTCAAAGACTGACTAAACCTTGAGCCAATAGCATTCGAGTATGAGATGTGACGGAGCATGTGATTTTTTTTGAATGTAGTGAACGAATACGCCCATCACTGACCGAATTGCTTTAGGGTCTGAACGAGAGAGAGAGACCCCGTTCGTGAACGGGTTGAATGAACTGGTACATTTCGTTCGTGAACATAAAGAACCAGTTGTTGAACGATAATGATGGCGCACAGGTAGAGCTCGGCTCGTGTAGTTTGGCTTATTTGCAGCAAAGAAAGAAATTTACATTTTACCATTGTAATTAAAACTGACCTAGTTTTAACCTAGACTTAGTTTTGTGGTATATTTTGCACTTTGAACAATTTACCTGTTTTTATTTACAATTTACAGTTTACTTACAGTTTACTACTGTACAGAGTACTGAACGAGTAACGAGAGAGATCTTGAGAGAATTGTTCAAAGTGCAAAAAATACCACAAAACTAGGTCTAAAACACCTGGTTCAGTTTTCATTACAATGGTAAAGTGTAAATTTCTTTCTTTGCTGCAAATATGTCAAATATGTTTTTTTTTTTTGTTTTTTTTTATTCAAGAACGGTTGTTACTGAACGAACACGCCCATCACTGACCGAGTCGCTGTTTTGAGTCTGAACGAGAGAGAGATCTCGTTCGTGAATGAATTAAACAAACTGGTACATGTAGTTTGTGAACGAATGTGTACCAGGTAGGTCGGTCATTTGAGTCAGTCTCGTTCAGCAATCAGCAGAAAGCGGATGCAAGCGCATACTGTGCACATACGCTTGTTTATATATTCGTATTTAACATACAGAATATAACTCCACGACACGTTTAACATAATCCCAGATTTATGAATGTGTAAACGTCTGACCAAACAATTAAAAATGTTAATTATGCAAGAAAACCTTATATTTTGGTCTTCTGAACCATTTATTTAGACTTATTCATTTATTTAATGAGTAGATTAGGCACACATTTTAATAAAGCCAAATCAGTTTTTTTGTAACAAGTAAATACAGTACGTTCGTTGACTTAAGACATAATAAGACATAATACACTTTTCGCCACCTGCTGGCGTATTTATGTAATATGAAGAAATGGTCACTGAACGAATCATTTTGGTGAACGAACTGAAAATGAACGAATCTCTCGAAAGAATCAAAATTTCCATCCCTACTGTGTTAAGAAAAATAACACATTGGTTGTGTTAAAATTGAATTAACACAAAATGTGTTGTCCTTAACTAGACACACAGGTGTGTTAAAACTTAACACAGGTTGTGTTGTTTTTAACACATCCCTTTTTTTAACACACTAATGTGTCATAAATAACACAATTTCTGTTATAGATGTGCTATTCTTAAAGGTGCACAATTTCAATATTTGAAGAATATCAACCTGTGTTAAGAAGAGTAACACACTGGTTGAGTTGAAATTAACACAAAATGTGTTGTCCTTAACTTGACACACAGGTGTGTTAAAATATAACACAGGTTGTGTTGTTTTTAACACATCTGTTTTAAGAGTGTAGCAGTTTTTAATGCTTTTCTGTAGGATAGGGTACTTTCCCGCCAAGCTATACGAAATACCTCTAGTTTTGTTTTCCTCCAGCTGCGCTCCATTTTCCGGGCTGCTCTCTTTAGGGTGCGAGTGTGCTCATTATACCATGGAGTCAGACTGTTTTTTTTAATCTTCCTTAAGCGTAAAGGAGCAACTGTATCTAAGGTGCTAGAAAAGAGAGAGTCCATATTTTCTGTTACATCATCAAGTTTTTCTACACTGTTGCATTTGCTGAGGAATTGAGATAAATCAGGAAGATTACTTACAAAGCAGTCTTTTGTGGTAGAAGTGATGGTTCTACCATACTTGTAACAAGGAGTAGAATTTACAGTTTTGGTTATATGGAGTTTACACAAGACTAGATAATGATCTGAGATATCGTCGCTTTGCTGCAGAATTTCAACACCACTAACATCAATTCCATGTGATAGTATTAAATCTAGAGTATGATTTCGACAATGAGTAGGTCCTGAAACATGTTGTCTAACCCCAATAGAGTTCAGAATGCCTATGAATGCTGATACTAATGCATCTTTTTCATTATCGACATGGATATTAAAATCACCAACAATTAAGACTTTATCTGCAGCCAGTACTAACTCAGATAGAAAATCAGAAAATTCTTTAATAAAGTCTGTGTGGTGCCCTGGTGGCCTGTACACAGTAGCCAATACAAACATCACAGGGGATTTATCACTAACACGTGTTTCTCTAGATAATGTTATACGCAGCACCATAACTTCAAACGAGTTATACTTAAAGCCTGCCCTCTGAGAAATACTGAGAATATTGCTAATTGTAGCAACACCTCCCCCTTTACTTTTTGGACGTGGCTCATTTTTATAGCAGTAATCTTTGGGGGGTAGACTCATTTAAAGTAATGTATTCATCTGGTTTCAGCCATGTTTCTGTCAAAAAGAGCAAATCTAGGATATGATCATTGATCAAATCATTTACAAATAGTGCTTTTGTAGAAAGGGACCTGATATTCAGTAAGCCAAGCTTTATCAATTGTTTCTCTGTATTGTAAACATTTTTTATTTGTTGAACATCAATTAAATTTTTACTATTACTTTGGTTTTGGACGTTTTCTGTATTTTCTAGTACGGGGAACAGACACAGTCTTTATAGTGTGATATCTAGGTGAAGGAGTCTCTGTGTGCTGAGAATTAAATGAGTTCTGTGGCGTGAAGTGGCTAGCAGACGGTCGGTTTAGCCAGTCTGTCTGCTTCCTGACCTGGGCCCTAGTTAGTCAAGTACAAACTCTAAGAATATGTGCCATATTTCTAGAGAGAAGATCGGCACCACCCCAGGAGGGATGAACACCATCTCTTTTCAACAGGTCAGGTCTGCCCCAAAAATTCTTCCAATTGTCTATAAAGCCTATGTTATTCTGCGGGCTCCACTTAGACATCCAGCCATTGAGTGACGACAGTCTGCTATGAATCTCATCGCCACGGTAAGCAGGGAGGGGACCAGAGCATATTACAGTTTCTGACATCGTACTTGCAAGTTTTAGTGATCTCCGACTGGCGAAGTCGAACATCATTAGCACCGACATGGATAACAATTTTACTGAATTTATGTTTAGCATTAGCCAGCACTTTTTAAGTTTGCAAAGATGTCAGGCGCTCTGGCTCCCGGTAAACATTGGACTATGGTGGCTGGTGTCTCTATTTTCACGTTCCGTACAATAGAATTGCCAATAACTAGAGCACTTTCATCAGGTTTCTCAGTGGGTGCATCAACTGAGTGGGAAGAACCTGTTTGATGTTTTGATCGGAACGGAAGAGCAGTGTTTTGACCCACGACTATGCCACCTCACAGTCACCCAGTTGCCCTGCTGCACGGGCTCTAATGCCGGAACCGATCAATGTACAGGAGTCCCTGAGCTAGTCGCATCCAAAGCAGTATCTACAGCCCTCACATTCTTACTATCCTCAACTAAAGTTTAGATGCGTGTCTCTAGTTCTAAAATCTTCTCTGTCAGCCTAACTATTTCCCTGCATTTATCACATGTGAATCCCTCGCTGCTGACAGAGAAAGATAAACTGTACATGTGGCAGGCGGTGCAAACAACAATAGCAGTAGAAGCCATTACTCACCGTGATTGATGAATGATACCAATTTAACTTACCACTTACCACTGTTGTTTGATGAACTCATGAAAAACAGAGCGAGAGAGAAATGAAAACGGAGCAGGAAAAAAAAAGAAAACGATAATTGAAACGCGAATGGAACCGCGAGTGACAAGCTAACGAGTGCTAACGCGCTGCACTCGTGGTTTTAAAACGATCAAATTAGTTAGATTAGTTTGATAGATAATACCAGAAATATGGTGGGAATTAAGTTATATATTATCACTTTAAACAACAGAGAGTGAAAGTAAGGTAAAGATTCAATAAAAAAGCGGAGCTACAATCGCAAACCTCTCAGCAGCACAACAGACTGAAGCCAGTAGCCACAGCTGTTTCCCTTCTAGGCTTAACCACAAATCAGACAGAAGAGTAGATTAACTTCGGTGGACTTACACTTGAAAAATGGTGTGTTCCGCGGTTGAAATAAAACACTTTCTGATGTTTATTCATGTTCATTTCGTGCTTTAAGCAAATATGAAAAGACGATCGGTTCACGTGTTTGATCTGGCAATACAGTGTCACGACACACTGAAGAGCCACAAAACGGTATGTATTGTTTGAATTTCTTTAAAAATGACTCAATTTAAAAGCTGAGGGTCCTGAGACCTTGTTTCATATCAGAAGTAACCTGCTCTGTCTTCTCTGTCAGTGTGTTGTCAGTTTCCTCTTTGCTCTGCGATGTATTTTTCACTGCGTGAGAACATGTGTGTAGTGTGAGAGCGCATTGTTTGTCAGGCATAGCAACAGTAACTAAGGGTGGGCGGGTTTTGCGAACGGTCTATTATCTCATTAACTTTAACTCTTAGAGGACTTGGGATTTGACTTGACTTGCTTGTGACTTGAAAGTCCCACCTGTTTTTTTCTTAAAGTACTTTAGAAGAATTCTTCAGTAAAGTGAGTCTAAATCTGATGAATCGATCAAATTATGCTCAGCTGAATGGATTACTGTATGAGTTGTGAGATCAGCCTTCATCAGTCAGATGTGTGTGTTTCCAGCACATCACTCGCAGCTTCCACACACTGAACGGCTCGCTGCAGAGCTCCGACTCAGGCTTATGTATCAGTGATCTGGATTACACCGGCATGCAGCACATCACACGATACATCCCACAGATCAACGACAGCATCGGCACACACTGTCAGGACTGGCTGCCCTACTACGGTTTCCCAAGGTTCCTCACGCTCCAGTTCCAGATGAGTGTATCGTGATGGAGAATGATGGAGTTCATGTACAGCTGAACTGAGCCATTGAAGCTCCTGACGTCTTTCTCTCATTGTTTCAGGAAGAGCTGGTATCTTCCGGCTCCTGAAGTCTCTCCTAAAGCTCCGCTGGAGTTCCAGCTCTTATCCAGACAAGAGTCTCTATGGGGAACCGTTAAAATGACCTTTGAGGTCAAAGGTGAGACTCCAGCCTCATTTTATCATGATCCTAATGGGAATGATATCTGCTGGATTTTCATTAGATATAATAATGACTGTTGCTAAATTTATTTTTCAAAAAACATTTTTTTAAATTATAAAATTATAAACAATTTTAAAACTATATACACTGCCCAGTCGCTGTTTGGATTTAAAAGGCAAACTCTTAAGAATCTATGATTGGATTATTATTACAGTGATTATTATGTTATGTCTAGCATGTTGTATGTTTCTAGCATGAACAGTTCTTTAACCCTAAAAGATGGTGTGTGTAGCTTTTTCTAAAACAACCGTGTCAGAAAACGTGCCTTGGCCATATTCCAGAATTGGCACCTCTGAGTCCAGACCGTAACCTCAGTATATTACAAATAGTACTGTTTTTAACTAGTTTTATAATTATATTTGTATGTATAACAAACACAAATGACTAATATGTATTAGTTTAATTTTACTAGTTTCATAAATGTATTTTTCAAATAGAATCATATGTTGAAAAACTGCTTTTAGTATTGCAGATGTTAAAAATTTCAACAAGTTGTATAATTTTATGTGAATAATATATTTGCATATATAAAGATGTTATCTTTTCAGTTTCGGTTAAACTAGAACTGAACTGATAACACAAACATACAACGAATAAAGACAGTTATTGACTTATTGAGTCAATGGTTACTGGTTATTGAGCCAACAGCAAAGAACAGAAACAAAGGAACTTAATTACACAGACAAACAAGAAAATAAGGATAATCGCACACACCTGAACTGAATGAAAAAGTGCAAACTGAAACAAAGTCAAAACTAGGGGTGTCAAACGAGGGCCGCAGGCCTGAAGAGTTTAGTTCCAACCCTGCTCCAACACACAAACCATCTAGTTTTCAAAAAAGCCTGAAGGACCTGATTATCTGGATCGTTGTGTTTGATGTGTGTTTAATTAGGGTTGGAGCTAAACTATGCAGGGGCCTGTACCATGGAGCTGGTTTAGCTGGCTAGCCAGTTAAGTTTTAGTTTAGTTTCCACCAATCCTGGGTTTTAGGTACCATGAAAGTGGCTTGGCTTTTAGTTGTGTTCATTGCCATAGTAACTTACACTCCACGGCTAACCTGCTCTGGGGCAGGTTATGTTCTGAGTTAGAGATTTCAAACTGAAACTGGACCAATCAGATGTGAGCAAAGTGACACATCTGACACAAAAAAGTCACTCCCCCAGTTTCTTTTGCTCCAAATTAAAAGTCATTAGTATTAAAAAAAAAAAAAAAATTGTCTGGCCAAAACCAAAAATTTAGTCATTTTGATTTCTGATTTATATAATTATTATCACAGTCTCTCTGGGAGGAATGAGGAGACGCAGGACAATACTTCAACATAAACTTTAATCCAACAAACGAAGGAGTACAATCACTGGAATTCAGGAATGACATATAACAACAGACGCAAGACTCAGGGAAACATAAGGCTTAAATGCAAGGAGTAAACGAGATAATTAATCAAACACAGCTGGCTTCAAATGAACACAATGAGGACAAGAACAGGAAATTAACCAAATAAGGACATATGAGGGAGGGAAACACAAGACACAAGTCTGACAATTATATGATTTGTATTCAGAGGTGGAAAGTCCAGGGGCCAAAGAGTAAAAGTCCTGCCATATGTTTATTCCACCCATGAACTCAGCAGCTGATTTCACCAGAGGAGGAACCAAGTCATTCCTTTCAAGTCACAAACGAGTCTCGAGTCAAATTCCAAGTCCTCAAAGAGATAAAGTTAATGAGATAATTAAGTGACTAATTAAATGATGATTGTGCATTAGTGATGAACACCTGCTGTTAATGAGAATTACAGAGGATCAGATGTTGATGTTTTATTGGTTAAAATGATGCCACCATCATGGAGATCAGTGTTTGCTTTAGTTGGGCTCTTGACCCTTGACTCCTGTGTTAGATCTCTCTCTGTAGCACTGCATGTCTTTTATAAAACAGAGAGATCAGTGCTGTGTAGTGATCAGATAGTCAACATGAGCTGGTTTGATTATATCCAAAACAACTTTTTTTTCAGTGTATATATGTTTAGATTTTGCATAATCAACCATGTGACACTACAACATTCAAACAAAGTGTTGCTCTAATAATTATATTGAATGAATTTTAAATCTATGTAATGCATATAAAAATTTGAACTCCAGTACTTAGACACACACAAGCATCAAGAACCAGCATATGAATCTCAACAATGGTGACAATCAACAAAATGCTTCATGCTGCAATGCATGCTGGGGAAAACCATAGTAAAAACTCCCATCATGCACTGCAGTATGTATAATTATTGTCACCACTGTTGAGGATCATACGATAAGTGTTCATGTCTAAAAGCCTAATCCTAAACAGGAATTTCTCAATATAGAAGCATTAAGGTGGCATTTGCTTAATGAGAATTTTTTCTTTTAATAGTCAAGTGTAGTTAATAAACCAAAAAGAAATGCTAAAACCAAAGCAATTTAAACCAAGAACTTTCATCAAAACCATAAGTTAATCACAATTATGGTGCCATCATGTTTCTTTTTTCAGTTGATTCCATCCAAGGCTGTGGCTGAAGTCAGATGTAGTTCTTGTGTTTCTCTTTTCTTCAGTGATGTTGATTGTTACCATCAGGTGTTCATCACTAATGCACAATTAACATCTAGTTAGTCACTTAATTATATCATTAACTTTAACTCTTTGAGGACTTGGGATTTGACTTGAGACTTGCTTGTTACTTGAAAGGAATGACTTGGTTCCTCCTCTGGTGAAATCAGCTGCTGAGTTCATGGGTGGAACAAAAATATGGCAGGACTTTTACTCTTTGGCCCCTGGACTTTCCACCTCTGTTTATATTAGTATTAATCCATTACACACAAGCAATTTTAGTTTAACGGTTATTATGAATCATTTTAAATGAATGTTAATATATACAGATCACATATAATATAAATAAGCTGTAGAATCAATAGATAACGCTTTAAAAATTACTATGTGACCTTACACGTTCAAGTCTCTATCGCTGTATATTTCCAACTATATAAACTAACTTGACAATTTTCACTTGTGACTGCACTCATTAAGCAAAATAATTTCTTTTACTTGTCCTCTTTCATGAACAAGTACTTTTTTCATTGTAAATGCATTTAAATTCATCATATTCTTCAATCTCTTAACCTTTAGCAAAACCTTTAACCTTTAACCAAGACTTGTGATTGGCTGTTCGCCAGTGATGTCACACATTCATGCGCATGTGCTCCAAAAATTCAGGATCAAAGCCCGAGTTGACAAAGAAAGTTGATGATAAGCATCATGGTACAAACATAGCCGGATTGGAGTGGTTAGGTTTTGTCAACTCGAAATTAATCCTGTAACTCTGAATTTGTTCATCTACCATTATGGTACAGGCCCCAGGGCTGTGGCCCTCCAGGAACTGAGTTCAACAACCCTGGTCCAAACTGAATGAGACTGTCACTGTCTGTCTGTCTGTCTGTCTACACAAATATTTGTCTTGGTTTTAGAGAACAAAATGCAATAATCAGCAGCATCAGTAATCCAGTCCATGTTTTTGACTCATTTAGTTCAGAGTCACAAACACACTCTCTGTGTTTATCAGTGGTGTTGAACATCTGTTTTCTGTTCTCGTTTAGGTCCGAGTCATATGTCTCTGTACCTGCGTCCTCACGCAGGAGCGTCTCTGAGCGATTGGTCGTTCGGCGGCGGGATGCTGCGCCACAGCGGAGAGAGTTTCATATTTTACACTCACGGTATTGACGCTCCGACCTGGACCTTCTGGATTGAGATCTGGGTGAGTTTGAGCTCTAGAACCACATATTTAACCTGAGGAGTACCACAGCGTTTATTGTGTTTTTTCATCTTCAGCCGCTCAAGTCCTCAGACACGTCTCCTGACGAGGGCTTGATCTCTCTGGCCATCTCCGCTCATTATTTCTCTGGTTCAGACGGACGCTCAAAGCCACTTGAGTCCTTCCTGAAGAGATTCCCGGCCTGGGTGTTCTCATCCTCCTGGATCAGCACATACCACGTGTACAGATACTGAGGAACACACACACACGCGCACACACTGGTTTCCATTTTTTGTGGGGACATTCCACAGGTGTAAGGGTTTTTCTACTGTACAAAGTGTATTTTCTGTCCCCTTACCCTAAACTTGCACCTAAACCTACCCCTTACAGAAAACTTTCTGATTTTTTTAAGATTTTCAAAGCACTTCATTCTATGTGATTTGTAAGCGTTTTTCCTCATGGTGACCAAAAATGTCCCCACAAGGTTAAAATTTACTGGTATCACTATATTTGTGAGGACATTTGGTCATGTGGTGAATACCAGTTACACCCCCCCCACCCTCAACCACTCACTGCAGATCCATAAACACCATATGAGCTCCTTCATTCACATCAAAGCTCACAGTGTTGTTTTATTATTTTATTTCTCTGGGTCACATTTCTACACAAAATCAAAAGAAAAAAGTACAGAAATGAAATTAGAAATGAAAATGAAGTTTACTTCAGGACAGTTAAGATTTCTACTTTGTAACATTTTTTATGATAATTGAACATGATTTACCCCAAATTCTCATGTGATAAAGTATTTATTTTATTTTATTTTATGTAATTCTCATTATTTTGGTGTTTTTTTTTTTTTTTAGTTTATGTTTAGTTTGTTTTTGTATTTCTCATTTTATTTATTCTTAATTTTACCAGGAATAATCCCATTGAGATATATCTACACAAAACATGCATGTTTCCACCAAGAATGAAAGCTTTCTTAGAATATTTAAAGACATTCCATAACCTTGGAGCAAAAGAGGAAAACGCAGTTTTGCCAAACTCAGAATATGCTCTAGGCACAATTAAAAATAATTTAGAAGAAGATCTGGTCCTATAATTACAAGTGTAAAATGATTTCTGATTCTTATCAATGAAATTTCATGATTTAATAAATATTTCTTTAAAAAAGGCCATGTACCCCTGCAAACAAGCCTGCACTGGCCCTTTACGGGCTGTCAGCGCAGGGGCCCTGAGAATTTGCTCATTGGCAAAACGTTGGCCCCTTAGCACTGGCCCTGCACGGCCAGCCCTCACTTAGCCTCCAGGAAGCCTAAGCGCTATTTTATTGAAAATAATAAAGTTTGAAGTCACCGTTATGGAGGTAAGCGCTTGCTTTAGTTGGGTTCCTGACCCTTGACTTCTTAAGTTTGTTTTTTTTTGCTACTATATTCCAACAGTTGTAAGAATAAAAACTGATTTAATGATTCAGTCATCACATAGTGGTCTGATTTCTTCAAGAGTTTGATCTTTGAGAACATTATTTAGATTTAATTATTTCACGTTATAGTAGCCCTAGAATACAACTGCATGAAATGCTGTCCTGTTCTAATATTTTGAACGTTAAGTCGTTATGCAGAAATTATTTGAATGAGATCATGTAGACTCACAGAGATATCAAGATTCAGCGTATGAACCTCAACAATGGTGACAATCAATCACCATTGATTGATAATTTTTTTGCATTATTTTCAATAAAACAGTGCTTAGGCTTTCTGGAGGTTAAGTGAGGACTGCCAGTGCTAAGAGACCAATGAGCAAATTCTCACGGGCCCTGCGTTGGCAGCCCTAAGTGGGCCCGTAAAGGGCCAGTGCAGGCTTGTTTGCAGGGACTTCTTTAATTGTCATGAAAATATTGCAAAACATTTGAAAGGTTTTGATTTTGCTGTGAAATGTGACTGTCACATGATCTTGACCATGATTCAGTTGGTCTGAAGTGGTTTTAGCTGGTCTTTGTTTGAGCAATTTCAGTTAATATCATGTTATTCATATTTACTCCATGTATTTATTGTGATGTATCTTTCATATAATGAACAGCTGTGGTTGTGTGTGAGGCCTGCTTCAGCCTGAATATAAGATATCACGATGTCCTGCTTGTTCTCGTTTGCTTAGGAGAAACAGGGTGTCATGAGATTTTCAGGAAGAAACGTGACGAGTGAAACATATCAAGTGTTTATCACGCTGTCACTTTCTTTAAATATATATGGTAATATTGGGAGACAGCTGATGGAAACAATAGGTCAAAGGGTATAAAAGCAGAGAAGCATGCTCACTTATTTTTGTCACATATGGCGGAGCTCACTGCTGTCTGTCTGACCTTCTTGCCAGAATAAAATTTCAAAATCTGTCTCTGACTGTGTTCTTCATTTAAGAGAAAAATATCTACACCATCTTGTAGTTCACGTTTCTCCCGCCGGACCGAGATATTCAGTGGTTCCAATAGGTTAAAAACACTATTAAATATGCCCAGCCTAACTCGAGACAGCTCTGAACTCAGCAGAGAACTTCTCTCCGTATTCCTGCACTGTGTCCATTAAAGGGATAGTTCACCCAAAAATGAAAATTCTGTCATTAATTACTCACCCTCATGTCGTTCCAAACCCGTAAGACCTCCATTCATCTTCAGAACACAAACACAGTTGTTTTCGTTCAAATCAAAGCATAAATAAATGTAGAAAACGTATCCGGGTGGCACGGCTGACACAAAACAGCTGTGATACAAAAAGTAGCTTCGTAAAATTACGGTTGAACTCCTGATGTCACATGGATTATTGTGCCGATCTCCTTGCTATGTTTCTGGACATTGATCACGTTAATTCCACTGCTGTCTATGCGAGGGTCAGAGAGCTCTCAGAATGCATAAAAAATATCTTAATTTGTGTTTCCGAAGATGAACGGAGGTCTTACGGGTTTGGAACGACATGAGGGTGAGTAATTAATGACAAAATTTTCGTTTTGGGTGGAGTAACCCTTTAAAAAATGTCTTTCTCAGGCTAGATCAGTCAGTGTGCATGCACAGTCCTAAATGCAAGTCTCAGAGCGCTGACTGTTTCTATAGCAACCGGGACTTCTAACAGCAGCTGCAGTGACGTGCTGACTTAACCGATTAGTGATTGGTTCTTTTAATCAGAAGGCGGGGCTTCATTTGATAGAGCGGCCATATTGAGCATTGCATTTTCCCCCATTCAAAACTATACGAGTGATACATCTTGGGTATTCTATAGTCTTTGGTCAGCAGTACCATGCGGATATGTTTATGTTGTTTACAAGGACTTATGGGTTTGGAACTGTTGAGCTTGGAGTGCGCAGTTCACCATCACTCGTTTACGGAAGCAAAAGCAAAACGTTGCTCAGGGTTCATTCACCTCTTCAGCTTGCTCTTTTATTCAGCATAAACTTTTTACAACACATCCGCATCAGCTCTAGTACAAAGTAGAGATGTAAACACGTAACAACATATGTCATCACTCCCGTACCATAATACCTTCCAATAAAACAATAGGTAACTGATACCGTAATGCAATGTATAAGAGTGCAATACTTACCCCCTCTCGCTCTTAGCTTATTGTATTACCAGAAAAATAACAAAAACAAATAAGACTTCTCTTTTACATAAATAATGTAAACATACATACACTTTTAAGTGCTAAATATATTTCGAGCAAATCTCTTCAGTTTTTGCTTAGTGGCTGGCTTTGTAATAATGTCAGCAATCATTTTCTCAGTGGGACAATACTCCAAGATTACCTTACCATCATTTACAGTTTCCCTTATAAAATGGTACTTGATGTCAATGTGCTTGCACCTTTAGCCTACAGATTGGGTTTCTGGCTAGTGCAACGGTACCTTGGTTGTCTTCGTACACCTTTGTTTGTGCGTATTGTTATGTGTCTATACCCCTGAGTAACTGCTCTAAGTAGATACATTCCTGCATGGCTGATGCTACGGACATGTATTCTGCTTCACAAGTAGACAGTGCCACTGTTGATTGTTTTCTGGTTTTCCATGAAAACTGACACAGTAACCTGACGTACTACGTCTGTCTTTTGTGTCTGACGCCCAATCACCATCACTATGTCCTTTTAGACCTAGTTTTTCTGTGTCGTTTCTTCTGAAACATAATCCCTGTTCTGCTGTACATTTAAGGTATCTGAACACGTTTTACTGTGTCCCAGTGTTGTTCTGTTGGTTCAGCAAAATGCTGAGATAATTTACTGACAACAAAACTTAAATCTGGTCGTGTGCAAGTGGACAAGTAGATTAAACTTCCCACTGCCTCCCTGAACTTTCTTGACTCTTCCATTTTTTCAGCATCTTCTGAATAATCAAGTTTTGGTTCACATGGAGTTTCTCTTGATTTACAGCTTTGCATATCGAAATGATCTAGTATTTTCCTCACATCTCTCCTGTGACATTTTGACTAGACCATCTGTTTGTTTAAAATCTATGCCCAGGAAATATTTCAACCTTCCCATGTCTTTCATTTTGAACCTCTCAGTGAGCATCCCCTTTACACTCTCCAGAACACTTTCATCGTTAGCTGCTATGATTAGGTCATCAACCCATACTATCAGGATTACTTTCTCATCACACTTTTCCTTTGTATAGACAGAGTTATCAGCTGTGTTTTGTGTAAAACCATTCTCAGTCAAACATTCATGCAGTACAGCATTCCAGTTTCTGCCTGATTGATTTCTGCTCATAACCCTCTGGCTGTTCAATATAGATTTCGTGATCAATTGGTGCATGCAAATAGGCTGTCTCAACATCCATCTGATGCGAGACCAAATTTTCTTGTGCTGCCTTCTGCATAACCACTCTCACACTTGTCATGTCAGCTGTGGGTGAGAATGTTTCATCATAGTCAGTCCCTTGTTTTTGACTGTATCCTTTTGCAACGAATCGTGCCTTGTACTTTTCAGATCCATCAATGTCTCTTTTTAGTGTGTAGACCCATCTGCCTCCAACTGGTTGTTTTCCTGGTGGCAACTGAGTGTGAAAGTCTTGTTTTCCTCCAATGAATACATTTCTTTGTCCATGGCATTTTTCCATTGTTTTGACTTGGTTGATATTATGGCGTCCTGGTAGGTTTGCGGTACATTGCATACTGCTCTATAACAAAAGTCTATGCATGTGTGCAGTTTATCCTCCATATTTTTAGTCTCAAAATCCTGTAAATGAGCTGGCCTCCTCCGAGTTCTTGGTGGGTTCCTGCTGATTCCATTCTCAGTAGTTTTACCCGGCTGTGTGGATTCAGTCTGTTCAGGCAAAGTCTCGGAAACACCACTCTGAATGCCTTGGTCTATTACATCTTTCACTTCAACGTTTTCCTCATTGTTAATGATCTTAGGATGTATGTCATCGTACTCTGTGTATGTCTCAGATGTTTGTGTTTCTCTTTTTTTGGTTGTCCTAGTTGTGAACTTCACCAACCTATGGTTTTGGACCTTCCCTTTGTTAGGATAGTATACTAGATAAGCTGGACTGTTTTTGTCGTAGCCAATAAAAACACCCTGCTCGCATCTAGAGTTTAATTTACCTTTGTCTTGTCTGTAGGCAAAACATATCGATCCAAATTTCTGCATTTTGGAAACATCTGGCTTTCTGCCTGTGAATAGCTCGTATGGTGTTTTCTTTGTTGGTCTACAGTAGCACCTGATTCTCACGTAAGCTGATGTTTGCATAGCGTAGTTCCACAACTCATCTGGTAACTCGCTTTCTATCAGTAAGCACCTGCTCATGTCATAGAGTGTTCTCCAACCTCTCTCTGCTGTGCCATTCTGGTGAGGCGAATAAGGTGCAGACGTTTCATGTCTAATCTTATTCTTTGTTAACTGTGCCTGAAAATCTCGGCTCATAAATTCAGTGCCATTATCTGAACGGATGCACTTGACTTCTCCATAAGATGCTATGTCTGCCAAGAGCTTTTCTGTGGCTTGTACTGTGTCTGCCTTAGACTTTAGAAAATACACTAACATAGTACCTGAGTAGTCATCTGTAAAAGACTATGCATATCTGTACCCTTCTTTGCTCTGTGTAGGCATAGAGCCGGCCAAATCAGTGTGAATTAGTTCTAAAGGTTTCTCTTCCTTTCTGTCTGGCTCTCTGTTTCTTGTCTGAGTGAATTTTCCTTTCGTACACACTTCACATAACTGATTTTGTCTAACCGTGCTTCCTTTTATCTCCATGCCTCTAACTACACCTTGTAACTTTTGTACATCTTCGTAGGTACAATGACCCAAAATTCATGCCATGTTTGTAAATCATGACATACTTTGCACTGGTCAACACTTTCTTCAATAGTCTGCAAATAATACAAATTTCCACTTTCGTGGATGTCAAACTTGCTACCGTCTTTGGTAACCATCTGACTGTCCCCCTTTTTAAAGGTAATCGTTGCTCCTCCATTTGTTGCCCTTTGTAAATGTAAATACGTAATATATAAGGGAAACAAGTCAATTTAGCTCAAAGCGCATCATTTATGATTTTATAGGGAATTTGAACAGAATCACTGTTTTACAGCTGATCACTGAGTCGGCAGCGAGTCACTGAACGAGCCGTATAACATCAACTCTGCACTGGATATTAAAATCCAAAATATAGTGAAAACAATATTAATCAGCACAGTAACAAGATCGGCAGATTAAGACATTAACTTGTAAGCACAAAACACAAGATACTTCACTTTTCAATATAAATAAGACTTTATTTATATAAACCTAAAACATGTAAACTAATCTAATCTAACACATGAACACACGCATTCACACATTCACACGTTGCAGAAAGAGAGAAAGTGAGGAAAGAATGAGTTTAGAGAATGAAAATGTGAAATCCCAAGTTTACAGCAATATGTAATTGCATAGACCTGAACCATCAATCGCTTATTTAACCCTCGCATTGTGTTTATCAATGAGGCTAACATTTGTATTAAATGCACCAATTGAGTTAGAAGTCTGAAGGTTACTTGCGTTGCCTTTGTGTTAAGGGATTCCCATTGTCGTTGTCTTTGCAGAAAAGGGTTTTCCCAAGTTTGCTGATTTGGTTGAGTTCAGTGGTCTTTCGTAGTGACGTCTGGGCGTTGGCTCTTGATGCGGAGTTGGTCTGGTTGAAGTTTGGGCGGGTGCAGTCAGAGGTGGACTTTGCGGCAAACTTAACTTACGAAACTCTCACGGAAAGACAAGAAATTAAAGTAAAATAATAAAAGAATGTAACGAGACTAGGTGGTTTTTCTTCTCATTGTGGTAGCAGCTGGCCTGTAAGCCAGAGCACGCTCAAAGAGCAGCGTCAAAACGCGGTGGCAAAAGAGAAGAAGAAGAGGAGGAAGAGCAGCAAAAGCAAAAGCAATTTGATGGTGTCCTGAGTATTTAAACTCGGCTTTCAGACACCTCCTAATGCTGGTCTTGACCAATTAGAAATGATCTTGGCTCGTGGTGTTGTATGTTTCTCCTTCTCATTCATTAATCTAAAATGTTATCTTATCAGTCACATGGTCCGAATTTTCCCGCTCTTACAGAGTACAATTTTGGACAGGATTTCTATAACAAGAATATGATAGATTTGACAAAGAAACAGTTGGAAGAAACGTTTAAAGCATGATTTTTCAAACTCATACATACCAAACATGAATATTAACTCTTAAACTATTCCCTAGTTATTAAAAGACATACATAATATGTGATTAAAACATGATCATCAATTGTGTGGGTTACATACATAATATGGAGTTCATTAGTTGCTCATAAGTCCTTTTAAGATGATTTTAGGTGCATATGGAAGCGACTCTGTGGACAAAGGAATTTCAGTCTGATCTGTATTTCTATGTGGAGACCCGCCCAAGAAAATCTGTAGCTCTGATTTCGATCACAGATTTACATGTGACGGCCATCTCTTTGACCACCAGTCCTGATTACTTGCGCCAAATTTGACAGTTTCCTTCCTTCATTGGACTTATCAATAAGTGTTCCTTTTGTTTTAATGTTGCAAGCTGTTCTGTGAAAGAGGCTTGTTGGTTTGCTTCAGACTCAAGGCGCCAGGGTACCGTGGACAGATTTATGATGAACATCCTGTTGTCTCTGGATGGGCCTCTTTGTGGAATTTGGCTCTTTTGGTGGTTCTAACACCAATCTGATCGAATCTTAAATGGTCTGATTCGCTCTGATATCCTACACCTTGCTACTGAGAAAATGTCATGTGGGTACGAAGGCATGTATAGTGCATCCTTAGCTGTGCTCTGTGATGTCGTCTAGGAAATTAATCACTGCTGTTCCTCTTCGTTGTGCCATTCCGCTGCACTTTGTTCCATCTGCTAGTTCCACTGAATGAGTTTCAGGTTGAAAAGAGCTAAGTTTGTCATTCACGATGTGAGATGTCGCTCCGGCGTCTACCATGATGCCTTTCTTCTTTACATTGCCTGGCGGTCTTTCATACTCTGAGTGTTCAGCTTTGAAGAGGTGGTCTTGATCACTGTCTTGTTCGTCTGCAACCTTTCTGGCACCATCTTGGTCACCCTTTTTCTTGCACAGGAATTCTGCATGTGTACTATTTTTTACAATTGTTGCACCACACCCTCTTGTAACACTTTCTTGCTTTGTGTCCTTTTATTCCACATTTGTAAAATGTCACATCTTCATCTTTTCTATCCTTAGTGTGACTTGAGCCTCGTCCTTGTCTCGTATGTGTCTTCATCACATTATCTGTAGTTTCTGTTCTTTTCATTTTCTCCGCCTCCTCGTAAATCCGCAGTCTTCTTTTGAAGTATGTGAACGTAACTTTGTCCTCATTTTGCTACATGTGGACAGCTAGCAGCTTGAAAGAGTCTGGTAGCCCACGGAGAATCATAGCAATGGTCAGCCCGTCGCTCATGGTTTCTCCTGCATCTCTCAGGGCTGTGGTGATGTTCTCTGCTCTTATTAAGTAATCAGTAACACTCTCGTTGTCAGTAATGCGTATCTGCGTTAACGATGTGTACATATTTATTATCCGTGGCTTACTTTTTCCTGAATAATGCTCCTTCATTATTTTCAGGGCTTTCCTGCCATCGTCAGCAGCTTCATGTCTTATCAGTGATAGGCTTTTATCATCTATCAGTCTTATCAGTTCAGCGTAGCAATCAGCATTTTTTTGCCTGTCTTCGGCTAGCTGTTCAGCGTTGCCATCAGCGGGCTCATGCAAAATAGTCTCTTTTAGCTTTAAAGTATGCAGATAGCCTAGGAATCTTGTCTTCCAAAGATCATATTTATCTTCCGATCCGTTAAACAAAAGCTGCGGTACCTGGAATCCTGCCGCTCTGCTCGCCATTTGTGGAGTCGCCGTCTTTTTGCTTCCTTTCAGCTCTTTACTGAATAACGCATAATATGTCGTTTATAACTTGCTCAAAAACACTCACTTGCTTCTGTGCCTGGGCCCATAACCTGTTGAGCTTGGAGTGCACAGTTCACTATCACTCATTTACGGAAGCAAAAGCAAAACGTTGCTCAGGGTTTATTCACCTCTTCAGCTTGCTCTTTTATTGAGCATAAACTTTTTACAGCACAGCCGCATCAGCTCTAGTACAACGTAGAGACGTAAACGTAACAACATATGTCATCACTCCCGTACCATAATACCTTCAAATAAAACAATAATAAAACAATAGGTAGTTTGTCTGATACCGTAATGCAATGTATAAGAGTGCAATACTTAACAGGAGCGACATGAGGGTGAGTAATTAATGACAGAATTCTTACTTTTGGGTGATCTATCCCTGTAATTGTATATAGCGGGACAAGTTATCCCTTTGTGAGGTGTGGCGTGAGAGTGTGTGAACCGCTTGTGTCTCACAGTGAATGCATCAGACTTGAGAACCCTTTCTCTTTCATGAGATTACTATGATTCTCTGTGTCTTAAACTCTAGGGGCAAAGCTTCTAAACCAGGGAGTTTTTAGGAGCATGATATTTAAATGATGATTGTTTTCAGAAGCCACAGTTATCAACGTACAATCATTCGTTCGATGGGATTGACGGCACATGAGTGTTTCATGAATCACACGTGAAGTTTGTAGTAAGTTGATTTGCGCTCTTGGATCTGTGATAATTTCTATGTTAGACTGATAAATGAGGCCCATTGTGTGTTAAAAATCAACGTGTCAAAATGCCATCAACACACTCATGTCTGTTGATTTTTCTTTTCTTTTTTTTTGGGACATCTGTTTTTGCAATGCACCGGAATCAACTAATCAAGCAAATCACAGCAATGTGTATGGATGAAGAACCCTGCTTTACATAAAATCATTGAAATAAACTAGAGTTGCATGCGAGATTAAGCTTTGTGAACCTTTGATGCTTTGCAACCAGATGTGTTGAAAAGTGGTTCATTTCTCGAGGCTTTGAATACAAACTAGAGACACCTGCTGGTCAATGCAAATAAAGTGCAGGAAAAAAATGTCAGGGGTGTGACAGTTCAAAAAGGCTTGATATATTAACATGCACACACACATATAATAAATAAATGAATTATTTGTTTTTATGTTCAGTGTTTCATAATGTTTGATTTGATAACTGGGCAGTGCTTTTGTTGAACAGAGTGAAATGGAGTTATTTAGATCGGATAAATGAGGTTAAAGTGATTCATTTGGACTGGACAGAAGGATTTGTGAGATTAAAAACAATATTTGTAACACTATCTCCAGGCTTCGAACATCACCAGCGACGTAACTTCACTAAAACAACACAAGTGAGTGCTGCAAGTACTGTGCTGTTCTCCACACAAGCCTCAACGCCTCGGTATCAGGCTGAAGTGATCGATTTAGATACACTCAACCAATCAAACTAACAGCGAATTTCCAAATAGTTTGTAGCAACCATAGCAAGCATCTATGCGAAAGGAAAAAGTTTATTTTCAGTTGTAGAAAGCCAGTTAAATAAAGAAGAGGAACTTTTATGTGAATGTGTGAGAATTCACAGCCATCAATCTCAGAACTGTGTGTATTAAACCAATGCGGTTCCAGCCAGCAGGAACATGCTTCTAAAAATACTACTCAAAAAACAGTCAGCAGTCTGTAGGAGGAGTCAAAAAAGAAGGTTTTAAAAGATTTTCAAAATGGCGGACAGGAACTTCAACTGACTCTAGAATAAGAGGTATCATTATTTTTTTTGAATTTCATTATTTTGCACTGACATATTCTGAGTATCTTCAGGAAATGATGCCGATGACACATGCTGACTTTCATAACAACAAGGGGTTCAAAATCTCTGAGGCACTATAAACAGTTCAGTCTGTGTCACAGCACACAAATCCAGCCAACTGTGAATTATCAGGCGTCAGAGTGACTCGAGCTGCTGTGAAATCCACCGGCCGAAGGGAAAATGCGCTTCTGTTTGGTGTTTGTGGTGTTAATAACAGACTCTGGATCTGATCTGTTTTCTCAGGGCTGGAGAGAGAAAAGCAGCATATTATAATTTATAATTCATGAGTAGAAATGTTTTAGAAACGCTCATGTAGTGTGTGTGAAGACTTTTTGTTTGCCCAAGCTGTAACTGAAGTTAATCTTTTCAAAATACTTTAAAAACTGTTTAAGAATTAATTTTCTAAGTGAGTTATGGATAGTGGAAAATTTTTCAGTTGTCAAACCAATTTTATCATGAATAATTTCATGATTTTATATTTATTTAACGGCATGCAGGAAACTGCTAAAACATGCTAAAAGAAAGAATTGAAACTAACAGTAATGTAAAGAATAGCTTATAGATTGTGTTCCAGAGTGAATGTGTTGATCCAGTTTTCACACTGAAGAACATGTTTCACACAATGTTACAACACAGTCTGTAGATCAGGGGAAGTGAACAAACACAGGAAGAGCTGAGAGTATTTAAAGAAAGAGTTGTGAGCATATAATGACGAGGAAGACTGTCAGAAAGAGAAGATGGCTGATAAGTGTCATTTGTGTCTGCTGGGACTGATCTTTCTCTGTTCACTTCTCACAGTTAAAGAAATCAGTGTTTTCTGTATGATCTGAATTTTCAGTTTTTTTTTTTTTTTTTTTTTTTTATGCTGGTATGCTTTATGTAAGGGATAATCAATGGCTAGCCGTGCATTAAAGGGGTGATATGATGCGATTTCTTGTTTTCCTTTTCTTTAGTGTGGTATGTAGCTGTTTGTGCGTATATAAGATCTGCAGAGTTACAAAGTTCAAAGTCTCCCACAAAAGGATTTATTCTATCTAAAAGAGAAGGCTGATCCAGACCGGGCTAAAACGCCTCATTAAAACATGCCCCCACATGTCTACGTCACGATGTGGAAATATTTTTGTAATGCCGCCCAAATGTTCACGCAAAGAAAGAAGGCGTGGTTTCAGTAACTGCAGTAGTGTTGATGCAGCCATGTCAGGGAGACACTGTGTGTTTCTGTGCGAATGCAAAAGCACAAAAGCAGAGTCGGAGCAGAACTCCTGTCGGACAACATCTCCAGGACTCTACGCTCCATCTGACTAGTAAGCCAATTCACAAATAACTGCTATGATGACTTTTGTTCTACCCACTTAAATGATAGAAATACTTGTGCTGTCCAAGCTATAAAGACTGTGTCTGTTCCCCGAACAGTGAAGCCAAAATATAAATATAAATTTAATGCAGGATCTAGAAATAATATAATCGTGATTAAACCAGAAAAATGCAAAACAAATAAACAAAAGCAATTTTTAAAGCTTGGGCTCCTAAACATTAGATCACTCGCACCCAAAGCTGTTATTGTAAATGAAATGATCACAGATAATAGTTTTGATGTGCTCTGCTTGACTGAAACCTGGCTCAAACCAAATGATTATATTGGTCTAAATGAGTCTACTCCACCAAGCTACTGTTATAAGCATGAGCCCCGTCAGACTGGCCGTGGAGGCGGTGTTGCAACAATATATAGTGATATTCTCAATGTTACCCAGAAAACAGGATACAGGTTTAACTCATTTGAATTGCTTCTGCTTAATGTTACACTGTCAGATATGCAAAAGAAATCTCTCCTGTCTCTTGCTCTGGCTACTGTGTATAGACCGCCAGGGCCGTATACAGATTTCTTAAAAGAATTTGCAGATTTCCTCTCAGACCTATTGGTTACTGTTGATAAAGCGCTAATTGTTGGAGATTTTAACATTCACGTCGATAATACAAATGATGCGTTAGGACTTGCGTTTACTGACCTAATAAATTCTTTTGGAGTCAAGCAAAACGTCACTGGGCCCACTCATCGTTTTAATCATACGCTAGATTTAATTATATCACATGGAATTGATCTTACTGACATAGATATCGTACCTCAAAGTGATGATGTTACTGACCATTTCCTAGTATCGTGCATGCTGAGTATTACTGATATTAACTATATGGCTCCGCGTTATCGTCCAGGAAGAACTATTGTTCCAACCACTAAAGATAGATTCAAAAATAACCTGCCTGATTTATCTCAACTGCTCTGTGTACCCATAAATACACATGAACTAGATGAAATGACTAGCAACATGGGCACTATCTTCTCTAATAC
Organism: Spinibarbus caldwelli; assembly: GCA_039654775.1. Taxonomy (NCBI): domain Eukaryota; kingdom Metazoa; phylum Chordata; class Actinopteri; order Cypriniformes; family Cyprinidae; genus Spinibarbus; species Spinibarbus caldwelli. The sequence goes on along the minus strand of CM077230.1, from coordinate 34,789,242 downwards.
ATTAGAAGTTGTTGCGCCCATCAAATTGAAAAAGGTTAGAGAAAAACGTACTGCGCCATGGTACAACAGTAATACCCATTCTCTCAAGAAAGAAACTCGTAAACTTGAGCGCAAATGGAGAAAAACTAACTTGGAAGTTTTTAGAATTGCATGGAAAAACAGTATGTCCAACTATAGACAGGCTTTAAAAGCTTCCAGGGCAGAGCATATCCGCAAACTCATAGAAAATAACCAAAACAATCCAAGGTTTTTATTTAGCACAGTGGCTAGATTAACAAATAAACAGACGCCACCCGATCTAAATATTCCCTCACAATTTAATAGTAATGACTTTATGAATTTCTTCACTGATAAGATAGATAACATCAGAAATACAATAACAAATGTAGATTCTGCAGCGTCTAGTACTTCAGCTCCATTCATTGCACCCAAAGAAAAACTGCAGTGCTTTACAACTATAGGACAGGAAGAGCTAAATAAAGTTATCAATGCATCTAAACCAACAACATGCCTATTAGATCCTGTACCCACTAAATTACTGAAAGAGTTGTTACCTGTAGCAGAAGAACCGCTTCTCAATATTATTAACTCATCGATATCTTTAGGTCACGTTCCAAAATCATTCAAGCTGGCGGTTATTAAGCCTCTTATTAAAAAACCACAACTAGATCCTAATGAACTAGCAAATTACAGACCCATTTCTAATCTTCCGTTTATGTCTAAAATTTTAGAAAAAGTTGTATCTGCTCAGTTGTGCTCTTTTTTGCAAAAAAATGATCTCTATGAAGAATTTCAGTCAGGTTTCAGGCCCCACCATAGTACAGAAACTGCACTTGTTAAAATTACAAATGACTTGCTTCTTGCGTCAGACCAAGGCTGCATCTCATTGCTAGTTTTACTTGATCTTAGTGCTGCGTTCGACACTATAGATCATGACATACTCATAGATCGATTACAAAATTATACGGGTATTCAAGGGCAGGCTTTAAGATGGTTTAGATCCTACCTGTCTGATCGCTTCCACTTTGTTTACTTAAACAGGGAGTCATCTCAATTATCACCAGTAAAATATGGAGTACCACAAGGATCTGTCCTAGGTCCTCTGCTATTTTCAATATATATGTTGCCCCTTGGTAATATTATTAGAAAATACGGGATTAGTTTCCATTGTTATGCTGATGATACTCAACTATATATCTCAACAAGACCAGATGAAACTTCTAAATTATCTAAGCTAACAGAGTGTGTTAAAAATGTAAAAGATTGGATGACCAGTAATTTTCTCCTATTAAATTCAGATAAGACAGAAATATTACTTATTGGACCAAAAAACAGTACACAGAATCTCTTGGATTATAATTTGCAACTAGACAGATGTACTGTTACTTCCTCTACAGTCAAAAATCTGGGTGTTATATTAGACAGCAACTTGTCTTTTGAAAATCATATTTCCCATGTTACAAAAACAGCATTCTTCCATCTTAGAAACATTGCCAAGCTACGAAACATGTTACCTGTTTCTGATGCAGAAAAGCTAGTTCATGCATTCATGACCTCTAGACTGGACTATTGTAATGCACTGCTAGCTGGTTGTCCTGCATCTTCAATAAACAAGCTACAGGTAGTCCAAAATGCAGCGGCTAGAGTCCTTACTAGGTCAAGAAAATATGATCATATTACCCCAATTTTACAGTCTCTGCACTGGCTACCTATTAAGTTCCGCATCAGTTACAAAATATTATTACTTACCTATAAGGCCCTTAATGATTTAGCTCCTGTGTACTTAACTAGTCTTCTACCACGCTACAATCCATCACGCTCCCTAAGGTCGCAAAACTCTGGACTTTTGGTAGTACCTAGGATAGCAAAGTCAACTAAAGGAGGTAGATCCTTTTCACATTTGGCTCCCAAACTCTGGAATAGCCTTCCTGATAATGTTCGGGGTTCAGACACACTCTCTCTGTTTAAATCTAGATTAAAGACACATCTCTTTAGCCAAGCATTCACATAATGCATCTCATGATCTTGTACTGCAGTTATATCTGATCAAACACGCATTATTGTTCTTTAGCTTGGATTGAACAAATAATTGTTGCTTGGTTGGAACAGCAGCTACGCTAATTATGTCTCTATTTGTTTCTCTGTTTCTGCCACGGGATTAACATCCCGTGGTAACTAGGATTTACACAAGCTTCAGTCTGGATCCAGAACACCTGAGAAGAGATGATGCCAACCCCTCAGAGGACCTCAGATGAAGCATACCCTCAGACAACATACAGAACTACCAAATTTCGCCATAAGTTAAATATATTAAGTTTCTACAATATATAAATATATTGTAGAAACTTAATTTCCTGTAAAGCTGCTTTGCAACGATTTGTATTGTGAAAAGCGCTATACAAATAAACTTGAATTGAATTGAATTGAACTTTATTTGGCCTTCCGAAAGTAGATGCAGTTAGAAATCATTGATTAAGATTTGTTTACAACAGAACAGCACAACCTAAATGTTCGAATTTGTGCAACGCATTTTATGGACTACAATTTTGTGAACCTAGGAGAGTACAAGGCTGGTTGTGCAAAGCTATTTCTAAAAAAAAGAAAGAAAGAAAAAAAAAGGGTCAATTCTGACTTTACTGTGACAATCTGGCGCTTCTGAATCAGTGATTGTATGTTTTGTTATTAGCTTAAGTAATTGCTATTGACTGTTTAAATGCGGAATTTTGCAAGCCGTGTGTGTGTGTGAGAGAGAGAAAGAAAAAGAGAAAGAGAAAGAGAGACAGGATCCCTCACATCACAGTGGAGTCAGCTTTCTTAACCGCAGCTTGTGTGCAAATACATACAAGCATCATCACTGTGTCTGTCACGTGACACTGTTCTCCTTTCAGGCTTGAAATTTGCTTCAGGAAATAAAAGACGACTTGGAACTCTCAACTAGGTGTCACGCAAAACCAGCTCCATCAAAACTTCTAGCAAACCTTCATATTTTAGCCTCCAGTTCTTTTCAACGTGCTGTGGCTTCTTTATTTCTTTATTCGCGACTGCTCTTAATTTAGGCTGTGCTTGGTATATTGTGTTGGTCGATATGTAAATGAGATGTTGCGTCTGTGTTCTTTAATTTGTGCATTGTTAGTAAATCACCCACAAAAATTTCCACACCCATTGGTAGGGTTGTAACGATATACCGGTATGACGGTTTATCACGGTTTGAACGTGCACAGTTATCATACCATAAGTATTTGCATATCTACGGTTAAAAAAAAAAAAAAAAAGAATGAAAAAAAACTCACCCGCGCATATGCAACTTATTTCCGCTCGGCTGCTTCACACTGAATTCACTTGACTGCTTACACGCACGTACAGCGGAGAAAATGACAGATTATATCTAATCTCCATCCCCGCCAAAAAAATGTTAAAATCTGCAGTATGGGAATACTTTGTATATTAAAAAAAACGTTGTCCTTGAGGACGGATCCAATTTGCAAAAAATGTGGATGCAAAGTGGCTGCAAAAGCAGGCAATAAATCCAACATGTTCACTCATATTCGCAGACACCATCCCTCCGTGCAGATAAAGGTTGCATTTATAAAAATATAATTTATATAAATTAAAGCCGTATGATTTCCGTGATGCAGAGGGAATCCCGGTGCAGTCGTGAAGATGGAATTTACAGTATAACAAGGATGTCACGTAAAACGCGCAATCTAATGGATGGATAAATCAAAAGTAGATATGATATGTGTCTGTGAAGTGCGAAGAGACTGCTATATAAATAATCTGCTCATTTCTGCATGTCTCGTTTGACTACGACACTAATGGTGTTTTCAACGTCTACATAAACATGAACATCAGTAGAGCTGCTCTGAGAGAAAACTTAAACATTTCCTAGTTTTACTGGAGAAAAACCATTGTTAAATTCATTCTGAAACTCAAAGGTCCACTACAACCCATCAAAATAAAAGTTCGATCTAACTTGAAATTATGACAGAAATATATTAGCATTGTACAATGTACTTTAAAGTTATAACAACAATAATAATATTCTTTATAATAATTAATTTAAACATTATTTTAAGGAATATCATGTTTGTCCATGTTTTAACTTAGTATAGCCTACCTCTATTGTGCAGAACTTCACCAAAAATAAAAGTTAATTTTTCATTTGATAACATTTTAAAACATAAACTAAAATTTTAAAGTGTGATATAGATACACTTAAGGTGTATAGCTTTATGTTTATTTATTTTTTTTTTAAATGAAATGAAATTTATTTATTATTTTCATAAGGGAGACTTGCAATCACGTTCTTCCTGGTTGGCTGATCGATTGCTTCAGTCTGTTCCTGTCTGTTGTGCTGCTGAGAGGTTTGCGATTGTAGCTCCGCTTTTTTATTGAATCTTTACCTTACTTTCACTCTCTGTTGTTTAAAGTGATAATATATAACTTAATTCCCACCATATTTCTGGTATTATCTATCAAACTAATCTAAATAATTTGATCGTTCGCTTTTAAAACCGCGAGTGCAGCACGCGTGCAGCGCTTTAGCTGGTTAGCTTGTTACTCGCGGTTCCATTCACGTTTCTATTCGCGCCTATTATTGTTTTATTTTTTCTCGCTCCGTTTTCATTTCTCTCTCGCGCCGTTTTTCACAAGTTCATCAAACAACAGTGGTAAGTTAAGTTGGTATCATTCATCAATCACGGTGAGTAATGGCTTCTCCTTCTCTTGTTGTTTGCACTTCATGCCACATGTACAGTTTATCTCTCTCTGTCGGCGACGAGGGATTCACATGTGATAAATGCAGGGAAATAGTTAGGCTGACAGAGAAGATTTTAGAACTAGAGACACGCATCCAAACTTTAGTTGAGGATAGTAAGAATGTGAGGGCTGTAGATACTGCTTTGGATGCGACTAGCTCAGGGACTCCTGTACATTGTTCGGTTCCGGTTGTGCCCGTGCAGCAGGGCAACTGGGTGACTGTGAGACGGCATAGTCGCGGGTCAAAACACCGCTCTTCCGTTCCGATCAAAACATCAAACAGGTTCTCCCCACTCGGTGACGCACCCACTGAGAAACCTGATGAAAGTGCTCTAGTAATTGGCGATTCTATTGTACGGAACGTGAAAATAGAGACACCAGCCACCATAGTCCAATGTTTACCGGGAGCCAGAGCGCCTGACATCTTGGCAAATTTAAAAGTGCTGGCTAATGCTAAACGTAAATTCAGTAAGATTGTTATCCACGTCGGCGCTAATGATGTTCGACTTCGCCAGTCGGAGATCACTAAAAATAATGTTAAAGAGGTGTGTGAACTTGCAAGTATGATGTCAGACACTGTAATATGCTCTGGCCCCCTCCCTGCTTACCGTGGCGATGAGATTCATAGCAGACTGTCGTCACTCAATGGCTGGATGTCTAAGTGGTGCCCGCAGAATAACGTAAGTTTCATAGACAATTGGAAGAGTTTTTGGGGCAGACCTGACCTGTTGAAAAGAGATGGTGTTCATCCCTCCTGGGGTGGTGCCGCTCTTCTCTCTAGAAATATGGCACATAGTCTTAGAGTTCGTACTTGACTAACTAGGGCCCAGGTCAGGGAGCAGACAGACTGGCTAAACCGACCGTCTGCTAGCCGCCTCACGTCACAGAAGGCAGTTAATTCTCAGCACATAGAGACTCCTTCACCTAGATATCACACTATAGAGACTGTGTCTGTTCCCCGTACTAGAAAATACAGAAAACGTCCAAACCAAAGTAATAGTAACAATTTAATTGATGTTCAACAAATAAAAAATGTTTACAATACAGAGAAACAACTGATAAAACTTGGCTTACTGAATATCAGGTCCCTTTCTACAAAAGCACTATTTGTAAATGATATGATCACTGACCATAAGCTAGATGTGCTTTGTTTGACAGAAACATGGCTAAAACCAGATGAATACATTACTTTAAATGAGTCTACCCCCCAAGATTACTGCTATAAAAATGAGCCACGTCCAAAAGGTAAAGGGGGAGGTGTTGCTACAATTTATAGCAATATTCTCAGTATTTCTCAGAGGGCAGGCTTTAAGTATAACTCGTTTGAAGTTATGGTGCTGCGTATAACATTATCTAGAGAAACATGTGTTAGTGATAAATCCCCTGTGATGTTTGTATTGGCTACTGTGTACAGGCCACCAGGGCACCACACAGACTTTATTAAAGAATTTTCTGATTTTCTATCTGAGTTAGTACTGGCTGCAGATAAAGTCTTAATTGTTGGTGATTTTAATATCCATGTCGATAATGAAAAAGATGCATTAGGATCAGCATTCATAGACATTCTGAACTCTATTGAGGTTAGACAACATGTTTCAGGACCTACTCATTGTCGAAATCATACTCTAGATTTAATACTGTCACATGGAATTGATGTTAGTGGTGTTGAAATTCTGCAGCAAAGCGATGATATCTCAGATCATTATCTAGTCTTGTGTAAACTCCATATAGCTAAAACTGTAAATTCTACTCCTTGTTACAAGTATGGTAGAATCATCACTTCTACCACAAAAGACTGCTTTGTAAGTAATCTTCCTGATTTATCTCAATTCCTCAGCATATCCAACAGCGCAGAAAAACTTGATGATGTAACAGAAACTATGGACTCTCTCTTTTCTAGCACTTTAGATACAGTTGCTCCTTTACGCTTAAGGAAGATCAAAGAAAACAGTTTGACTCCGTGGTATAATGAGCACACTCGCACCCTAAAGAGAGCAGCCCGGAAAATGGAGCGCAGCTGGAGGAAAACAAAACTAGAGGTATTTCGTATAGCTTGGCGGGAAAGTACCCTATCCTACAGAAAAGCATTAAAAACGGCTAGATCTGATTACTTTTCGTCTCTTCTAGAAGAAAACAAACATAACCCCCGGTATTTATTCAATACAGTCACTAATTTAACGAAAAATAAAGCATCAACAGGTGTTGGCATTTCTCAAGAGCACAGCTGTAATGACTTTATGAACTACTTTACTTCCAAGATCGATACTATTAGAGATAAAATTGTAACCATGCAGCCGTCAGCTACAGTATCGCATCAGATAGTGCACTATAGATCCCCTGAGGAACAATTCCACTCATTCTCTATTATAGGAGAGGAAGAATTGTATAAACTTGTTAAATCATCTAAACCAACAACATGTATGTTAGACCCTATTCCATCTAAACTACTAAAAGAGCTGCTTCCAGAAGTCATAGATCCTCTTTTGGCTATTATTAATTCATCATTGTCATTAGGATATGTCCCCAAAACCTTCAAATTGGCTGTTATTAAGCCTCTCATTAAAAAACCACAACTTGACCCCAAAGATCTAGTTAATTACAGACCGATCTCAAATCTCCCTTTTCTGTCAAAGATACTAGAAAAGGTAGTATCCTCACAATTATATTCCTTCTTAGAGAAAAATGGTATCTGTGGGGAATTTCAGTCAGGATTTAGACCGTATCATAGTACTGAGACTGCTCTCATTAGAGTTACAAATGACCTGCTTCTATCATCTGATCATGGTTGTATCTCTTTATTAGTTCTACTGGATCTTAGCGCTGCGTTCGACACTATCGACCACAACATTCTTTTGAATAGACTAGAAAACTTAGTTGGCATTAGTGGAAGTGCCTTAGCATGGTTCAAATCGTACTTATCTGACCGCCATCAGTTCGTAGCAGTAAATGAAGAGGTATCATATCGATCACAAGTGCAGTATGGAGTACCTCAAGGCTCAGTACTAGGGCCGTTACTTTTCACGCTTTACATGTTACCCTTGGGAGATATTATCAGGAGACATGGTGTTAGCTTTCACTGTTATGCTGATGATACTCAGCTCTATATTTCTTCACGGCCCGGTGAAACACACCAAATTGAGAAACTAACGGAATGTATAGTCGATATAAAAAACTGGATGACGAGTAACTTCTTACTGCTAAATTCTGAAAAAACAGAGGTGTTAATTATCGGACCTAAAAACCCCACATGTAATAACCTAGAACACTATCTAACACGTGACGGCTGCTCTGTCAATTCTTCTTCATCAGTTAGGAACCTAGGTGTGCTGTTTGATAGCAATCTTTCATTTGAAAGCCATGTTTCTAGTATCTGTAAAACTGCGTTTTTCCATCTCAAAAACATATCTAAATTGCGACCTATGCTCTCAACGTCAAATGCAGAAATGCTAATTCATGCGTTTATGACCTCAAGGTTAGACTATTGTAATGCTTTACTGGGTGGTTGTTCTGCACGCTTGATCAATAAACTACAGTTGGTCCAAAATGCAGCAGCTAGAGTCCTTACTAGAACCAGGAAGTATGACCATATTAGCCCGGTTCTGTCAACACTGCACTGGCTCCCTATCAAACATCGGATAGATTTTAAAATCTTGTTAATTACTTATAAAGCCCTGAATGGCTTAGCTCCTCAGTACTTGAGCGAGCTCTTATCACATTATAGTCCTCCACGTCTGCTGCGTTCTCAAAACTTTGGCCATTTGATAATACCTAGAATATCAAAATCGACTGCGGGCGGCAGATCCTTTTCCTATTTAGCGCCCAAACTCTGGAACAATCTACCTAACACTGTTCGGGAGGCAGACACACTGTGTCAGTTTAAATCTAGATTAAAGACACATTTCTTTAACCTGGCTTACACATAACACACTAATACACTTCTATTATTCAAATCCGTTAAAGGATTGTTAGGCTGCATTAATTAGATCAACCGGAACCGGGAACACTCCTCATAACACACGATGTACTCGTTACATCGTAAGAAGAATGGCATCTACGCTAATATTTGTCTGTTTCTTTATTATTCTGTTTCTCAGTCCGTGTCCGGATCAGATGGCGCCGGGAGATAATGTCTGCGACCCTGACCGTCGGCGGAGGCCGGACACCTGGATGAGCCCCGGGGACATATCCCCAGTGAAGACCTCGACTTAAATACAATAAAACTTAAAATTAAACAAAATAACTATAATATAATAAAATACCTAAATACATAATACTATTATTGTTAGAAATTGCAACAATATAAAAATAGAAATATAATACATTTATACATTTAAAATTTAATTAATACAATAAGTAAAAAAAATAAATAATATCCTGGCCAGAGGAGAACTGGCCCCCCGACTGAGCCTGGTTTCTCCCAAGGTTTTTTTCTCCATTCTGTCACAGAGGGAGTTTTCGTTCCTTGCCGCTGTCGCCTCTGGCTTGCTCAGTTGGGGACACTTAATTTCTAACGATTATCGTCAATTTGATTTCATATATACTATTTAAACTAAACTGAGCTAGACAATGACATCTCTGAATTCAATAATGAAATGCCTTTAACTGAAAATTGAGTGTTTAATCTTATTATTATACATTACTGACACTCTATCCTCCAATTTGATACTGTTAAGTGCTTTGACACAATCTGTATTGTTAAAAGCGCTATATAAATAAAGGTGACTTGACTTGACTTGACTTCAATACTTTCATTAAAATGATTTCAAGTTTGTTGTAATAAAGGATTTGTTCACTCAAATAACTTGTTCTTATTCTTTAAGAGTCGTTGTTACTGATAATAATTATTGTTTAATATATACCGTGAAACCGTGATATTTTCTGAGATGATTATCATACAGTGAAAATCTCATACCATTACAACCCTACCCATCAGCACAGTTTTGGAATTGTGCTCTCGCACTAATTTGCATTGTTTTTGTAAAACTGGCCCTATATATTTAAAAGGCTAAAAAAAATAATTGCAAAAAAATATTACATGGAAAATACATGTCTGTCATATGCACACAAACACATGATTTACACTGACAGTGCAAATAGGGTGAACGCACCAGGTCTCAACAACCACTTGCTCTTGTCCCTTGAAGTGTGTTGCGGATGCAAACACTGTGGGAAAACAGGATCTTCATGTGTGTGTATGTCTTGGACATGATTAAGTATTGAAGTCCACTTTGCCACTCGCTCTTGCCCCGAGGAAGAAGAAACAGCTGTCCAATATATGTGGTTTTTTATACTGCGACGCCCTCTGTGAAATCTTCAGCCGTTTCTTGGACACTATAGAGACTGTGTCTGTTCCCTGTACTAGAAAATACAGAAAACGTCCAAACCAAAGTAATAGTAACAATTTAACTGATGTTCAACAAATAAAAAATGTTCACAATACAGATAAACAATTGATAAAACTTGGCTTACTGAATATCAGGCCCCTTTCTACAAAAGCACTATTTGTAAATGATTTGATCAATGATCATATCCTAGATTTGCTCTGTTTGACAGAAACATGGCTAAAACCAGATGAATACATTAATTTACATGAGTCTACCCCCCAAGATTACTGCTATAAAATTGAGCCACGTCCAAAAGGTAAAGGAGGAGGTGTTGCTAAAATTTATAGCAATATTCTCAGTATTTCTCAGAGGGCAGGCTTTAAGTATAACTCGTTTGAAGTTATGGTGCTGCGTATAACATTATTCAGAGAAACACATGTTAGTGATAAATCCCCTGTGATGTTTGTATTGGCTACTGTGTACAGGCCACCAGGGCACCACACAGACTTTATTAAAGAATTGTCTGATTTTCTATCTGAGTTAGTACTGGCTGCAGATAAAGTCTTAATTTTTGGTGATTTTAATATCCATGTCGATAATGAAAAAGATGCATTAGGATCAGCATTCATAGACATTCTGAACTCTATTGAGGTTAGACAACATGTTTCAGGACCTACTCATTGTCGAAATCGTACTCTAGATTTAACACTGTCACATGGAATTGATATTAGTGGTGTTGAAATTCTGCAGCAAAGCGATGATATCTCAGATCATTATCTAGTCTTGTGTAAACTCCATATAGCTAAAACTATAAAGTCTACTCCTTGTTACAAGTATGGTAGAATCATCACTTCTACCACAAAAGACTGCTTTGTAAGTAATCTTCCTGATTTATCTCAATTCCTCAGCATATCCAATAGCGCAGAAAAACTTGATGATGTAACAGAAACTATGGACTCTCTCTTTTCTAGCACTTTAGATACAGTTGCTCCTTTACGCTTAAGGAAGATCAGTTTGACTCCGTGGTATAATGAGCACACTCGCACCCTAAAGAGAGCAGCCCGGAAAATGGAGCGTAGCTGGAGGAAAACAAAACTAGAGGTATTTCGTATAGCTTGGCGGGAAAGTACCCTATCCTACAGAAAAGCATTAAAAACGGCTAGATCTGATTACTTTTCGTCTCTTCTAGAAGAAAACAAACATAACCCCCGGTATTTATTCAATACAGTCACTAAATTAACGAAAAATAAAGCATCAACAGGTGTTGGCATTTCCCAAGAGCACAGCTGTAATGACTTTATGAACTACTTTACTTCCAAGATCGATACTATCAGAGATAAAATTGTAACCATGCAGCCATCAGCTACAGTATCGCATCAGATAGTGCACTATAGATCCCCTGAGGAGCAATTCCACTCATTCTCTATTATAGGAGAGGAAGAATTGTATAAACTTGTTAAATCATCTAAACCAACAACATTTATGTTAGACCCTATTCCATCTAAACTACTAAAAAAGCTGCTTCCAGAAGTCATAGATCCTCTTTTGGCTATTATTAATTCGTCATTGTCATTAGGATATGTCCCAAAAACCTTCAAACTGGCTGTTATTAAGCCTCTCATTAAAAAAACACAACTTGACTCCAAAGATCTACAGTGGGGCAAAAAAGTATTTAGTCAGCCACCAATTGTGCAAGTTCTCCCACTTAAAAAGATGAGAGAGGCCTGTAATTTTCATCATAGGTATACCTCAACTATGAGAGACGAAATGAAAAAAAAAAAAAATCCAGAAAATCACATTGTAGGATTTTTAAAGAATTTATTTGCAAATTATGGTGGAAAATAAGTATTTGGTCAATAACAAAATTTCATCTCAATACTTTGTTATATACCCTTTGTTGGCAATGACAGAGGTCAAAAGTTTTCTGTAAGTCTTCACAAGGTTTTCACACACTGTTGCTGCTATTTTGGCCTCTAGAGCAGTAATGTTTTGGGGCTGTCGCTGGGCAACACGGACTTTCAACTCCCTCCAAAGATTTTCGATGGGGTTGAGATCTGGAGACTGGCTAGGCCACTCCAGGACCTTGAAATGCTTCTTACGAAGCCACTCCTTCGTTGCCCAGGCGGTGTGTTTGGGACCATTGTCATGCTGAAAGACCCACGTTTCATCTTCAATGCCCTTGCTGATGGAAGGAGGTTTTCACTCAAAATCTCACGATACATGGCCCCATTCATTCTTTCGTTTACACGGATCAGTCGTCCTGGTCCCTTTGCAGAAAAACAGCCCCAAAGCATGATGTTTCCACCCCCATGCTTCAGAGTAGGTATGGTGTTCTTTGGATGCAACTCAGCATTCTTTCTCCTCCAAACACGACAAGTTGAGTTTTTACCAAAAAGTTCTATTTTGGTTTCATCATTCTCCCAATCCTCTTCTGGATCATCCAAATGCTCTCTAGCAAACTTCAGTCGGGCCCGGACATGTACTGGCTTAAGCAGGGGGACACGTCTGGCACTGCAGGATTTGAGTCCCTGGCGGCGCAGTGTGTTACTGATGGTAGCCTTTGTTACTTTGGTCCCATCTCTCTGCAGGTCATTCACTAGGTTCCCCCGTGTGGTTCTGGGATTTTTGCTCACAGTTCTTGTGATCATTTTGACCCCACGGGGGGGTCAAAGGTGACTTGACTTGACAGTCTTAATAATACAAACAAACAACCTGTACTCCAGACATGCACAGACATATAGTATGTATTTAAAGGGGTCCTATTATGCTTTTTCACTTTTTGAATTTTAATCAGTGTGTAGTGTATGTTTGGGCATAAAATGATCTAGAAAGTTACAAATCTCAAAGTCCACTCCAAAGGGAGATATTTCGTTTTTAAAAAATCCCTTTTCAAGAACTACAACAAACGGCTCATTTGGACTACAAAGTTGTTTTCCTGTATTTGTGACATCACAAATTGGCGCATTAGAATATCATTAAAACAAATCCCGCCTCCAGAAATTCAAATGCACATTTCAAAATCGAAACCCGGTGCGGGTGTTTTTATATCACTGTATTTCTGAAGGAAACCGACTGTCTTCAGAAAATTTTGGATGTCATTTTCATTTCATCTTGCATGTAATGCCTGATAAAGCAGCGTTTATGAGCGGAGTTCTGCTTTGTGTACAGCGTTACCGGGGAAACCTTGCTCTCTCGCACTCCAACAGCGCCTCCCGCTGGCAGAGAATGAATTTGCTTTTAGTCATTCTGCCTAGCTGTTCGCCAATCACAACACACTGGGACAGCTAACCAATCACAACATATTTCGTTTTTCGGAAGGCAGGCCTTCATCAAACCCGGAACTAATCGAGCTGTCTGTGCCAGACTGGGGAGGAAGGTATTGTAATAATGTCAATTATGTGAAAAATAATGAGTTTTTCGAACCACCAAGCATGAGAGCATGTTCTAGTACACCCCTAAAACGAAATCAAGACTTTGTAATAGAGCATAATAGGCCCATTTAATACAAAATAATAGAAAAGGGACATTCATTGCCAAAGTTATGAATTCCATTCATAATGTTTCATTCTTAACATTTTTCTGCTTTGTTTATAGAATAACCAGTTTGTGATACAATGGAAGTCATGAAGCACATAAACCCCACCTCCACACACAAGAGCTAATACCTTTTTCTATGCACCACACATTGTATTACTGTGTGATGTTAGTCTCCCGCAGGAATTTCTGTACTTGAGGGTGTCGGTCTGTGACAATATTATCGAAAGTCACACCGTGTGCCCTCAAAACATCAAGGCTCCTCTTCAGACCCTCTTTCTCCATATAGTTGCTCCCTCCGATTTCATTACTCTGATTATAAAAAAAGGGCAGATATGAGCATGGTTGACAATTCCTGATAGCTCAGGACTAGATATTAAAAAAAGGTAGCAGCTGTTTACACTAATGGCTCGTTTCCACCGAGCGGTACAGTTCAGTACGGTATGGTGTGCAATTATGTCCGTTTCCACTGTCAGAAGTTGTGAATGGTACCAAAATAGCGAACTGTACAGAACCACTTTTTTGGTACCCTTCCGTTGGGTTACCTAGCACAGCAAAGGGTACCAAAAGGGTGGAGCTAAACTCACTGCTGAAGTTGATTGGTTGACTAGAATAGTCACTTTTGCATGATACAAGGGGATAAAGTTTCTTCACTCGTTCCGCTCTGCTGTCCATGAGTGTTGGGCTAATGCTGCCCTCAGTCATGATTACGAGCTTGTTGTATTCAAGTGCTTTAATGTCGGAAAGAATAAAATGTAGCATCCCATTGGTTGACAGTCATATAAACATTCACTACGCTATACATGCAGTTTGCTGACAATTCTGGAATTTCGGTCAAATACATGCTTATTTCACTGCTTATAAAACATACAATATACTTCGAATGATCATTCATATCTAGCCTATAAATACACTACTTTAGCGACAAGACAAAGGGATGTAGTTGTTGTGAGAACAGCATTGACTGCAGCAATGGTTGTCCTCTCCACCATGTTTAAAGTTTATGACCCGCCCAACTCGGAAACTCTGGTATCAAAATTATTTCAGAATTTCCTAGTAGTAAATACGACTTGTGAGGTCATTCACGTCCAATTTCCGATTAGGAAACTCGTATTTACGATAATTCTGATAGCACATGAAGGTAGCATTATTTACATCAGAGTACGCAAACACTAAAAAAAATATAACAGCGTATTTTATCATTTCATATTTTCACACAGACAATAGCCGTTTTTCTCGATATGCATTCTTGTCTGTTCTTGTGAACTTGTGAAACATCATTGCCCAAAAACCTGCGTAATTTTCAAAATATTACTGTTATTGTGTCATGAAATGTAGTTTTAAGAGTTTTTCAGGCGAGAATGTAGTTGTTTAAAACTTTAAAATCTGCAGTTTATTTATAAAGATAGTGCCTATTTGGTAAATTTGCTATGCTGATTTCAGAGCTCCAGGCGATCAGCGGGCGCTCAGTGCTCATGTTTCCCGCTGAGAGCAGCCTTAGCTCGACTAGTTCTTCTGACATCCTGATGTCTCTGTAGTGATTAAACATGAGATGCGATTAATATTTAACAGGCATTCGTGGTCTCATGAATCTATTATTTGTCCCTGGTCATATCGTTTTGGCTGAGCACAAAGTTATGTTTAACTTTATATATTTATTTTTAACTTTACTGTAGTACAGCGCTGACTTTAGCGTTTGACTGAATTGTTTGCTTTTGTCTTTATTTCCTCTTATATAGGCCTCTTATACTTTGTACTTATACTTTTATAATGGCTATTATTGTTCATTAAAACTGACATTTAACAAAAAGAGGCAGAGTTGTGCTTATTGTCGCGCTTTATCACACACCACGTCTATCAAGTAAGGGTACTGTTGGTGGTGGAAATGCAAGCTGGATCAGGGTGTTCGGTCCCGAATCGTACTGTACTGTACTGTACTGACCCGTACCGCTCGGTGGAAACGAGCCATAAGTGAAAAATATCATATTTTCTTAGCGATAGATTCTATTTACACTTAAAAAAGCAGGATTTTCTGCTATTTATACTACTTATTGCAACTAGTGGAATTATCTGCACCTCAGTAATGTAGTACATTATAAAACAGTATGCAGTAATCAGTGTTGGGGTGTCACTAGTTACATGTAACAGAATTACGTAATTTAATTACAAAATAAATGTAACTGTAATCAGTTACGGTTACTGAGAAAAAAATGTGTAATTAAATTACAGTTACTTATAAAAATGTTAACAATTACAAAGAGAGTTAAATCTGAATATTTTTTCACACACAGATTTAATTGACTTCTTTCATAAATTGCACTGACTGCTCTAAAATACGAGACCAATGTTTCAGGAGTCTAGAGCCCTGTTCGCACGGGATTAGTATTATCTGGGGACCATGTGTGATTTTGAAATTACCCCCCACATCTGAATTTCATGTGGTGCGTTCGCACGGGATAAGCAAAGCCTGTGATTTACTTGAGTTTACTGACTTATCTCCTGGATACCCGGATGTCAAGGCTTTGAGAGTCCCGTTCTATGGTCCAGTTAGATGGATTTAAAAAAAAGAAACTAATTTCGTGCCCTGTGTCATTTACATTTCACCTGGTTAAGATAATATCTCAAGCTTTATGCTTGATTTATTTGTAACACATTAACCTCAAAACCTTTTCAGCTTTCTCTTTCTGCAAATTGTATGGTGTAGCGATATGACAGCTCCCAAAATACTATCAAACACTCCAACGCAGCTCCATTCTTCGTGAAAGATGGATAAAAAGGCGCACAGGAAACAAAAACTTTAAAAAATATTATACGACCCGCCAAATGCTGGCCAAATCAGAGATGCCGATTCGCTCGGGACTAATATTATCACAGGACCTCAGTGTTCGGCGAAATATGGTAAGTTATTTGCGGGGGAATTTTTACTTTACAAATTACAGACATGGCCGATTCACACAGGATTAAGATCACAGACAACCTCCGCAATTATTACAAATGACTGGAGGTCACCAGGTAATACTAATCCCGTGCGAATAGGGCTTAGGACACAGAATAGGACACATGCTTATTCGATAACTCTTTTATTTCCTATTTGGGTTTATGTGTATGCTTCATTTTGTAAGATTAACTGTTTTTTGCAAAGATTTGATTAAACTATATTTTATGATTTTAAATCTATATTTAACCTCAGAACAATCTCAAAGTAAAAGAGATGCTAAAGTTTGATTTTGTGGTGCTGTGCTTTAAATTAAATTATTATAATAATTATAAAATTCTGATTTTGACAGTAATCAGGGTTGAGAACTACTGTACGGTTAACCCTGTCTGCTTTACTTGTTTCAAAATGATTTTTAAATTATTTTTATTATTCAAAGTAATTGAAATAGTTACAATACTTATTAGATTTTAAATAGGGTACCTTGTAATCTGTAACCTATTACATTTCCAAAATAACCTTCCCAACACTGGCAATAATAACGTATTGAGTGTAAATTATCATTTTAATTCAAATTTTTAAACGGATGCCACCTTAGAACAATAAAGCCCTCCCTACACCTACCCAAACCCTACCTGATACTTTGTCAACTTTTTAATTACTTGCCTTTCCGATATGATATGAAATTTGAAAAGGGAGAAAAAAAGTTTGGCAAAAGGTAGTCTTGAACTCGGCTCGATCGCATCAAAAAGCAGGCACTTTACCACCTACGCCACTGAAACTGACGTTTCATATTCTGCTGCTCTGAAATGGCTTACAACTGGATGTCAAAATTTCAATAAATTTAATTTCATTAAATGTTTGTAACAGTCTGTATTTTTATACTCACCTGAAGTACCTGCAGATCAATAATAGTGCTGGTCCTTAGGTCCATCATAGAGTAACTGCCAAACTTGGCAGAATGACCTTTACAGATAAATGTGTTATGTTTATTTTGTCTTACATCCTATATCTGACCCTGGAGCACAAAGCAGTCATAAGTAGCACAGGTATATTTGTAGCAATAAACCACAATACATTGTATGCCAAAATCATTACCACATTAAGTAAAAATCAGAATTTCAAATAGCTGTATCTCAGCCAAATATCGTCCTATCCTAACAAACCGTACATCAATGGAAAGCTTATTTATTCAGTTTTCAGAGGAATGTCAATAAAAAAAAAATTGACTGGTTTTGTGGTCCAGGGTCACTTTTTATTATGAAATCTGTGTTATTCTAATAGGATGCCATCTTCCAAGTGGCTCATAAGACCGCAACATACATTGTTTATGAAAGCTGCTTACTGGAGCTCTTTGAGGAGTGCCCTGAGTGTTACCGTGTTTCCGATGTGCGGACGAGAAGGGTTGGCACGTTCCTCTCTGTAGAACAACGGTGCCCAGACTGTGGTTTCTCTAGAAAATGGAATAGTCAGCCAATTCTTGGAAGCACTGCTGCAGGAAACCTTCAACTTTCTGTTGCACTGTATGCCACTGGTGCCTCTTTCTTCAAACTTAAAAAGATAGGCGATAAGAATTTCACTGTAGAGCCAATAAATGACTATAGCATTTAATATCATTAAAGGGTTAGTTCACCTAAAAATAAAAATTAGCCTGTGCTTACCCTCAAGCCATCCTAGGTGTATCTGACTTTCTTCTTTCAGACGAATCCAATCAGAGTTATATTAAAAATTGTCCTGGCTCTTCCAAGCTTTATAATGGCAGTAAGCGGGTGTTTCTGTTCAACACTCCAAAACTCAATGCATTTTTTAAAGACAAATATCCATACTTAAAACGTAATAAACACTTTTCTCTCACTTCATCTAACTGTCAAAAGCGGAAGTCGGCATCGCGTGATTAGTGACGAACGCAGAGAGAGAGCAAAACAAAACGCCAGTTATGAATCAGAAGCACAAAATGAGGATTTGTAAAGAAAAATGACGGAGGATTTCGATATAAGCCAAGAGGAGATTGTTTTTCCTTTGCTAAAGTACGAAAACTTTGCTTCCTTTGCTCCTGTAAACAAACTCGCGAGACTAGCATATCGCGCGACGCATATGTCATCCGCCAGAACAGCTTCCGCATATGACAGATACCGGAAGTGATAGAAAAGTGTTTATTATGTTTGAAATATGAATATTATTCTTACGAAAAGGCTTGGATTCGCTACAGGAGGCCTTTATCCATCCCCCGGAGCAGTGTGAGGCACGTTTAAAAACCTATTGATTTTTGGCATAAAAGAAAAATTGATAATTTTGACCCATATAATGTATTGTTGGCTATTGCTACAAATATACCCTTGCTATTAATGACTGGTTTTGTGCTCCAAGGTCCCAAATGACCAAATTACACATAACATCTTAAATATTTTGAGGAATGCAATCCAACTGAATGCAAAATGTTCAGAAAAGTCTTGTCACTCACGTCACATCTGTTGGCTCAGTCAAAGCTGTGACAGAGTCTACAGGATCATATGTAGAATCCAACGGCTTTTTGACGTTCATACTTGAGCTGCTTCCAAATGGGTCCCCCTCTTCCTCCACCAGCTTCAAACGAGATCTCTTATTTGGCCTCTTTATTGATGTTGATGACAGCAGTGAGGAGCCAACACCATTATCAGGTGTCTGTGTGCCTATTAGAGATCCAACAATACAGTTAGTCCAGGGTTCAATACATAGCTCAGTTTTTTAAACACAGTTTTCGGTTCGGTTCTGATGGCTTGGCACATCAAGAGTGTTTTTTTGCAAAAATTTACCAACAAAAAACTCCTGTAAACTTATGTACACTGGTAAAAACGTAGATTATTATATGCCTACTTAATTTATTTTGAGAGAGGTATTATTTTTACCCCAAAAAAAAAAAGGATGTATTGGCCATTATTGAGCGGTATAAACACATGTAATGTGTGTTTCATTCATACTGGACCCCAGAGGGCGCCCTCGTGCAGAAAATCCACATATGCATCACAGAAGCAACAGAACTGATGACGTTCCAGGAAATCCCTTATATGGATAAAGGCATTGCTATCTCTGTAACTGAATAAAAAGAAGATATGACGTTAAACGTTTTGAATGGTGAAACACAGGAATACTACAACTCAGTGGGTATCCAAAGAATGCGCATAATGAAATGCAATTGGAGTGTCTTTTTGTCTGTAGCGGCCTTTTGCCCCACAAGTTGTTTAAACAAATGTTTATATGACCCAGAACATTATGGGGTAGATTCCTGGTGAAGTCATAAACACACTCTTCAAAGACCATCAGACAAGAGGTTACACCAACATATGGTCCGTCTACATGTATTTTTGAGTAGATAAACAATATTATATTTTCAGCGAAGGCTGTGTTTCACCCGGATATTTATCACACTGACAAAGAGTGTTCAGAAAATGTCTGATATAGAATAATAAGTGCAGAAGTATATCATAGCTACAGGCTCACCCTAGTAATAATCTAAGAAATAGACACTTTTTATTTAGCCTTTTAAGCTGGAATATGTTTTGAAATAAAATAAACTAAGTACAAGTTTCCTTTAAAATGATAAACTAAGTTTTTAACAGGTACTGCCGAATGAAAATCATAATTTACGTTACATTTGCAAGCAAATAAGTAAAATAGTTTATTTAAATCTTTTAAGATTTAGTCTAAACAATCTTTTAATTTTGAAAGATCTTATTTACACTCTTAAGTTATTATGCTTTAATAATACATTTTATAAGATGAAGACATTCACTCTGAAAAAGGGTTAGAGGCCATAAACTTCACACATGCATTGTAATGGACCGCCGAGACTCCTCCCGCCTCTGAGTGACCTGAAACATTCAAACCATTTCACAATGCTGTTTAACCCTGGGAGGATCTGTGAGTTTTGTTTATATTTCAACATACATTTTTGTTTTATTTATTTATTTTATTTTGGGGACATTTCATTTGAAAGAAGACTGAAATTCCGTGAAGGCATGGTCTGGTGCCGACTTCCTGAAAAATGTAAGATGTTTTTATATTGTCACCTAAAAATACCGGGTATTGTAAATGATATATAATCACATTTTATTTATTACCATTTCTTTAAAAGATGAGAATGATATGTTTTATAAGTTCAATAAACTTAAATAACTGTTGAATATGAGTTTAAAATGTATGATAAATGATTTGCTTTAGTAACATGCTGTCATTTATAATTAAATATTTATTACCCCCTTCTTTAACTCTCTGGGGCTGAGGGGGTTTGGGGTCCCCTGGAGAAGTTTTGTCATGTCCCTGACATTTGTGTTTTTTCAGAATTTTAGAGAAAGAACAGAAATATAGCAAAATATATGAGAAATGCAAAAATGTTTATTTACCATAATTATCCAAAATCATGCGTGACCGTACGGTTGATATGTCTGTAAAAGACATCATATAGCATATATATTGCCATACGGCTATATATAGTAGGCCTATTATACAGACGCATAAATATAATTTTTTATCTTTGTGGACCCTGAAAGTTATGAAATGTATCCAAGATACTAATAAAGTTAAAGGAATGTTTATTATTGGAAAATAACTCCTGAAATAGTTATTTGAATTCAAATCGAGATTTACCATGGACTGACAGCTCAACCGTACGGTAGAGTTTTATATAAAACATTTATTTTTTTTTTTTAAACTGCTTGGGGCTATTTATTAGATGTCTACTAATAAGAATTTGAAGTTAAATAATTTTTCATTGGCTCCTTTTAGAAGTGAAGGTTAAAGGGATAAAAAATCTGTTTAAAATACTTGTTTAAAATGTATGATAATGGTTTGCTTTGCTTTAGTCACCTTTATTTATATAGCACTTTTAACAATACAGATTGTGTCAAAGCACTTAACAGTATCAAATTGGAGGATAGAGTGTAAGTAATGTATAATAATAAGATTAAACTCTCAATTTTCAGTTAAAGGCATTTCATTATTGAATTCAGAGATGTCATTGTCTAGCTCAGTTTAGTTTAAATAGTATCTATGAAATCAAATTGACGATAATCGTTAGAAATTAAGTGTCCCCAACTGAGCAAGCCAGAGGCGACAGCGGCAAGGAACCAAAACTCCCTCTGTGACAGAATGGAGAAAAAAAAAACCTTGGGAGAAACCAGGCTCAGTCGGGGGGCCAGTTCTCCTCTGGCCAGGATATTATTATTTATTTTTTTTACTTATTGTTTTAATTAAATTTTAAATGTATAAATGTATTATATTTCTATTTTTATATTGTTGCAATTTCTAACAATAATAGTATTATTTAGTTAGGTATTTTATTATATTATAGTTATTTTGTTTAATTTTAAGTTTTATTGTATTTAAGTCGAGTTCTTCACTGGGGATATGTCCCCGGGGCTCATCCAGGTGTCCGGCCTCCGCCGACGGTCAGGGTCGCAGACATCATCTCCCGGCGCCATCTGATCCGGACACGGACTGAGAAACAGAATAATAAAGAAACAGACAAATATTAGCGTAGATGCCATTCTTCTTACGATGTAACGAGTACATCGTGTGTTATGAGGAGTGTTCCCGGTTCCGGTTGATCTAATTAATGCAGCCTAACAATCCTTTAACGGATTTGAATAATAGAAGTGTATTAGTGTGTTATGTGTAAGCCAGGTTAAAGAAATGTGTCTTTAATCTAGATTTAAACTGACACAGTGTGTCTGCCTCCCGAACAGTGTTAGGTAGATTGTTCCAGAGTTTGGGCGCTAAATAGGAAAAGGATCTGCCGCCCGCAGTCGATTTTGATATTCTAGGTATTATCAAATGGCCAGAGTTTTGAGAACGCAGCAGACGTGGAGGACTATAATGTGATAAGAGCTCGCTCAAATACTGAGGAGCTAAGCCATTCAGGGCTTTATAAGTAATTAACAAGATTTTAAAATCTATCCGATGTTTGATAGGGAGCCAGTGCAGTGTTGACAGAACCGGGCTAATATGGTCATACTTCCTGGTTCTAGTAAGGACTCTAGCTGCTGCATTTTGGACCAACTGTAGTTTATTTATCAAGCGTGCAGAACAACCACCCAGTAAAGCAATACAATAGTCTAACCTTGAGGTCATAAACGCATGAATTAGCATTTCTGCATTTGACGATGAGAGCATAGGTCGCAATTTAGATATGTTTTTGAGATGGAAAAACGCAGTTTTACAGATACTAGAAACATGGCTTTCAAATGAAAGATTGCTATCAAACAGCACACCTAGGTTCCTAACTGATGAAGTAGAATTGACAGAGCAGCCGTCAAGTGTTAGATAGTGTTCTAGGTTATTACATGTGGGGTTTTTAGGTCCGATAATTAACACCTCTGTTTTTTCAGAATTTAGCAATAAGAAGTTACTCGTCATCCAGTTTTTTATATCGACTATACATTCCGTTAGTTTCTCAATTTGGTGTGTTTCACCGGGCCATGAAGAAATATAGAGCTGAGTATCATCAGCATAACAGTGAAAGCTAACACCATGTCTCCTGATAATATCTCCCAAGGGTAACATGTAAAGCGTGAAAAGTAACGGCCCTAGTACTGAGCCTTGAGGTACTCCTTACTGCACTTGTGATCGATATGATACCTCTTCATTTACTGCTACGAACTGATGGCGGACAGATAAGTACGATTTGAACCATGCTAAGGCACTTCCACTAATGCCAACAAAGTTTTCTAGTCTATTCAAAAGAATGTTGTGGTCGATAGTGTCGAACGCAGCGCTAAGATCCAGTAGAACTAATAAAGAGATACAGCCATGATCAGATGATAGAAGCAGGTCATTTGTAACTCTAATGAGAGCAGTCTCAGTACTATGATACGGTCTAAATCCTGACTGGAATTCCTCACAGATACCATTTTTCTCTAAGAAGGAATATAATTGTGAGGATACTACCTTTTCTAGTATCTTTGACAGCAAAGGGAGATTTGAGATCGGTCTGTAATTAACTAGATCTTTGGGGTCAAGTTGTTGTTTTTTAATGAGAGGCTTAATAACAGCCAATTTGAAGTTTTTGGGGACATATCCTAATGACAATGATGAATTAATAATAGCCAAAAGAGGATCTATGACTTCTGGAAACAGCTCTTTTAGTAGTTTAGATGGAATAGGGTCTAACATACATGTTGTTGGTTTAGATGATTTAACAAGTTTATAAAATTCTTCCTCTCCTATAATAGAGAATGAGTGGAATTGTTCCTCAGGGGATCTATAGTGCACTATCTGATGCGATACTGTAGCTGACGGCTGCATGGTTACAATTTTATCTCTAATAGTATCGATCTTGGAAGTAAAGTAGTTCATAAAGTCATTACAGCTGTGCTCTTGGGAAATCCCAACACCTATTGATGCTTTATTTTTCGTTAAATTAGTGACTGTATTGAATAAATACCGGGGGTTATGTTTGTTTTCTTCTAGAAGAGACGAAAAGTAATCAGATCTAGTCGTTTTTAATGCTTTTCTGTAGGATAGGGTACTTTCCCGCCAAGCTATACGAAATACCTCTAGTTTTGTTTTCCTCCAGCTGCGCTCCATTTTCCGGGCTGCTCTCTTTAGGGTGCGAGTGTGCTCGTATTTTCTAGTACGGGGAACAGACACAGTCTCTATAGTGTGATATCTAGGTGAAGGAGTCTCTATGTGCTGAGAATTAACTGACTTCTGTGACGTGAGGCGGCTAGCAGAGAGTCGGTTTAGCCAGTCTGTCTGCTCCCTGACCTGGGCCCTAGTTAGTCAAGTACGAACTCTAAGACTATGTGCCATATTTCTAGAGAGAAGAGCGGCACCACCCCAGGAGGGATGAACACCATCTCTTTTCAACAGGTCAGGTCTGCCCCAAAAACTCTTCCAATTGTCTATGAAACCTACGTTATTCTGTGGGCACCACTTAGACATCCAGCCATTGAGTGACGACAGTCTGCTATGAATCTCATCGCCACGGTAAGTAACATGTTTGTTACTATGCTGTTATATATATATAATTCTATTTTATTTTATTTATTACCAAATAGATATGTCTCTTTTTAGCTTGTAATGTTTGCGTATGTGTGTGATTGTTTATATGATTTATCAGAACACAAATTTGTATAACGACATAGGTATTACATTGATATAAGTATGTAAATGTGGTTTATGAGGATATTTCTTGAGTCATCATAATTAAAATAATTACAAACATTATTTTATTAAAAATGGAAATATGCAGTCATTATTGTGTGATGGGTAGGCGTACAGTTTGTACAGTACATAATCATTACGCTTATGGAGCGTCCCCAGAAAACATAAAAACCAACGTGTGTGTGTGTGGAGAAGTTTTGATGTTTGTGTTTTTTTTTTTTTGTTTTTTTTTTTCATATCTTAAAACATTAATGGCCAAAGTTTGATTATACTGGGCTACAATAATATGTGAGAAGCATGAATGCACGTTTGTGTTTTTGCATGGTTAGTGAAAAAATGTATGTTTAAAATACTGATATTTAATAAGTAATTAATAATAATAAATACTTGTTGAAAATGTATGATAAACGGTTTGCCTTGCTTTAGTAACATGGTAGTAACATGCCGTCATATGTAATTCTATTTTATTACCATATTCTTTAAAATAGATAAGTCTCTCTTTAGCTTGTAATGTTTGTATACGTGTGTGATTGTTTATATGATTTAACAGAACACAAATTTTAATAATGACATGGGTATAACAATATAAATGTATTTATGATGAAATTTCTTGAGTCGTCATAAGACAGCTTGCAAACAATATTTTATCAAAAAAAGGGATGTATGCAGAAATGTTTGTGTGATGGTAGGTCTACAGTGTGTAGAGTTTGTACAGTAAAGAAAAAATGGGTAGGTTAAGGGGATAATACTGTATAAAATTCATTAATATAATGTAAATATAAATATTGAGGGTTCTAAATATAATGTAGAAACTTTAATTTTCTGTGATACAAATACAAATATACAAATAAACGTGAACTGAATTGAAATATGGCTATGGAAAGTCTCCATTAAACATGACAATTACATGTCCGGTGTAACCCAGACTACTTAAGGGTTATAATTTATATATTAATTTAAATTAATGAGGGTTCACAAAAGTAGAAAATTGAAGATTGGTTGTATTAACAAATACTTTACATAAAATAATTAGTTTGGAAAAAATAATAATAATAATTTGTCATATGTAAACAAGTTATTGGTTAGCCAATCGGAATTCTGTTGGTGGGGACCGCCCACTTGCTGACAGGGCAGATTGCGCAAGACCTGAGAAGGGAGAAGACGGAGAAAAATTCGCTAAATTTAACGGTTAAGAAAGCAGAAATAATTGAGTAAAACTTTGAAAATAGTTTTTAACACTCTTCAAATCAGTTGAAAGAGGAAGGTGTTGAGTGGATTTAGTTGTTATTTTACTCCTGTGACAATCGATGGGTTAATTACATCGTTGTATTGCTGGAAAGTGAATATCTGGACGTGGTGAGTTTAATTTATGTTTATTTGCTGACTTCAATGTCTAAATAAGAAATCAACACTTATTTTGCAAGAAAAACAGAAGTTTATTTCGTTGTTATGGTCATAGGTGTGATTTATGTTGTATTTTTTGGATGTTATGGTACAAATTCGCACCGCCAAGTTCATTTGTTCTCACGTGTGTCATTCTGCTTCACGTGCATGCTTCACGTGCATGTTGCTGTGATGTACACGTGCCTGAAAGGAGATATGTGTTTATTACTAGCAATGTAATATTATGAAAATCATTGAAATAATTACTTTGTATGTAAATTTACTGGTATGTGGAGATACTTAACTAACATGATGTTATTGTTAACTAAATGCAATCGTGCATTTCTGGCCTTTTGGACAGGTCAGGTTTTTTTTCCTGAGTGGAGACTGATTTTCTTTGATGGCGAGCCAACCAATTCGAACACTGGAAAAGAAAGAAGAGAATTCATCCTACAGGACCAGGAGAGTGTCGTGATTCATTTGTTTTTTTATTTTTTTTCCCGGCTCAAGGTAAAACTATTCTTGCACAAAGACTGTTATTCCTATACGGGACTGAGAACTGTCTGAGATAATTTGAAGAAGGAACTGATATCAGTTTGGGAACATTTGGAAATCGAACTTATTGTGTGATATCACAAAACTGTTGTCGAATCTGAAGAAACTGTTGTCATTCTCCTGTTGAGTACATGGTAAATGTAAACTGACAAGTGAAACTGACAGTGATCCGATCAAAGTGATTTGCCCTTTTATTTCTTTTCATTGTAATGATGTAATTTACTTTGAATTATTTGTTTTATTTATTTTATTGTAAGTGTTTACTTTTAAGAAGGGACAGGCCTGTAGTTAAAGGAAGAAAAGTCATAAATATTCTATATACTTACCTTAATTGTGGTTTTCTGTCATCCTTCAGCAATTACTCTCTACCTCCATAGTCGAACATACTAGGCTTCTGATTTCCTGATTGGTCTATACAGTGACGATCTAAATTATAAGTACTACAACCCGTTACATAACATTGGCAGAGCCAGCCAGGAGGTGGTGCTGTGTTGCTGAGGACAGGCAGTTGATTAAAATCCAGTTTGGTGTTCAAACTAACCAATTCGTTTGTCAAAATGGATGTAGTCGTTCAGGAAGGAATCAAAATCCCAAATGCTGTGATAGTTAGTGGGGCAACTGGAACAGCAGATGATGAAGAACTTATGAAAATCCTGCAAGAACATGGTACTATCGTTAGGTCAGTCAAAATTCAAGATCCTGAATCTGAGTTTCATCGTGACTTGATTATTGAGTTTGACAGTGGTTGTGCTTTACAGTCTTTAGAACCCCTGTTGCCATACACTTACCAGCTGACCTGTGATCCGAATGTCACTTACATAGTGAAATCGTTATCCAGTGTTTACACACGACAGTTGGGGAGCAGTGCTGCCAGATCGTACCTAAAGGGATTAAAAGAAATTGTGAAACTCAGTGGGGCAAATTTCGAAGCAATGTTGAGTGAAATGCTGACAGAAATGAGTGCTGTAGTTCTTCCTGCAAGCTCTGCATCTGAAGTTGCTGACGAAATCCCTGTTAGGTTGTCTGTTCAAGAGCCGCTTGAAGGCAACGCAACTCCGGTTATCGCTCAGCCTTGCCAAGAAGGAACCCAGCAGACCCACCCTGCTGCTGCTTATGTGGCTGATACTTCAGTTCTTACTTCACCCACGATACTTAACCCACCTGAAGTGCAGAGGTTGGTTGTTGAACATGTGGTGAGGGGTGGAGAAGCTAATGCTCAGGCGCACACACCTATGCGACTCAGATTATTCTCTGGGAGGAAACCTCGACCTGCCAACGAGACAGATTATGACACGTGGCGTTCTAGTGTCGATCTTGTTTTGAAGGATCCTGCAATAACTGATCTTCATAGTTCAAGAAAGATCCTAGATAGTCTTTTGCCCCCGGCTGCTGATGTTATTAAACATTTGAGTCCTGATGCTGCCCCATCAGCTTACCTGCAGTTCCTAGATTCTGCTTTCGGCACAGTAGAAGATGGTGACGAACTTTTTGCTAAATTCATGAACACCTTGCAGGATGCAGGAGAAAGACCTTCAGCTTACCTGTATAGGCTTCAGGCAGCTTTGAGTGTAGCCATCAAGCGTGGTGGTGTTTCGGCCAGTGAAGCAGACCGGCATCTCTTGAAGCAATTCTGTCGGGGTTGCTGGGACGATGGGTTAATCGCTGACCTGCGTTTGGCGCAAAAACGAGATGACCCTCCTTCTTTTGCACAGCTGTTATTGATGTTACATACTGAGGAAGATAAACATGCTGCAAAAACCATGCGCATGAAGCAACATCTAGGTAGTACCAAGCAGCGTGCGCTGGTGCATACTCAGAGGACCTGGGTATCTGATGAACCTGAGCAAACTACAGCTTCCAGCGTGCTGTCATTGGCAACAGAAGCCAAAGAGCTGAAAAAACAGATAGCCACTTTACAGAGTCAGCTGGCGAAACTTACCTCTAAATCGGAGGCCTCAAAGAAATCTACGTTGCAGGCAGTAGATCGGAAAACTTCTGCAACAGAGAAACGATCAAGTGAGCAGAGTGCTGTATCCACAACACCTGTGAGTCGCAAGCAAACTGACAAACCCAGGCCATGGTATTGCTTTAAATGCGGGGAGGATGGCCATATTGCCGCCTCTTGTGAGTCAGAGCCCAACCCAGCACTTGTGGCTGAAAAGCGTAAACTTCTGAGAGAGAAACAATCCCAGTGGGAGTCTCAAAACGTGAAAAAGGGTCCTTTAAACTAGAGTCAGTTCCTGTTGCGGGACGATCAGGGTCTGAAATACCGAAGTGTCCCCATAAAACCAAAGCCTCCATGCAAAGCCACCATTCCAAGATGGAAATTACCAAGTTGCCCAAAGGTTTGATCGGTGAAAAATGTATTGCACAAGTTACTATTACAGGGCAGGAATGTAACTGTTTAATCGACACTGGCTCACAAGTTACCACTATTCCATTGTCTTTTTATGAGCAGTGCCTTTCAGAATACCCTATCAATTCCCTTTCTGACTTGCTAGAGGTTGAAGGTGCGAACGGTCTTTCTGTGCCCTATCTTGGGTACATAGAACTGAATGTAACCTTTCCTGCAGAGTTCATTGGTACAAGTGTTGAAGTTCCCACCCTTGCTTTGGTGGTTCCAGATCCAAAGCCTCACACCATGCCTTTAGTCCTGATAGGAACAAATACTTTGGACACCCTTTATGAGGAACACTTGAAAGTGAGTTCTGTAACTTTCCAGCCTTCTTTGTTTGGCTACAGAGCTGTCTTGAATACCCTCAGACTGCGGTACAAATATGGCACAACTGGTGTCCTTGGGCATGTAAGGTTGAGGGACAAAGTGCCTGAAGTTATGACTGCTGGCCAAACCGTCATTTTACAGGGTATTGCCCATGTGTTTGGGTTTCCAACTGATAAGTGGGTTGTAGTGGAACACCCCTCCATATCATCTTTACCTGGAGGAATTGTAGTAAAGAATTGTTTACTTACCCTTCCTTCTAGGCAATCTAGTCATCTTCCTGTGGTTCTCACAAATGAGACTGATCATGACATCACTATTCCACAGAGGTGTGTCATTGCAGAAATCCATGCCTTGGAATCAGTGCTTTCTTCTGATAATTCTGTGTCTAAATCAGCTTCCCAAGGTACTGAGTCCACAGTGATCAAAGAGGAAAAGTTCATCTTGAATTTCGGTGATTCTCCACTATCACAAGAATGGAAGGATCGAATCACTAAGAAACTTCGTGAGATGCCAGAAGTCTTTGCTCAACACGATCTGGATTTTGGCCATACACAGAAAATGAAACATTGCATCAAATTACATGATGAGACCCCGTTCAAGCATCGTGCTAGACCAATCCATCCACGTGACATTGGAGCCGTGAGAAAACACCTTCAGGAGCTTCTTTCAAGCGGAGTCATACGTGAGTCAGAATCCTCTTTCTCGTCACCAATAGTGGTAGTCAGAAAAAAGAATGGTGATGTACGACTCTGTATAGATTATCGGAAGCTAAATCTTCAAACAGTCAAGGACGCATATGCCTTGCCGAACCTTGAGGAAACTTTTTCAGCTTTAAATGGTTCGAAGTGGTTCACCGTTTTAGACTTAAAATCTGGGTACTACCAGATTGAAGTCGCAGAAGAAGACAAGCCCAAAACAGCCTTTGTGTGTCCCCTGGGGTTTTGGGAATTTAATCGTATGCCCCAGGGGGTAACCAATGCACCAAGCACTTTCCAAAGGCTGATGGAAAGGTGTATGGGCGACATCAACCTGAAAGAAGTGCTTGTGTTTTTGGATGACTTGATTGTGTTCTCCAGAACCCTAGAGGAACACGAGAGGCGTTTGCTACAAGTCCTTACTCGCCTGAAGGAATATGGGCTAAAACTTTCGCTGGAGAAGTGCCGTTTTTTTCAGACCTCCGTCAGATATTTGGGGCATGTGGTATCCGAGCATGGGGTAGAAACGGACCCTGAAAAGATTGAGGCTATAAAAACCTGGCCATGTCCGAAAAATCTTAAGGAGTTAAGGTCATTCCTAGGCTTTTCAGGTTATTACCGCAGGTTCATTAAAGACTACTCACAGATAGCGAAACCCTTGAATGACCTTACTTCTGGTTATCCACCACTGAAGAAGAGCTGTAAGAAGGCTGAGAAAGAACATCACTATCATGATCCGAAAGAGCTTTTTGGTGATCGTTGGACAACTGATTGCCAAAAAGCATTCGAAACTCTTGTTGAAAAGCTTTCTACTGCTCCTGTCTTGGGTTTTGCGGACCCCAAACTTCCTTATGTCATTCATACAGATGCCAGGACCTCAGGATTGGGGGCTGCATTATATCAAGAGCAGAGTGGGCAACAACGTGTGATTGCATTTGCTAGCAGAGGCTTATCGCATAGTGAGTCCCGTTATCCGGCCCACAAACTCGAGTTTCTTGCCTTTAAATGGGCTGTAACTGAGAAATTTCATGATTATCTTTATGGCAGCACATTTACTGTCGTAACAGATAGTAACCCATTGACTTACCTCTTGACGACAGCTAAGCTGGATGCTACTAGCTACCGGTGGCTCGCTGCTCTTTCAACATTCTCATTTAAGTTGCAGTACCGGGCTGGTAAACAAAACATTGACGCAGACAGCTTGTCAAGGCGACCACACAAAGACTTACCAGAGGATCAGTTGTCGTCAAAAGAAAGTGAGAGGATCCAGAAGTTTGTGCAGTACCATACAATGGGTGCTGAGAACTCACAGAGCGCTGATAATGATGTAGTCAAGGCCATCTGTGAGAAACATTCTATCCAACAGACTGATGATTCTGGTGTTACCTTGGTTGAGTCCTTGGCGCTTCATCCTGATGCTGTGCCTGAATATTATGAGCAAGAAAGGAACTTGAATGGGTTACCTGCTTTACCTCACTTGACGAAGGAAGATTTGGTTGAAAAGCAGAGATGTGATCCTGTCATCCGTGAGGTAGTGATGTGCCTGGAATCAGGAGAAAAACCTCTGACTGCATTAAGAAAAGAATATCCGGACCTTCCCTTTTACTTGCGAGAATGGGACCGTCTTGAGTTGATGGATGGAGTCCTGTACAGGCGACGACGAGATGGAGACTCTGTCAATTACCAATTGGTTTTGCCAGAAGGTCTCAGAGGTTTTGCTCTAAATAGCTTACATGATCAAATGGGTCATATGGGAATGGAAAGGACATTGGATCTGGTCCGTTCCAGGTTCTATTGGCCAAGGATGGGAGCTGAAGTAGGAAAAAAAGTTAAGACCTGTAGTCGTTGTGTCCGCAGGAAAGCGTTGCCCCAGAAAAGTGCGCCTTTAGTAAACATTCAAGCTACAAGACCCTTACAGCTTGTTTGTATGGATTTTCTCTCTCTTGAACCAGATAAGAGCAACACTCGTGATATCTTGGTGATTACTGATTTCTTTACAAATTATTCTGTGGCCATACCAACGCCAAACCAAAAAGCAAGAACCGTCGCAAAGTGCCTATGGGATCAGTTCATTGTGCATTATGGTTTCCCTGAGCGGTTACATAGTGACCAAGGACCAGACTTCGAATCCCATACCATTAAAGAACTTTGTGCAATTGCTGGGATCCAAAAAATCAGAACGACGCCATACCACCCTCGAGGAAATCCTGTGGAACAGTTTAACCATACTTTGTTAAACATGCTTGGAACATTGGAAGAGAAGGACAAAAGTCATTGGAAGGATTTTGTTAAACCTTTGGTCCATGCATATAATTGTACCAAACATGAATCCACAGGATTTTCCCCTTATGAGCTGATGTTTGGCCGTCAGCCTCGGTTGCCGCTTGATCTTGCTTTTGGATTACCCTGTAAAGACAGTTCACCAGTATCTCATTCGCAGTACGTTCAACATCTTAAGTCTCACTTAAAGGAGAGTTATGAGGTTGCTTCACAAAATGCACGGAAAACTGCTGAAAAGAACAAAATCCGATATGACAAACGTGATCAATTCTTCTTTGGAAGTTGGAGATCGTGTGTTAGTAAGGAATGTCCGTATCCGCAGGAAGCATAAGTTAGCAGACAGATGGGAATCTGAAATTTATGTTGTTGTGAAGCAATCTGCTGACTTACCAGTTTACACAGTCCGTCCAGAGACAAAGGACGGTCCGCTTCGCACTCTTCATAGAGATCTTTTGCTTCCTTGTGGGTTCCTACCTGTTTCTGAAATTCCAGACCAAGTTGTGAGTAAACCCAACTTAAGACGCAGGACTCGGCTGAATCCTGATTCACAAATCCTTGACAATTCAGATCTTGTTTATGAGACAGATGATGAAATTCCTGATCAAATATCTAGTGCATACCCAGTCGATGAAACCAGGTTTACTACCATTCACGAAGTTCTTAGGCCAAATGATCCAAAGGAAGACTCCCATAACCTTGAGATGGTTCATTCACCTTCAGTGGATGATGTAGCTCTGAGGGATCAGAGTAGTGACTTACCTGAAGATGTTCCAAAGCAAGCTTTATCTACCGGAGCTGCAGGAGAACACTTCCCTGTTGAGGTTCCAACAGAATGCTTGCCTGATGTTCTGGAAACTGTTGAGGCAGGTCATCTCCCTGATGCAATATCAGTTAATGACCAAGGAAATGCCGAAGATGAATGTAGTGGACACACCCAGACTTCCGACATAGCGGAAAATGAGCTTTCAGGAGACATACTCAGACGATCTGCTCGACAAAGAGAGAAACCTAAAATACTTACCTATCCGCAGCTTGGAAATCCTTTGATAGATGTAGTGCAGTCATTGTTTCAAGGATTGAACAATGCTTTCGTTAATGCATTGGGTGGCAGTGAAAGCCTGAATGGTTCACCTGAGATATCCTCCATATATGATGTATAAAATGTTGAGTCACTCGAAATTGTGTCACGAGATGTGCACAGTTAGGAGGGGAGGGTGTAACCCAGACTACTTAAGGGTTATAATTTATATATTAATTTAAATTAATGAGGGTTCACAAAAGTAGAAAATTGAAGATTGGTTGTATTAACAAATACTTTACATAAAAGAATTAGTTTGGAAAAAATAATAATAATAATTTGTCATATGTAAACAAGTTATTGGTTAGCCAATCGGAATTCTGTTGGTGGGGACCGCCCACTTGCTGACAGGGCAGATTGCGCAAGACCTGAGAAGGGAGAAGACGGAGAAAAATTCGCTAAGTTTAACGGTTAAGAAAGCAGAAATAATTGAGTAAAACTTTGAAAATAGTTTTTAACACTCTTCAAATCAGTTGAAAGAGGAAGGTGTTGAGTGGATTTAGTTGTTATTTTACTCCTGTGACAATCGATGGGTTAATTACATCGTTGTATTGCTGGAAAGTGAATATCTGGACGTGGTGAGTTTAATTTATGTTTATTTGCTGACTTCAATGTCTAAATAAGAAATCAACACTTATTTTGCAAGAAAAACAGAAGTTTATTTCGTTGTTATGGTCATAGGTGTGATTTATGTTGTATTTTTTGGATGTTATGGTACAAATTCGCACCGCCAAGTTCATTTGTTCTCACGTGTGTCATTCTGCTTCACGTGCATGTTGCTGTGATGTACACGTGCCTGAAAGGAGATATGTGTTTATTACTAGCAATGTAATATTATGAAAATCATTGAAATAATTACTTTGTATGTTAATTTACTGGTATGTGGAGATACTTAACTAACATGATGTTATTGTTAACTAAATGCAATCGTGCATTTCTGGCCTTTTGGACAGGTCAGGTTTTTTTTCCTGAGTGGAGACTGATTTTCTTTGATGGCGAGCCAACCAATTCGAACACTGGAAAAGAAAGAAGAGAATTCATCCTACAGGACCAGGAGAGTGTCGTGATTCATTTGTTTTTTTATTTTTTTTCCCGGCTCAAGGTAAAACTATTCTTGCACAAAGACTGTTATTCCTATACGGGACTGAGAACTGTCTGAGATAATTTGAAGAAGGAACTGATATCAGTTTGGGAACATTTGGAAATCGAACTTATTGTGTGATATCACAAAATTGTTGTCGAATCTGAAGAAACTGTTGTCATTCTCCTGTTGAGTACATGGTAAATGTAAACTGACAAGTGAAACTGACAGTGATCCGATCAAAGTGATTTGCCCTTTTATTTCTTTTCATTGTAATGATGTAATTTACTTTGAATTATTTGTTTTATTTATTTTATTGTAAGTGTTTACTTTTAAGAAGGGACAGGCCTGTAGTTAAAGGAAGAAAAGTCATAAATATTCTATGTACTTACCTTAATTGTGGTTTTCTGTCATCCTTCAGCAATTACTCTCTACCTCCATAGTCGAACATACTAGGCTTCTGATTTCCTGATTGGTCTATACAGTGATGATCTAAATTATAAGTACTACAACCCGTTACACCGGACATTTCGAGATCCACAATAACCCTTATCGTTTGGCCTGTTAATATATATATATATATATATTTTTTCCCTTTACTTATTTTGATGTCGCTATTTCCTCATTACAAAATTTTTTGTTACCTAAAACTACTGTAAATGTTTTGCTTTGTTTTATATTGTGTGTGATCGCATAATTTATTTATATTCATTTAAAAGAAGAGAATAAGACTCGGGCGATTGAATGAGCATGCGTGAGAGTGTGTGTGAGAGAGAGAGAGAGAGAGAGAGAGAGAGAGCTCCAAGAAATATTTCTTTTTCCAACTTAAACCACTCATTCGAAGAATGGTCATCCTCGCACTAGGAAGACTTTTTCTCACGGAAAAATGTAAGGGGGTTTTATTTATTTATTTATTCCCAATTTATTATTAGTTATTTTAGTTAAATTCTTTTTATACAACCAACAGATTATATGTGTGGGTGCTCATATTGTGATATGTACTCATGATCTGTTAAAATTGTCTACTTATTTTTGATTTCGACCTTAAAACCAATATCTTCTTTGTCACACACCCATACAGAGAGGCCAAAAATACCATGTCATGGAGTGCAGCCAGATTCCTCCCCGGACCACAGAGGGGCAAAAACCCCACCGGATATGGGAACGGACCATAAAAACACAAAAACATTCCTCAGGACTTCATTCATGGTTTTATCACCGGACAAATTCCACATATGCCGGTTTCCACATATGGATCTCTTTAACAGGTCGCGGGGTCAACACGACGTGGGTGGTCGCGATGTGGGTGGGCCAAGTAGGGGGAGGGGGAAAGGTCACAAAGGTCAAAGCCATAAATCAATTTTGACAAGGGGTCATAAATCATTGTTGACACATGCCGAATGTTATTTACTACTATCATCAAATACAGACAGAATCCAGTTCAAGTTGTTATTAAACCATCTAGGAGAAAAAAGAGACTTATTTCTAACAGTTATATCAGCATTATTCCAAAGGAGAACTTGAGGGGTGAAACCATGGACAAAACACAACTTCCACGAAAGAAGACATTGCTGATGGAAGTTAGATAAGGAAACAGGTAGCTTGCCAGGTAAGAAATTACACTTTAGTAAGAAAGACAGGCCACCAAGCTGGTCAAATATCTTATATGGAATAAAAAAAACACATTGACATTGGATTCTTAAGGCATCTTCTCAGCCAGTTTACTTTAAAGGTGTTTACTGTATCTGCGAAGTCCAAAAAATCAAGATCACCTTCGGTTCTGGAATTAGCAAGCACTTCTCTTTTTAATTTTTAAGGTCTATTTTTCCAAATAAAATCCAAAAATATTTTATTACTTTCCTTTATAGCTTTATCGTTGACAAACAGCATTAATATATTTCCTATTTACCTTCCTAAGTTTGTCCACTAAATGAGAGAACATTACTCTGTTGGATGCACGAGAGTTGTGACCATATACACAGCAAGTTATGAAGGTGGCATTATCTTGTTTGATTACAGCAATAACCCATCTGCCTTCATCAGAGCTCAGTTTCTAAAATGGTCCCTTTAAAACGGTGTAACATAATAGCAGTCCCACCCGAGTGATTGCTGCCATGACTAAAGAAAACTGAGTTTCCCCATTGATTCCTCCAAAATCTAACACCTGTTTCCCCTGAGTGAATTTCTTGAAGAAAGATAAGATTAGCTGCCCTTCTTTTACAAAATAAAAAGATAGCTTTTCTTTTCAAACTGTCCCGCAAACCTCAAACATGCAACGTTACAACAGATAAAGATTTGAACTTATACTCCATAAGAACCACCAAACAATTTAAACAAAAGAATAGCTTTCTTTAGCTTTACTCTTAATGTAAAGGGAGAGGTGGTTAATAACCTATAAAATATATTGGCTTCAAGGTGAAAAACAATTAAAGAAAAAAGTCAAGATTAATATTAAAGTTGACAACAATTAAGGAGGATCAAACATAAAAAATTTCCATGTTACACACAACTTAAGAGTTTTTATGCAGATAATTTTGTTAACCGTTTTACGCGTTTTAGAGCATTGCATGAGAGATAGCCAGTGCAGTCAGTAACTTATTAGCATAGGTAACATCCGAATAGAAGACTTGCTTCCCATCAATCAAAGCAAAAAAACTGCGGAAGCTTGCTCTCTTGCCCTCCTCGTGTGCCTTCTTCACGAGAGGCCATAGCTTGTCCCGCGCTGCTCTATTGTCGGGAAACAGAGGCTCTGAAAGAAAATTAGAAATTCAATTAGAAATTTGCAGCCTTTGGCAGCGCCCCAAATCATGTCACGGATGCAACGCAGTGAGAAGAGGATTATGATCAATCTGGCCTTACCATCCGCTCAGTCCTGCAACGCTGTGCAACTTTAGACACCATCTCCAACTGTAACAGCTACATTGCTGTACACTTGCTTTCAATGATTTGTTTTCCTTTCTCAAAGCGTGGACCTCTGATTCCAGATGATTAAGAGCCTCTATATGAATGCCGACATCCACAATAAGCTGTTGCACCGTCGTTGTCAGACTTGATTTGTTTCGAGGTTGCTTCGGTGGTAGTTTCGATCGCAGAAATCTTTTAAAAAGTCTTGTCGTGCTTTAAAGCCAGCTCGCGTATTGCAGCCAAGACCTCCTCATTAGTATTTCCACTAACGTTAGAATCCACGGGTTTCGATTTTTTTGCAGCTGGCTTCTGAGGAGTATCAGAAAGGGCAGCAACAATAACCTCATTATCAAAGTCTGGACGTGTCTGAAGCTTCAGTCCAGTGCTACTAGAGGCTGAAACTGATCAACCATATCAGACGCCTTGGAAGACATGTTGTCAAGCCAAGCTTGTTTAACTTTCTTTTTTCCTCTTTTTCCCATGCATAAAGATGTCAAAAGGGAACTATATGTCTTTTTCACTTATGTCCACGTTATCACCAGTCTAAGCAGTTGGTTATATCACCACTTCACCTTTATTTCCCTTATTTCCCTGTAGAGCAAACACACAACCACCTACATCGCCACCAACTTGACCAGACCTCGCTCCGCATTTTTCAAACTCTGCTGAAGTAGCGCGCCATCATGACGCATTTTTTGGCGCATACGCATAAAACAAAAGAGATACTTAGTGCGTGGTTACATGTTATTTCAGGCTTTTCATATCTGTTCAAGTTCAAGTTATTCTGATTCATAGTGTAGCTAGACCAAAGACTACTGTTAGACTCATTCATGACTCATTCACCTAACTAAAATTCAGTCATTTTTTACAGTGCAATGTAGCCTAGTCTAATTAAAATCAAATGTATTTGAATGAAAATTAATTTTGTTTAGATCTGTTAAACATTTGCTTGCAATTAATGCAATAAAATGTTTAAGTGAAAACAACAATGATATTGAAAGTATTCTGTACACAGATGTAAAGTACAGTACTATCACATACAAATACAGTACTCTCATAAATGACACTGTATGTTAAATATTATGTCGAAAATTAAACTTCATAGAGTTCATAGCGCAAGAGCTGATTGTTACGGAGCCGACAAGACGAGAGATGTGCAGATCCATTTGCAAGGGACGTGGTCACAAAACAAGCAAGGTTCATGCAATGGCAAGCGTGGGTTTTCGATCGGCGAACAATATCCAACAAGGCCAGGCAGAGAGATAATCCAGGTTCACAGCAATAATCCAGGGAGGGGAAAACAGAGTCCGAATGGCAAGACAAAGGGTTAATCCAGGAAACATGGGCAAGAATTAGAACATGAGAAAACAGGCAAGGCAAGACTAAGATAACTAAAGTTGGCTCCGTAGAGTAGCTATCGCTAGGAGAGTGATATAAGCTATACAGTACTCGGCAGTGACAGAGAGGAAGTTCATGGCTTATGTAGGGTGTGTGATTGTGTGATGGGTCTCAGGTGTGAGCGTGTGATTAGTGAAAAGGCTGCTGGGAAATGATGCCAGGTTAATGTGAAACAGTCTGTGCAATGTGAGAGTCAGTATGATGGAAGGGTGACCTCTGGTGGCTATCGTGCGGAAGGCCATAGACCGGATTCGTGAAATAGACGCTCCTATTTTAATATAATCCAGGAGGGCGGTGGAGTGGAGGCGGAACAGGGGGAGGGACAGAGGGCCAGGTCCATGTGGAAGTGGGAAGACTGGGGACTGAGGCAGAGCAGAACACCCAGGCAGCAGGAGCCAACCAGAGCGGGGCAGAAGGTCGCCACGACGGAGTAGACAGAACAGGCGGAGCAGAAGACCACCAGAGCGGAGCGGACGGTACAGGAGCCCACCAGGGCGGAACAGACGGAGCAGAAGACCACCAGAGCGGGGCAGATGGAGCAGAAGACCACCACGGCAGAGCAGACGGAACAGGCGGAGCAGAAGACCACCAGAGCGGGGGAGATGGAGCAGAAGACCAACACAACGTGTGGTGGCTACTGCCGCTGTCTTGAAGAATCACTCTCAAAGTCTTGGGGTTTTGACTTTGAGAATAGAATTTGGAGATAGACTTTATTACAAGAACAAAGCCGAGAAGTTTTCTGCAGAAAAAATCTCCAGAATGCTTTAGAGCTGTCTCTTTTATACAGTTTTTCCTTTAAGGCGTGTTCTATACATTTCATAGAGTTTTCCTTTATACATACAATCCGATTCCTCCCTAGAGAGAAGGGGCCCCAAGACGTATTATGGTATAGAAAGAAAGCCCCCCTTTATTCTTCCAGATGTTTCTTGTCTGCATATTTCAGCCACGTAGGCACTTTTTACTCAGTGGCCTACGAGTATAATGGAAGATGAAATAGATATATTGATGGCAAGATTCACCTTGATTATACTTGATTAATTCATGATTTGACTAATAAAATAGGGATGCACCGAATATTCGGCCACCGAAAATTTTCGGCCGAAAAACTTTTATCACCGAAACAATATAGCCAAAATGTTGTGATCACGCAAACAGAAACCGCGACCTGCACGTGCTTGTCTGAAGCAACATGTCTGCGGTGTGGACGTATTTCAGTATATCTGAGAAAGACCCACGGACAGCGATTTGCAAAACATGTAATGCTGAAATTTCAAGAGGGGGTGCATCTGCAAAGACTTTCTCCACGTCGGGTTTAATTTATCACCTGAAATCCAAACATTCCGATCGCTACGCTGAATACGCTGAGAGGAATGCGGCACAGAAAAGGAAACCGCCTCCGAGCATGCCCACCCTGTCTGTGGCGGACGTTTTTGAAAAGGCAAGGAAGTTTCCCAGTGATGGTGTCAAGGCAAAGGGCATTAAACAAAAGATTATGGAATTCATTGCCTTAGATGATCAGCCATTCTCTGTCGTAGAAGATGTGGGATTTCGTAGGCTGATCGAGCACATTGAGCCCAGTTATGTCATGCCGAGCAGATGACATTTCTCAGAGGTGTGTTTACCTGAGCTGTTTAATGTTGCTGCAACTCACGTCCATGAGCATATAGCTGCAGATATTTCAGCAATCAGTTTCACGACAGACATATGGAGCTCAGACGTCAGCATTACCAGTATGCTCAGTCTAACCGCACAATGGATCGACGCTGATTTCCAGCTGCAAAAGATTCTGCTCCATTCACAAGAGTTTCGAGGGTCACATCCATTTCTGATGCATTCGCCAATATGTTCGACACCTGGCATATCGACCAATCTAAAGTGCATGTCATTGTCAGTGACAATGCAAGAAATATGACAAAAGTGATAGAAGACAGCCAGCTGAAGGGAATACGGTGCATGGCCCACACACTACATCTGGCTGTGAATGAGGGAGTGTTGTCTCAACGCAGCGTAAAAGACGTACTGGCTATAGGCAGAAGAATTGTTGGCCACTTTAAACATTCTCAGCTGGCCTATTCCCGCTTGCAGTCTATGCAAGATCAGTTTGGAACACCAATAAAACGGTTCCAGCAAGACGTGAGTAAGCAGTGGAACAGCACTTTTTACATGTTGCAAAGCCTCTTTGCGCAAAAGCGAGTCTTGGCTGCATATAGCGGAGATCACAAGCTTCCCGCGACATTCACTTCACACCAGTGGGTCTTAATAGAGAACACTCTCTCTCTTCTTGCCCCCTTTGAGCAGCTAACTAAAGAGATCAGCTCCTCTGATGCATCTGTAGCGGATGTTATTCCTTTAATCGCAGCACTAAAGCGTCTCCTAAGCAAAAAGGTTGAGACGGACCACGGAGTGAAAACAATGAAAAGTACACTCTTAGAGTCTGTCAGCACACGTTTCACTGAGATCTATTCGGATCCTCTGCACTTCATCGCGACTGTACTTGATCCGCATTATAAAGACCATTACTTGGATGCGGAAATAAAGCAGCTCGCACGAGAAATGATCCAGGCCGCGATGGATGCGGAGAACCCACGTGGAGACGGAGACGGAGCAGCGCACAGCGCAGGAGAAGGAGATCAGAGCGCAGAAAAAAGACTCGTCTCTCTGCACCAGATGAGGGGCATGCACCCTCGTTGTCTGATATGTTCAGTGAAATCCTGAAAAAAAAAGGGCCTCAAATAATAGGTAGGCTATTCTGTTCGTACACTCTCAAAAAGGATTTTTGACAAAAAACACATTTTTTGTGTTATGGCCATTTTAACACATTATGTGTAATTTTAATTTGATCATGTGTAAAAAGAAAGAGAGAGAGAGAGAGAGAGAAACAATATGTGTTAACTATCATCCAATCACATTGCTGCCTGCATCACTCCACAAGCTGTTAACCAAATTCGCGCCTCTTTTTTCATTGGTGGATGACGTGGATGCACCCAGGTATATGGTCAGGTATATGGATTTCCTCAATAGAAAAGTAAAGTTCCCAGAGCATTCTCAGAAGGTCCTACCGGTGTCAATGACGTTCTCAGAACATTTCCTGAGATGATGTGGAGTTCTTTAAAGGATTGGGCAAAGGTGGGACCAAGTCAAGTCTCGAGTCAAAGTTCTCAAAGAGTTAAAGTTGATGAAATAATTAAGTGACTAATTAAATGATGATTGTGCATTAGTGATGAACACCTGCTGTTATTGAGAATTACAGAGGATCAGATGTTGACGTTTTATTGGTTAAAATGATGCCACCATCACGGAGATCAGTGTTTGCTTTAGTTGGGCTCTTGACCCTTTACTCCTGTGTTAGATCTCTCTCTCTGCAGCAATGCATGTGGTGTTGTAAGGTAGAGCAGAGATATTAGCTGTTTTTATGTGATGAGATAGTCACCATGAGGTGACTTGATTACAATCAAAAAATCTTTTTTTTTTTATTATTTTTTTGTTTTTTATAATTATGTTTAGGTTTTGTGTAATCAACCCTGTGAAAGTACAGCATGCAAAGTGTTGCTCTAATAGTTATAACGAATGAATTTTAAATCTATGTAATATAAAAATTTGAACTCCAGTATCATTTCGACACACACAGACATCAAGAACCAGCATATGAATCTCAACAATGGTGACAATCAACAAAATGCTGCATGCTTCAATGCATGCTGGGTAACACCATAGTAAAAACTCCCATCATGCACTGCAGTATGAAAAATTATTGTCGCCACTGTTGAGGATCATATGATAAGTGTTCATGTCTAAAAGGCTGAACAGAAACAGTTCTTTTTTTTAATATTGAAGCATTATAGTGGTGTTTGTTTAATAGGGCACTTTTTCTTTTTTGCAGATCTGCAATAGCTGAATGTCAGGCAAAAAAAAAACCAAAGAGAAATCCTTTCATGATGTTCATTCAACATGAGTTATAAGCAGAAATCATAAGTTAATCTGCTACTTTCCAGGTTTGATTCAGCAATGCACAAATGATCGCTGTGAAACAACATTGCAATTGCTTAGA
This sequence comes from Spinibarbus caldwelli, assembly GCA_039654775.1. Lineage (NCBI taxonomy): Eukaryota > Metazoa > Chordata > Actinopteri > Cypriniformes > Cyprinidae > Spinibarbus > Spinibarbus caldwelli. The sequence continues at coordinate 34,746,408 of CM077230.1, read as the reverse complement.
AGCAAATTACTTTGAATTAGTAAAAGGGACAAGAGACCAACTAAAGCAAACCTTGACCACAGTTATGGTGGAATCGTGTTTATTTTTATTTTTTTTTCCATCCAAGGCTGTGGCTGAAGTCTGTAGTTCTTGTGTTTCTCTTTTCTTCAATGATGCCACTTGTTAACAGCAGGTGTTCATCACTTAATGCACAATCATCATTTAATTAGTCACTTAATTATCTCATTAACTTTAACTCTTTGAGGACTTGGGATTTGACTTAAGACTTGCTTGTGACTTGAAAGTCCCGCTTCTGGATTTATGACACATTAGTGTGTTAAATATTTTAGTGTGTTAAATATTTTAACACACTGCCTGTGTTAAGAAGAATAACACACTGGTTGTGTTAAAATTGAATTAACACAAAATGTGTTGTCCTTAACTAGACACACAGGTGTGTTAAAATATAACACAGGTTGTGTTGTTTTTAACACATCTGTTTTAAGAGTGTAGGCTACTATATATGTGACTATAAGATTGTAGCCATATTTCTGCTAGATATTTTTTTTAATTTGATAAAAATGTTTATTTATGCACTAGCCTTATTTAAATACACTCTCTCAAATCTTTCTCAAATGTCAGGCAGATGACAAGCTCAACCGCTCAACAGCTAGATGGTTATCTGTCTGAAGTCCCCATCCCTAGAAATTCTGACTTTGCTATGACAATCTGGTGCTTCTGAATCAGCGACTGTAAGTATTATTTAAGAAATAGCTTTTGTGCACAATCAGCCTTCCTAGGTTCACAAAACTGTCGTCCATAAAATGCGTTGCACAAATTCGAAAATTTGGGTTGTGTTGTTCTGTTGTAAATAATCTTAACCATGATTCTTAATCGCATCTACTTTCGGAAGGCCAAATAAAGTGCTTTTGCATTCACACAGAAACACACAGCGTCTCCCTGACTGTCACATCCAACGGGGAGCAAGGAGTGAGGAGACGAGGAGAATATTCAATAATCCATTTTATTGAAGTTAACACAGGGAACATGGATCACGGGGGATAGACAAACAATACTGGACGGGGAAACGAGGCTAGATACAGGGCTTTTATACTAAACATAACGAGGGGACTAAAGGGACACCTGGGAACAAATCAAAGACAATCAGGGACAGGAACAGGAAAAAACAAATAAGGACAAGGAAACACTGGGAGTACGAGGAAACACAAGACACGGGGACAAAGGTCTGACACTGACATGGCTGCATCAACACTACTGCGGTTACTGAAACCTCGCCTTCTTTCTTTGCATGAACATTTGGGCGGCATTACGCAAATATTTCCACATCGTGACGTAGACATGTGGGGGCGTTTTAGCCTGGTCTGGATCAGCCTTCTCTTTTAGAAAGAATAAATCCTTTTGTGGGAGACTGTGAGCTTTGTAACTCTGCAGATCTTATACATGCACAAACAGCTACATACCACACTAAAGAAAAGGAAAAATAGAAATCGCATCATATGACCCCTTTAAAATAATGAACATGTTGCAGATGTAAACTTTTGAATTCAACTGTATTTATTTATTTATTTTTCATCTATGCTACAGAATTTTCATTCACTATTTTTTTTATTGTTGTTGTTTTTGCTAATTTTAAGATAGTTTATTTTTTAGATAGTTTTAAGATAAATCAAGTTCTCTCTTAGGACATTGATTCCCAATCCAGTCCTCAAGATGCATGTGTTTGTTTCATTTATACACTTAAAATGCTTTCATGGCTGTAATTTGTTGATGCACTGTACTCTGGGTAGCAAACACCATACTAAAATATTTTGAAATGTTTTAATAAAAATACTTTTGTAAATATGTTTGGATTTTCTTTTGATTTGTAAAATAGTATCACAATTTTACTAACTATATGTCTGTACTATTCCAACTACACAATACAAAATAATTATTACACGATAGCAAATTACAGTAGAAACAAAATTACCAAATTACTGTAAAAATACAGTACAATACTGTTTTGTAGTTATACAGTACATTGTTCTACATACTGTAAAGTTGCATTACAGTACATTGCTGTAAAACAAAATACAGTAAATTGCTGGCAACCGTGCTGCCAGTAACTTACTGTAAAAATACAGGAAAATTTTTAACAGTGCATCATCACTTAATTAACCACTTAAGTACCTAATTAACTATAACACTGGTTCGGTGTAACTTTTAACACCCTGCTGGTGGTTCTCATATGAACACCGAGTGGTGTTGATTTAACACCGGGGAATTTACTGTGAAGACATTCTCTAATGTCTTACAAACCATACAACCATAAGATTAAACAACAATAGCAAGCATTGTGAGAGATAGGAAATAAGTAAAAGAATAAGGGCGGGTTGCACCAGTACGGATTAATCTTAAATCTAGATTAAATCAAGGCTTATCTAATAATTTTGTTGCATCAAAATTTAAACTTTGTTTAAAAATAAGCAGGTTTACATTTAAACTATCATTTTGATCCTGGATTTATTTTGTATTTAAAATGGATTAACTTTAATCCTGATGCTCTCATATCTCCAAACTCAGATTTAAATCTCAATTAGGGATTAACTTTAAATTTACAGGCGTGGAGGTTTAAATAAAGTAGTGCATCTACAGTTACAATACGTGGCTGACTGAACAAAGACAGAAACAGTGGGTGTGTCGTCAGGTCTCAGAGAGGTGTTTATTACAAATAAAAATGAAAATTAAAGTGCATTGTGAGGGTCTTGGCAGCCTGTAGTAAATCCGTATGCACTGCCTCAATGTTTTCATTGCTTGCTTGATCAGATGTTTGATCAACGGTCTCTCTACATTGCAGTTTATAAAAACGGCTGACAGTTTATTTCCTTTATCGACAAAAGCAACTTATGTCAGAGACAGAATTTAGGATAAGGAATATTAACGTTGTTGCTGTTTAATTACATGGTGAATCCATCATGGCGGAGAAAATTAATCGTAGCTGGAGATGTTAATCGCAGGTTAGAATTCTAATCCCGATTTGTTAATCTGTGTTTAAAAATTAAGTGGTGCAACACAACTCGATTTAAAATAAAACCCAGACCAACAAATCCTTGATTCGCTCTAAACTTTGCTTCATTTAATCCTTGTTGGTGCAACCTACCCTAACTGATATACATTTAAAAACAGAGAAAGACAAATGAATCAGAAAGAGCTTTATTGCCAAGTGTGTTTACACACACAAGAAATTTGTCTTCCAGTACAGAAAGTAGAAAAAGTGCAGACATACATCAAATTAAAGTAATAAAACACTAATATTAGAGAGAACAAACAATAGTAATAAAAATATACAGAAAAAGGAAAAAAGTCCATTGACAGAACTGTGAATGTGCATATGTGCTATTTACAGAAAAAGGTTGGATGAATTATTTACAGATGCGCAATAGAGGCTGACATTTTTTCGGGAATCAAAATCACTATTAATCACGTGATTGGGATGGGAAAAAATGTCAGCTGGAGTGGGCGGGACCGAGAATAGTAATAACACAATAGTAATGATACCCAACTTTATTCACAAATATACCTTTTATATAAATAAACTATAAACTGTATATTTTAATTTTGAACTCAATTCTAGTTACCCTGTCTCTTTATGCTCTCCTCCTGTTTGCTTTAGTGTGGCTGGATAAGTGTATGACGTACGCAGTTTGTGACGGACAGATCGTGGCTGGTCTATGTGATAATATATATTACATCGGGCAGGACATCCAAACGTTCTACCTATCATTCATCGACCTTAAATATGGCTTTTCATCTCAAAGATGTGTGTAGTAGCAACTTTACATGGCTGCTTAATCTAATGTTAACCTAGAGAAATGTGCGCTATTGAAGTGTATGTGTGGAGTGTGGAGCTGAACAGAAGCGCTCGCTGCAGGACAGGTGCCGGTGCACTCACTTGCTCTTAAAATACTCCATAATTTTTGGTCATACAGATAAAAGTAATACATCTTTTGAATCTGTAAAGACTGTACGTTTATTTGTGTGCACTCAGAATAACAACGAAAAGTTGCGCTTCTGTAAAGTAATGAAAGCAAACAGGATGCGCTTCATAAACTCCGTGTGTGAAAAATAAATCTATAGAGAGTGAAATGTCTACTTTCAAATGAAAAGAAATCAAATAGAAAACGTGTGTTAGCATGGATGATTTACATGACATTTAATGTGTGTCCAATGCACACTGTGCATTGTTTAAGATGGCTTTCAGGTCAATAAAATTAAAAATCTACATTTTGGATTTTTATTCAACTAAAGTGGGCACGCTGTGATCTGTACTGTATTTTTACTGTAACTGACAGATAACGGCAAAAAAAAAACAAACAAACAAAAAAAACAACAACACGCGAGTGGGAGGGAATGGGAGTCATTCTTCTGGGATTGGGGCAGGATGGGATTTTCCCCGTTTTTTCGTGGGATTGGGACGGGACGGGATTTTTTTTTTTTTTGTGGAAGTGGGACGGGAGAGGTTTGAAAATCCACTCCTGTGTCACCCTCTAATACGCAATACTGACGTGTGTTGTGTGTTGTTCAGGTGGGATATGGCCTGGTGAAAAAAACTGTTATGAATAATAAACTGAATAATGATAATAAAATGAGTAGAACAATAAAATGATTAATGATAAAAAAAGCATTCATATGAAATGATCAACAATCAGTTCATTACTTGTTCTAATAATCTTTGATTAATCAATTATCATATAACTCAAACTACTACTCTGTAATTACTCTAATTTCAGACACGCATTTTTTTTTTTTTTTATGACTGGTTAAAGCAGAACAATGAGTGAAACTCTTCCCACATGAATGGCAGTGATACGGCTTCTCTCCAGTGTGGATCCTCTCATGTATTCTCAGATATTCTGAGCGTTTGAAGCTCTTGTCACAATGTGAACACTTGTACGGTGTTTCTCTCGTGTGAACTGTCCTGTGCACTTTCAGTGCACCATCTGTAAAAAAAGCCTTCCCACACTCAGAGCAAACATGATCCTTCACACCGCTGTGTCTTTTCTGGTGTAGATTTAAAGTACCCATCTGACTAAAACTCTTTCCACACAAATAACATACGTAAGGCTTCTCCTTTGTATGAACTTTCAGGTGATCCTTCAGGAAATTTGCCCTAAAAAACTTTTTATCGCATTGATCACAGCTATATAGCCTTTCTCTAGAATGAGTAAGCAGATGTTCTTTAAAAACCCACGATTTTCTGAAACTCTTCCCACATTGATCACATGTGTGTGGCTTTTCTCCAGTGTGGATTTTCATGTGTTCTTTAAGGCCTCCTTTTTGTGTATAACTCTTCCCACATTGAGCACACGTGTGCGGTTTCTCTCCTGTGTGAATTGTCATGTGTTTGTTAAGGCTTGCTTTATGTATGAAACACTTCCCACACTGATCACATGCATATGGCTTCTCTCCAGTGTGGATTTTCATGTGTTCTTTAAGGCCTCCTTTTTGTATATAACTCTTCCCACATTGAGCACACGTGTGCGGTTTCTCTCCTGTGTGAATTGTCATGTGTTCATTGAGGCTTATTTTATGTATGAAACACTTCCCACACTGATCACATGTGAACAGCCTCTCCCCAGTGTGGACTTTCATGTGTACTTTAAGGTTTCTTTTTTGTGCGAAACTCTTCCCACATTGATCACATTTGTGTGGCTTTTCTCCAGTGTGGATCCTCATGTGATCATTAAAAGGCACTTTTTGTATGAAACACTTCCCACATTGATCACATTCATATGGTTTCTCTCCAGTGTGAATTTTCTTGTGTATGCTAAGGTTTCCTTTATGTGCGAAACTCTTCCCGCACTGATCACATGTGTATGGTTTCTCTCCAGTGTGGACTTTCATGTGTTCCTTAAGGTTTCCTTTATGTGCGAAACTCTTCCCACATTGATCACATTTGTGCGGCTTCTCTCCAGTGTGGATCCTCATGTGTTTGTCAAGGTTTCCTTTATATGGGAAACTCTTCCCACATTGATCACATTCATACGGCCTTGCCAGAGTGTGGATTTTCTTATGTTCATCAAGGTTTTGTTTTTGTGGGAAACTCTTCCCACATCGATCACATGTGTGTGGCTTCTCTGCAGTGTGAATTATCATGTGTTCAATAAGGTTTCCTTTTATTCTGAAAATCTTCTCACACTCATCACATGCATATGGCTTCCCTCCATGATGAAATATTATGTCAAGGTCAAGATTTTGCTTGCATGAGAAACTCTTTCCACAGTGAGAGCAAGTGAAACATATATTGTCGTTTTTCAATGAGGAACTCCAGGATATCTCTTCAGTTTTGACCTGATGTTTCTCCCCCGCTTCAATGAGATCTTCAATCTCCTTGCTCTCTTCTATCAGGTCTAAAATGAAAGTAAAAAAAAAAAAAAGTTTCAAATGTTTCAGAAGTTTGATTTTCAGTAAATCACTAAAACATTATTAACATAACTAAATTTTAATTAAAAATCAAAGAGAGAAATGTGAAAGGAAAACGTGAATCCTGACATAGTCGAAATATATTAACATTTTGATGCACTCATTTGAATTATTGAAATATTTTTAAACCTTATGATGGTTCAACTCATATCTCAAAGACAGGTCTTTTCTGTAGAGCTAGGCAAGTTTTCCTCATCATCTGCCCCAATTATTAGTGGAGTACCTCAGGGCTCTATTCTGGGACCGCTTCTTTTTAACTTATATATGCGCCCTCTGGGGGATATTATCAGGAAGCACAATGTTTCTTTTCATATATATGCTGATGATACACAGTTGTACCTCCCGCGAAAAGCTGGTGATTCCATTCAACCATTGCTGGAATGTATCTCAGATATTAAAAAATGGTTTTCAAATAACTTTCTCCAACTCAAAGAGAACAAAACAGAAATTATTGTTTTTGGTCCCCAAAAAATGAGAACAGATATCATTAAGGAGCTGGGCAATCATTTCCCCTACATTTCCTCACAGGTTAGAAACCTGGGCGTTATCATAGACTCAGAATTATGTTTATCCAAACAAATTAATTCAGTCGTTAGGAACAGTTTTTATCAATTACGGGTCATCTCCAAACTTAAATCGTTTTTGTCTTTTCAAGATTTGGAGAAGGTTATTCAAGATTTTTCAAGATGCTGACAGGGCTCTTTTATCTGTCCCTCATTCCCGTTTGAAAACTAAGGGTGACAGAGCCTTTTCAGTCACTGCCCCCCATCTGTGGAACCAATTGCCTCTAGACTGCCGCCTTGCACCTTCCATTACCATTTTTAAATCGAGGTTGAAAACGTATCTTTTCTTCTTAGCATTTTAATTTCACTTTATTGTTGTTCTATTGTCTGTCTTGTTTGCTTCTTTTGTTTTTCTTTTTCTCTTTTAATTTTATTTTACATTGTTAAGCACTTTGGATAGTGTTAGAGATTGCACTTGCGGTCGGAGGCATAATAAGACCACGGCAACAGGAAATTCCAGTGGAGGTGAATTTATTGTACAGATAGTGTAGATCCCACAGCAAAAACAAAGACAAAACAAACAAACAAAAAAACAAAACAAAAAACAGTATTTACAAGTCTCTTTGTTGGACCATAGCCACAACAACAGTTGTGTAGTTTGGTTAACAAACTTCTTCAGCACAAGCTTCCATTGCTTGCTCCCTCCACACAAACCAACCTGACCCTCGACCATGACGAGTGATATGTAGTGATGTGACGTTCGACACCGAGGCTTCGAAGCTTGTATCAAAAAAAACGAAACATCTCACATTGAAGCGCTGTATCAGAGCTTGATTCGTTTTGCCAAAAGCACGTGATCTATGACGTCCGAAGCTTCATTCGCCTGAAAACCACGTGACTTCTTCAGTATCAGGTTCAAACAAAGTGAACCTCAGCGCTGTTTCCTTTACATTACATTATAATGCGTTAGCATTGTTTTCTTTTTATCCTAATTTATATATTAAGGTCAAATGAACTTTGCCCATGAAATAACAGTCTAAGGACTGAGGCAGAGTTAACATTGACAGAACACAGATTTAATTCATGAGTTTATGTTTGATTTATTTGAATTATTTTAGGTAAGTTATATTTGTTATACTGTGTAACCTAATCTTAAATAAAAGACTTTAAATCAAGCATATGTGTATTGTGGTTATTTATAATGAAAATGAATGAACAATGTTACCCAACACGTTGTGCATATATCCACTACACATAATGAACAAAATACACATTGTACCCTCTCATATCTTAAACAAATAATACACAGTACATTCGAACACTCACCGGCTTTATACAGGTCCATGTGTACATGATATCAGTGCCGGCAAACAGACTGTGTTAATGCTGCGTGCAGTGTATGTGTGTGTGCCAGATATGGTGTACGTGCATACAGTCCATTCATGATCACGGGGTTGCTCCGTGACAGATAGCTTTGCTATGTTTAAATGTGCTATATAAATAAAATTATTTTACTTTAAACATTACAGATTGCACAAATTGAGCATTTTTGTAATGAGAACTACTAACTATATATTTCATTAACTATATTTTAAGTCAGGGATGTAAAATGTTTAAAATTTTTGACACAATATTGTCTGATTTTGCAAAATTGTGTAAGTGAAAATATTACCTATAAAGCCACAGAAGAACTGTTGTGCATCTCCTAATAACACACAATAGATGTTGAACTTTAAGCAGCATGGAACAGATCATTCTGTGTGTGACATCAAAGTACCGTGACAGCGATTAGATAGCATTTTTTAAATTTTTGTTTTGATGTCAAATAAGTCTTGCTGTTTTGCTTTTTTGTTAAAGCAGTGTTGCTGTTGTAAAGTTATACAGCTACAGTTGTGTTGCTGGGTTTTAAAGCAGATTTGATTTTTTTTTCTTCCTTATCACTCTGTATTTACAGGATTTCACTGTCCACTCTGTTCAAATGTGGATGAATGGCTACAGGTAGATGTGTGCTGTGTGAAATCACTACCATCCTGCTTTTGTGGGGGTGGGTCGGATGTTACATATTTTTTCCCCATAGGTTATTAACATTCTAAAGGCTCTTTATTCCAAAGATACAAGATAGTCAGTGTATTCAGTAGGTGTAATGTATTGTAAGTTGCTTCAGAGGTATTGCAAGTATTACATACAACAATAATAAAACAGTGCATTGACATAAAAAAGAAATGTACTTTTGGTACTTAAGTAAAAGCACAGATGTACTTGCTTTTAAAAGTACTTAAGTAAAAATCTGATCAAATATTTTAAAATGTTTATTACATCACAATGAAATCTTCAACACTCAGTGACATAATTTCCACTTTTAGCATTGCAAAGAAATTTGAGGAAGAATTTACAACAGTTAATAGTGAAAACTGCTTTTAAACTGCATGGTTTAAAGCATAACATAGAACAATCATCCAAGAAATTTAATGTCCATGTGCCATTGAAAAAAGCCACTCACAGTTCAGATGAACTTGCATTAACTTGAAAAAAGAAAAGAAAAAAGGCAGTCTCTCACATTTGGACAAATTTGAAAAATACATTAGAATGCAAGGTCAACATTATAAACTCTCCAATACATTTTACAACAATTCTCCTGATATTCTGTGCTTTTTTAAAAACATCAATTCACTGAAAAAACAATGTCTGTAGCTTTATTTTCAGGGAAATCATCATAATCATCATTTACTCACCCTCTTGTAATTCAAATTCATCAGACTTTGGTTATCTTCAAAACACAAATTAAGATATTTTAAAATGAAACCTGAAGACTTTCTTTCCTTCAAGTGACAGTCCATTTAACCAAAACTTTTCTGCCAAGCACGGCTGCTTTTTCTTGTCCTTGCAGAGCTTCTCCAAAAACACCTTCTCCAAAGTGTCTGTTTTTCCTGCTTTGAGAGATTTTGAGAAAAAGAATTGAGATTAGTTGTAGTATACACATAAATGTCAGAGATCAATACCTTAAATAACAACAGCATAATCGGTAACACTACAATATGGGTGCACAAATATGCATTAAATAATGCTTAACTAATGCACAGATAATCATGAGTTAATGTATAACTCATGAAGAACTAAACCATTTATTAATAATTACTGCATCAGCAACTAATGAACATTCTATACGATTCATAGATTAAGTAATCAATAAATTGTTATTAGTTAAATGTGTCATGATGTATTAATTCCCTAATAACATATTATATTAATTAATGAAGTACATTCATGTGTTAATTACCATATTGGGTCGAAGCCATGCCTTTCAACTTCCAGTATTCTGCTTTAATTAATCATTAGCTAATGATTTGCAAAGGTATAATTATGTTATGACTTTACTTGTTGAGGCACAGAACTATTAACTAATTGTTAAATTACAGTCATAGCCAAAAATATTGGCACCCTTGGTAAATATGATCAAAGAAGACTGTGAAAATTAATCTGCATTGTTAATCCTTTTGATCTTTTATTTAAAAAAAAAAAAAATCACAAAAATCTAACCTTTCATTGGATAAGAAGAATTTAAAATGGGGGGAAATATCATTATGAAATAAATGTTTTTCTCTAATACACACTGGCCACAATTAACGGCGCCCTTTTATTCAATACTTTTAGAAACCTCCATTTGCCAGTTTAACAGCTCTAAATTTTCTCCTATAATGCCTGATGAGGTTAGAGAACACCTGACAAGAGATCAGAGACCATTTCTTCATCCAGAATCACTCCAGACCCTTTAGATTCCCAGCTTCATGTCGGTGCTTGTTCTCTTCAGTTCACCCCACTCATTTTCTATAGGGTTCAGGTCAGAGGATTGGAATGGCCATAGCAGAAGCTTGGTTTTGTGCTCAGTGACTCATTTTTGTGTTGTTTTTGAGGTTTGTGTTTGGATTATTGTACAGTTGGAAGATCCAAACATGGCCCATTATAAGATTTCTAACAGAGTCAGTCACTTTTGATTTTTTATCTGTTGGTATCCATGATGCCATGTGTCTAAACAAGATGTCCAGGACCTCCAGCAGAAATATAGGCCCACAACATCATAAAAAGTACCCGATGTGTACAATGAAATATACAGCAGTATATTTCATTGTACACATGGGGTACTTTTTATCCCTGTGTTCACCAAACCCATCTTGAGTGTTTGCTGCTAAAAAGCTCATTTTTTAGTTTCATCTGACCATAGAAGCCAGTCCCATTTGAAGTTCCAGTCGTGTCTGATAACCGAATATGCTGGAGATTGTTTTTGGATAAGCTAGGAGAATTTTTCTTGAAACCCTCCCAAACAACATGTGGTGATGTAGGTGCTGTTTGACAATTTTTTTTTAAGGTTTTCTGACCCCGAGACTCAACCTTTTTCTGCAATTCTCTAGATGTGGTCCTTGGAGAGTCTTCCAGGCAGTTTCCTAACATTTTATGTTGATTGGAAATTCTTAATTATTGCCCTGATGGTGGAAATGGGAATTTTCACTGCTCTAGCTCTTTTCTTAAAGCCACTTCACTAATTTGTGAAGCTCAACTATCTTTTGCTGCACATCAGAAATATATTCTCTGGTTTTTCTCATTGTGATGGATGATTAAGGGAATTTGGGCTTTGTTTTCCCTCCTATTTATATTTCTGTGAAACAGGAAGCCATGGCTGGATAATATCATGTTCATAATCACCCTGGAGTGCTCAAAATTGTGAATATGAATGGGAATATACTTCAGAGATATTTTACTCATAAGAATTTTTAGGGGTACCAATAATTGTGTCCAACACGTATTTGAGAAAAAAAAAACATTTATTTCATGATGATATTTCCTCTCCATTTTAGATTCTTATTATCCAAAGAAAGGTTAGATTTTTGCGAATTTTTTAAATAAAAGATCAAAAGGATTAATAATGCAGATTAATTTTCACAGCCTTCTTTGATCATATTTACCAAGGGTGCTGATATTTTTGGTCATGACTGTATATGTCATTGTGATTATGAATTTTTAATTAGTTAGTCATGTGCCTCAACAAGTAGTAACATAATGATACCTTTGCAAATCATTAGCTAATGATTAATTAAAGCAGACAACTGGAAGTTGAAATGCATGCTTCAACCCATTGTGGTAATTAACATATGAATTTACACTATTAGTTAATATGTTATTAGGGAACTAATACTTTATAACACATTTAACTAATAACAATTTATTGATTACTTAATCTATGAATCACATAGAATGTTCATTAGTTGCTGATGCAGTAATTATTAATAAATGGTTTAGTTCTTCATGAGTTATACATTAACTCATGATTATCTGTGCATTAGTTAAGCATGAATTAATGCATATTAGTGCCACCATATTGTAGTTGTTACTGCATAAGTGTTACTGCATAATCTTTATTAAATCATCTCATGCACTTCATAATATATTAAAGATCCTAACCTCAAACATGTATGTGATGCTTTGGAACTGTCCGGACATTGGCTGGTATGGGTCTGTAATTTTATGGTATAGATGGAAAAATCTCTTAGACAATTGATAAAGTACAGCAGATATCAACTGGCCTTCAGAAATAAATAGCACTTACAGTTGTTCTGCGACTCCATTACATCTCCAAACTGTTCTGAAAATCATTAAAAACATATTTCCAAAAAAAAAAAAAAAAAAAAAGACAGCCATTACCATCTGGATTAAAAGAAAATAAAATCATCATTTTAAACAGCAATACACATGAACTATTCGAGCAAGCAACAGGACCAGTAAATGCAACAGATAGATACAAATGTGCTTAACAGTAATGAGAAATTTTACTGAATAAACTAACCAAATGTTTGAAAAAAGAAATTTCTTTACCCTACGACTTAAATATCCGTATTTTTCTTTTATTGTTTGATTAACGACAGGGACAGCTGTTTAACTTTACAACTGAATGCATGGATTCAATATAATGATTCACATCTAATTTCCTCCCAAAAGTTTACATTCGCTTAAGACACAACCAACTGTGTTATGTTAATACTCATAAAGACGGACATTTTCAACATAATTTGTGTATATTTGACGTCTGAAACGGCAGAAAACACTGCTGACGGGCTGGTCTCCGTGCACGCGCTTCGGTAGCACGAGCACAGAGAGTCGTTTTGAAATGAACGATTTCAGTTCGGTTTCGCGGATAATATCGCTTTTACAATATCAAGCTCTTTATTTTTCATTGATATATGCTTCTTTGATCATTCTAATAGGTCAATAACTTTGTGCAAACCGGGTGCGCAGTGCAGGGGTGTATGTACATGTGACACACCCGTTAATCAGTTAACTTTGACAAAATCACCATATACATATATATCAACTGTAGTAACAATAAACTCAAAAGTTATTTGTATAATTACTCACCGATATTGTGGAAGTGTGTATCAGCTGTGATCTTGATGCGAGGAATAAAGATGGCCGTCGATCAGAAAATTCTCAAACCGAGCCTCAGTGACGTCAGTGGTCACGTGGTTTTCAAAGAATGTAAAATTTTTGATTTCACGTCAAGCAAATTGTTTAAATTACACCAACAAAAATTAGTTTTACTTCCAATTAACTACATAAATTTACTTTATGTAGTTAACTTTCAATGACAAGACAGAAAAGTAAATTAAGTCAGATCAAGTATAAAATGTTCTTTAGAGTAACGACCAGGCATATGCAGTTTTTTCAGTGTACAAAATCACCCCAATCATTGATTTTTTTTTTCTCAAATAGAGCTATTCAAGTCATCTGGGGATGGGGATGGGATGGGGATTCCCCCCCCCCCATATCGCAATGTATATTGCAGAAAAACAAAATATCACAATGTGAGGTTTTTTTTTCCATTATCATGCAGCCCTAATATAAATTATGCAAAATAATAACTAGCATCTCCTGTAAACAAATGTTTTAAATAATGAATCTATGCAAATAGAGCACTGCTGATTAAGAGAAAGAGCATTGCACCATCTCACTGATCTTGTCCTGTCACCCTATATGTGCATTTAGGCCGAATCCCAAATCTATTTTATACCCCTTCTCCTTGTCCCTTGAAACAGAGTGTCAAGGGGTAGGGGTGAAAATATTCCCCTAAGAATTGGGACACCACTACTATACTGTCACATGTCATCTAGCTCCTACAATACACACACCTATACTGGTGTGCATTAGAGCCTTACCATTCTATATGCGCCACTTACTGACACACACACACGTATATTTATTTACAGGTGCATCTCAATAAATTAGAATGTCATAGAAAAGTTCATTTCTTTCTGTAATTCAACTCAAATTGTGAAACTCGTGTATTAAATAAATTCAATGCACACAGACTGAAGTAGTTTAAGTCTTTGGTTCTTTTAATTGTGATGATTTTGGCTCACATTTAACAAAAACCCACCAATTCACAAACATCTCAACAAATTAAAATATGGTGACATACCAATCAGCTAATCAACTCAAAACACCTGCAAAGGTTTCCTAACCCTTCAAAATGGTCTCTCAGTTTGGTTCACTAGGCTACACAATCATGGGGAAGACTGCTGATCTGACAGTTGTCCAGAAGACAATCATTGACACTCTTCACAAGGAGGGTAAGCCACAAACATCCATTGCCAAAGAAGCTGGCTGTTCACAGAGTGCTGTATCCAAGCATGTTAACAGAAAGTTGAGTGGAAAAAACCACAACTTAACCCCAAAGATCTAGTTAATTACAGACCGATCTCAAATCTCCCTTTTCTGCCAAAGATACTAGAAAAAGTAGTATCCTCACAATTATATTCCTTCTTAGAGAAAAATGGTATCTGTGAGGAATTCCAGTCAGGATTTAGACCGTATCATAGTACTGAGACTGCTCTCATTAGAGTTACAAATGACCTGCTTCTATCATCTGATCGTGGTTGTATCTCTTTATTAGTTCTACTGGATCTTAGCGCTGCGTTTGACACTATCGACCACAACATTCTTTTGAATAGACTAGAAAACTTTGTTGGCATTAGTGGAAGTGCCTTAGCATGGTTCAAATCGTACTTATCTGACCGCCATCAGTTCGTAGCAGTAAATGAAGAGGTATCATATCGATCACAAGTGCAGTATGGAGTACCTCAAGGCTCAGTACTAGGGCCGTTACTTTTCACGCTTTACATGTTACCCTTGGGAGATATTATCAGGAGACATGGTGTTAGCTTTCACTGTTATGCTGATGATACTCAGCTCTATATTTCTTCACGGCCCGGTGAAACACACCAAATTGAGAAACTAACGGAATGTATAGTCGATATAAAAAACTGGATGACGAGTAACTTCTTACTGCTAAATTCTGAAAAAACAGAGGTGTTAATTATCGGACCTAAAAACTCCACATGTAATAACCTAGAACACTATCTAAAACTTGACGGCTGCTCTGTCAATTCTTCTTCATCAGTTAGGAACCTAGGTGTGCTGTTTGATAGCAATCTTTCATTTGAAAGCCATGTTTCTAGTATCTGTAAAACTGCGTTTTTCCATCTCAAAAACATATCTAAATTGCGACCTATGCTCTCAACGTCAAATGCAGAAATGCTAATTCATGCGTTTATGACCTCAAGGTTAGACTATTGTAATGCTTTACTGGGTGGTTGTTCAGCACGCTTGAACAATAAATTACAGTTGGTCCAAAATGCAGCAGCTAGAGTCCTTACTAGAACCAGGAAGTATGACCATATTAGCCCGGTTCTGTCAACACTGCACTGGCTCCCTATCAAACATCGGATAGATTTTAAAATCTTGTTAATTACTTATAAAGCCCTGAATGGCTTAGCTCCTCAGTACTTGAGCGAGCTCTTATCACATTATAGTCCTCCACGTCTGCTGCGTTCTCAAAACTCTGGCCATTTGATAATACCTAGAATATCAAAATCGACTGCGGGCGGCAGATCCTTTTCCTATTTAGCGCCCAAACTCTGGAACAATCTACCTAACACTGTTCGGGAGGCAGACACACTCTGTCAGTTTAAATCTAGATTAAAGACACATTTCTTTAACCTGGCTTACACATAACACACTAATACACTTCTATTATTCAAATCCGTTAAAGGATTGTTAGGCTGCATTAATTAGATCAACCGGAACCGGGAACACTCCTCATAACACACGATGTACTCGTTACATCGTAAGAAGAATGGCATCTACACTAATATTTGTCTGTTTCTTTATTATTCTGTTTCTCAGTCCGTGTCCGGATCAGATGGCGCCGGGAGATGATGTCTGCGACCCTGACCGTCGGCGGAGGCCGGACACCTGGATGAGCCCCGGGGACATATCCCCAGTGAAGACCTCGACTTAAATACAATAAAACTTAAAATTAAACAAAATAACTATAATATAATAAAATACCTAACTACATAATACTATTATTGTTAGAAATTGCAACAATATAAAAATAGAAATATAATACATTTATACATTTAAAATTTAATTAATACAATAAGTAAAAAAATAAATAATAATATCCTGGCCAGAGGAGAACTGGCCCCCCGACTGAGCCTGGTTTCTCCCAAGGTTTTTTTTCTCCATTCTGTCACAGGGGGAGTTTTGGTTCCTTGCCGCTGTCGCCTCTGGCTTGCTCAGTTGGGGACACTTAATTTCTAACGATTATAGTCAATTTGATTTCATATATACTATTTAAACTAAACTGAGCTAGACAATGACATCTCTGAATTCAATAATGAAATGCCTTTAACTGAAAATTGAGTGTTTAATCATTATTATACATTACTGACACTCTATCCTCCAATTTGATACTGTTAAGTGCTTTGACACAATCTGTATTGTTAAAAGCGCTATATAAATAAAGGTGACTTGACTTGACTTGACTTAGAAGGAAAAAGTGTGGAAGAAAAAGATGCACAACCAACCGAGAGAACCGCAGCCTTATGAGGATTGTCAAGCAAACTTGATTCAAGAATGTGGGTGAACTTCACAAAGAATGGACTGAGGCTGGGGTCAAGGCATCAAGAGCCACCACACAGAGACGTGTCAAGGAATTTGGCTACAGTTGTCGTATTCCTCTTGTTAAGCCACTCCTGAAACACAGACAATGTCAGAGGCATCTTACCTGGGCTAAGGAGAAGAAGAACTGGACTGTTGCCCAGTGGTCCAAAGTCCTCTTTTCAGATGAGAGCAAGTTTTGTATTTCATTTGGAAACCAAGGTCTTAGAGTCTGGAGGAAGGGTGAAGAAGCTCATAGCCCAAGTTGCTTGAAGTCCAGTGTTAAGTTTCCACAGTCTGTGATGATTTGGGGTGCAATGACATCTGCGGCTGTTGGTCCATTGTGTTTTTTGAAAACCAAAGTCACTGCACCCGTTTACCAAAAAATTTTGGAGCACTTCATGCTTCCTTCTGTTGACCAGCTTTTTAAAGATGCTGATTTCATTTTCCAGCAGGATTTGGCACCTGCCCACACTGCCAAAAGCACCAAAAGTTGGTTAAATGACCATGGTGTTGGTGTGCTTGACTGGCCAGCAAACTCACCAGACCTGAACCCCATAGAGAATCTATGAGGTATTGTCAAGAGGAAAATGAGAAACAAGAGACCAAAAAATGCAGATGAGCTGAAGGCCACTGTCAAAGAAACCTGGGCTTCCATACTACCTCAGCAGTGCCACAAACTGATCACCTCCATGCCACGCCGAATTGAGGCAGTAATTAAAGCAAAAGGAGCCCGTTTTTTTTTTTTTTTTATTGGTCTTACGAAGTATTCTAATTTGTTGAGATAGTGAATTGGTGGGTTTTTGTTAAATGTGAGCCAAAATCATCACAATTAAAAGAACCAAAGACTTAAACTACTTCAGTCTGTGTGCATTTAATTTAATACACGAGTTTCACAATTTGAGTTGAATTACTGAAATAAATTAACTTTTCCACGACATTCTAATTTATTGAGATGCACCTGTATATTTTATAACCTATATCGGAGATTGTGCAGCTCACACATCCAGGAGCAAAGAAACTTGTCAACGCTGCCCCACACATTTATTAATGACAGTTTAAATATTGAATCGCTACATTGTATTTTCCAGCAAGGAGAGGATAAAATCGCTGTTTTTAAAGTAAACTCATTCATTGTAAAGAGAGATGTGCAGACGCGCATACACACAACTTTCATCTCTCTCTCTCTCTCTCTCTCTCGAATTGGCAATATTTGAGAAAAGGGTTCAGCGATTTCTAATTATTGGGGGAACTAGCCCCCCTCAATGTCTATGGTGATTATGGCCCTGATCAGACATTAAAATATTTTTGTGGCACTATCGTGCTGTCTGTAATACTATGACTTTAGCAACTTTAGTGATTTTTTTGCAGACATTTCTTTGCAAACATTTCTTTGAATAACATGACTGTAAATATGAACTGACGATTGAATGTAACATAAAAAAAAAAAAACTTTTTTGCCAAAAAAACTTAATGCCAATAATGCTCACATTTATGTGTCTTTTTGTTCGCTCGGGCAGCCATGTTGCCGCTGTAGCCGGTTTACGCTGAGATAATTCATACCCCTTCGTTTGTAGTGTGGTCCTGAAAAATCGCGCTGAAACGGAGGAGTAGGGGAAAGGGGAAAGGGGAAGGGCTACGGGGTAGAAATGGGATTGGGCCTTACTCTAGGTTCTTACTGGCCGTTCACACAGAATGTCTTTGTGTCTAAAACCACGAGACGCAGCGCTCAGGAATGGTTATAAAAAATAAATAAATAAATAAAAAATAGAACAGAATTCTTACTCTGTTGTGTTATGTCAACCTGCTACTGTAAACAAAAGCTCGCAACGCTTTCCCTGCCTCCGGCGTCTTCTGATTGATCCACTGTTTTGGAACTGACATTGATGAGCAGCGCTGAGTGTAAAAGTTTAAATTCTTTTAACGCGCCACTCATGTGCAAGACGCTGCAAAACACCAGAGAGCAACGGTCAACGGTTTTTAAGGGGAAAGTATTAATAGGATT
The DNA here is from genome assembly GCA_039654775.1 of Spinibarbus caldwelli. Classification (NCBI taxonomy): domain Eukaryota; kingdom Metazoa; phylum Chordata; class Actinopteri; order Cypriniformes; family Cyprinidae; genus Spinibarbus; species Spinibarbus caldwelli. The sequence continues at coordinate 34,727,448 of CM077230.1, read as the reverse complement.
AAAAAACCGAAATAACCGACATGGGAAAAGTACGTCGGTTAGAAATTCTGAATTTCGGTTTAGATTTCTTTTCAATTAATCATCCAGCCCTAGTATAAATATATGAAAATTCTTGAATCAGGATACATTTACTTGACAAGTAAAATGACTTAAGACACAATGTCTTGTTTCCTAAAAAATCCTCCAACTTTTGTTAGTTTTTGCTTAAAACAAGCAAAAATATCTGTCAATGGGGCAAGAAAAATAATCTTAATTCAAGGCTAAGGCTAAACAAGATTATTTTTCTAACCCCATTGGCAGATATCTTTGCTTGTTTTAAGCAAAAAGTAACACAATTTGGATATTTTTTTCAGGAAACAAGACGCTGGCTGCATTCGAAACCGCATACTCAATGAGTAGGTACTTAATTTCAATAAGTACTTACTTATCGAGCGCTAAAAGAGTACATACTCTACAGCCAAATCTCCTTGAGTATGAATGCGATCCATACATCATCGCCATGTTGACGTTATCATGTGACTTAAGACGTTACAAGCGCAACAACTTAAAAGACATGAGCGACAGGTTTAATACCTCTATCTGTAAATATTTTGATGTTGATGAATTTCTCTTGTTGGAGAAACAGCTGCCTTTTTATTGTGATTGCAGTATAACCAATAAATTTTGGGTCGATTTAGGTTTTTATATTTTTAACTCTACTATTATGACCCACAATTTTATCCTTAAATATATTATATTTTATTATGAAAACCCCCAATTGTTGTCTTTTAAATATGTTAATTTCATCCACAAGCAAAAACCGGTTTAAATCTCCTTTGTTTTCCTCTTTTTCTTGTTTAACTCTCTTTGTTTCATCCCTCAGGCTTATAAACAGCAACAACAACAGCAAATGCAATTTTAGATGCTTTATGATTATATGAATATTATGATTATTCAAAGATTTTATCCTTCTAATTTTGCCTTTTTTTCTTGTATATATTCTCATACAGTGATGTAAACCATTGTTTTTATGCTTTCTATTATGATTGTTCATTGTTAAACATTCAACCATTTTTCCCTGAGCTTGTAATTAAAAGTTCTGCAGTAATAATAATAAAAAGAAGATAAGAGAGGTGCACTAACACCTCATAGCATCAGTAACATGACAACCCTACCAAGTAGTTTTCTGCAGCGTTTGCAATGTCTGCACAAAGGACACGTCTGGCAGCTGCTTGAAGATCCCACCTTTGGAGAAGACTGCTGATATTATACTAAAAACGTAAGTATTACTACTTAAAAAATAAGATTACCCCAAAATGCATTGCTAGCCCACCCCAACACTTACAATAATGATAAATGCTGACCAAAAATTTAATTAAATATATAATTTTAGTAAAACAAGCAAAATGTAATTTGTTTTGTCACATGTCATGGTTATGCATGAATGCACACTAGACAAATGCAGCCAGGTGAATCCATCTCAATTTTCAGTCAAGTAATTAATGCACAAGTTAATGAAACAATTATATTTTATTTACTGACAACAACAGGAAACATGAATATGAGTAAAAGAATGAATAAAAGTAACCATGAAAATCAACAACAAAGTCAACAACACATGAAACAAAGATTTATTCCAACTTTTCAAACAATGATGTATTTACAGACAGTGAACCCACGTCCTACTGTGTCATCTCAACACAGTTCTGCTGCTTTATTCTGATGAAGCTGCTGACCACTGTGTCCACTTTCACCTGTCTCTGCCGTCCATCACGTCCCTCACTGCTGCTGTCAGACTGAATCTGATCATGGGTGGGAAAGGGACATTGAAGCTGTCCTTGCCTGAGTGCACAGAGAGGATGAGGAAGACCACGATGACGCCCCTGAACCACACAATCTTGAACATGTGCAGGACAATCTCACTGCTCCTGTGTCTGCTCCAAACATCTGTGTGCCTGCTCTCCATGAGCACAACTACCTGTAAAACATTTACACAGAGTAAAACGCTTTACATCTCATGTTGTCAGCATTCCATTTCTTGCCAAATTTCATTTCATATGTTAACAATTACATGCTAATTTTTGATCTAGCTTCATTACTTTTGTGGTGTAGTGGGCTAAAGCACTGAACTGGTAAGCAGAAGGTTACTGGTTCGATCTCTGCAGTTGTCACCACTGGTTGTGTCCTAGAGCAAGGCTCTTTTCTCCGGGTTGCTCCAGGGGGATTGGGGTCCCTGTAATAACCCAGCAGGCACACAACGTCATAAGACGTTGATGTTTGGTTAAATTTTGGTTGCGACATCAGGTGACTGAAATTCAATGTAAATTCAACATCTAATGTCAATGTTAAATTGATGTCCAATACCGACGTCAGCTGATGTTGAGATTTTGTTGTTTTTAGGCTGTGTAACCAAAATCCAACGTAAGTCAACGTCAACCTGACGTTACATAGACGTCTGGTGCCTGCTGGGAAGAGCACTATAAGTCACTTCGGATAAAAGTCTTTGCCAAATGCAGAAATGTAAATGTGATTTTTGTAGGGCTGCAACAACTAATCGATAAAATCGATTACTATCGATAATGAAAATCATCGACAACGATTCTCATTATTGATTAGTCGGGTCTGCCCACAGTGCACGTCCAACTTCAGCCGGTCGAGTCAAATTAACATTACAGCACTGAATAATGCATTTCTGTGGCCAAAATGCATCTAAAATAGTGGAGGAAACAGAATGAGATGCTGCGGGAGAAGTACGTGATCCAAGCTGCACAAAACATGAGAATTCTTTATTTTAAGCTTTAAGCTAATGCATTAGCGTAATGGCTTGCCCTGTCAGGCGCTTTGACAGATGCATGTGCGTCCTCAGCGCAAAAACTTTCAGTTTACGGTCATATCCTTATCTGTAAATGTCACAAATTCACGTGAGCGTTTCCATTTTTGCATAAAGTTCTGTCCTGATAGTTTGCGTTAAGTTTAGCGTGGGCGCGTGAACGCGCGTCAGAGAGGGATTAATATTCAGCGCAAAAACATTCATTGTGGTGAAATATCTGTTGTTGAACGTTAGATTAAGGTTTAAAAGTCAACATGTAGTGCACGTATTTTATGAGAGTAGGAACTGTAAAGGGATTACCGCGTATAGTTGTCTGAATATAAATATCAGACGCTTCATAGCCGCCTTTTACAGGATAAAGAAATTACAGTAAACGTGACTGTGATCAAAAAGTTGGTTAACAGTTTGTGTTTTTATTAGCCTTTATCATCTTTATTATTATCTTAATTTTTGATGAAGAGATTTAAACTATAGGCCAATATACAGTGCTTAACAAATTTATTAAAACAAATTTATTTGAGGTTTATAACAAATAATGTAAGCTTTGTGCCACTGCTGCTCTAAACTAACAGTATTGGTGTTTACTAAAATAATTTTTTTGCTATCTGTATTGGTTAGTCCTCCAGTATGCGTAAGCTCTTTAATAACAGTAGGCTATTTCTAATGCTATAATTATTTCTGTTATCTATGAAAGAATGAAAGATCTATGAAAGAATTTTTCAGATACCCAATTACAGTCAAAAAGTAGCTAAACAATGCCAGCAAGAAAGCATGCTGTTATGAAAGGCAGGAGGCTTTTTTATTATGTGAATAAATATTTAGTTGCTTCAGTTTGTTATTTGCCCAATAAATGACAATAACATTTTTAGATTTAAACAATTCTTTGACAGATTCCTAAAATATTAGTGTTTTCTCTTTATGACAGGTGGTCTAATAAACTGTTAAGCACTGTATGTTTTCATAGCATTCAGTTGGCACGTTTGTTTGAAGGACATTGGGCAGAATGTGGAAGTGTTTTTGTCAATAAAATAAAAAAAAAGAAGAAAATGTAGCTTTTTTAAATCCGATTAATCGGAAAAATAATCGGCCAACTAATCGATTATCAAAATAATCGTTAGTTGCAGCCCTACTCTACGTAGACTTATTTACATTGTATTCAACTAATGTAAGCAGTGTTGATAACAGTGAATTCTATAGCGCATACCGATGTATATTTCATGCCTATTAGGTGTGCCCATCTGTAATTCTTTTTGAACATTTTCCTGACACATATTAAATAGACATTTTGTAATCGTCTTTAAGATGTATACGGTTTATGTAAATTCACTTTGGTGACATACATGTGCTCAGTGGAGCTCCCGTGTTCGCTATAGTAACATAATAAAACGCGTTTTTACAGAAAAATCACAAATATACTATACTGTCCAGTGTCTTACACCTTCAGCAATTCAACAGTTTACTCTACAGTAGTTCAACAAATATGATTTTAACACAAGGAACCGTGTTTTGGTTTATAATACTCACATTTGTAAACACCCTCGTCGCTGTTGTCCGTCACGTTTGATGATGACGTATCCTCTCCCGTGGCTTTCTGGGATAGAAAAGTGTCCATCGATGAACACTTCAGAATCTGGACTGAAGCAGTAGGACATCCAGGGATTTCTTGACTACTCTTTTATGAATACTGAGGTTTCGAACATACTTCTTTCTTCACCTACTCTTTTCTCCTACTATATAGCAGGTCAGTAGACATATTTGAACGCAACTTAAATATAGGTACGTCTGAATCTCTTAAGAATTAGTGCACCAGCCAGGTAATTCTCGCCTACTCTTTTATGAATACTCAAGAGTTCAAACATACTTATCTGCTTGCCTACTGCTTTTTGCCTACTATATAGTAGGGAAGTATGCGGTTTTGAACGCAGCGAGTGTGTCTTAAGTCATTTTACTTGTCAAGTAAATGCATCCTGATTCAAGATTTTTTAGATATCTATACTAGAAAACAAGACAAAAATACTCAGTAAGAAATGTTTTTTTTTTTTTTTTTTTTGCAGTGTACAAGCTTACTGTTGTGAATCGGGCAAAGGTAAGGAGACAGTTTTGAACACTGATTGGTTATATATTATGTACTTGATCAATAATTGATTTTGGAACAGTTTTAACAGTTTTTTTTTTTTTTTGGCAGCTTTAAGTATTTTAACCTTATTAAAGAATTAAGAACAAACACCAACCTATTTGTTGTTCAATATCTTCCGGTTTTATTCCGCAGGGCTCTGGATCATTCATGTTTTCAATTTTCTCTCACAAACTTTATCTTCTTCACTTTTAGGCTAATGGGAACATTCCAGCATTTATTGGTAAACCGCTTTGAAAAACGCTGAACTGTAGGTGAATTGCTGTAAAAAATAAACCAGTTATCAATTCAATGCTTTCATCATCAAATTGAGTGTTACATTCAAGCCTCTTCATGTCAAAATAGATCATGCCAAAAATGCATTAACCCACATCCAAAAATACATAAATACATGGAATATATGAATATGTTTGAAAACAAATCAAGCTAGACTCCCATTAATTCGGTCCATGTAACGGTTTGCAGTAGGTGGTACGTGTTTTTGCACCGAATGGTTCACGGGGCAAATTCCAAATGGAAGTGATCATCCCTACGCCCTACTCCCTTCGAAAGGCAGACAGAGCCCTTGGGGTTCAGACTTTGGAGTGAGCAGGGCACGTGCGTGCCATTATGTAGACCAGGGGTCATCAAACTTGATCCTGGAGGGCCGGTGTCCTGCAGAGTTTAGCTCCAACTTGCCTCAACACACCTGCCTGGAAGTTTTAAGTATACCTAGTAAGACCTTGATTAGCTGCTTCAGGTGTGTTTAATTAGGGTTGGAGCTAAACTCTGCAGGACACTGGCCCTCCAGGCCCAAACTTAGTGACCCCTGATGTAGACGTTTGGAATACACTTGGCAAAGGGAGCGACATAATTTCCTCATTATCTTCAGCTGGCATGTTTTCCCATGACAACGCAGCATGGTGTCCATCAGCAGATGTCACTGTTTTAATGGCATACATGTTTTTTATTGTTGTTAGCATAACTGTTGCAAATAAACATTTTATATTTTAAAAAGTTTTATATATGTTAGTTTTTATATATTATGTAACATTTTAAAAACTTCTGATTTCAGAAAAAAAAAATATATATATCAGATTTTTCATTTTTTGTGTTTTGCGCTCGACTCGCGGTTGGTTCGTACCACTACCGTCGGGAGAGGAGACAGGGTGGCTGGATTAGCCTACAGACAGAGCGCTATAGGAATATGGTTCATTGATTTGACCATGCAATCATTTATTGGCTACGTCAGAACTCATTAACTGTGACTGCGCGTTAACAGACAGATTATCTGTATGACTGCATGGTAAAGTTCGTTTTAGGTTCGTTATTTGCCGGACATTGCCACTGTTCAAAGATATCACTACCACGATTAGTTTAACAATATGCAACCACTTTATATAGACATAAAAAAATATATATATTAAAACCACCTATGTGAATTGTAGCAGCAAATGTAAACCAGAGAAAGCTTTGACACACTACCGCAGTGCTTGATGTGCAAGGGACCATCTGACAATTCCACCGACTGGGTTAAAACATCCAATGTATTTTAATTAAAATGACTTTTAAAGGGATCATATGACATTGCTAAAAAGAACATTATTTTGTGTATTTGGTGTAATGCAATGTGTTTATGCGGTTTAAGGTTCAAAAAACACATTATTTTCCACATACTGTACACTATTGTTGCTCCTCTATGCCCCGCCTTTCTGAAACATGCCGATTTTTACAAAGCTCGTTGTTCTGAGAAGCGAGGCGTGCTCTGATTGGACAGCTATCCAGTGCTTTGTGATTGGCCGAATACCTCAAGCGTGAGACGGAAATGTTATGCCCCTTACCGTATTGTGATATCGTGTCCCAGCGCGACAACACAAAAACAATAAAACCCATCAAAAACAAGACATTTGTTGCATCCAGTGGGGACATGATTACTGATTATAATGACTTATACTGTCTTTTTACGCATCGCTCCGCGTAAACATTACCATATCTGCATTTGTGATCAGACAAACGACAAACAACAAGCGCTAGTCTACACAGCTCAAAACTCGCGTTTGAACAGTCAGTGGCAAATTCTTTAAATATGAAAACATACTTACAGGCTGTAAGTCAGAAGCGCCAGACTGTCCTTGCAAAGTTGGAACTGCACCACTTTATAGAAACAGTCTGAGCATAGCTGGCAGGCTACTCCCAGGTTCAGGAAACAGTCCTCCGTAAAATGTGCTGCACACGCTCGAATATTTGGGTTGAACTGTTCAGGAACAGTGTTGTAAATACAACTTAACCACCGATTTCTAGTTGTGTCCTCTTTTGAAAGCCCAAACAAAGTAGTTTCGCTTTCACAACAAAACACAGCGTCTCCAGGACATGGCGTCGGCGGCAGCAACAATATAGGGCTGTGCGATTAATCGAAATCATCATAAAATCACGATTTGAGTGTGCGCGATTTCTAAATCGCTTTATAGCACGATTCTTCCCGCGCCCCCGACCTCCTGCAGTATGCTATCCGATTCAATCAGAATGCAGTGCGCCTAAATGGAGCGCGAGAACAGAACAGACCGGGCATACAGACGTAACGCCAGGTTCACACATACTCTGTCTGTGGTGCGTATTTTTTCCACGCCCATGTTAACGGATCAGAGCGTTCACACTGCACGCGGTTGCAGTCCGGCAGTGCGCTCCAGGAGCGATGCGTCTGCAGCAGTCATGCAGCAATCGTTTCCGCACCGAGTCTGTTTTTGCTTTGCTGCACGAGCTGAATTAAAGTGACAGCGCATTGTTCGCAATAAAAATGAACATGGATTGACACGGAAATGTAGTAATTACACCATAAATGCATATAATTAAAGTCTACTGTTTCACAGTCAACACATGGCTTTTTGGCTAGATTTCAAACAAGGAAAAGTGCACTTTTAGTTAAACAAGGCAATATGGCACTCATGGAGGTAGGAAAACAAAGTTATATTTATTGAGTTTAAATGTGAATATATCTATGAAAGATTGCATTACTGTACTTTGATAAAAGAGAATCACAATGCTGAAAAAGCATTTTCAGTAACAACGTTTGGATTTTGTTACACTTTTACTTAGTGATTATTTTTGCCTTATGTCTGTTCTAGAGACATGTTACAGCTTTTTGATAAAGGTCTAATTGGTTTTCTTTTGGAAATACATTTCAAATTCACACTGAATGCATTTATGAATGTAAAGCATCTCTGTGTGTGTCAAAATCATGATTAAAATCTAAATCATTATCGTTAATAGTTCCGCCTTCTTTCACCGCGTATACGTTTGGGCGGTGTTTTGCAAATCTCCCCACACCGTAACGTAGACGTGGGGGCATGTTTGAATGAGCCGTTTTAGGAGAGCGTGGTCGAGTCTTAACTTTTATAAAGAATATCTCTTTGGTTTTGAGACTTCAGTCTTTGCAACTTCAGGGATCTTATCTATGCACAAACAGCTTGTAAAGGAAAACTTGAAATCGCATCATATGACCCCTTTAACATTTAAAATAACACATTGTTAAACTGTAAAGCTTGTATTTAGGGATGCTCATATTGACCGTTTAACTGTTAACCGACAGTAAGAATTTGAACCATTTAATACTATCAGTTTGCTGTATGGTGAAAGAAAAAATAATGTTATACGTAAGTTATTTCAGGGTTCCTACGGGGTTTGGAAAAGTATAGATAAGTATGGAATTTGATTCAAGCATTTTCCAGGTCTGGAAAAGTATGGAAAAAAATAAAGCAGAGTATGGAAAAAAAAAATATTTGTGTCTCCAGACTTTTGCCCGTTTAGTTTTTTGTAATAGAAAAGTAAGAATTTAATGAAAATAAATTTATCGTACAAGATCGGCAGCTGTTTAGGTATTTTTAAGTGACCGTTAAATACGAATGAATGAATACTAGATGCACTTTTTCATTATGCAAAATTCAGGTTATAAGCATTTTGGGTTTCTTCTCACTATATTCTTAGCACCATATTACATAGCCTCTTTGCAAAAATAAAAAATATACAGACTTTTGTGCGTGCACAAGAAACCATTAAACTTAGCATAGGACAATGCACACTGATCCACCTATTGTGCCATCAGTCCATTTCGCAGTGTGGTTTTTTGGCCGCCACAGACTATGCGTTAAAGAGAACTGAGGCCTTGAAATATGGCATACTGCCCTAACGAAAGCCAAATTTTAAACACTTTTTTACAGTACCAGACCAGTCTTTTTTATAGACCCTTGAACTTGGGAAATTTTATGCCATTAGCCCATTTCCTGTCATGGTTTCTCCGCCGCCACAGAGGATGTGTTAAATTGGACATTAGGCCTTGATATTAGAGGCACTACCATAAGAAAAGCCAAATTTTGAGCAAGTAGATCTCTGTAAATTCATGTGCATCAATGCTCTCGTTTTATGCATAGTAAGATAGCAGTGATGCACAAAGGAAATACGTTATATAAAACTAGAAATTATAACGCGCAAGCATGCAAAAAAATTCCCATGCCCATGTAAATAGTTTCTCGAGGGCACAAAAAAAGTTTTATGTGCATGTAAAAGTCTGTATTTTGTTTTATTTTATTTTTTATTTTTTTGTTGTTATTTTAGGGGCTCTGTATGTTGTCACTTCATTTTATTAAAATATTAAATGAAAATATTTTAAAAAATATTCAATAAAAATAAAAATATTTGCAGATGACTCTACTATATGCCAAATATAAAGCTGAATATAATGCTCTATAAACCATTTATGTTAAACATGGTCTGAAAAACTACTGAGAGGTTTGGAAATTTGAGTCTGGAAAAGTATGGAATTTTGAAATGGAAAATGTGTAGGAAACCTGTTATTTGTTTACTCACGACACGTGCAGCGTGGCTATACAGACACATTTCGCTGAGCAAGCACCTGCTTCACCTTCACTAAGTTAACTGATGTAGAATACGCAACACAATGGCAAGTGGCAATATTGGATAAATGGTTATCAGAGAGTGAATCCGTGAGTGAATGTATTCAAATTCTGAATGGATTATTATAACTTTGAAAGTGCTCAATGGGTGCTGCCCTTTTAATCACTGGAAAGCTGTCACTCATCTTACTGCAGTTCATCGCGATCTCACAAAGTTTATAAGAAGTAATAAAAGAACCTTTACACTGTGCAATTAATCTCTTATTTACGTCATGTCTACACTTGTTTTAATGAGAGTTCGCAAACGTGAAGAACTCAGCAGAACTGAACAGAACACTAGGGCTGGGAATCGATTCCAAAAAGAATAGATTCCGAGGCGTTGGGAATCGAGAGTCGATTCCAAAGTTTGGATCTCATCAAGGGGAATCGACTCCTCATTTCAGTTCAACAAAGCTTATCTATGGGTGCTTCTCAAACGGAGGGCTGCATCCTACGAAGGCTGCATATCTCGGCTGCTAAGTCATCAAACGTCGCTGAACGTCGTCGATTCACGAAAATAAACTGAATGAAAACAAGTCGGTAACGTTACTGTCTTGAGCTCGTCTGAGTTTGATGATCCAGCCTTCTGTTTGAGAAGCACCCATTAATTTGCCTCCTGCTCGCTAATAGTGATTAGAAGTCTGATTCGTTTCCACGAAAAGGTTTGTTCGGATAGATCGTTTTAATGAACCAGTTCAAAAAACGATTCAGAAGTTATTTTACGGTGGAACTGGCTCATGTTGTCCACAGTTTTGAGCATTGCACAACAGAATAGATCATGACGTGATCGAGGGTCTTGATCTTATTTCCATCTTAAATAAATGCTATTTTTAACCTTTCTATCAGCCAATGATAATTCTGAAAGAAAACGCAGAGAGCACAGATCAGTGGCCGAGAGCACATCATCTGACTGACAGATAAACCACGAGGTCTTATATCAGTGTTGTTGTTAATGTTCTGGTTACTTTGTTTCAGTGTATAGTTTGCTAATTTAGTGCAAAGCATACTGCTAAAGTAAACATCATTCAGCTGAACTGTGCACATGTATTTTAGACACTTCATATCTTGTTTTACTCATGCAATAAACGCATGTCCACTGCTGAGCTGTGGGCTATGACTAATTTCATGGGCAATGCAGACAAAATTACAATTTAAATCAGTCAGAGCTACAGAAATGTATCGTAATTTTTACAAATGAAGCTTCATGTTATGAGAAGGCTACTTTCTACGACCTTTATATCCTGCAGTCATTGCGAAATTAGGTTCCTCAAATCTAAAAAACAAGAATCGAAAACGTATCGAAAACAACAGTGAGGAATCGATTCTTGGAATTGAATCCCATCGATTCCAGAACCAGGAATCGGAATCCAAAAATTTCAGAATCGAACAGCCCTACAGAACACCGGAATTTTGGGTGGTGAAAGGATTGTAACTTAACCGCCTCCGATTGGCCACTGTGTTAATGAAATCAACAGATATGTCTGTGATTGGCTATGTTGCTCATCGTTGTGGATAGAAACATATGACTACTGGATGAAAAGTCCCGAATACGGATGGCTCGGTACCATAATTTTGGCTTCGGTACGATACCAGAATGTAATACCTCGGTATCGATACTAAATCTATAACATAGGTGACAAATAACTAGCCTCAAAAGATAAATGAATTGAAAATTTTATTAAAATAATAATAGATTAATATCTTTGTATCAAACTGTAACAAAAAACCTACAGGGAACATAGGTTACATTTTGATGTTGGAGAAAAAAAAATATATATATAACTGAAGTAATACAATGAAAATATATTCAAATCTTATCTTTTCAGTGCAAACACAGTGCAAACAAAATGTCTCAAAATGTAACAAAAAACCTACCGGGAACATAGGTCACATTTTGATTGAGTTTGAAAAAAAAATAAAAAATACAACTAACACAATTAATGCAACAAATGTTGCTTTATTGTAAAGTGTTATTCTAACAGTCAAAGTAATATTCAAAATCACATTATTTCTCTCTCTCTCAGATTGTTTTCAGATTTCAGACTCAGACAGCCAAAGAAAAAGCATTAAATATAAATCTCGCTCTCTCGGCTGCTTCATGTTAGTTATTAATTCAATTAATATTCGATTGTATGAAATGCTCGATTGTATGAAATGCAAGTGCATGTTACGTGGCCAAAACTTCACTGGTTCTATCGTGTCACACATGCACATTTGAGCTTACTGTATCACATCTGTATGTGTGTTGATCAGTTGTAAATAAAAGTTAAATTAAATATGAATTTATGAATGATGCACTCACCTGAATCTAGCTCCTAAATCTGTGAAACGTTAGGAGTAGTGAAGAGGACTCCTAAGTCACTAAAACCAAGCCACAAACTATCCTAAAATGACTATTTCCAGCAATCTGCCTCAGAATATAAACATTTTAGAAACATTTGATGATAATGAGCTTTTAAAAAGGTATCACCTTTAGGGTTTGGAGGTTATCCCAACTCCAAATTTTCCTTTGATTATATCATTTTCATTAACCAGTTGGAGAAGAAGTAACAGCTGTTCTTGCATCCAGTTTGTTTGTTTTTTTACGTTTACATATCTTACTATCAGCCATGATCAGGGTGCGATTTGCTGAGGGGAATGGGGGGGATTTCCCCCCCTCTGGTCTATGCATCCCTGCCTCTGCTGAATTATTTTTATCCCTGGTGGAGATAAAATGATTTGCGAAATGCGCTTTGAAGTCCCCTTCTGAAACAAATGATTCACGATACATGATCCGATTTGGAGCGCTTCGAAACAGTGAATCATTTTACGACACAATGATTTAGCTACTGACTTTCAAAAAGCTCCGTTGATACTGTTCTTTGCTCGCTTTCTGTGTGTAATGTATTCGGTTTTTGAATCACCAGGGAAATAAAATCACTAGGCTACAATTAATATCCCTGTTTTTATTAAATTGTGATCACCTTAAGTACATTTTACGTCGTATTAAAAACATTTCATGACGTGACACTAGGGTGACCACCCGTCCCGCACTTTTCGGGACAGTCCCGAAATTGAGAGCTTTGTCCCGCGTCCTGCAATACGTAAGCTGCGTCCCACATTTTAATTATGTATTCTGTATTTGTTTTTTTTCATCCCAGAAATTGAAATACCAAAATAAGAAATGCATTAAACACTGTGACTGGCATTTAAAAATGCGTTTGCGCAGCCGTCATGCTCTAGCTGTGAAAATAACCAACCGACGCAGTCGTAGAGAGGGGTTTTTCCGCTGATGACAACTGGGTGGACGGCACAAAGGATGTGCGGACCTCATCAAGTGCTCAAGCACCACAGACGAAAATGGTCGAGTGCACATGGAAAAACATGATATTCTCCTTACATTAAAAAAAAAAAACAAAAAGCAAAAACGATTGCAGCTTTCAGACACGACTTTCTTTTCATTTTAATAATTCGTCTGAGGGGGTTTCCATGGCGTTATTTTAATGACAAGTGTCCAGAGAGCATTATGTGAGAGCGAATCAAATGTATCCGCTCGCAGGATTCTCTTCACTCTCTCACACAAAACAGATGCGCTCAAAACTTATACTCTCTCATGGATTTAATGTTGCCAGAAGCACATCCTGGAGTGTGGGCAATGAGCATCCACCGGCAGAAACATAAATTGCCTTACAAGACAACGGATGTAATGTAAATCAATATTTAAATGGCATAACAGTAGTAAATGTATCTGTCTCACATGTGTCCCGCAAAATCACATCTACTGTCCCGCAACAGATCTATTGCCAGGTGGTCACCCTACGTGACACCCATTTACTTGCCTAAAAAGACGGATTTATGATGTGCGTTGTTAACAGATCACACTAACATTAGGTTAGGTTATAACCTTACCCTGGAGAGAAATTTTTTTTTCAAAAGCATCCCCCTCTGCTTTTTTTATTTTCATAAATCGCACCCTGGCCATGATTATTCTACTCTGTTAATTAAAAAGCCGTTTATATGTATATCCTCTACGAGAAGCATACATGCTAGAGGCTGACATTTAGCTGAACATATGCTTGTTTCGTTATTGCACTTAGCCTGCATTTTAAAACATTTTATTTGATTGTGGCAATTAACATTTTATTTTAAAACCTTTATTTGAATATGGCAACAAAATATTGCGCTCTACAATATTTCCAACAATCAATCTCTGACAGAGACCCCATCAGCCAATCACTGTGTGCATATTTAGTAAGTAAGCTGACATCATCCATAGCAATGAGGTCAACACCGCCCTTACTCTTAGCTTAAGACTTCTCTCTATTCCTTAGTAAAATTTGTCTCAGCAGCTTTGTGAATAGGTTTTAAGAGAAAACTCTTAGCTAAAAACTTTTACTACTCTTAGTGCTAAGATAAAATGTTTTGTGAATTCGGGCCCAGGACGAGTAAGCGACAAATGCTTAAAAAGGTTTGATGTGTTGCCTCCTGTGGCAACACGTGATTTATAGCAACGCGTGCATACAGGTGCAGTAAGGTCAGTTCTTTCACAGGGACGGATTAACGCACGGGCCTACCGGGCACGTGCCCAAAGGCACTAGACCAGAGAGGGGCCCAGTCGAAATACCACTACTCCCGGAACGCGATTTCAAACGTGTCCCCTCAGATTTTTGAGGCAAGTGGATTTTGAACGCAGCTTCCAAAAGACAAAAAAATAGCAGAATAATATTTTTTATATTTGATAAACGATCACACCAGTGTGATTAGATCGTTCAGTGCGGCACATCATCAGCTGCTGAATTCAAATCTGTGTTCACTGGCTGGCGCTGAGCCAGAGACAGACGCGTTTTTAGCTACAGCACTGCGCATTATAACCAATCACACGTGATTCTGTTGAGCTTATGAGTACAATGGCCAATAAGAGGCATTCAGATGAGTCATCGCTGAAACAGCTGTGTTTTGTTCAGTGTGCTCGCTCGCTGAATTAATTCTGCTCTCTGACGATTTCTCTCATCAGAAACAAAGTGCAGATGTGCGTGCGATGTAAGCAAGATATTAATTTAACAATGTAAGCAATTTCAGTGATTAATGGGAGTTTTTGAGAGTGCTTGAATTCTGGCTAGACTAAAGTCAATGATAATGTTCTTTGATAATGTATTTTGCTCTCTTTCTATTTTGCTTCTCTTTCTACAGTAAAAGTGTTCTAATTAGTAACAATGTTTTTATTAAATTCACGTTAAATATTAAGTCCTTCGTATTAAAAATATTTTGACATGACACCCATATCTGGTACAAGTAAAAAGATGGGTTTTATGCATTATTAACTTAACAATGATTACACTAACATTAGGCTACTTGCCCATCGCCCATTGATCAACTAACATGATCTATAAAAGGTCCAAAATCCATTTACTTATATTTGAGAATCGAGACATCTCATGATGATATAATTAACACTTTTGGGGTGAAAAAAAGGAAAATGATCGGAATTTCAACTGAGGGGGGCCTTTAATCAGTCCGTGCCCAGGGCACCGCTGCGTCATAATCCATCTCTGTTCATTCACCATTGTCATCAGTTTTGTATGCAAAGTAATGCTATATTTCACTTCTACTGTTCTCTTTATTTATTAATTTTGGGTGCGTTGATAGAGTTTCATCAGTTTCATCCATCGCGTTGTTCTGTTGTCACATTTACCGGTTGCACAGCAATTTGGGAAGCACTGCCACCTACAGGTCCACTTCGCAACAGCAGCATATGAAATACCAAATTGAGCAAAATTATGATATCGTACCATTTGAAATATAGTATATACACCGGTATTTTTCCAGTAGCGGTATACCGCACATCTCTAGTTCTGAACCTCAAATTGATGGGATTTTTGTGATGGTGTTTTTGCCACGGGTCTAACAGTTAGCAGATAGCGCTTCTAGTACAGCATGTCGATGTGTTACTTATATAAAAAAAATAAAAATAAAAACCAAGGCTAGACGTGTACACATATTTTATTCAGATTTTCTGTTCTCAGAAGCACTGCTGGTGCGTGATAATTTGAGGATGTGTGAATCCAGGTTTTGTTGTTTCTCTTTATGCTGCTATTTGCACGTTAAAATAAAATATTTGTTCGTATTTTATGTCATCACAGATTCTATTTTTATTTAATTCTAATTTATTATTCTAATTTTATTAGTTAGCAGTTAATGTTCGGTTAACGAGCAGCGGTTGTTGGTTGGGAAAATTAATCGAACTGAGCATCCCTACTTGTATTACTTTTTAATGATTCACTACAGGTGCGATTTTGCCAGTACCTTCCTTCATATATGTACAGCACACAAAATGTTCATACAATCTACTGTAAGTATCCAGAAGGCTGTTCATAAAGGCTGTAGGCCTAGGGGCCGTTTACACAACATTTTCAGCCAAAAACAGGAAACTTTGAATGCGTTTTGTCTGTTTGTTTACACGACAACTGCGTTTTGGAGACTGAAAACACAATTTTGAAAATGGGTTTTTAAAGTGCAAGTTTTTGAAAATGCCACCGCTATAATTTCCATGTAAACACCCAATACGGGAATCTTTGAAAACAGTGGCGTCATGCACATGCGTAGTACATGTTAGGTATGTAGACATGCGCAGTAAGTGTCGATTTTAAAGGCAAGCACGAACAAACAGCACGCTAACTACTGGCCTGGCATACGCAATACAGCGTTTTTGGCAGATACACTATATTGCCAAAAGTATTGGGTCACACCCTTCTAATGAACAGGTTTGACTTCTTTAGTAATTTCCTTGAGTACAAATCTTAATGTTTAAGCATATAATGATATTCTAGGGAATTGTGTGCTTCTAATTTTAAAGCAACAGTTTGGACAGGACCCTTTTCTATTCTAACATGACAATGCCTCTGTGTATAAGGCAAGGTTCAAAAAGAAATGATTGATTTAGTCAGTGTGGAATAACTTGACTGGTCTGCAGAAAGCCAAGTCCTAATCCAAGCTGAACACCTCTGGTGTGACTTTAAATGCAGATCTTGAGCCAAAAACTCTTTACCAAACACCAATGACTTGTACATATGGGTACAGTCATTTTATACACTTCCCAAACTGTTGCAACAGAGATGGAAATACAATTTTTAAATACATGAATTATGCTCCCATCTTTGTTGCCACAGTTTTGGAAGTGCCTTTTTCTGTTCTAAAGAAAGGGGTGTCCCAATACGTTTGTCCATATAGTGTATGTACAAGTCATTGGTGTTTGGTAAAGAGTTTTTGGCTCAAGATCTGCATTTAAAGTCACACCAGAGGTGTTCAGCTTTGATTAGGACTTGACTTTATACAGACCAGTCAAGTTCTTCCACACTGACTAAATCAATCATTTCTTTTTGAACCTTGCCTTATACACAGAGGCATTGTCATGTTAGAATAGAAAAGGGTCCTGTCCAAACTGTTGCTTTAAAATTAGAAGCACACAATTCCCTAGAATATCATTATATGCTTAAACATTAAGATTTGTACTCATGGAAATTACTAAAGTAGTCAAACCTGTTCATTAGAAGGGGGTGACCCAATACTTTTGGCAATATAGTGTATGTGTAAACGCGAATCGTTTTGAAAACGTTGTCGTATATACGTGAAACTTTTTTTGACTACATCGTTGTCGTGTAAACGTAGCCCTAGTGTCAAGACTGACTTACTACAGGTGTGATTTTGCCAATACCTCCTTTACTGTGCGTACAGTACACAAGTATTTTATGCTACAGCCCTTGGAATCTTTGAAAAATGGGACTTACAGTAATTTTTTAAATAATTGTGTACTCCATATGAATGGAGGTATTGGCAAAATGTCACTTGTAGTATGTCAGTCTTGTATCTTGGAACTAAATTTGAAACATGAAACAAAAACAATTGGTAAATTACTGTAATTTTTCTAAAAATGTTTGTGTACTGTACATACAGTAATAGAGATCTCACCTGTAGTAAGTCAGTCTGGTCACTAGGAACACACTAACAAGGAACACACTAACCTTTTAACAAGAAAAAAAAAAAAGAAAAAAAAAAATTTGATGAATTACAGTATTTTTTTCTAAACATTTGTGACCCGGGAGCACAAAACCAGTCATAAGGGTATATTTGTAGCAATAGCCAAAAATGCATTGTATGGGTCAATTTTTCTTTTATGCCAAAAATCATCAGGATATTAAGTAACGATCATGTTCCATGAAGATATTTTGTAAATTTCCTAGCATAAATATATCAAAACTTTGATTTTTGATTAGTAATATGCATCGCGAAGAACTTAATTTGGACAACTTTAAAGGCGATTTTCTCAATATTTAGATTTTTTTTTTCTGCACCCTCAGATTCTATATTTTCAAATAGTTGTATCTTGGCCAAATACTATCCTAACAAACCATACATCAATGGAAAGCTTATTCATTCAGCTTTCAGATGATGTATAAATCTCGATTTAAAAAAAAAAAAAAGACCCTTATGACTAGTTGTCAACGGATATATCACCGTGGCCGATATATGGAATTTTTTAAATATTGGCATTGGCCGTTAAGTCTTTCCATGTGGCCGATGTTTTCCATATCGTGCATTTATGTTTCCTCTTTAAGACAAGCCACTCAGATGTGAATCCAGAACCTGACAGACAGTAAAATGACCAATTGTCATTCACTTTCTAACGTGAAGCTACGTTATGTTACATACAATAACACTCCAGCGTGCATCAATGTCTTATTGAAACAGTACCATCAGACATCAGATCCGCAGTCCAGTGGTAGCTCCGGTGGGAGACAGATGTCATATGAACGAATTCAAACAAAAATTAAACCGTGTTTACCTCACAAACGATCAAAAATCCCACGACTGGCTCTTCCTCAGATATGCGCGTTGTTTCGTGTACTTCTAAACAAGACGCTGTTTTCCGGTGGACTCAAAAGCCAGTGCACTCCAGAATGAAAGCTGGATCAACACGAGAACTCTATGGTAAGTAATAATACGTTTCAATTCCTTTATATGTTTATTCAGGAATATCCATTGTATTTGATTGCCCATGATTTGTCGCATGTAGTATACCTTTTCATATGTTCCAGTCTTATTTAATGCTGCTATATGCTGATATCCAAGCATGTAATTATCCGCCTTCAGGCTTGTATTATTTTTACAATGAAACAGACAAGCAAAACAAAACAGAGCAGAGACACAAATCTTTACTATTAACAAACTATCCCATACTATAATTAAAACAACCTGTTGCTCTGTAAACTATATATGTATTGTACATAAAATACATGGAATTACACATACTATTGACATTAATTTATGAATATTAATTTGTTCATTAATTATGAATGTTATATTTAACCTTCAGTAAGCAGCAGTAATTAATTATGTGACTGAAATATCAAATTAAACATAACAGTTTTAACTAAAATGCATTTTGTTTTTCATTCTGATAGATGGCTGGGCAGAAAACAAATCCCCTGTGGCAGTATTTTACGGAACCATCACCAGGGAAAGCAAAATGCAACATTTGCAATGAGACAGTAAAAATGGGAGCTGCAACAGGAAAGAAAAAAAAACACCACAAGCATGTGAAGTCACCTTAAATATCGCCATGCATCTGTGTATGAGGAAGCACAGAAGAAAAGAGATGCTGCTTCTAGCTCTGCCTCAGTGAGCAAAGTCCAGACAACACTCACACATATTTTTGATACTCAAAGAAAATGGCAAAACTCTGATCCCAGGTCAAAAGTTATTGTTATTAATTACAGAGATGATTGCCACAGACAATCAGCCTTTTACTGTGGTTTCAGATGTTGGCTTTCAACGGTTGTTGGCTGTGGCTGAGCCAAGATATACCCTGAAAAATGAAAAGTACTACCGCACAGACATGCTTGACAGTGTGCACAAAAAAGTAAGATAAGATCAAAACTTTGATTGCACCGGAGAATTTTGGCTCCCATTTAGCTTTCACCACAGACTGTTGGTCTGGGGATGTTGAATCTCTGATGAGTCTCACCTGTCATTTTATTGACAAGAACTGGGAAAGAAAACAAGTCATCTTGAATGTTAAGGCCATGTTCGGCTCTCATACTGGGGAATATATTAGCCAGATGTTTCTTGACATGCTCGACCAGTGGCAAATTTCAAGAGAAAGAGTAATGCTTGTGCTCAGAGATGGTGGTGCAAATGTTGTGAAAGGCATGCCACTGGCAGAAATGCCAGACTTCAGCTGTTGTGCTCATACGCTGCAACTTGTGGTGAATGATGGCATCAGCAGCCAGAGATTGGCTGGGGATATCATTGCTAAGTTGAGGACATGTGCAACACACTTCAGTCACTCTGTGCTAGCAAAGCAACATATGAGGGCCATACAAGAAGAGCTTGGCCTTCCAAGTAATGCCATAATTCAAGCTGTGCCAACACGCTGGAACTCCAATCTGCACATGCTGCAAATAATGTTGGAGCAGAAGCGTGCATTGAGTGTTTATGCAGGGGAACATAGGAAAATTTCATGCCCAACTGGAGATCAATGGGATATACCGTATTGACCCAAATATAAGACGACCCTGATTATAAGACGACCGACCCTTTTTCAAGATGTACCTTTTGGAAAAGGCTTTTTGAAAACCAAATCTTGTGTTTTATTAAGAAAAAAAAAAAAAAATTTCTTACATTATTTTAATATTGCATATTTTTTCCTATTTTAATTTTTGTTTTGAATGCATGGTAAATACTGGTAAAATGTACCAACAATCACATTTGAAAAATACACTTTTTGATATATCATAAAAATAACAGGTAGCCCATCTGAATTATGTAACAATTAGGCTATCCATTTCATAGTAGCCTAGCAAAATTTCATTATCAGTAGAAGTGAAATATTATTGTAGCCTTCAAATCTGGGTAGGCTACTGTCTTACGTTTTAAAATCACTTACAGAGAAAGTTTGTTCCCATCAGGCTAACATGACAGTCACGACTCATGCCGCTGTAAGCTTTTCTTTTTCTTTTGTTTTCACTCACGATCTTCTAACATTAACACACATTACATTACGTATTTCTTGGAACACTCGTTTTATGTGTTTTTGGCGCCACCTGTTGTTGCAGGTGTATTTTTGACATGTCAAAGTCTAGACCCTCAATATAAGACGACTGCGTTTTTTCAGATGTAGTTCCAAGAAAAAAAAAAACATTGCCTTATATTCGGGTCAATACGGTAATTTCAAATCTGGTAGAGACACTGGGTCCCACTGAAGAAGTCACCCTTGAAATGAGGAAAGCTGAAGCATCTTCCTTGTGCATTATTCCAAGCATTGCTGTGCTGAAAATGCTCCTTCAAGTAGAGGGTCCCACAACAAGAGGAATTCAAACACTGAGGCAGACAATGCTACAGAGCTTAGAAAAATGGTTTTCCAAAATGGAAGAAAAATGTTTGGTGCTGGCAACCCTGCTGGATCCTCGTTTTAAAGCCCATATGTTTACAGCAGCAGACACACTGGATAAAGCCAAACAGTGAATAGTGGAGGAACATGCCACTGCCTCAGCATAACCAGAAGCCACTTCCAGAGAGGAAGGCCAAGGACCAACAAAGCCTCCTAAACAATCAAGGAGAGAGGCAGAGGAACCCACTGGCATTGTCGATCAAATTTATGCCAACATCCTCAAAGCTCAAACGGCTCCAGAAGGGAGAGTGAACATCACAGAACTGAACCATTACCTCAGGGAGCCAGTTATTGACAGAAAGAGTGGTCTATCACTGGAATGGTGGAAACAGAATGAGTCACGACTGAGCCTCCTTGCACCATTGGCAAGGAAATATCTCTGTCGGGGCCATTTATGGGCAGTCGTGGCCTAATGGATAGAGAGTTGGGCTTGTAATCCGAAGGTCGTGGGTTCGAGTCTCGGGTCCAGCAGGGAATACCACGACTGAGGTGAGACCCTTGAGCAAGGCACCAAACCCCCAACTGCTCCCCGGGCGCCGCAGCATTGGCTGCCCACTGCTCCAGGTGTGTGTTCACTACTGTGTGTATGCACTTGGATGGGTTAAATGCAGAGCACAAATTCCAAGTATGGGTCACCATACTTGGCCACACACCACTTCCCTTTCCCCTTTCCCTATGAGAAGAAGAGCAGGCTCACTGGAGAAAATGCAGAGAAACTTTGTTTCCTGCATTACAACTTGCCATTGTTAAACTGGGACTACTAACTAAAGGGACTGGTAATGCTGTGAGCACTTTAGTCTAGGGATGTCAAAAAAAAAAATTAAATAAAAAAAATTATTCGAATATTCGTCGAATTTAAAATAAAAATCCACATTCGAATGCAAAAACGCTGCATTCAAATTTTAAATGTGCGTCAGGCAGTCTTATGTGTGACACACAAGATGCGATGACAATGTAGGTGTCATAGCAATTTAATGCTTTTTTTAGCCTATCCAGTTGAACCCACTGGATGCGGCGCTGCTCATTCAAAATATTGTGGAAAAAGAGAACATCAATGTGGAGAAGATGTTGTTTACCTCAAAACTGGGACCAAGCCGTTCACACAGAACGCATATTATCGCATTTTCTAGAGTATCATCTATCAGCGTTGCACTCGTGTCTCGCACAAGAGAGCCGCATGTTTAGAAAGCATGTAAAATTAATATAAGTTCAACATTTAAAAAACGTCTCGAGACTTCATGGTGTTTTTTTTGCATCCCACTGCATCTCATATTTTTAAATGAAAACAGTAGGCTACTCTTTGTGATTGGTTTTCAGTCCTTAGTATTACACTATACTTACATAATGCTTGTTTTTTCTAATTGTTTAAGCAACTAAGTAATTAATTATATATATGGTTTAGAAACATTATAGTCCTGTTGTTTTATTGCTTTGAAGAAACGTGCATTAGTAATATTTTGCTCAATGCGCCCTCTTGTGGCCACAGGAGAGAAGCCAAAAGCTTCTTTTTTTTCTTTTTTTTTTTTTTACCCCTAACAGAAATTATGCCTTTTAAATTCAAATACAATTCAAATTTTGATAATATTTTAGTACAAAATTCGAATTAAATTTTTCAGCCAATTTGACAGCCCTACTTTAGTCTACATTAGGGATGCTCTCCGATCAGGATTTTCGCAGCCGATACCAAGTACCGATATCTTGTCATGGTGATCAGCCGATGCCGATTCAGATGCTTCAAGCTTTATATAACATATGTAATAATGTTATATAATCACAAAAATTATTCCTTATACAGTGAACATTTTAATATTCCTTTAAAATAGTGTTTATGCATAACTTTATGTATATTAAGATACTTAATAAGACAAAATTAAATGCAAACAAAATGAATCTGATGCAACCCACAAGGCAGAGATGGGCATTCGAGTTAGTGATTCAGACTCGAGTCGCATTTTTATTGACTTCAGACTCGACCTGAAATGACTCCAGACTTGACTCGAGGAAAAGGACTCGTGAATATTTTAAAAGCAACTTGAGTCTTTTAACCTTAAATTCTTGTGCATACTTGTGTGTGTGTGTTTGCCTGATCGGGAAGTTGCAGTGACAGAAACAGTGACATTACAGATAAAGTTTGAAAGGAGTAAAGCCTGTGTTAATGCTATTGAGTACGCTAATATGGCCAAAGAAGATAAATATGTTTTATAAATAAATGTTCATTTACAAGCAGCCCACGATCAGCA
Source organism: Spinibarbus caldwelli (assembly GCA_039654775.1). Classification (NCBI taxonomy): domain Eukaryota; kingdom Metazoa; phylum Chordata; class Actinopteri; order Cypriniformes; family Cyprinidae; genus Spinibarbus; species Spinibarbus caldwelli. Next base: position 34,703,915 of record CM077230.1, on the reverse strand, counting down.
TATTATATTACCGTTACCCATTATGGCTCCGACGAGGTTTTGTTCCATCCTCCACGCGGTGCCAACTCACAAAAGACTAATTTTAGCCAAGCAGCACGGAGAGCCGCTTCAGAAACGTGCCGCAGCTGGCTGGTATAAACACTAGGGATGTGCGCTACGACTAATTTGACTGTCATTTAAACGGAAGTTTTGTATCCGACTAGTCTAAAAACTTGAAACCCCCCAAAAATGGCAAAAGAAAAAAAACTGTGCGTGTGTCTATATAACAGCCCACACTTGAAATACTTAATCTTTGAATCACACTTTCAAATCCCTCAATGAATTCTGCTAAAAATAGGTCACGATTATGCTGTATGCTTACCTCGCATTATCTTAATTTAATTTTAGGCGGTCGTTAAAAAGAAGAAAAAAAAGAGAAGAGCATACACTGTAATGTCATAAACCAGTGCATAGCTTATTTATTCAGATCAGCTGGAGCAATGCAGAAATGGAAAAAATGATTGACATTTGCTGGCTTTGGCTAGCCTCCAAGCTAACGCTATATGCCTGTATTGAATACGAGTATGCATCGCTCCAGTAGAGTTATTGTAAGCCAGTTTGACATTACACAGTTTGCACAAGCTTTTCCGTTTCCATCTCATTCAAAATAATCCCACACCTTGCTGGTCTTTCGCATTGGTCATTTAGAGCTCGCCGCAACTGACACGAAGAAAACGCATGCGAGGTCTGAGGTAAAAATGTAGTTTCCGCCCAGATACACTTTTAAAAATATTTATATATGTATTCTTTGTCAAACGTGTTATTTTAATTTGTTATTTAAAATGTTTTAAAAATGTTATAATGACGGTAATTTGAATGATAAAATCATGTTTTTTGTTTTTTTTTCTCGTCTAATCGACTATTGTTTTCAGAGTCGACTAGTAGGAGCTGTACCGTTTAGTCGACTAGACCCGCACATTCCTAATAAACACAAGCATTGACTAGAGCGGCTCCGATCAGCTCCGGTTCCCGTGGAGCCGTAACGTGCCGCAGATGTGTGCAGTGATGCACAGATCAGCTCTAACGTCACTGAATTTGCTGTTAAAAATATACCATCTATTCATCATATCATCATGCAAAAATTACTCGACATATAACAATTTTTTTCATTGTTTCTCAAAACGTCATAGCATTTCCACACCGGCGATGACATGACAGCAGCGCCAAATATGTCCCCACTCCCCACGCATCATATATGTATCATATAATTTGCGATCGGTTCGTGAGATCGGCCAAGTGTAGTGAGTACCGATCGAGTCATAAAATGTGATTATCGGCCGATACCGATCTCTGGCCGACTGTCGGAGCATCCCTAGTCTACATTTTTTTGTAAAAATAGTTGAGTTTGTGTTAACCAAAAAAGTGGACTGTGAAACAGGGCTTCTTTCAACTTCACCAAAGCATTTATTTATTGAAATACTTCATTGCATTTGTTAACATTTTGTTTGTTTAGGTGTTTCGGCATTTATTTTTGTAAATGTTGCAGCAGACTGAATAAGCTGCACAAAAATTATATTGATTGAAGTTTTGGTATTGTTTGAATTATGTTAATTTAATTATCTCATTTGCTTACATCTTGTTTAGGTTTTCTAAATATTTTTTGTAGATGTTTCAGCAACAAGAAGGAAAGGCGGCACTAAACCTTGTTCATTTAAGTATTACCTCTGTTTACATTTTAACTGTTTAAGTTTAAGCAATAAATATTTCTTTCTTTTTGTAGATGTTTCAGCAAAAGAAAAGGAAAGGCTGCAACTAAATGCTACCTCAATTGTTTAATTTTTTTTTTTTTTTAATTTAGGTTTTAATAAATATTTATGCAAAATAAATGCCAATTTAGTTTCACCAATTTTGTGGTCCTTGGTCACATTTATGCACTGTACGTACAGTAAACGAGGTTTCAGCAAAATTTCACTTGTCATAAGTCAGTCTTCTAACCAGTGGCGGCTCCAGGATTTTTTTGTTGGGGGTGCTAAGGGGGGGGGCTTAACAGTTCAGAGGGAGTGCTAAAAAACTAATTAAATTCAGAGAAAGTAATGAACGCCTAAACTTTAGCTATCAGATTTTTATGTACAGCAGCTTCGAAAAAGGCATATTGTACTTTTTTTGTGGCATTAAACTTCTCATATGCCACTGTAATTAGTAATATACCAATGCCAATTGCCAAATATGACACTTACAAACTAATATAATTTATGAACGAATATAGAAAAGAGAGAAAGTTCAGGATTTTTTTCTTTTTTCAATTCAATAAAAACAACTTTTTTTTTCTTTTTTTTTTTTTTACAATTCATAAAACTATTTCCACACGGGCACACATTGCCAGTGATAACCTCCCCGTGCTGATTTGCATGGTATCATGTGTTGATGATATAGCCAGAGATAAGCATCAAAAATTGGCAATATTAAGAGGATTTAGCATTTCTAATTAATGTAGGCCTGTTACATTCTTATTATTATGCCTATTATTATTAGATTACTTCTATTAGTAAATTACATGAAATTATTGCCCTGCAATAATTTAAAAATAAACATTAAAAACCTAAAAAATATGCCTAATATGTGGCCTATAAACAGTTGATATTATGGGGGAGGGGTCAAGCAACTCTATAGAGAACACTATAGAGAAAGTGAACATTGAAATTATTGCCCTGCAATAATTTCATAGCGCATAACCGCAGGATGCGCTGTGAGGATAATAAAGTAGGCTATTAGCTTACTCCTCATTGAAAATGTTTTTAAAAAGATTTTTTAAAACAGGTCTATTAATTTATACAATTAATTACAGGACTATAATTAAAATTATTAACACTGCAGTCATCAATAACAATTCAGAGCAGCTTTATTTCAGGCACTGATTTTCAAAAACAACCTGTTTAACGCGAAATAAGTTTCTTCTCATGTTTTCACTATACGAGCCACAAAAGAAATATTACGGAAATAATTTAAGACAGTTATATACCATTATCAGCATATGTTAGAGTAGATTCGTCTCTCGTTGTCTCAGAGAGAATATGCGGCATTAATGCAACGTTAGCCATCAGTTTTTTTTTACTTTCACTTTCTCTATAGTGTTCTCTATAGAGTTGCTTGACCCCTCCCCCATAATATCAACTGTTTATAGGCCACATATTAGGCATATTTTTTAGGTTTTTAATGTTTATTTTTCAATGTTAATGAGAGTGACACCGAGAGTTAAAAAACAGGAAAATCATTTGGAAATCCTTGGGGGGGGGCTGTGTTGGGGCGAAGCAAGTTTTTGATGGGGCCCTAGCGCCGCCACTGCTTCTAACTGCAAATATACTACAACCTTTGCAACATGAAGAAAAAAAAAAAAAAACCTTGGGAGCATACAGTAATTATTTATGAAAATAATTGTTTACTGTGTGTATATATGAAGGAAGGTATTGGCAAAATCTCACATGTAGTAAGACAGTCTTGCCACAACCTTTAGAACATAAAAAAAAAAAAAAATATTGGTAAATTACTGTGATTTTTCATAAGATATTTGTGTGCTGTACATTAGGGCTGTCAAAAAAAATTGAATTTTGAATATTCGTCGAATTAAAAAAAAAAAAAAAAAAATCCACATTTTTGCATTCGAATTTTAGGTCTGCGTCAGCCGTCAGGCAGCCTTATCAGTGGCGCACGAAATGCGACGACGATGTAAGTGTCATTGCATTTTAATGCTTTTGTTAGCCTATCCAGTTGAACCCACTAGATGCAGCGCAGCTACGTTGTTCATTCAATATATTGTGGAAAATGAGAGCATCGGTGTGGAGATGATGTTGTTTACGGCGAAAGTGAAACCAAGCCGTTCACACAGAACGCATATTTACCACATTTTCTATAGGGACATCTATCAGCGTTGCACTCGTGTCTCGCACAAGAGAGTCACATGTTTGGAAAGCCGCATGTTTAGAAAGCCATGTAAAATTAATGTAAGTTCATCTTTTAAAAAACATGTCTCAAGACATTATGGTGGTTTTTCTGTTTCTCATGTTTTTAAATGAAGAAAGTAGCCTACTCTTTGTGATTGGTTTTCGGGCCTTTGTATTAAACTATACATACATGCATGGTGCTGTTTTAATTTCTAATTTTTTAAGCAACTTTATTAATTATATATGGTTTATGAACATTATTTTAAACATTATGCACTATTTTTTCAAAGATAGTCGTGTTATTTTATTGCGCTTTGAAGAAACGTGCATAATATTTTGCTCGATGCGCCCTCTTGTGGCCTCAGGAGAGAAGTCAAAAGCCCCCCCCTCCCCCACACAACTGAAATTATGCCTTTTAAATTCGAATATAATTCGAATTTAGTTTTTCAGTCATTTTGACAGCCCTACTGTACATATATTAAGAGAGATATTGGCAAAACCGCACCTGTAGTAAGTCAGTCTGGTCACTAGAAACATACTGCAACATTTGAAACATGGTGCATAACTGTATTTTCATTCTAATTTGCCAAATCATCTTTGTATGTAACTAATTATCCGTTTGTTTGTGAGGTATTTGAAAAAAAAAAAAAACGGAAAATGAAAGTTTGAAGCCAATGTTTTATCTGGTTAATTTTGATGGTGCAAACTGAACAAAGAACTGCAAACCGTTACACGGACCGAATTCCTCACAGATCGTATTTTGACTTTTGATCAAGTGACATTCAAAAACAATACCATTATTGCTCCAAATAATCTAAATAATCAAATACACGAACATAAACTCACACACAAAATCACAGGTCTTAAATGTATTCAGCATTAGTTCCTCACATTGTTGTTGTCTGCTAGGCTGAATGTTTATTTCAGCCAGAAAAGACGCAGAAATAGCGCTGAACTAGATGAAAACGATACGGAATGACTCCGTAAAATGTAGCTTTAACAAACTGTTTTTATAATTGTACAGTTATATGAAGTGAACTGATTGTCTTACCTCAGGAGACGCGACACTGTCTGATAACACTGCTGGTGGTCTTCTTCTTCTTCTTCTTGTTTTAGGTCGGATCGACCGCATATGAGTGCATTAGCGCCACCTATCGACGAGTGGACCTTTGACACTAGTGTGTGACACCTGGTTGTGTTGTTTTGATCCTGATTTATATGGGACAGTCCTTTTATTGCTCAACACATTACTGTGACACGTTTCATATGTGATTTCAGTCACGTTCATGATGAAAGAAATTCATGTGAAAATTAGAAAAGCTCTAGAAAAAGTACATAATAAATTGATTAGGGGTTTTGTTGTCCACACGTGATCGCATGGAAAACTGTCACCATTGTTGAGGTTCATACGCTGAATCTTGATATCTGTGTGAGTCTACATGAACCCATCCAAATTATTTCTGCATAATGACTTAGAAACATTCAAAATATTAAACTAGGACAAAATTTCATGCAGTGGTATTCAAGGGCTGCTACAATGTGAAACAAGTAAAACTAAATAATGTCCTCAGAAATCAAAGTTTGGTAGAGATCAGAGAATCAGGGGCTAATGAGCAAATTCTCAGGGGCACTGCACTGGCAGCCCGTAAAGGGCCAGTGCAGGCTTGTTATAGACCTATAGACGCACTAAGTAATTTTCCCTCCTAAATATTTCCCTTCTCTCGCTGCTTCACACTCCAGTCCAGCGGGTGGTGCTAAAACACATGCGTTTGTTTGCCAAACACCATTAAACCCCAGAGGAAGAAGATTAGTTTCACCAAACCCCGCGTTCCATTCAGAAGGGCTCATCCCTATGCCCTAATCCCTTCAAAGGGGTTTACCCTCCGGAGTGAGAGCTTCGCAGGGTTGAAGGGTGTAGGGGACCAAACAACTGTTTCTTGAAGTGCCCTTCTGAGTCATCATACAGAAGCGCCGTCATCATGCAAAGAATCTGTGCAAAGGATCATGGGAGCCCGAAGTGTCCATCAGTTGTACCCTTCGAAATCCTTCATTCCGAAGGGCCCTTTGAAGTGGCTAGTTTTGAGCACTTCGGTTTGGAACGACCCTTCAATATGGCGGCCATGATTGTTTTCACTCCAAGGTGCCCTTCGGAGGGCGATATATCCTGTTTGGAACGCACCGAAAGTCTCTTTAAGACAAGTCCCTTTGCCATCTTTGAAATGCCTCTTGGGCATGCAAGCGCAGCTCCTATCTCTTTGAATGGGGAAACATCAAATTCTCCTAAACTGTTCACTAAGCTTACTGTTAAAATATATCATGCCAGATGTTTCTGTGAGTTTTGCCTCTATGCAATCCCTCCTTTCTTCTCACTCTTTTTCTTCTGATCGCTCCCATACGTGTTTTTCCCCATTCTCTCTCTGTCTTACTCCCTCCTCCCGTCTGTGCTTTCTCTCTCTCTTCTGTTTGACTGTATCTCTCTTATCCTCACATATATACATCTTAAATGGAGTTCAAATGTTCAACTGAGGAGGGGGGCCTCCTAACTCGGAGGTGACTGAGTTTAGGCTGTACTATTGACACTTGGCATAAAGATGTAGTTCTCTCCGTCCAAGTGTATCCCTAATATGTCCAGAACTTCCTTGCCAGACTTCCATTTTATATAATGTATATTTCTTGGCCTGAGTACCACACAGATGTGGTGTATAATTCTCATTGGATGTATCACTGCACCACCCCTAGCAATGAGACTATATAATGTATGGATGTAACAATAAACTTGAAAGAAGTTTGTGAAAAGACAATTGGCGTCTTGTTCATAATTCTTTCCATGGGCCCATGTCTTCATGAATGCAAGGACTGAGAATAGTCGGACGGCATCGAAAGATAAAGAGCTAAAAACATTCTTAACACTTACGATTAAATTTCATATTTGAAATCAACAAAGAAATCTGAAAACAACTGTATCATAAATGTTGTTTCTTTTGCTCAAATAGCATTATAAAAAGCTTATTTTTCAGGCTAGATCAGCCAGTGCGCATACGCAGTCCTAAGCGCACGTCACAGAACGCTGACTGTTTCTATAGCAACCAGGACTTCTAACGGCAGCTGCAGTGACGCGCTGACTGTAGCGATTAGGGATTGGCTCTTTCAATCAGAAGGCGGGGCTTCCTGCGGTTGCTCGGCCATATTGAGCGTTGCATTTTTCCCCATTCAAAACTATACGAGTGACATGTCTTGGGTATTCTATAGTCTTTGGTTTCACCACGCTCTCTAGCTGTGTCCCAATGTTGACTTCGCAGACTCTGGAGGGCGCATTTTAAGTGGGAATGCGTCACAGTGGGCTGTCCCAAACTGAAGTTCGTGGACTCCAAGGGGCGTATTTGAAGTGCGATTGTGTCACAGCGTCACGACGCAAGCTGTCCGAATTCAGAATGCGCCCTCCGAAGACCACATTCTAAGGCCGATTGCGTCACCGCGATGGACACTTCGCACCCTACCATATCCCAGAATTCATAGTGCGCACGACGACGGCGGATGAGAGTTCTGTGGGGGAATTCACATTGAAATGTAAGTATTGTGTTTTTACTCAAATACCTAGCAAAACAAGGTATTTGACGGTTGGTGGCGATAAATGTCAAAGGTGAACAATTCAAAACACCATTATACTAGCAAAATCTAAAAGTTGTTAGATGCTTATTTTGTTATGACTTCATCACCATCAAGATAGGGAGATCTCACCTGATCTCATTCCATCTTGCCTCAACAACTGTGCTTTACAAACACACAGTTACAGCAGCCAAAAAAAAAGCTTACGAGAAGTATGAGGACCAAGATCCCAACTAAAGCAAACACTGCCCACCACAATGGTGACTTCAAATGAAATAAACCAAAATCTAAACCTCAATTAATTATAAATTAGAGCTCCTGTAGACATCTGACAGAAATAAAGTCAGTCTGGTTAGTAATGAGTGAAGCTGGTAATGCTTCATGTGGAGTTGTTAAATCATGCTTTGCTGAGATCTTCAGAGATTTAATGTGTTGGACTTGCAGTTGATTTTACCAAATGCTTAATCATCAGTTATATGATCATTTAATTTGATCATTCATCTCATGAACTTCAACACTACTTTAGTGTTTCTTTTAACATTGTGTGCAGTGTTCAACGAGGATTTTGCTGTGTATGTTGTACATAGCATCTGTCCAAACAGAGTTCTGTACCTATAAATGTCTGTACCTGTATTTAATGTCTGTGGCTAAGAGCAGCATAAGTGGCTCAGTGGGAAATGCTGTCTCTTTACAGCAAGAGGATCTCTGATTCCAATCCCAGCTAAACCAGAAAGTCTATTCCTCACAATCTAAAGAAGCGTGAATTCCAGATGCTTAATTGTCTAAATGTGTAGCTGTGTGGTTTACTGCCTTTTGATGGATCGGTGGCTGTTTTTTTTTTTGTTTTTTTTTTGGCTTTTCAATGGCTCAGTTTTGGGGTTTCTAGTTAAAAACTGGTCTCTATATGGTTTACTGAAGGCTGAGATTGGGCAGCACTATTAACACTTGTTCTGGCTCAGTTCAGGGCTGGTTATAATTTACTATTTGGCTGAGATTTGGCCCAGTTATGGCTCATGTGTGGCTCATGTCTGTATTCCAGATCTGGGTCACACAAGGGCCGTAATTCATTGCTGCATGTGGGCCGAGTGTAACTGCGTGTTTGGCCCAGAGCTGGGCCAGGTGACAATTGCTATGTGGGCAACCGCATTCAGGACACTAGAGCGACAGAATCAAAAATGGGGTCATAACACCGGGAAGTTTTATCAGTTGACAGCCTGTTTTTAAATAAATGAGGCTTATATATACATACATATAATAATAGAATGCTCTATGAACGCAACTCTATGAAGTGAAGTGATGTTGCCATACTAGCTCTAGAGTCTTGTTTGTGTTAAACATGGCAGAAAAACAGTCTTAAGCAGGGATAACTGCAGACTCGCACAATGGGCGTAGCTAAAGGTGCGACGCGTCGATGCATTCCATGCTAATCAACGTATTTTTTTTTTTATAATCGACATAATCGATGACGTCGACGAATCGCTGCAGCCCTATTTAGAGCTATGATAAAGTAATTGGTAGAAGAAATATTGAGATACTTAAGTAAACTACTTGTAGGAACTACTAATACCACACTGGGGAAAAACTACTAGTCATATTTAAAACCTTAGTTAAAGGGATAGTTCAACCAAAAATGAAAATTCCAAACCTGGAACAACTTGAGGGTGAGTAAATGGTTACAGAATTTTCATTTTTGGGCAAACTATCCTCTAATTAAAAGTATTATCTTGCATACTCTAATAAGGTATTGAGAGTAAAAGTAAAGGTATAGGCCTACAGTATTGTTCTGAAAAAGAATTCGTCAGGATGGTTTTGCATTAATATTACTGCTGCACTACTGTGTATGTTGCATTTTACTTCTGAATATGTTCAAGGTTGTTAAATTTAAAGTTGCCTACTTCATATACTGTTGGGTTTAATCTACAACAATGCATCATGTTGTAAAAGACCATATTTTTGTAGTGTTGCTGTCCAGTGAGAAAAAGAAGAAAACTTAGTACTTCATATTTGTACGAGAATACTTAACAAATGTACTTCCTTGCAGTCCACCGCTGATTATTTTGAAAATGAAAGCAACAACATTTTGTCAGAATATTAACAAATTGATGCTATCAGAGGCTGCATCTGAAGGACTCGGACCGGTCATACAGAGCACTGGTCAGCTGTCATAGCTGCCGGTGAACATTGAGCTGTTCAATGCCCTATTTATTTATTTATTTATTTATTTTTCACCGTTTTATTTTTATGCTTAACTGCCTAAAAAAATCTGGGTTGCAAACCTGTCTACATATGCATGGTCAAGACAATGAACTATATAAAATCGCACCTTTGTAAGATATCAGTCAGCATTTGAACTGCTATGTGTGTGTGTGTGTGTGTGTGTGTATGTGTATTTTGTAGTTTTTTCATTATTCAAGTAATCTCCAAGCAATACCTGCATTTAAAGTTGTAATCCGGCAATTAAGGACGCAGCAAAGCAATGCAACTTACCTGGCCTCGGTCTTGGCTAAGCCTGAGGTACATCACCGTCTCCTCCATTATGACGTAAAACAAAAACAATAATGATCAATTCTGGCTCCACCTGTCCTGTCAGGAGGGCAGCTCTCCTCTCGCACCATTGCTATGCGACAGGAGCAGTAATCGGGAACACCTGGCGGCGGAATTAGAAATCCTGCAAAGGCGGAGCATCTCAAGCACTTCGGAGGGTCCTTCGTGCACTTAGGAGGCGTGGCCTTCAAAGTCCATGCACTCCAAATTGTGTACGCTCAACATTGGGACACAGCTTCTGTTGTTTTGTCGTGATGCTGCCTTAATACAAACTGTTAGAAATGCACTTTCTGTAAATATAAAAATACAGTTTTTGAATCAGGTCAGTAAATACATGTAATGTTCTCATCCTCATAGTCGTGGTTTGGAGCAGGAATATCTGGAGGAGTATCATCTGTTAAGATGGTGTTTGTTAAAGAGGAGAGTGAACCAGAACCCTGGAGAATAAAACACGAGGAACAAGGAGGTTGGTGTGTATTCCTCATTCATCTTTAATGAGTTTGTGGTACATTAAGCTATGCAGGGTGTCTGCAGTCTGTAGCGTCTGCTTAGGATCATTGATGGCTGTTTACACTTTATGCCTTAAGAGACCCTTTTAGCCTTTTGACATTTGCATATAAATTACAAATCTGGCCTCACCGTTTACATTTATATGGGTGCTAAATTGCCGATGGTTTTTCCCCACTATCAAAAAGATGCTAAGCAGGTCACCTCTATGGTGTCCCTATCAAACTTCAAACACATTCCAAAGAGGAGGGAATGACCCCCGTGCCAGGCACCAGACCAGTTGTCTGTCTCCACAATTTCCAATACACATCACACACACACACACACACACACACACACACACCCCTAAAGATATTTTCTTTATTTAGGCCATAATTAAGCAGTTATAAATGTATCTGCTATATGCATGTGTTGTATGTATATTCCCCTATTATATTAACCTAGTTAAAACCCTTTACTTGTATTAGTTAGACTTTAAATGCCTATATTCAAGTGTATGAGTGTATCTCTGCTTTAATATCATCTGGAGGTTACTTTCTTGGTATCAAAATGATCTTCTCTTTATTTCTCACACAATGGTGTACACTATGTGATCGTGAAATGCATCAAACAATTCTTACTATGTTTTGAATTAAAACTGCATCAACTTTCAGACTAGCAATAAAAATGCAAATGGGCCATAAACGGAGACAAAGAAGGTTTCTCCCGCTCAAAATGCATGCCTCTGATTGGCCCCTCCACCCACAAAATGGGTGCGGCTATGAACTATAAAAAGTTCCGAACTCAGACTAATCGACGCTCAAAAAAACTCTTCTTCTTGAGATGGACACGCTCCAAAAACTCTCCTCTTGAGTGCCCTTCATTCTGTATATATGTGTTTTGCTTAATTTAGTTGTATGTTAGCTATAGTTACATTTATTAAATCTTTTATATTCACAAATTGATTGTCTCTGTGTGCTGCTCACAATTCGAGGTCACTGAATGTTGCTCCTTGCTACATGCTAAACTACTGCTAGTACTGTATAAGTAGGAAGGCTATTGTTCCTTGGCCCGAAAAATAATCTTTCCTAGAATTGATAAATAATTATATTGTCTGCTCGGTGGACGGACAGATCAAATAATTGTTATATTGATTCTGCTACAATTAATTCTAATATCTAATCTAAATATTTATTATTAATTATAACCAGTTATGATTAATTATAAATATTCACCTTTCAAGCTAATTTGCTACAAGTCCCTTAATGTAAAAATATGACCTTAACTGTCATTAAAAAGTCTTACATTTACATTATCTTCTTGGTGTCAGTTCAGTCACATTTCCACAAGAACTCTGAAACGTGGATGTAAGTTTCGGCCATCATTCAGACATGGTCCACTGCACTGCATCATAATCATAGTTAATGTGATGAAGGTTACTTTACAGTGTCTACATGACTATTACATCCATACGTCTCTCCAGAACAGGCTTGAGTGGGGAATATGGGTGTGGAGAATCACAGCCCAGTACAGGCCCGGCTCCAGATAGGAGATGAAGGGTGGGCCAAGTGATATCCCTGGTGGGCCAGGGAGAGATATATATATATATATATATATATATATATATATATATATATATATATATACACTAACTAATAACTTTTTAGTTTCTTATTTAGAGTATAATTTATATATATATATATATATATATATATATATATATAAAATTGTACTCTAAATAAGAAACTAAAACTTCCAGTAGGTGGCAGTAAATGTCTCAATAAGTAAGTTACTGAGTTATTCATTGGATTCTTTCAAATGGCTGATTCATTCAGGAATTAAGTAAATGGCTCAGTAGGGTCTCTTTATGAACGCGCTATTAAATCATCATTGGTTCTCCCGACTTGTTCCAAACGGATTCACTCAGAAACTAATCATTGCTGTGTTGCTCAGAGACGCACAGCTGTTCTTATGTGGCTTTATAGGTAATATTGTCCTTGGCAAGACAGACAATAGTGTCTAAAATATAACACAATATTAAGTTGTTAACAGTTACGCTATTTATTGAACTGTTGTAAATTTAGTATCACATTTTCGCTTGTGCTATTTGGGACACAAACAGCATTGTGTGATATTGCACTCTTTGAAATTGTGTGAAATTGCTACATATGATGTAAATATGAAGCAAAAACTCATGCAGGGATATTTTTATGCCATTTTTCTTTTTTAGTCGCACATAACGTCATTCTATAGGTTACATCACGCAGTGAGTTGTTGTCCTGCTTTATGTTCGTCAGCAATCAATGAAATGTACGATGACCTATAGGCCTGGATACGTATGTTTGTGTCAGGTGCGTTAATTGCTTTAAAATATTTCAATTGCGTTATTTTTCGATAACTAATTAAATAGATCAATACATATTTGATTAGATTATTCCTTAATTTTTGATAGGACAGTGGAGACATGACAGGAAAACATAGGCAGAGAGAGAGGGGAGCGAAATCGAATTCAGGTCGCCGAAGACACAGTCGACGCGCTGATGACAAGGCCATCAGCACCGACTGCATTTTTAATTTCTACTTTCTTTGTTCTTACTTTTGCTTATGTATGTATGTATGTTTTTTTTATTATTATTATTATTTTATTTTTTTAAACCCTATAACAGATCTTACAAGATCAATTTAGTAACATTAGATTTGATTTTAAAAAGGGCCAGGTCTTGTAAAAGAACTATTTACATCACTATAGGCTAATATTTACAACATTTACTTTTATTTATTTTGTGTGTGTGTGTGTGTGTGTGTGTGTGTGTGTGTGTGTGTGTGTGTGTGTGAAAACTGTCACAAACTCAGAATGTTATTTTTTCCCTGAAATTCTAATTTTCTTAAAAAGGATTTTTTTTTTTTTACCTTGCTTTTATGTATGTTTTATGTTAACTATGTTATGTATTTACAGTCTTTTTTAACCCCATGACAGATCCTGTATCTATTTAGTAACTTTAGATTTGATGAAAACAGGGCAAGTCTTGAAAAATTACAGCATTAGCTTTCTGTTCGTTTTAGAGAATTCTGTCTCATCCATGTCCAGTTCATGTGTTATTGCTTTTTCATGAGCTAAAAGTACAAGGTTTTTTTTCCTCTCGTGAAGCATTGTTCGGCGGAATGGTGTCAAAATTCTTGGCAGAGTAGAGAATGAGCTCTCACATGAAGCAGTAGAGGCACCCATAACCACTGCAGATACATATAATTTATGAAGACCAGCAAATGCTTCTTTGTATTCCTGCAGAAGTTTGCAAACAGCAGAACAGTCGGCATCAGTTGGAAGCTTTTTGGAGAGCATTGGTCTGGCAACAAGAATTTCATTCTGGAGTTCATTTTTTGCAACCCCTGCAAGACTACAGAGAGGCTCAAGCAACTGAATGTCAAGAAATTTGTTGGATTTTGGCATCAAACATGAGAAGGCTTTCCATCTCTGATACAGCTGTATCTCGTATGTTCAACATCTGTCGCCTTAGAGCTTCAGTGGCACGTTCAGAGCCTGACAGCCCTTCTTGCCCTAAAGGTGAAAAAATGACAGAGTCAGCATAGGAGGGATTGACAGTCCTTAGACGTTTTGGTGAGGGCTCAACAGTAGTCATGCCTGTGCAGTACTGCTGCAATTCACTGTCATTTTCCCTGAGGTTCCGCAGTGCACCAAGACATCCCTGCACAACTTCAGCTGCACTGCACAAATTAACATGCTGAGACTGTAGGATGGCATTTGCTGGTTTTAAAATGGTGAGAAGATGTATCAGAAATTTGCCAACTTCAAAAAAGTGGCATCGCTTCAGCTGAGAGAGAAGGCCAGAGGCTTCTTTTGCAAGGTCAACTGATGCATTGTCATCATTGGAAAACTTCGAAAGAATGTCAAGAATGACTTCCTCATTCTCCACAACACATTTTGTGACTTCATAGTGACTTGTCCAACGGATTTCCAATAGTCTCTTGATATAAGGGCAACTGTATCTCTGACTGACAAAATGATGTCTGAAACAAGAGTACAGGGAGCCTGACAAGTCAAAGAATCTTTTGGCACAAGGTTCACTTTGAATTGCATGTATGATTGAGAGGTGAAGCTGGTGGTTATAGCAGTGGATGTAAGGGATATGTCTGCCCAACCTTTGTTGCAATAAAGCCTGAACACCACCCCTCACCCCACTCATCACCGATGCTCCATCATAACACTGGCTCAGTATATTGTCAGCACTGAATCCTGTTTCAGACAAGTGTTGCAATATTTCAGTGGTGATGTAATCTGCATTAAGCTGCTGAAGTTCTAACAAGCCAATGAGATGTTCCTCTGGCACACCATTGCGCACAAAGCAAATTACAACAGACAAATTTTCAATGTTGCACCGATCCCTTGTGCCATCACTTTTTAAACAGAATGCAGCTGAATCAGCAGTGTCATATTTCTGTTTTATTTTTTTCAGAACCATGGATGCCAACATTTCAATCACTTCATTCTGGATGGTTTTGGAAGTGTACTTGGCATTTTGTGGGATATGTGATGTAATGTCAGCAAGGTATTTATCTTTTTCCATCGTGTATTTAAACAACTTGGCAAAAAGCCCAGCAGCTATGCAGTCCTCCTCACTGTCAAATGTTTCCCGATTCCCACGTAGTGGAAGCTCATTGACCGCTAAAAACTTAACAACACCTGCCATGCTTTTTATGTAATAGTGATTCTTCTCTATCTGTTGGGGGCCGAGCAAACTTGCTACAGTCTCCCCGGACACTTGTCGGCGGCAAAACTCGGTCCATGCGGCATCCAATCACATTGCTGCCTGCATCACTCCACAAGCTGTTAACCAAATTCATGTCTATTTTTTCATTGATGGATGACGTGGATGCACTCATGTCAGGTAAATGGATTTTCCTGCTAGAAATGTAATGTTCCCAGAGCATTCTCTAGAGCGTGTCAATGGTGTTCCCAGAACGTTTACCGAGATGGTCATGATGTGGAGCTCTTTAAAGGGTTGGGGGATGTTATTTGGAGAACCTTCAGGGATTAACACTGCTCAGAGTGTGTTTGGTCGCACAATACAGAGTGTTAAAGTAACACTGAAGCAGAGTTGAACTTAATGAGAATGTTAACAAGCAGAATTACTGAAGGAAAGAGAAACAGAAAAACAGAGAGAAACGAACAGAACCACAACTACAACTGACTTAGTCACAGACTTAGAGGAAATCAACTAAAATAAAACACATTAAATATCTCAAGGATTAAACAACTCCACAAACAGCATCACCAGCTTGACATTACTAACCAGTTTGACTTTATTTCTGTCATAGAAAAGTGCTTAATGAGAATTAACAGAGGTTTAGATGCATTTCATTTCACAAAACGTCACCATCACCATCAATATGGTCAGTGTTTGCTTTATTTGGGCTCTTGACCCTTAAATTTCAAAATTATGATTTTTTTTTATTTTATAGCTGTAGTTTTGTGTTTACAAATCACATTAGCAAAGAAAACTTTGAGAAATATGATGCTGGAAGCAATCACCGTGTAGCAGCTTAATTTATTGACTATTGCATTTTACACTGCTGAAAAAAAGCTTAGCTTGAAGTGTTTCTGCAGATTGAATTTTAACAGTGTTTGGACAATTAAAACAATTGTGCACAGCAAGCTTTTATTAATGGCACATATTGACATGAAGAATCTGCATATGAATCTCAACAATGGTGACAATCAAAAAATATTCATATAAACATCTTTGAACATCTAAAAGCAAGCTACTATAAAGTCACATCAAAAATAACAACAAAGCAAATAATAAGAATAAAATAAAATACCAAGACAATTCAGGTGCATAATTTATTCATGTTGCAATGCATTCTGGGAGCCATGAATGAGTTTTGATTGGTGCACCCAGAATACACTGCAGCATGAAGCTTTTTGTTTATTGTCACCATCATTGAGATTCATATGCTGATTCTTGATGAATGTTTGTATCTAGTTTGCACAGATGTTCAAATTGCTTTGTCGACCTAATTTTTTTTATATATTATTAAATCCAACAAACGTGATTAAAACATAACCACAGATTTAAACAATCTTTTTTTTTCTTTTTTTTTTTAAACAGAGCCAAAAACAACTGATCATGTATTTTTCTGGCTTTTTTTTTTTTTGTCATAGTTTTATAAACACACATTTACAACAGTCACAGAAAAGTAATGTTATAAAGTCAGGGGTCAAGAGCCCAACTAAAGCAAACACTGACCACAGTGATGGTTTCAAGTCACAAGCAAGTCTTCAAGTCATATCTCAAGTCCTCAAAGAGTTAAAGTTAATGAGATAATTAAGTGACTAATTAAATGATGATTGTGCATTAGTGTTGAACACCTGCTGTTACTGAGAATTACAGATGATCAGATGTTGATGTTTTATTGGTTAAAATGATGCCACCATCATGGAAAGTAGTGTTTGCTTTAGTTGGACTCTTCACCCTTGACTTCCTTTATTAGATGTCTTTTTGTAATGATGCGTGTTGTGTTGTAAATCAGAGATATCAGAGCTAGACAGGTTATAAAAGTTATTAGCTGTTTTTATATGATGATAGTCATCATCAGTTGACGTGGTTACAATGAAAATAACTTTTATTTCATTTATGTGTTTAGGTTTTTCATAACCAATCCTGCAAAACCACAGCATCCAAAAAAAGTGATGCTCTTACAGTTATATTGAATGAATTTTAAATCTATGTAATGCACATAAAAAATTGAACTCCTGTTCTAGATAGACACATACAGACATCAAGAACCAGCATATGAATCTCAAAAATGGTGACAATCAACAAAATGCGTCATGCTGCAATTCATGCTGGGTAACGCCATAGTAAAAACTCCCATCATGCTCTGCAGTATGACAATTTATTGTCACCACTGGTGAGGATCATATGATAATTTTTTTTAGATTCCTGTCTAAAATTCTGAGCCAATAAGTTCTTTTTTTCCTCTCCCCAATATTGAAGTGTTATGGTGGCATTTGTTTCATAGTACTTTTTTTTTGCAGTTCAATAATACCTGAATGTCACTCAAAAAACCAAAAAGAGAGACCACTTCATTATGTTCATTCATCATGAGTTTCAAGTAGAAAGCATAAATTAATCTGCTAAGGTTTGATTCAACAATGCACAAATGTTTGCTGTGAAGCAAATTATTTTGAATTGCTAAAAGAGTCAAGAGACCAACTAAAGCAAACCTTGACCACAATTATGGTGTCATTGTGTGTGTGTTTTTTTCAGTTGATTCCATCCAAGGCTGTTGCCGAAGTCAGTTGCAGTTCTTGTGTTTCTCTTTTCTTCAGCGATGTTGATTTTTTAAAAGCAGGTGTTCATCACTAATGCACAATCATCATTTAATTAGTCACTTAATTATCTCATTAACTTTAACTCTTTGAGGACTTGGGATAGGACTTGAAGACTTGCTTGTGACTTGAAAGTCCCACCTCTGCCTCATACTGACAATGTCATTTGCACACAGCACTTTCTGTATTGCTGCTACATGACAACCATGTACAACCTGTTTGCACATTCCTCTCTTGTACATTCTGTGGTGGCTTCTGCCGCTGTTATGAAGAATCACTCTCAAAGTCTTGGGGTTTTGATGCCAGAAGATAGACTTTATTACAAGAACAAAGCCGAGAAGTTTTCTGCAGAAAAAATCTCCACAATGCTTTTGTGCTGTCTCTTTTATACAGTTTTTCCTTTAAGGCGTGTTCCATACATTTCATAGAATTTTCCTTATACATACAATCTGATTCCTCCCTAGAGAGAAGGGGCTCCAAGACGTGTTATGGTATAGAAAGAAAGCCCCCCTATATTCTTCCAGATGTTTCCTGTCTGCTGGTTCAGCCACGTAGGCAATTTTTACTCAGTGGCCTCAGCCACGTAGGCACTTTTTACCCAGTGGCCTACAAGTATAATGGAAGATTAAATAGATATATTAAAGGCAAGATTCACCCTGATTATACTTGATTAATTCATGCTTTGACTAATAAAACTCTTCTTCATTTCCCCCTCTGAGACTTTAAGTCTCACATTTGCTTATGTCTATCCAGAGTGCTACTTCATAATTCAGTCTGTTCAGTTAACACTACCTAGTGACTAAACAAGTCACACAGTCTTATCACCAATGACTAGATGATGCAGCAGCACTCTGGAGGAGCATCAGAACCAAAAAGTCTTCCTCTAATTTGAGAAAGTAAAAAGATCCTGTCTCCTTAACCCCTTATTTAAGATAAAACCATGTTATAAGCCTGAGCGTGCATTTGGTTCAGCGCTTGCCTGTGGTTATCACAGTTACACTCTTAAAACAGATGTGTTAAAAACAACACAACCTGTATTATATTTTAACACACCTGTGTGTCTAGTTAAGTACAACACATTTTGTGTTAATTTCAACTCAACCAGTGTGTTATTCTTCTTAACACAGGTTGATATTCTTCAAATATTTTAATAGTGCACCTTTAAGAATAGCACATCTATGACACAAATTGTGTTATGACACATTAGTGTGTTAAGAAAACAGATGTGTTAAAAACAACACAACCTGTGTTATATTTTAACACACCTGTGTGTCTAGTTAAGGACAACACATTTTGTGTTAATTCAATTTTAACACAACCAGTGTGTTATTCTTCTTAACACAGGCAGTGTGTTAAAATATTTAACACACCAATGTGTCATAAATCCAGAAGTGGAACTTTCAAATCACAAGCAAGTCTCAAGTCAAATCCCAAGTCCTCAAAGAGTTAAAGTTAATGAGATAATTAAGTGACTAATTAAATGATGGTTGTGCATTAGTGATGAACACCTGCTGTTAACAAGCGGCATCATTGAAGAAAAGAGAAAAACAAGAACTACAGACTTCAGCCACAGCCTTGGATGGAATCAACTGGAAAAAAAAAAAAAAAAAAAAAAACACGATGCCACCATAATTGTGGTCAAGGTTTGCTTTAGTTGGTCTCTTGTCCCTTTTACTAATTCAAAGTAATTTGCTTCTAAGCAATAAAAATATTGTTTCACAGCAAACATTTGTGCATTGCTGAATCAAATCTAGAAGTAGCGGGTTAATTTATGATTTCTGCTTATAACTCATGGTGAATGAACATGATGAAAGGATCTCTCTCTCTGGTTTTTAGACTGATATTCAGCTGTTACAGCTCTGCAGAAAAAGTGCCATATTAAACAAATACCAGTGTAATGCTTCAATATTAAAAAAAAAAAACTGTTTCTACTCAGGCTTTTAGACATAAACACTTATCATATGATCCTCAACAGTGGCGACAATAATTTTTCATACTGCAGTGCATGATGGGAGTTTTTTCTATGGTGTTACCCAGCATGCATTGCAGCATGAAGCATTTTGTTGATGGTCACCATTGTTGAGATTCATATGCTGGTTCTTGATGTCTGTGTGTGTCAAAATAATACTGGAGTTTAAATTTTTATATTTATTACATAGTAAATGAATTTTAAAACTATAACTATTAGAGCAACACTTTGTTTGCACGCTGTAGTTTCACAGGTTTGATTATACAAAATCTAAACATAATTATAAAAAACAAAAATTAAGAAAAAAAAAAGATTTTAATCAAACCACCTCATGATGACTATTTCATCACATAAAAACAGCTAATATCGCCGCTCTATTTTACAACACCACATGCATTGCTACAGAGAGATCTAACACAGGAGTCAAGGGTCAAGAGCCCAACTAAAGCAAACACTGATCTCCAAGATGGTGGCATCATTTTAACCAATAAAACATCAACATCTGATCCTCTGTAATTCTCAATAACAGCAGGTGTTCATCACTAATGTACAATCATCATTTAATTAGTCACTTAATTATTTCATCAACTTTAACTCTTTGAGAACTTGGAATTTGACTCGAGACTTGACTTGGTCCCACCTCTGCCCAATCCTTTAAAAAATTCCACATCATCTCAGGAAATGTTCTGGGAACGTCATTGACACCGGTGGGACCTTCTGAGAATGCTCTGGGAACTTTACTTTTGTAGTGAGGAAATCCATATACCTGACCATATACCTGAGTGCATCCACGTCATCCACCAATGAAAAAAGAGGCACGAATTTGGTTAACAGCTTGTGGAGTGATGTAGGCAGCAATGTGATTGTATGATAGTTAACACATATTGTGTTGGACACACTGTGTTGTTTCTCTCTCTCTGTCTTTCTTTTTACACATGATCAACTTAAAATTACACATAATGTGTTAAAATGGCCATAACACAAAAAAATGTGTTATTAATTAACACATCCTTTTTGAGAGTGTATGTATAAAGACATAAAAACACATTCAAAACACTTTGCACATCCTAGAGGGCCAGCCTTGGATAGAGGATAGGCTAACATTTACACCCAGGGTATTGCCCATCTTTACACCTCTTTTTCATACTCATCAGAGTCACTGGAACTATCATCCAAAGTTTGCTCATTTAAGATCAGTTTGTTTAGCAATCCTTCACAATATTCATCCAATTTCCTTTCTGTGATCATTTGTTGATTGTTTAGGACTTTTATCATTTCCATTTGCTTAACAGTAGCATTGACGACTAATGTTCTTAATACGGGTATTACACAGCAAAATAATAATCCTCCTATTAATATAGCAGCTCCTAAAAACATTCTTAGTTTAGCAAACCATGCTTCCCATGCTCCAAATTTCAAATCAAACCAATCCTAAATTCGTTTGTCTCTTCCTGTATTTGCTGTAACTTCAGCTCTTAATTTTTTAATTTTAATCATCATTTCACTAAAAGCTCCTCCAGGGGCGGTATTATTTGGTATAAAAGTACAACATTGATCTCCAAACATAATACAGACTCCTCCTCTATCAGCTAAAAGCCAATTCAGGGCCTATCTGTTTTGTCACGTCATTCTACTTGTTGCATGCTCTTGGTCTCCTAATAAGGTTAACGCATCATCAGTATAATTAATGAATCTTTGTTGATTATAATAAATGTAATTAATCCACTTTACATTTTTGTTAGGTGTGATCCAAACAAATATTGATTCATAACCTGCTTTCACTTCATCTCTTGCCTTGAATTCATTAGGAATCCCTCTCGGTTGTCCAGTTGAGTCTAAATATACCTTGGGGTCTGGCTCATAACCTCTTTTAATTCTGTTGTCTTCCTTGTTTACCCTCTGTTCTGTTCCCCATTGTGCTATGTTAAGTTCTTGAAATAATCGTACTCTTACGCACATACCTTTCCATTCGACTGATAAAGAAGGTAACAATGTCTCACCTCCACAGATCCAAAAGAAGTCTGGTATTATTAATGACTGGTCATCATAAATTTCTATAGAAGTTAAAGCAATAGTTTGATTTTTACATTCTTCAGTTGTTATTTTATTTCTTTTCATTGTTCCAAGTGCTAAAAGTTCTGGAGCTCTAGAAGGAAGTCCAGATGTCCAAGAATCTTTCTTATCTATATACCAAATAATAGCACATTTGCCCTTGAACTTGCCCACATCTTGTGTTCCTTTTGGTTTATGAAAACACTCATATTCTTGTTTACAATCTACGCCATACCATTTCGGAATCTCTACTTTCTGTTTTTCAATTTTTATATTGCAGCTGACGTCCGAATACTGACACCAAGATCCCCAGAGTGGTCTAAAAAATTATTTGTTCATTTAGGATTTTCCAAAAATCCTAGACATTCAGCAATATAATATGGTCTAGTAAAATCTGTTAAATAACAAAAGTTTCTCCCAAATTCGGCACACTTTTGGTAGTCATGTGGATTTTTGGTATGGCTATCCCTTTGTTTAACGGAGATTTGGAGCATAGCAAGCAATTTTCTTTCCTTGTTTCTCTCGCAGTAAAAGCTGCCCATCTATACCATTCATTATTTTGAGCTGTTTCCCATAATTCATCATTTTGACTAACTTCTGCGTCCCCTTGTATATTATAATCTGTGTCTCTTCGATTTATTGATTATCATTGGCTCTGTTGAGTTGATATCATTATCACTGTTATTCAATGGTTGAAAAGTTAAGGATTTGCATTAATAGGTGCACTAGGCATAAGATGGTCTTCAGACACATTGTCAAATTTGTTCTCCTGCCTCTCCTGTAATTTCAGCCAGCAAAGCTTTAATGTCCCCCCAGTCAAAAGTTTGCCCATTGTCTCTTCTTCAAATACTCTTATCCATTTTCCTGCGCCCTCATGAATATCAGGGAGGCGAGTGACTAGCCCCTCGAAGGCCTGTGAAGCCCAGGGAACATATTGTCCCTGTGTCCCTTTGATTAAAATTGAGAGTTGTGCAGCCAGTGGTCTGAGTGTCCCCTTTTCTCTGCCCTGTTCCCATTTTCTTGTATCAAATAACTCCTCTTCACCATTCACTTCCTCACTACTGTCCAACAACTTACTTCTCTGTCTCTACCATTTATTTACCTTTTGGATCTTTTTTTTTTCCTGATTATCTAATTTTCTTCTCTATTTCTTCTTCCATAGTTTATACTTGTGCTTCAAATTTTCAATTTTGTTTTCATCATATCTAAGGCTATGCGTGCTTGTTTATAACAATCCATAGGTAAATATCTTTCACTTTCCCTTTTCTGTTCCCTGCTCTTTGTTTTTACAGCTGGTTCCTTTTTTTCTTCCAACTCTACATGTCCTTCCATGTCCATTTCTCCCGTTACCTCTACCTTTCCCTTGATAATTGGGAACTCTCCCTCCGAAGGCAGATAGGGGGGTAGTTTGAAAAACAACATCTCCTTTTTGTTTGTCTCTCTGTCTGCCTCTTTCATTATCTTTCTGGCTTGTTTTATACTTCTTCTCTGTAGTTTGTTATAGATTGGAGACACTGGCTCCAATATGGGCAAAATGCTATTTTTTGGGTACAATTTCTAAAGACAGTCACTCTCTGCCTCTTTCTATAAAGCATTTGCCTCCCTTTCACTATATCTAATCCGTTTTCACTAGATTTTTAGATTTTAGAAGGGTTTTCAAGCGGTGGGTCGCAGAGTGGAACAAGGTGGGTCACTCAAAGTCACTCGGCTGTTGCTAAATTTGCATTTCAATGACACGCACATACATACTCACACACAATTCAGTCTAGGGCTGCACGATATACCAACATCAATTATGAATTGCGACATTGCTTAGTGCAATTTTCGAATCGTAAAGGCCGCGATTTAAAACGTGCTGCGTGTTTTGGAGTGCGGGCATGCACTAGTTGTAATAATAGCGAGAGTCTCTGAGCGATGGTTCACTATTAAGAGGCCCAGTTTGCATTTCATCTTGTGTCACTGGTCTCTCCTCGTCTCTTTCTCCTGAGTTGTCTGCTTGTCTTTTTCCTTCTCTTTCCACTTCCTCTTTTCCATTTGTTGGCTCCAAAGTATTTTGATCATTTGTTAGCTGTCCCATCAATCATTCCATCTTCACCAGGGTGAGTCGTTGCAATGGTCTTTCCCTCGTTGGCAAGGGAGGGTCGTTACTAGCACGCCCTTCATCCCTTCATCACTTCATGCTGTGTAGGGTTGCTGAAGCTGGTTGGCGTATTTTAAGGAGAGAGTGGTGGACCCAGGTGTCACTTTGCAACTATTTTGCTGATCAATGCAAGATTCTTCCTTGAAATCACGACTGCACACTCACTGGTCCTTAATGGTGGAGCAAACCATTCCCTGGCCTTGACAGAACTGCTGCACCTGTAGGTGGAATCTTTCAGAGTTTTTGTTAGTGATATCAAGCATGCTCATTTGCTCATCTGTCCAGTTATCCTTCTTGGTGTGACCTGTGGAAATTTCATGTGGGTTGAGGGCTGTCCTGGCCCCTTTTTGAGCTCTCACAAATTCATTGCTATCAATACAATGAGCATAGGTCGAATACCCATTTTCTCTAATGTAATAAAGAATTTGGTTTTAGTTATCTCTAATCTTACTATTTTTCAATTCATTACAAATTTATTCTCAACAATTTGCTAATTCGGTTATCTCTTTGTTTTATAAACTGAGTTTCCCTATTTCACTAAATAATTTCTTGCTCAGTAGCATAGGTATTTTGACCTGGAAAACCCTCAACCCACGTTCTTTATGTTAACAGTCAGAAAGACAATATTTTATCCTTTTGGCACAGAATCAGCTCCATCATGATATGCTGAAAAGAAAGTTAGATGTGGGGTGGACAGAGCAAGCTTGCTGGCTTTGCCTTCCCATGTAATGCGCTGCGCAAGTGTGGCACTGTTTTTCTTTCTGCCACAACAATAACCTAGGTACTGACCGGGAAACTTAACCAAATTCATCCACGGTCATTATTCTACTGGGCATTATTTGCCCTGTGGGCCCACATATTAAATTTTGCATACAGCTGTTTTGGCAAAATAATTGATTTGCCTCAGTGTCTCGTCAGACACCTTCTTTCACTCCACAACACCATCATTCATACTTTTTCACACTCTTTCACACCCTTTCACACCCCCCTTTTGGCCAAAAACATATTTTGTCTTGATTTCAGCTGATTGTGAACTGAATGGTTTTAGCTGTGGAATGCCATGGATTCTGAATAGGACTTTACTGAGCGTAGACCTAGTAACATTCCACATAGTGTCTAATTGTCATATTCAACTGGACAACATCAGTCATCATAAAGTTTAATTTAACACTGCAGGTATCAACCTCTTTTTCTTCTAACACAATCTAATAGGTTAATTGGTTTAGAATAATTTTCTTAGGCATTGTGCAGTTGAGAGAACTGTGTAATTTTTCAAATGTCACTTGTCTAATTTAAATTTTAGTCATATGATTTTTGTTATTGCTCATGAGCTACTTTGAAAAGGGGATTGGAGATCTCTGCATAATCTAGGATCCATGGCCATCAACATTTTTATCCTGTTATCCCCAGTGATGACAGCATTTATGATTTCACGATTTTGTACCATTGGAGCTAAATTTATTTATTATTATTACTTCATTCAATCTAGCTCTTGTAAATTACCATTAAACAAAATGGAGTGACCAATATTTTCATTTTATCAGCTCTATTTTTCTATTAGACATCTTGTCTACCCTTTTTTTTCTTTTTTTTTTTTTCCCAAAAGTTCAACATTGTTGTCAATAATTCAGTTGTGCATTTTTCCTTAGTTGGTTAATGAAATAGCCCTCGCTATTCCAAATCCAGCTCCATTCTTTTTCTGATTTGTGAGTCAAGCACCACTTCTGTCTGTCAAAATTACTTGTTCTTTTAGACACAAGGCTGGACTAGTACCTATTGAAAGGCAGATTGAGAACATTAGTTAAAACACAGAATTCAAAGAACTGCTGTGAGACCAGTAAGTAATCAAGATTAATAAAAAAATTTAATAAAATAATTAACAAAATTTGAAGCAGTCTCTATAGTGATCATAAAATATGCCTCACCTGTGCGTGCAAAGGGAAGGGATGGAAGTGCTTTTGGTTAGATCATCAGTCTGCTGAAGTTGTTTGGTTGTTGTACTGGGTCATCAGTCTGTGATGGCACTCAAAGGCCTGATGTTGTGTTGTATGGTCTCGTTGTTTCTCCGCCTCTTCTCAGTCTGGCTTTTGATTGATCCTGCCAGAGTTTTGCCTTTCAGGATGTTCTCTTCACCCTTAGGAAAAGTCACAAGTGAAAAATTCACCTTTTCCTGCTTTAAGTCAGCCTTGCTCCATGCAGAAGTGTGCACTCCTCTTTCAGGAGGGGAGTTGCAAGTCCATCAGCTCCTCCCTCTTCTTCTCTCTGCAGCCGTGTCTTTGCTTCTTCGCCACTTTGCCCAACAGACTCCAGTTCATTGCTTCCCTTTGTCAATGCTCTATTCCAAAAGGCATCTGAAATTTTAAAAAGCTTAAGAGACTGCATTAATCAAAATGAACATTTGTAAACTCTGATCAAATTGTGTCTGAGCAATCAGCTCTTTATCCAATTTTCACTTTTCAACCATCTTTTTTTTTTTTTTTTTTAATGGTTCCTTTATAAAAAGGTTAAATATAAATAAATAACTAAAGATAAATAAAAAAGTCATCTGGTTAAATACAGCAGTTCCCTTATTCTATTTTAGTAAAGCAAGTTCTTTATTGCAGAAAAACAGCAAGCAGTTACTTCTTTGCAAAATGCAGAAAGTAGCAGTAATCTACCGTTATTATATACTACAATGAAACAAAAGAATTCTTTCTTTTACACCAGCATGACATGCGTATGGTAAACTAAAGACTTCAATCATAATTTGTCTTCTATATTTGCATACATGGTTCAGAATAATCAGTAATGGTGAATGAATTTTCCCAACCAACATCAAATAATTCATTTTATTTAGTTTAATTATTTAATCAACAAGTTCCTTTATTATTGTAAAATGTCTATGGCTTTTGATTTAAAATTTCAATGAACTTGGTCACCCAATCTTGCATTCAACATTTCACTACACAAATTATCTTTAGTTAACTCAAATCCAAATCTCTGAAATTGTGTAATGGATTAATTTTCTTACTGTTCCCCAGGGATAAGAAGACACAAATTTTAAGACGTCTTCGGGTATAAAATATAAAGTTTTAAGCACATGCAATATTTTTATTCATCTATTAAGATAATTCATTAAAGCATAAATGTATATCTCATTTTAATTAATCTATTATTATTTCAATATTCTGCAAAGTCCATATCTTGGAACACTTTTTTTTCTTCAAATAACATTCTTACAAGTCCCTTTATTCAGACAGGGCTTATCCTTTCATTCTGCATCCCTTTATTTATAGGTTCTTATGCTTTCATACTTCGTCTCTTTTTTATTGGGCTCATTCATTCATTCATCCCTCTCGGGTGTAACTAGAACTGCGTCCGTCTCTACCAGGGAAGGGCACGCACCTCTTATTCACCCAATACAGAATTTTTTCTCATACAACCATAGTCTTTCACACAGACATGTACTTGGACACAAACACAGTTTCAGACATACTACAAAACAAAACACTCCACCTCTCTGTGAGTGACCTGCAGCAGAACTCTCGATCTTTTACTGTTTTAATCCACTTTCTCTCTCTCTCTCAGTAAAAAACCAATGCTCAGCCAGGAATTTTTGCCTGCCCGTGCAGTCCCCTGTAATCTCCCTTACACCTCTTTTTTTATTAAAGAGGGCAGTATCCGCAGGTCTTTTTGCCTACCCGTGCAGACCCCTGTATCCTTCCTTACACTTCTTTTTTTATTTTTATTTATTTTTAAACAGGGCGGTATCCATAGGTCTTTTTGCCTACCCGTGCAGACCCCTGTATTTATAAACAGGGCAGTATCCACAGGCTTTTTTCGCGCGTCCTATACTACATCTGCTTCATGTTTATTTCTGTCCCTTCAGGCCTAGTCTAAAATAAACGCAGACCATTGCTAGCAATGTATGTCTGCCTACACCATCTAGTCTCAATTTAGGCTACCTATCAGGCCTTCCTAACAGTAAACCAGATAAATGCATGCAGTTATTTCTTCTGGAATCAGAACCCTTTTTTCTTTTTGTTCTTTAAATTTGGAAGAGCAATCCTAAGTGTCCTTACCACCACGTGCTAACTGGCAAACATCACAGATTTATTTAAGCAAAAATTGCCTACCTTTAGTGGCCACAGAATCTGCCGTTTGCCAAGCCAGCCCGAAGTGGTCTTTCACCCTCTGCTCCTTTCCGATCCTGTTCGTGACGCCAATTCGTGGTGGCTTCTGCCGCTGTTATGAAGAATCACTCTCAAAGTCTTGGGGTTTTGATGCCAGAAGATAGACTTTATTACAAGAACAAAGCCGAGAAGTTTTCTGCAGAAAAAATCTCCAGAATGCTTTTGTGCTGTCTCTTTTATACAGTTTTTCCTTTAAGGCGTGTTCCATACATTTCATAGAGTTTTCCTTATAAATACAATCTGATTCCTCCCTAGAGAGAAGGGGCTCCAAGACGTGTTATGGTATAGAAAGAAAGCCCCCCTATATTCTTCCAGATGTTTCCTGTCTGCTGGTTCAGCCACATAGGCAATTTTTCCTCAGTGGCCTCAGCCACGTAGGCACTTTTTACCCAGTGGCCTACAAGTATAATGGAAGATTAAATAGATATATTAAAGGCAAGATTCACCCTGATTATACTTGATTAATTCATGCTTTGACTAATAAAACTCTTCTTCAATTCCTGCTTATCTTAATATTTAAGTTTACAGTATACTGTCATGCACATTTTATTTTATATTTTGTTCTTTATAGTTTTTTTAATCTTGAATCTTGAATCCTTCTATTTATAGCGAACACTTGAACGAGTTGTTTTTTAAACAAGTATCATTATTTTTTTTCAGAGAATAACCAACTGGACATTAACCAAACAGATTCAAGATTCAAGATTTTTATTTGTCACATACATGATTATATAGAGATATAACCAGCAGTGAAATGTGAATCAGGTCCGCTCCATGGACAGTGCAAATATTATAGAATACAAACACAGAGGAAATACACATAAATATAGGTATAGGTACAATTAAATAAGTAAAGAATAAAATATAAATAACAAAATAGAAAATAAAATGTGCATGACAGTATACTGTAAACTTAAATATTAAGATAAGCAGGAATGTACAAGAGAGGAATGTGCAAACAGGTTGTACATGATTGTCATGTAGCAGCAATACAGAAAGTGCTTTGTGCAAATGACACTGTCAGTATGAGGTAGAGTATGAGGTAGAGAATAATGAATATAATGAATATCTATCAAATATCATATCTTACTGATTGTGGGTTATAGATTGTGGGGAAGTCGTGGCCTAATGGTTAGGGAGTTGGGCTTGTAACCTGAAGGTTGCCGGTTCGATTCTCGCACCGGCAGGAATTGAAGGTGGGGATTGTGAATAAACAGCACTCTCTCTGCCTTCAATACCATGACTGAGGTGCCCTTGAGCAAGGCTGCCCACTGCTCCGGGTGTGTGTTCACGGTGTGTGCGTGCGTGTTTGTTCACTATTCACTGCTGTGTGTGTGCACTTGGATGGGTTAAATGCAGAGCACCAATTTCGAGTATGGGTCACCATACTTGACAATACGTCACGACTTTTCACGACTTTATAGGTAATTAGCAAGATCTTAAAATGTATACGATATTTAATAGGGAGCCAGTGCAGTGTTGTCAGAACCGGGCTAATGTGGTCATACTTCCTGGTTCTAGTAATAACTCTAGCTGCTGCATTTTGAACCAGCTGGAGTTTGTTTATTAAGCATGCAGAGCAACCACCCAATAAAGCATTACAATAATCTAGCCTCGAGGTCATGAACGCATGAATTAATGTTTCTGCATTTGACATTGAGAGCATAGGTCGTAATTTAGATATGTTTTTAAGATGAAAAAATGCAGTTTTACAAATGCTAGAAACATGTTTTTCAAAGGAAAGATTGCTATCAAAAAGTACACCTAGGTTCCTACTTGATGACGAAGAATTTACAGAGCAGCCATCAAGTATTAGACAGTGATCTAGGTCAGTGGTTTTCAAACCTGTCCTGGAGGACCCCTAGCCCTGCACATTTTGTATGTCTCCCTAATCAGACACACCCAATTTAGTTCTTGCAGTCTCTACTAACGAGATGATGAGTGGAATCAGGTGTTAGATGAGGGAGACATACAAAAAGTGCAGGGCTGGGGGTCCTCCAGGACAGGTTTGAAAACCCCTGAACTAGGTTATTACATGCAAAAGTTTTTGGTCAAATAATTAACACCTCTGTTTTTTCAGCATTTAACAGTAAGAAACTGCTAGTCATCCAATTTTTGATATCAACTATACATTCTGTTAGTTTTGCAAATTGATAAGTTTCATCGGGTCGCAAAGAAATATAGAGCTGAGTATCATCAGCATAACAGTGAAAGCTAACGCCCATGTTTCCTAATGATATTTCCCAAGGGTAACATGTAAAGCGTGAAAAGTAAGGGGCCTAGTACTGAGCCTTGAGGTACTCCATACTGCACTTGTGATTGGTATGATACCTCTTCATTTACTGCCACGAATTGATGGCGGTCTAATAAGTACGATTTGAACCATGCCAGTGCACTTCTCTAATGCCAACATAATTTTCTAGTCTATTTAAAAGAATGTTGTGGTCGACAGTGTCAAACGCGGCACTAAGATCCAGTAGCACTAATAGAGAGATAGAACCACGATCAGATGATAAGAGCAGGTCGTTTATAACTCTAATGAGAGCAGTCTCAGTACTATGATATGGTCTAAAACCTGACTGGAAATCCTTACATATAGCATTTTTCTCTAAGAAGGAACATAGTTGTGAGGATACTACCTTTTCTAATATCTTTGACAGAAAAGGGAGATTTGTTCTTTGGGGGTCAAATTGGGTTTTTTTTTAATGAGAGGCTTAATAACAGCCAGTTTGAAGGTTTTTGGGACATATCCTAATGACAATTATGAGTTAATATTATTCAGAAGAGGATCTATTACTTCTGGATGTATTCCCCAATTGGATAAAAGCGTCTGGTAATTGAATAAATGTAAATGTTGTGAGGTCATTTGATCCCCATAACGTATAGGAATACCAACACACACACACACACAAACACATACACATACACACTTAATAAAAAATGAGCATTCCATATACAACAAATGATACCTAACTGTGTTACTGATACCCCCCCCCCCCCCCCCCCCCCCCCCCCCCCCGTTTCACAGACAAGGCTTAAGCCTAGCCCCAGACTAAACTGTAATTCTGAGTGGTTTCAACTGAAAGAAAGAAACTTGCACTGACTGATCTTTAAATATATATTTGTTTTGTCTCAAGATGCACATCAGTAATGTTTTTTCTAAGGCATGTTAATCAGTGATGGGAATAACAGCGTTATAAATAAATGGCGTTACTAACAACATTATTTTTTCAGTAACGAGTAATCAAACAAATTATTGTTTCCCTCGTTACAACGCCGTTACCGTTACTGAAAATGAAATGCAGCATTACTATAATTTATTATAATAGTATTTTTCAGTTCATGAATGGATGCGCAGACAATGCAGACAACCTGATTAATATTTATGAACCCAGCAGCACATTAATCCTTAGTGATTTTTATATTGTTATTAGTAGTAGAATTCGTAGTAGTTTTATTATCTTATCAGTTTTATTTTTGGGTTTTCCCCTTTTTTTATAGAAAGACTAAATGACAAACAATATTTTAAGCACCACCACCAGTCCTACACTCTCAAAAAGGATGTGTTAATTAATAACACATTTTTTGTGTTATGGCCATTTTAACACATTATGTGTAATTTTAAGTTGATCATGTGTAAAAAGAAAGAGAGAGAGAGAGAGAAACAACACAATGTTTCCAACACAATATGTGTTAACTATGACTGTTTTCAACCTTTCTAGTAAGATACTTAACACCTCTCACATTACGGTTCTTAATAAGGGACTTTCATTTGTTCCTATTTTTGAGGAAAATGTCTTTGATATTAAGGTGGACCTGTTTAAATTCTTTAGAAACATCAGACTCAAGGAGTTTTTTGGTTCCCAAATATATCAGCAAGAATATCCATCCTCTACTCAGGTTGATAATAGGGTAACTCCTTTTAAAACAGAAAGTACTTTTAATCCACCTTTGAATCGAAATGCATCTATTGAAACTTATTGTAGACTTGTTGAACATGATGTTGAATCTTTATTAAATGACAAAAAAACACGGATAAGATTTGATAATCTATTGAGAGAGGAAAGAGACGCATTGTATGATTTACAGATTGATACATCAATTGTGATTAAACCAGCAGATAAAGGGGGAGCAATTGTCATTCAGAATAACGTTGATTATGTGCGGGAATGTGAAAGACAACTTTCAGATTTAGATTTTTATGAAAAACTCTGAGGGGATCCTACTCAGATGTTCAAACATAAAATTCATTCTGTTCTTGTTTCTATGATTCAAACTGGTGAAATTACTAAAAGAGAACTTGATTTCCTAAAAATTAAGAATCCTGTTATATCTACTTTCTATACCTTACCAAAAATTCACAAACGTCTTGAATTCCCACTGGGCAAAGTTATGTCCAAAGGACGTCTTTTTGAAGTCTTTGCACACGTTGAAAAGACGTCCACTGAAGAGCCAGAATGAAAGTTTTTATGACGTCTTTTTTGACGTGTTCTGCGCGTCTGATATAGACGTTCATGGAACCTCCATACAAGGTTAAAAACTAGTTCAAATGTGGTCAGTGGACATCATTTCAACATCATTTAAGGTTCATTTAGACTTCAGTTGTACTGTTTCTGGACCAAATAAACACTCTCAGGATGCATTAGATTTAAGCTCATGTTATTTCAATGTATTTCAATGTGTTTGTCCAAAATCATGAAAATAAAAGAATCTTCACTGAAACAGCATTGAGGTTTATGAAATAATTAAATGATCAAATAACTGATGATTGAGCATTTGGTAAAATCAACTGCAAATCAAACACATTAACCCACTGGGCAAAGTTACGTCCAAAGGACGTCTTTTTGAAGTCTTGTTTACGTTGAACAGACGTCCACTTAGGAGCCAGAATGAAAGTTTGATTAGACGTTCATGGAACCTCCGTACAAGGTTAAAATCTAGTTCAAATGTGGTCAGTGGACATATTTTTAACATCATTTAAGGTTCATTTAGACATAATTTATACTGTTTCTGGACCAAATAAACACTTTCAGGATGCATTAGATTTAAACTCATGTTATTTTAATGTAATTTACATTTGTAATTCTAAAGCAACTCACAGACACTGTGTTTGTCCAAAAATCAAGAAAATAAAAGAATCTTCACTGAAGTTTATGATCAAATTAAATGATCAAATAACTGATGACTGAGCATTTGGTAAAATCAACTGCAAATCAAAGACATTAAATCTCTCAAGATCTCAGCAGAGGATTAAACATCTCCACAAACAGCATCACCAGCTTCACTCATTAGATTGACTTTATTTCTGTCAGACATCTAGAGAAGCTCTTATTGAGAATTAACAGAGGTTTAGATGTTTATATTTGTTTCATTTGAAGTCACCATTGTGGTGGACAGTGTTTGCTTTAGTTAGGAGCTTGGTCCTTGTACTGCTCGTGGTTTTTTTTGGGCTGTTGTACCTGTGTTTGTTGCAGCAAGGGAGGCCAAATTAAAGTGAGATCAGGTGGTTTCAGTTCTTTGTTGACGATGATAAAGTCAGGCTGAAAAGAGCATCTAAGGTTTTGTTTTATATAGCCACTAAATCTTGAGAATTTACAGCACAGGGACCAAGAGCGTTGAAATGATCACTTATTCTGAAGATGGACAAAATGCATGTGCGTGAGATATTTTGAGTAAACATGTGATGTGGTCACACACAGACATCAGGATTTTGCACATGAATCACAACAACGGTGACAATCAAAACAAACAAAGCTTCATGCTGCAATGCATGATGGGTGGCTTCATAGTATAAACTCTTCCTTACGTCCCAAGCTTTTTTGTTTTGAATGTCACCGTTGTTGTGATTAATGTGCAAAATCTTGATGTCTGAATGTGACTGCATGATGCTTTTTCTCAAAATACTTTGTGTACATGCTTTAATATAAACACGCCTGTTAAAACACAGCATCCGATGTTCATTTTATGACTTTATCATCATTAACAAGAAAATGATTACACTTGATTTCATCTTTCTTTGCAACAACAACTGTGTTTTACAAACACAGTTAAAATAACCAAAAAATGCTAACACAAGAAGTATGAGGACCAAGATCCCAACTAAATCAAACACTGTCCACCACAATGGTGACTTCAAATGAAACAAATACCAATATCGAAACCTCTGGTAATTATCAATATAAGCTAAATATGTCTGACAGAAATAAAGTCAGTCTGGTTAGTAATGAGTGAAGCTGGTGATGCTGTTTGTGGAGTTGTTTAATCCTCCTCTGCTGAGATCTTCAGAGATTTAATGTCTTTTATTTGCAGTTGTAGGATCAGAACGAGTCAGACAAAGTTAAGATTCGATCCGAACATTGAAACGTGAGGAGCCGAAATTCCAGAGAGGATCCCAAGGCTGCAACAGGATGTTCGTCATAAATCACATTCCTAGCTCCAGCCCTCTGAAGAAAGCAAACCAACAAGCCTCCTTCACAGAACAGCTTGCAACATTAAAACAAAAGGAACACTTATTGATAAGTCCAATGAAGGAAGGAAACCATCAAATTTGGGGCAAGTAATCAAGACTGATGGTCAAAGAGATGGCCATCACATGTGTTCCACGATAGAAATCACAGCTTCTCTTATCTCCACACAGAAGAAAGATCAGACTGAAATTCCTTTGTCCACAGAGTCATTTCCATATGCACCTAAAATCATTTTAAAAGGACTTATGAGCAACTAATGAACTCCATATCATGTATGTAACCCACACAATTAACCATCATGTTTTAATCACATATGATGTATGTCTTTTAATAACTAGGGAATAGTTTGAGTTAATATTCATGTTTGGTATGTATGAGTTTGAAAAATCTTGCTTTAAATGTTTCTTCCAATCAATTCTTTGTCAAATGTACTATAGTCTTGTTAGAGAAATCATGTCCAAAATTGTACTCTGTAAGAGCGGGACAATTCGGACCATATGACTGATAAGATAACATTTTAGATTTATGAATGGGGAGGAGAAACATACAACACCACGAGCCAAGATCATTTCTAATTGGTCAAGACATCCAGATAGGACGGTCTAGAAGCCGAGTTTAAATACTCAGGCTCTCTTAGCTTTTCTCTTAGCTCTCTTGGTTCCTTTCGCTCTTCTTCTTTTGCCATCGCGTTTTGATGCTGCTCTTTGAGCGTGCTCTGGCCTACATGCCAGCTGCTACCACAATGAGAAGAAAAACCACCTAGTCTCATTACATTCTTTTATTCTTTTACTTTAATTTCTTGTCTTTCCGTGAGAGTTTTGTTAAGTTAAGTTTGCCGCAAAGTCCAGCTCCGACTGCACCCGCCCAAACTTCAACCAGACCAACTCCGCATCAAGAGCCAACGCCCAAGACTTTACTACGAAAGACCACTGAACTCAGCCAATCAGCAACCTCGGGAAACCCCTTTCTCCAAAGACGACAAGGACACAAGGGAATTCCTTAAGGCAACACAAGCAAGTACAACCTCCAGACTTTTGCTGAGTCGGTGCAGTTTAATATAAATTTTAGCCTCATTGAGAAACTCAATGTGAGGGTCAAATGATTGATGGTTCAGGTCTATAGGCAATTGCACATATTGCTGTAAACTTGGGATTTCACATTTTCATTCTGTAAACTCATCCTTTCCTCACTTTCTCTCTTTCTGCAACGTGAATGCGTGTGTTCATGTGTTAGATTAGATTAGTTTACATGTCTTAGGTTTATATAAATAAAGTCTTATATTGAGTTTATATTGAAAAGAGAAGTATCTTGTGTTTTGTGCTTACAAGTTAATGTCTTAAACTGCCGATCTTGTTACTGTGCTATTTAATAGTGTTTTCAGTATATTTTGGATTTTAATATCCAGTGCAGAGTTGATGTTATACGGCTCGTTCAGTGACTCGCTGCCGACTCAGTGATCAGCCGTGAAACAGTGATTCTGTTCAAGTTCCCTATAAAATCATAAATGATTTCCTTTAGAGCTAAATTGACTTGTTTCCCTTATATATTTATATTTACAATTTTTACACAGTTGAATGCTGTTTTAGTGAAGATTCTTTTATTTTCATGATTTTTTGGACAGTGTCTGTGAGTCGCTTTTACAAATGGAAATTACATTGAAATAACATGATTTTAAATCTAATACATCCTGAGAGTGTTTATTTGGCCCAGAAACAGTACAAATTATGTCTAAATGAACCTTACATGATGTTGAAAATATGTCCACTGACCACATTTGAACTAGTTTTTAACCTTATACGGAGGTTCCATGAACGTCTACATCAGACTCGCAGAACACGTCAAAAAAAAGACGTCATAAAAACTTTAATTCTGGCTCCTCATTGGACGTCTTTTCAGTGTCTGCAAAGACATAAAAAGACGTCCAATGGACGTAACTTTGCACAGTGGGTTGGTGTACAACCCACGGAACGGTCCCAAAGGTTCCAAACGGCTCCAATTCGAATTCTGTGGCCCCTCAGGGGCTCTTTAGATGGCATGCAAAGTTTGGGGCCCGTAGGACCACGTTAAGTGCCGTTTGGCCTAGCTGGGGATGTTATGGAGTGATGATTTTCTTTGAATATTTTTTCTGATTTTTTTTTTAAATACTTGCCATACTCCCAAGGGTAGAGGTCTCAAATATGCGGTGTGTGAGGGCGTGAGGAACAAGCATTCGAAACACCCCAGGTTTTTGCACCAAATTAAGGGCTATTTTGACCGAGTGAAATAGGAAGTGCCCATGTGCAACTTATTTGACGAGACCCAGATAGGCTTTCCTTGGATAGTGCATTTTTAAGCAAATTAAGCAATTTTATGAGCTCTAATGTACATAAAACTGCTGGATGGTGTTTCCTGAGCGATGTACTGTAGGTTTTACTCAATACAATCATTGTAGTTACTGTATGAAATATGACCCATTACTGTATCGTCCACGGACAGCCTGGCATCTGAGGGGACCAGAGGGGATTCGGATTCAAAATCATGGTAGACTTATCCTCATAAAACTCGTGTGTATGTTACAAACAGAACTCTGAGGGAGGGATTCTGGGCCAGGTTTATCGAGCCATGACCTTCGAGATTGCGGTTTGGTTTGCTGGTCTGGAAGAAGCTCTATAAATTCTTTGCATTCCTTGATATACTCAGATCTAACCATGCATCAATCTTTTAGGCCCAACGCCTACACAGCCCTGCAAACAAGTCTGCATTAGCCCTTTACAGGTTCACTTAGGGCTGCCAGTGCAGGGCCCCTGAGAAAGCCTAAGCGCTGTTTTACTGAAAATAATAAAGTTTGAAGTCACCGTTACAGAGGTAAGCACTTGCTTTAGTTGGACTCTTGACACAGTTGCTGTAACTGTGTGTTTCTGAAGCACGTTTGTTATAGCAAAAGTTGAGAACACAAACTGATCAGATAGTATCAAATAATTTCTGCATAACTTTAAAACTATTAAAGCAAGACAAAATTTCATTCAGTTGTGTTCTAGGGCTACTATAATGTGAAATAACTAAATCAAAATAATGTCCTCAGGGATCAAACTCTGGGTGAGATCAGGGAATCAGGCCACTACGTGATGACTAAAACATGAAATCAGCTTTTCTTCGTGCAGCTTTTGCTATAACAAATGTGCTTCAGAAACACACAGTTACAGCAGCCAGAGAAAAACATAAGTTAGAAAGTCAAGAGTCAGGAACCCAACTAAAGCAAGTGCTTACCTCCATAACAGTGACTTCAAACTTGATTATTTTCAATAAAACAGCGCTTAGGCTTCCTGGAGGCTAAGTGAGGGCTGCCAGTGCAGGGCCAATGCTAAGAGGCCAACGTTTTGTCAGTGAGAAAATTCTCAGGGGCCCTGTGCTGGCAGCCCGTAAAGGGCCAGTGCAGGCTTGTTTGCAGGGAAGCCTATCTCCCAGACCGGGGAGGATCATACAATGCTGGTATGTTCTGGCATGCGTCGGCCCTTGCCCCTTTCCTCAGTCTCCCTATTCCAAACGTTCCCAGATGAGTGCTGGGTTGAGAGGAGTTGTTGTAGTTTTCTAACACCTAACCCTTAGGCTGCGTTTACACTTGGCATTAACATGCGGCCTGAATCCGGATGTTGTCCACATACACATTGAAAAGACAAGTATTAACGCGCTTTTGATCAGAATATTATCCAGTCAGCATGTCCTGGCCCAGAGGTAGTCGAGGATGCATTGTGATCGGATCTCAGTGTAATGTGAACGCAATCCAGCCAACGTGTCTGCATTCGCAGGTCGACGTCACACAAAACCCCGTCCCCTCTCTCCCGAACTGTAAGAAGAAAGATGGAGGAAAGTACCCGAAAGTTGCAGAACCACTCATTCTCTGTAAAAACGCACATTTTTCCACACTTTGCCATCCTCTGCAGACTTATTTAACCCACTGGGGTCGCACCAGTGGGCTGTCTAGTATTTTCTTTATGACCATGAAAATAACTAAAAATACTCTTGTCAGTTTTGATCGTACAGATAAGAATATCATTTGAAACTGCATAGGGTCTACTTTTATTTGTGTATAGTCATAATAACAACAAAATAATGTGCTTCTGTAAAATAAGGAAAATAAACAGCACAGTAAATTCCCCGGTGTTAGATCAACACCGCTCGGTGTGCAGAACCACCAGCAGGGTGTTAATCCTCTGGGGTCTGAGGTGATTTTGGGGCCCTTGAGATGTTTTGACATGCCCTGATATTTGTGCTTATTTCAGCTACTTAAAACATAATATTGACCAACATGTAATTTTTTTTTTGTATTCAGCACAAACTGTGCTACAATAATTTGTGACCAAGATGGATATACATGTTTGCATCTTTTAGAAAAAAATTATTATGCGTGGTTAGTAAGTTTTGGGGAAAAAAATGTAGCTGAAATAAGGCCATAAAACCCACACTAAATAGTTCCGAATAAGACTTTTGAATAATTAGTCTTGTATGCTAGAATATTTACTTCAAAATTATGTGAAAATCATTCTGCTTACTCATTCGCAGAAAACAATATATTGATTTAAATTTTTAAAGACATGTTTTGTGATTATAAGCCTATATGCGAGGGCGTGGCAATGGCCTTGAATATTAAGTGATTCTCCACAGAGAGACAAAGGGTCAAAGACACATCATTGTGCACACTGACCACAGAGATGTGAACAGACTTTGAGTCATTCCTGCAACAGATTCTGTCCAACAAGTGAAACAAGTAAATCATACCTGATATTTATGTGTGTTATTTACGTGTTTCTGCTTCTTTCCATGGATTCAAGAAGAAAAAAACATAATCAGTAGTCAAGGAGCTTGTTTTACCATACACTCTTAAAACAGATGTGTTAAAAACAACACAACCTGTGTTATATTTTAACACACCTGTGTGTCTAGTTAAGGACAACACATTTTGTGTTAATTCAATTTTAACACAACCAGTGTGTTATTCTTCTTAACACAGGCAGTGTGTTAAAATATTTAACACACTAATGTGTCATAAATCCAGAAGTGGGACTAGCAAGCCTCAAGTCAAATCCCAAGTCCTCAAAGAGTTACAGTTAATGAGATAATTAAGTGACTAATTAAATGATGATTGTGCATTAGTGATGAACACCTGCTGTTAACAAGTGGCATCATTGAAGAAAAGAGAAACACAAGAACTACAGACTTCAGCCACAGCCTTGGATGGAATCAACTGAAAAAACAAACAAACAAACAAAAAAAAAAACACGATGCCACCATAATTGTGGTCAAGGTTTGCTTTAGTTGGTCTCTTGTACCTTTTACTAATTTACTAATAGTTTGCTTCTAAGCAATTGCAATATTGTTTTACAGCAAACATTTGTGCTTTGCAGAATCAAACCTAGAAGCAGCAGATTAACTTATGATTTCTGCTTATAACTCATGGTGATGAACATCATGAAAGGACCTCTCTTTGGATTTTTTGACTAACATTCAGCTATTATAGAGCTGCAAAAAAAAAAAATGCCCTATTAAACAAACACCACTATAATGCTTCAATATTGGGGAAAAAAAGAACTGTTTCCACTCAAGCTTTTAGACATGAACACTTATCATATGATCCTCAACAGTGGCGACAATAATTTTTCATACTGCAGTGTATGATGGGAGTTTTTACTATGGTGTTACCCAGCATGCATTGCAGCATGAAGCATTTTGTTGATTGTCACCATTGTTGAGATTCATATGCTGGTTCTTGATGTCTGTGTGTGTCGAAATAATGCTGGAGTTCAAATTTTTATATTTATTAAATAGATTTAAAATTCATTCACTATAACTATTAGAGCAACACTTTGTTTGCATGCTATAGTTTCACAGGGTTGATTATGCAAAACCTAAACATATTTATAAAAAAAAATAAAAAAAGACTTTTTGATTTTAATCAAGCCACCTCATGGTGACTAGCTCATCACATAAAAACAGCTAATATCTCCACTCTGCTTTTACAACAACATGCATTGCTACACAGAGAGAGATCTAATACAGGAGTCAAAGGTCAAGAGCCCAACTAAAGCAAACACTGATCTCCACATCATTTTAACCAATAAAACATCAACATCTGATCCTCTGTAATTCTCAATAACAGCAGGTGTTCATCACTAATCCACAATCATCATTTAATTAGTCACTTAATTATTTCATCAACGTTAACTCTTTGAGAACTTGGGATTTGACTTGAGACTTGACTTGGTCCCACCTCTGCCCAATCCTTTAAGAACTCCACATCATCTCAGGAAATGTTCTGGGAACGTCATTGACACCGGTGGGACCTTCTGAGAACGCTCTGGGAACTTTACTTTTCTAGTGAGGAAATCCATATACCTGACCATATACCTGAGTGCATCCACGTCATCCAACAATGAAAAAAGAGGCGCGAATTTGGTTAACAGCTTGTGGAGTGATGTAGGCAGCAATGTGATTGGATGATAGTTAACACATATTGTGTTGGACACATTGTGTTGTTTCTCTCTCTCTCTCTCGATCTCTCTCTCTCTCTCGACACATGATCAACTTAAAATTACACATAATGTGTTAAAATGGCCATAACACAAAAATGTTATTAATTAACACATCCTTTTTGAGAGTGTAGAATATCAGTGTACTTGAACATCTGATGTTGGTACAGCGCTCTCAGAGGAAAACTGTTTGAAGAGACATCTGGATTCATCTTTGGTGCAGGTATCTGGTTCAATAAAATACAAACAACCAAAAAAAAAAAAAAAAAAAACATTTGTGAGCATGTTGATATCAGGAGCATCTGTATGTGTGTGTGTATATATATATATATATATATATATATATATATATATATATATATATAGGTTTTGTAGCCATAGACTCGTGCTTTGTACTATCGTTAAAAAAAAGAAAAAAAAAAAAGATTTTATATCTGAAAAACTAATTATTATTTTTTAGCACGTTATTAAAATCTATTTTTGAACAGAGTAGGCTATTAATAATAAACGTTCTAAACATATTAGACTCGTAGCATTGATCATGTTTCAGAGTACACTCATATTACTTTTATTGTTTTATATAGAGCATGAAAATCATCGCGCCGTAAGAAACTTAAATACAACGAATTGCCTTTCATATTCAAAATGTTTTACTCAATTTCAAGCATTGTAGTCAGGAATTATAGTTTGGGGAAAACCCATCTATGATTTTGTAGTCATATAACCTAGTATGTATGATTTTATAGTAGCCTGTGATATGATTCTGTAGCCATAGACTCACGCATGCTTTGTACTATAAAAGGATGTATTTTGTACTATCAAAAAGGATACTGTATATCTGAGAAACTAATTAATATTGTTTAGCATGCTATTAAAATCTATTTGTGAACAGAGTATTAATAATAAACATAGTCTAAACATTCTTAGATGCGTAGCAATCATCATGTTGTAGTTTGGGAACAATTAGTAAATCTGTTCAAGTTTATGTCACAATAACACGTTAACTAATGAAAAAAATAAACATTACTTACTCATCAGATTGATCTTCTCTTCTAGATGAAATATTGTTCTTCTTTTGAGGGAAATCCAGCCTTTACTCAGCGCGTCTTCTTGCAGAAACAAACAGTAGCTGCGATGAATGATCTCCTCGCGCTTTGTTTATGTTGGCCGTTTCCATGCGCACGTCTCTCTTGGATATTTACATATGAACGGCGCGAGCCGTGAGGGGGCGAGATTGCATTAGAGATAGTGAGTTAGACGGGAAAGACTGAACATCGTGTTGGTTTCATACGGATTACTTTATCACAGAATATTTGTTTTCGATATGACTTGCTTCATTTAAAAGTAGACACTTCAAGCTTTCTATAGATATAACTCCCATGTCTGTGTGCTAAATATTTGCTGAGTTACAGTTCATTTTAGTGACGCGTTTCTAAAAGCAGTTCGCGGAGACGGAGAAGACAGAGAGCGCACCCTGTTTGTTTTAGTTTTTTCCAAAAGCACAAAGTTGTGTTGTTATTGTGAATGTACACAAATAAAAGTAGACACTTAACAGTTTCGATTGATGTATAACACTTAGTTGTGTGACCAAAATCAACAGAGTATTTTTAGTGTTTTTTGCACTGATCTTAAAAAAAAGCTGAGCTGGTATCGCCGGCGATACCGTCGACCCCAGGGAGTTAACAAGCACTGTTAACGAGTTAACGAGTCACTGAATGAAAGAGAAGCACAAGAACTCCAACTGCAAGTAATCTTAGGCTACTCATCAGAGTGATATCCTCCACTGGATCCAGCTGCGCGACGCATTGCGTTGTGTTCTTCTTCTACTTTTGAGGTAATTTCTGGGTTATTCCTCTCAGCGCGTCTTCTTCCAGAAACCAAAAATAGCCAGGATGAACTTGTTTGTTTAGGCGGAGGCGATGTGGGCATTTACATGTGCACGCATCTCACATGGATGTTTAGAATTTCAAAAGCGTGATCACCATGTGGGCATGACTGCATTAGATATAATGAGTTGAGACTGGAGAACTGGACATCGCGTTGGTTTCATATGGATTACTTTAACAGAGAATATTTGTGTTGGACGTGACTTACTTCATTTAAAAGTAGACATTTCAAGCTTTCTATACATATATTTCTCATGTATTTGAGGCGAGTATTCCCGGAGATTCAGGTTGTTTTATTTACGTGTCTGTGAAGAGAGGTGACAGAGACTGAACCGGCAGAGAACGCACCCTCACAGTAAATTCCCCGGTGTTTAAAATAAATAATAATAATTGATTATTGAAGACACCTGATGATGACAAGCAGAGTCACTGAATGAAAGAGAAGCACAAGAACTACAACTGACTTCCAGCCACAGCCTTAGATAAAATCAACTGAAAAGACTTGAAATCTCTCTTATTACAAACCAGACTGACTTTATATCTCTCACTGGTCTACAGTTCTGAGAATTAACAGGTTTATATG
Organism: Spinibarbus caldwelli; assembly: GCA_039654775.1. NCBI lineage: Eukaryota > Metazoa > Chordata > Actinopteri > Cypriniformes > Cyprinidae > Spinibarbus > Spinibarbus caldwelli. Next base: position 34,660,239 of record CM077230.1, on the reverse strand, counting down.
TTGTTTTGTTGAAAATGTTACCATTATGGTGATTAGTGTTTGTTGGGCAGTTTGACTCAACTAAACTAAAGTTTTGGCTCTTATGTTAAGTTTGTGGTCTTTATAACAGCGTTTATGAATACATAATTTGTTATAAAAGAGACCATAAACAAGAGTGATCAGGTGATATGGCTTACACCATCATTAAGAAGTCTAGTTCCATCACTAACTAAAAGTGGTGGTTCATTATTAAATTATTTTCACCAACAGAACCTTCATACTATAGACCAGATATGTTAAACTTGAAATTTTAAACATATTGTGGGGGAAACAAATTAGACACAACCACAGACATCAAGAACCAGTGTATGTTTCTCATCAATGGTGACATGATTCATGGCACAATGCGTGCTGGGAGCCATGAGTTTTATATTACAGTGCATTGCAGCATGAAGCATGTCACCAATGATAAGACACATACGCTGGTTCTTGATGTCTGTTGGTGTGTCTAAGTTTAGTTTTTCCCCCACAATGTTTTTAAAATTTTGGGTTTAAAATATCTGATCTGTGGCATGAAGGTTCTCTTGGTGAAAACAACTTAACAATGAACAACCACTTTTGGTCAATGATGGGACTAGATTTCTTCTTGATGGTGTAAACCATATCACCACATTATTTTACTCTCCTCACACTCTTTCTTACCTGCCTCACCTCAGTCACATTCATATTGATGGCCCATTATGGGAGGTCCTCTGTCTCTCAGGTGTGAATCACTAAATATTCATGGCCATTATCACTCCCTCGCATACAGACCTTTCTATCACAAAACATGTTTTATAAATGTTAAATCAATATATTGTCGTCTGTGAAGGAGTGAACAGGATAATTTTCACATCATTTTGTAGTAAAAACTCGTCTACCACATCCAGTTCTCAAAAGTCTTGTGAACAAATATTCTGTATGTGTTTTATGGCCTTATTTCAGTGACTTAAAAAAATATTTTTTCACTAACCACGCATAAACATTGTTTTCTCTAAAGCACTTGCAGCTTGTACTTGCAGCTCACATATTATTGTAACCCAGTTTGTGCTGAATACAGTGTTATCAGACCTTAGCCATTAATCTTTTTTAAGATACTGAAAAAAACACAAATGTCAGGGCATGTCAAAACTTTTCCAGGGCCCCAAAACACCCTCAGACCCCAAATGGTTAAATATTGCACGGAAAAGACAGATTATCCTGATAGAGAAGTCAGTTGATGTTGCCAGGTGTAAATACGCCGTGTCCTAATTGACTCATGATCCGATCTGCTTGATTTTAAGAATATGTCTATCTCTAATAATATAGTATTGTTTTCTGTGTCCTCTGCAGAACTGGTGAAGTCATAAAGTGAAGTCACCATCATTGTTTCTTAGTGGTGTGATCGTCTGACATTCAGTGTGTTTTGATTTCAGTTTGGATTGATTTTGTGTACAATTTTTTAAATCAAAACCATTGACACTTTAGATTTTCATTTCCAATTTATTGTAACATCCAAGAAAATAAAAAGCAACAATCAATTCAATTCAATGTCATTGTGTATATTGCCATTGTTTAATCAAAAGTAGTGCTGAAATTCCCCAGTTGTCCCAAGAAATTCCTGAAAAGGCTATTTTCAGAATAAAGAATGCAACAATTCCATAACATAAAACCAAGAGTAAAGGTAATGTCTCAAAACACCAGACAATAGAGTTTTCATAATATTATAGGTTTGCATGTGAAACATGGAGAAAAATATTGCAGAGTTTACAGAGTTTCATTCCATAGCAGAAGCAAAAGCATGAACAACATACTAGACAGAACCAGTGCAACAGCAGAAGATGTTTGTGTTACAGGAACATTTTGTGATGCCTGGGTGGTTGAATCTTGCTGTTCCACTGAAAGTATAAGAAAACAAATATAAATCAGCAAAAAAATCATTATTTACGTTCAAAAATCATTTGTGACCCTGGGCCACAAAACCAGTCTTAAATTGCTGGGGTATATTTGTAGCAATAGCCAAAAATGCATTGTATGGGTCAAAATTATAGATTTTTTTTATTCCAAAAATCATTAGGATATTAAGTAAAGATCATGTTCCATTAAGATATTTTGTAAATTTCTTACCATAAATATATCAAAACTTCATTTTTGATTAGCAATATGCATTGCTAAGAACTTAATTTGGCCAAATTTAAATTAAGTTTTCTCAATGATTAGATTTTTTTGTACCCTCACACTCTCAAAAATTATGTATTAATTAATAACACATTTTTTGTGTTATGGCCATTTTAACACATTATGTGTAATTTTAAGTTGATCATGTGTAAAAAGAAAGAGAGAGAGAGAGAAACAACACAATTTGTCCAACACAATATGTGTTAACTATCATCCAATCACATTGCTGCCTACATCACTCAACAAGCTGTTAACCAAATTCGCGCCTCTTTTTTCACTGGTGGATGACGTGGATGCACTCAGGTATATGGTCAGGTATATGGATTTCCTCACTAGAAAAGTAAAGTTCCCCAGAGCGTTCTCAGAAGGTCCCAGGTTACACATAACATTCCCAGAACATTTCCTGAGATGATGTGGAGTTCTTTAAAGGATTGGGCAGAGGTGGGACCAAGTCAAGTCTCAAGTCAAATCCCAAGTCCTCAAAGAGTTAAAGTTGATGAAATAATTAAGTGACTAATTAAATGATGATTATGCATTAGTGATGAGCACCTGCTTTTATTGAGGATTACAGAGGATCAGACATTGATGTTTTATTGGTTAAAATGATGCCACCATCATGGAGATCAGTGTTCGCTTTAGTTGGGCTCTTGACTCCTGTGTTAGATCTCTCTCTGCAGCAATGCATGTGGTGTTGTAAAGCGGAGCGGAGATATTAGCTGTTTTTATGTGATGAGATAGTCACCATGAGGTGGCTGGGTTACAATCAAAAAATACTTTTTTTATTATTATTATTTTTTTTATAAATATGTTTAGGTTTTGCATAATCAACCCTGTGAAACTACAGTATGCAAACAAAGTGTTGCTCTAATAGTTATAGTGAATGAATTTTAAATCTATTTAATAAATATAAAAATTTGAACTCCAGTATTATTTCGACACACACAGACATCAAGAACCAGCAGATGAATCTCAACAATGATGAGAACCAACAAAATGCTTCATGCTGCAATGCATGTTGGGTAACACCATAGTAAAAACTCCCATCATGCACTGCAGTATGAAAAATTATTGTCGCCACTGTTGAGGATCATATGATAGGTGTTAATGTCTAAAAGCCTGAGCGGAAACAGTTTTTTTTTTTTTTAATATTGAAGCATTATAGTGGTGTTTGTTTAATAGGACACTTTTTTTTTTGCAGATTTGTAATAGCTGAATGTCAGTCAAAAAACCAAAAAGAGATCCTTTCATGATGTTCATTCACCATGAGTTATAAACAGAAATCATAAGTTAATCTGCAACTTCTAGGTTTGATTCAGCAATGCACAAATGCTTTCTGTGAAACAACATTGCAATTGTTTAGAAGCAAATTACTTTGAGCTCGTAAAAGGGACAAGAGACCAACTAAAGCAAACCTTGACCACAATTATGGTGCCATCGTGTTTCTTTTTTCAGTTGATTCCATCCAAGGTTGTGGCTGAAGTCTGTAGTTCTTGTGTTTCTCTTTTCTTGAATGATGCTGCTTGTTAACAGCAGGTGTTCATCACTAATGCACAATCATCATTTAATTAGTCACTTAATTATCTCGTTAACTTTAACTCTTTGAGGACTTGGGATTTGACTTGAGACTTGCTTGTGACTTGAAAGTCCCACTTCTGGATTTATGACACATTAATGTGTTAAATATTTTAACACACTGCCTGTGTTAAGAAGAATAACACATTAGTTGTGTTAAAATTGAATTAACAAAATGTGTTGTCCTTAACTAGACACACAGGTGTGTTAAAAAATAACACAGGTTGTGTTGTTTTTAACACATCAGTTTTTTTTAACACACTAATGTGTCATAAATAACACAATTTGTGTCATAGATGTGCTATTCTTAAAGGTGCACTATTTAAATATTTGAAGAATATCAACCTGTGTTAAGAAGAATAAAACACTGGTTGAGTTGAAATTAACACAAAATGTGTTGTCCTTAACTAGACACACAGGTGTGTTAAAATATAACATAGGTTGTGTTGTTTTTAACATCTGTTTTAAGAGTGTAGATCAGAGTCCTGCATGCGGGCGACGGGTGAACCGCAAAAATTGATGTAACGGGTGGAATAATATTGACGTGTCGGGTGCGGTGCGGGTGCGGGTCGGACTAGTGCAGGCACGGGCGAGTTGCGGGTACAATTATAACCAAGACTATTTCGACTTAATACAGTACATGCTGATAGGCAGCTCCTTTCAAATTGTCCCGTGCTTGTGTTTGCGCGCTCTGTCCGAAGACAGGGCTTCTACAGCAGGATTTGCAAACACTGACTACTGTAGCCAATCAACAGCTGCATTGTCATTGATTGACAGCTGTAGGTCTAGTGATTATATTAAAGGGAGCGCTCTTTGCTCGCTTTTCTGTAGTTAATCTATTCACAGTTTGAATAAAAGCTTTAGTCTATTTCTCATTCTAAAATAGGCCTAACACATATTCAATATGTTATAAAGTTCATATTTGACTAATCTAAGCCTTTTAGACCTGTTTAAAATAGATTGGTCACATGTATGCAATAGTTTTATATTGTTTACACGCTGAAACACGTTTCTCTCTCTCTGTTAACTTGTTGGGCTGTGTGTGTTAAATGTTATTAATTTTTAAATGCATTAACGCATTAACTCAGAATGACTTGTTAATTGCTTGTTACATTAAAAATAAAATAAAGGTGTTTTGTCTGCCTTATGTATATTTAATGCGGGTACGGTTCGGGTCGGGTTCGGAATTAAATTAGTGTTGCTGTCGGATAACGGGTCGGGTATTCGGTTAACTACTGTGGGTGCGGGGCGGGTGCGGGTTTATCAAACAGGACCCATGCAGGACTCTGGTGCAGATTCCAGATTTTCAAATAGTTGTATCTCGGCCAAATATTGTCCAATCCTAACAAACCATACATCAATGGAAAGCTTATTTATTCACTTAAGACTGGTTTTGTGGTCCAGGGTCATATTTGAGAAAAAGAGGAACTCACCAAAAGTAATACTGGAAGGAATCACAGAACCAAGGAACACTCTTGATTCAGCAATTGATTTCTTAAGATAGTTTTCAAGAACTCTTGCCTTTGGAAGCACAGTCTCATTTTTAAAAATAAGTTCTGTATCCACACCAACTGAACCAGGCCTGCAGAAAAAGAAAAAAAGAAAAAAAAAATCATAAAAACAAAACAGACATGAAAATACCTAAATTTCTACAATGAAAGTACAGGTGTGATTTTGCTTACTCTCTTGATTTTTAATTGGATATCAGTATCAATATTCACTTAGTAAAAATGTGCAATGCATTACAGTAAATCAGGTTTTTTAAGGTTATTTTCAGATTATCTTAATTTTACATTATGATTCAATTAGGGCTGCACAATTTGGCAAAAGCACACTTGTGATTTGAAATGCGATATGATTTAATCTCATATGAAAATATCTCATTGCTGCTGACACATTCAGGCAAAAAGAACTGATACAACTGCTGAAATAGAAATAGTGTAGCCAGAGGTGTAAAGTATTTGAGTAAATGTAATTAATTACTGTACTTAAGTTTCTTTTTGGATACTCTGTTTTACTGAGTATCAAAGATATTAGCAACTTTTACTCTCTACTTCACCACAGTTTTGAATGAGTATATGTAGTCTTCACTACATTTGTAATGAATGTTGCAATTACACATTACATTTTGCATGGCATCTAGTTTTTTCTGCAGCAGTTTATTTCTGCTACAAAATAAGTGATATCGCCAACTACAGGGCACTGAATGTATTATATCTTGTGTGTTTTTCCCTTACTTACCCAAACTTGTCAACAAGGCTACTTTACGTGAATGCGAGTTCCTTAGCAAGTAGTTGTGAATCACGGGTGTTTTATATATGAGATGAGGACATGACTGCAGCCAGCAATAAACCAGCACATCCAGTGCAAGAAGGCTTTGACTTGTTAATTTTACATTTTATTCCGTTATACTAAAGATACCTTTTTTTTTTTTTTTTTTTTGACAATTTTGAGGAATTTTGAGTTCAGTTTTAATTTGATTTTAGAAAATAAACGTGATTTCTCTCCTCACAAATAATTTTTTTCTTGTTTTTCACTGGCATGTGTTTTTGACTAGTGCATCTTTGAGCCTAAATTTAGCATAAGTAAAATACTCAAGTATTAAAAAAAGATGCTCTAAGACTTTTTTCTCAAGTTGTTTTGGATTTGGTGACTTGTAACTTGTAATGGAGTAATTTTCACTTTAAGGTATCTGAACATTTACTCGAGCATTGTTTTCAGGTACTCTTTACATCTCTGAGTGTAGCTAAGTGTGAACTTCCTTAAAAAGCAACTAAGGGGCTTTTTACATGACACCATTTTCAGCTGAAAAGAGAACAATTTGTTATTCATTTTGGCCATTTGAAAAGAATGCCTTTACCATCTCCATGTAAACAACCAAAACATAAATTTGTGAAAAAAAAGAGAGGGAAGAGAGAGAACACAGTGTGTCCAACACAATATGTGTTAACGATCATCCAATCACATTGCTGCCTACATCACTCCACAAGCTGTTAAACACATTCGCGCATCTTTTTTCATTGGTGGATGACGTGGATGCACTGAGGTATATGGTCAGGTATATGGATTTCCTCACTAGAAAAGTAAAGTTCCCAGAGCGTTCTCAGAAGGTCCCACCGGTGTCAATGACGTTCCCAGAACATTTCCTGAGATGATGTGGAGTTCTTTAAAGGACTGGGCAGAGGTTTGACCAAGTCAAGTCTCGAGTCAAATCCCAAGTTCTTAAAGAGTTAAAGTTGATGAAATAATTAAGTGACTAATTAAATGATGATTGTGCATTAGTGATGAACACATGCTGTTATTGAGAATTACAGAGGATCAGATGTTGATGTTTTATTAGTTAAAATGATGCCACTATCTTGGAGACCGGTGTTTGCTTTAGTTGGACTCTTGACCCTTGACTCCTGTGTTAGATCTGTGGGATTACAAATTTATAAAATGGTAAATCTAGCTTCCAGTGTAATAGTACATTGTGTTTTACATTTTGGGGTAAAGATGATGACATTCTAAGAAGATCAAGTCAGGCAGCCCAGGTGTCTGAGACATTAACCTTTTGTCTTTATGCACTTCCTGACCATTGAGTAGAGTCCCAAGTTAAAGGTGAATGCTAAGCTCAAGGCACAGCTGTGCCTTTGTCTCTATGATAATGTGAAGGTATGGGCGATACTATCAGGCTGATTGGATTAGCACCTATGCATTTGAAAGACACTGTTATGCTGATGAGATCAGGGCTGGGGAAATTCAGGTAACGGGCTGATTCCTGTTTGTTTAGATTGTCTCCACCTCTATGTATCCCTCCCCCTTGAAAGGTATAAACTCTACTGTGTTGAGATATAGTCAGACTTGGATGACTACAGCGACGCACACCGAGTTCTCAATAAAGAGAAACTTCTGCTTGAAAGATATCCCAACGTCTCCTGGTCTCTGCTTCGAGGAAAAAAAAGTTTCCTACAGATCTCTCTCTGTAGCAATGCATGTGGTGTTGTAAAGCAGAGCGGAGATATTAGCTGTTTTTATGTTATGAGATTAAAATCAAAATATATATATATTTTTATTTATTTAATTTTTATAAATATGTTTAGGTTTTGCATAATAGACCCTGTGAAACTACAGCATGTAAACAAAATGCTGCTCTAAAAGTTATAGTAAATGAATTTTAAATATATGTAATAAATATAAAAATTTGAACTCCAGTATTATTTCGACACACAGAGACATCAAGAACCAGCATATGCATCTCAACAATGGTGACAATCCACAAAATTCTGCATGCTGGGTAACACCATAGTAAAAACTCCCATGATGCACTGCAGTATGAAAAATTATTGTCGCCACTGTTGAGGATCATATGATAAGTGTTTATGTCTAAAAGCCTGAGCGGATGCATTTCTTTTTTTTTTTCTTTCAATGTTGAAGCATTACAGTGAGGTTTGTTTAATAGGGCTCTTTTTTTTTTTTTTCACAGATCTGTAATAGCTGAATGTCAGTCAAAAAAAACCAAAGAGAGATCCTTTCATGATGTTCATTCATAAGGAGTTATAAGCAGAAATCATAAGTTAATCTGCTACTTCTAGGTTTGATTCAGCAATGCACAAATGTTTGCTGTGAAACAATATTGCAATTTTTTAAAAGCAAATTACTTTAAGTTAGTAAAAGGGACAAGAGACAAACTAAAGCAAACCTTGACCACAATTATGGTGGCATCGTGTTTGTTTGTTTTTTTTGTTTTTTGTTTTTTTTTTTGTTTTTTTCAGTTGATTCCATCCAAGGCTGTGGCTGAAGTCTGTAGTTCTTGTGTTTCTCTTTTCTTCAATGATGCCACTTGTTAACAGCAGGTGAGGAATAAACAGTTTTTTTTTTTTTTTTTAATATTGAAGCATTACAGTGGTATTTGTTTAATAGGGCACTTTTTTTGCAGAGCTGTAACAGCTGAATGTCAGTCTAAAAACCAAAGAGAGATCCTTTCATCATGTTCATTCACCATGAATTATAAGCAGAAACCATAAGTTAATCTGCTACTTCTAGATTTGATTCAGCAATGCACAAATGTTTGCTGTGAAACAATATTGTTATTGCTTAGAGGCAAATTACTTTGAATTAGTAAACGGGACAAGAGACCAACTAAAGCAAACCTTGACCACAATTATGGTGGCATCGTGTTTTTTTTTTTGTTTTTTTTCAGTTGATTCCATCCAAGGCTGTGGCTGAAGTCTGTAGTTCTTGTGTTTCTCTTTTCTTCAATGATGCCGCTTGTTAACAGCAGGTGTTCATCACTAATGCACAATCATCATTTAATTAGTCACTTAATTATCTCATTAACTTTAACTCTTTGAGGACTTGGGATTTGACTTGAGACTTGCTTGTGATTTGAAAGTCCCACTTCTGGATTTATGACACATTGGTGTGTTAAATATTTTAACACACTGCCTGTGTTAAGAAGAATAACACACTGGTTGTGTTAAAATTGAATTAACACAAAATGTGTTGTCCTTAACTAGACACACAGGTGTGTTAAAATATAACACAGGTTGTGTTGTTTTTAACACATCTGTTTTAAGAGTGTATCGCCTTTGGCTTGCTTAGTTGGGGAAACTTAATATTCACAAATATTACTGACTTGACTGCACTGACAGTGTTGGATGATAACTGAACTGAGCTGGATGAAGACATCACTGTTTACTGCAGAGATGAACAAGAAAGAAAGAAGAGAACAAATGAGAGTAGAAAAGAAAGGTAATAAATGAGAGCTTTGTGACATACCAGAATCCCATCACGAAGGATCTGAGGAATCTGGTACCATAAATTTCCTGGCAGATTCGAGTCAGCTACAGAAACACATAGAAATGAACAGACTTAAGCTATGAATAACACTCACTATAGATGTAGTCTGGACAGAATTGATAAAATAAAACTATTTTAATATTATTAAAATATTTCTTAATGCACCTCAATACTGATGTTGATGGCCAGAGTCTGGTACTCCATAGAAGCAGGGTTTCTGTAAGCTTCAATAAATATTATTTGTAAACGGAACTGCAGAATAACGAATCTCTCGCCTCGCACTGCTGGACCTGTGGTAGTTGTACTTGATAGATGAGTGGTTGCTGTGGTAGTTTTAGTTGATAGATGAGTGGTTGCTGTGGTGGTTTTAGTTGATTGATGACTGGTTGGCAGTGAAGACGTGGTTGAGTTGGTGACAAATTTAGAGTGTGTTGAGTTCGCAAATAATACAGATGTGGTGATCTTATTAGCAGCTGCACTGGATACAGACACTGTAGTGCCAGATGAACCGGAAATAAATGTTGTGTTTGATACATCTGTAGGAAGTACACCGTTTGAAATAACAGTAGAAGAACTTGTGCTTGTTAAATCTATATGAACTGTGTTGCTTGGCTGGTCAGCTGGAGCAGATGTGATTGATGAAATGGGTGAAATTGTAGTATCCAAATGATTAGACACAGGTGTGCTTGACAGATCAGTAGAGACAGTGGGGTTTATGGTACCAGGAGGAACAGTTGTGCTGGTGTTAAATGATGAGTTTTTTTCCCCTGAAACAACATGAAAACAAGTGTAAATCAGCCACTGAAAGCAAGAATGTTACACATATATATATATATATATATATATATATATATATACACACTCTCAAAAAGGATGTGTTAATAACACATTTTTTTGTGTTGTGGCCATTTTAACACATTATGTGTAATTTTCAGTTGATCATGTGTAAAAAGAAAGAGAGTGAGAGAGAAACAACACAATGTATCCAACACAATATGTGTTAACTATCATCCAATCACATTACTGCCTACATCACTCCACAAGCTGTTAACCAAATTCGCGCCTCTTTTTTCATTGGTGGATGACGTGGATGCACTCAGGTATATGGTCAGGTATATGGATTTCCTCACTAGAAAAGTAAAGTTCCCAGAGCGTTCTCAGAAGGTCCCACCGGTGTCAATGACGTTCCCAGAACATTTCCTGAGATGATGTGGAGTTCTTTAAAGGATTGGGCAGAGGTGGAACCAAGTCAAGTCTCGAGTCAAATCCCAAGTTCTTAAAGAGTTAAAGTTGATGAAATAATTAAGTGACTAATTAAATGATGATTATGCATTAGTGATGAACACCTGCTGTTATTGAGAATTACAGAGGATCAGATGTTGATGTTTTATTGGTTAAAATGATGCCACCATCATGGAGATCAGTGTTTGCATTAGCTGGGCTCTTGACCGTTGACTCCTGTGTTAGACCTCTCTCTGCAGCAATGCATGTGGTGTTGTAGAGCAGAGCAGAGCAGAGCTATTAGCTGTTTTTATGTGATGCGATAGTCACCATGAGGTGGCTTGATTACAAACAATTTTGATTGTTTGAAAATGATTTTTTTTTTTATTTATTTTTTTTTTTATATATAAATACGTTGAGGTTTCGCATAAGCAACCCTGTGAAACTACAGCATGCAAACAAAGTGTTGCTCTAATAATTATAGTGAATGAATTTTAAATCTATGTAATTAATATAAAAATTTGAACTCCAGTATTATTGCGACACACACAGAAATCAAAAACCAGCATATGAATCTTAACACTGGTGACAATCAACAAAATACTTCATGCTGCAATGCATGCTGGGTAACACCATAGTAAAAACTCCCATCATGCACTGCAGTATGAAAAATTATTGTCGCCACTGTTGAGGATCATATGATAAGTGTTTATGTCTAAAAGCCTGAGCGGAAATAGTTCTTTTTTTTTTCCCCCCTCTCTCTCTCTATACTGAAGCATTATAGTGGTGTTTAGTAGGGTACTTTTTTTCAGATTTGTAATAGCTGAATGTCAGTCAAAAAAACCAAAGAGAGATCCTTTCATGATGTTCATTCACCATGAGTTATAAACAGAAATCATAAGTTAATCTGCAACTTCTAGATTTGATTCAGCAATACACAAATGTTTTCTGTGAAACAATATTGCGACTGCTTAGAAGCAAATTACTTTGAATTAATAAAAGGGACAAGACCAAGACCAACTAAAGGAAACCTTGACCACAATTATGGTGGCATCGTGTTTCTTTTTTCAGTTGATTCCATCCAAGGTTGTGGCTGAAGTCTGTAGTTCTTGTTTCTCTTTTCTTGAATGATGCCACTTGTTAACAGCAGGTGTTCATCACTAATGCACAATCATCATTTAATTAGTCACTTAATTATCTGATTAACTTTAACTCTTTGAGGACTTGGGATTTGACTTGAGACTTGCTTGTGACTTGAAAGTCCCACTTCTGGATTTATGACACATTAATGTGTTAAATATTTTAACACACTGCCTGTGTTAAGAAGAATAACACACTGGTTGTGTTAAAATTTAATTAACACAAAATGTGTTGTCCTTAACTAGACACACAGGTGTGTTAAAATATAACACAGGTTGTGTTGTTTTTAACACATCTGTTTTAAGAGTGCAGATTCCAGATTTTCAAATAGTTGTATCTCGGCCAAATATTGTCCAATCCTAACAAATCATACATCAATGGAAAGCTTATTTATTCACTTAAGACTGGTTTTGTGGTCCAGGGTCATATTTGAGAAAAAGAGGAACTCACCAAAAATAATACTGGAAGGAATCACAGAACCAAGGAACACTCTTGATTCAGCAATTGATTTCTTAAGATGGTTTTCAAGAACTCTTGCCTTTGGAAGCACAGTCTCATTTTTAAAAATAAGTTCTGTATCCACACCAACTGAACCAGGCCTGCAGAAAAAGAAAAAAAGAAAAAAAAAATCATAAAAACAAAACAGACATGAAAATACCTAAATTTCTACAATGAAAGTGCAGGTGTGATTTTGCTTACTCTCTTGATTTTTAATTGGATATCAGTATCAATATTCACTTAGTAAAAATTTGTAATGCATTACAGTAAATCAGGTTTTTTAAGGTTATTTTCAAATTATTTTAATTTTACATTATGATTCAATTAGGGCTGCACAATTTGGCAAAATCACACTTGTGATTTGAAATGCGATATGATTTAATCTCATATGAAAATATCTCATTGCTGCTGACACATTCAGGCAAAAAGAACAGATACAACTGCTGAAATAGAAATAGTGTAGCCAGAGGTGTAAAGTATTTGAGTAAATGTAATTAATTACTGTACTTAAGTTTCTTTTTGGATACTCTGTTGTTTTACTGAGTATCAAAGATATTAGCAACTTTTACTCTCTACTTCACCACAGTTTTGAATGAGTATATGTAGTCTTTACTCCACTACGTTTGTAATGAATGTTGCAATTACACATTACATTTTGCATGGCATCTAGTTTTTTCTGCAGCAGTTTATTTCTGCTACAAAATAAATGATATCGCCAACTACAGGGCACTGAATGTATTATATCTTGTGTGTTTTTCCCTTACTTACCCAAACTTGTCAACAAGGCTACTTTACGTGAATGCGAGTTCCTTAGCAAGTAGTTGTGAATCACAGGTGTTTATATATATGAGATGAGGACATGACTGCAGCCGGCAATAAACCAGCACATCCAGTGCAAGAAGGCTTAGACTTGTTAATTTTACATTTTATTTTTTTTCCGTTATACTAAAGATACCTTTTTTTTTCCTTTTTTTTTTTTTTTTTTTTTTTTTTACAATTTTGAGGTGTTCAGTTTTAATTTGATTTCTCTCCTCACAAATAATTTTTTCTTGTTTTTCACTTTCATGTTTTTTTGACTAGTGCATCTTTGAGCCTAAATTTAGCATAAGTAAAATACTCAAGTATTAAAATCAGATGCTCTAAGACTTTTACTCGAGTTGTTTTGGATTTGGTGACTTGTAACTTGTAATGGGAGTAATTTTCACTTTAAGGTATCTGAACATTTACTCAAGCATTGTTTTCATGTACTCTTTACATCTCTGAGTGTAGCTAAGTGTGAACTTCCTTAAAAAGCAGCTAAGGGGCTTTTTACACGACACCATTTTCAACTGAAAAGAGAACAATTTTTATGTGTTTTGGCCATTCGTTTACATGACAAAGGCCTTTCAGGGGCCTGAAAATGCAAAGAATTTTTGAAAAGAATGCCTTTACCATCTCCATGTAAACAACCAAAACATAAATTTGTGAAAAAAAAAAATATATTTTGTGTCAACATTGTAGCTTTTGTGTGTGTGTGTGTGTGTGTACATATATATATATACATATATATATATATATATACATATATATATATATATATATATATATATATATATATATATATATATATATATATATATATATATATATATATATATAAATGAAAGTGGAAAGTAAAAAAATTTCTGAGAGAACTTTAACGCTCTGTGCTTAAAGGTGAAGTATGTAAGTTTTGCCATTAGAGGTCACTTATTCAAAACAAAGGTGTAGCTTGATGATGGAGCGTGGAATGAGCGTGGAATCATAGCAATTGTCGTCTTCACCTCCACAGCTGAAAGCATTCCGAAAGGACTCAGGGAGGTGTTTATGGATGAGCTAATTTAGTAACATTACTGTGATATGAAACAGGGTGGGTCTTTTACCTTACTGTTTTCATTATGCTGCTGCTCCTTTCTTTTTGTTGTTTATGTTTTTGCTTACAATTTATGTTTTACATTTAACATCTGCCTCCTTTACCTTAGCTCAGTGGCTGTATGGGATAGATTGATATAAGAATAACTCGTGTTGCTAAATGGCATGCAGTTAACTTTAACATATACTGTATGATGGAGAAACTGCTGTATTACTGTTACTGTGCCTATGTTAGAAACTTGACAAGAAAGTGTTGTATCTAACATGGTACTTGTTGTAAATCAAGATAGCAAGATATTCAAGCAATAAGACTTATCGTTTTAAGTTATTTAACAATTATTAGATTTCTCTGAATTTAAAGATCTAAGATAATGTAAATAAACAAGTCAACAAAATGTATGGAACATTCTTCCTATGGTTTTTGGATATTTGAATTCAAATAATCTTACACACAATTTTGTGTCTTTAACTTACAATAAGTTGCTAAATGCTTCAATACAAATCTGCTGACATGATGGGTTAGGGTTAGGGAATATTATTTGGTGGTAGGCTTCACCCTGAACGGTCCAGCTTCTGAGCTGTCCACAAGCAAACCTAGCTGTGGTTTGAACCCCCTGAAGCCTAAGGCTAACCAGAAATTTTATAAGCAACAGTTATGTAATTCCATGTGAAAGTAATGCAGTTACTGTAATAAACTGGACAATGTTGAGCAACCATGAGCTGGATATATATATATATATATATATATATATGTATACACATACAGTATATATATATATATATATATATATATATATATATACACACACACAAAAATGGCTTTGTGGTTTGTGCGATAGATTAAGGCAAGTGAGTATATGGATGATTTATGTCTTGCTTGTTCCTAGAGAATTAGTTAATTATTCACTGTAAAAAAAAATATACACTATATTTACTCAATAATGTTGTGTCAACAGATTACAAGCAATATTATTAATTAAATTCAACATATAAGGATGAATTAGAATTAATCACATGAGAGTACTGAGACTGCTTTCATTAGAGTTACAAATGATAATCTGTTTTGTAATTGTAACTGTTATCATCCGATTGTGGCTGTATCTCTCTGTTAGTCTTAGTGCTGCATTTGACACTGTCTACCACAACATTCTTTTGAACAGACTCAAAAATTATGTTGGCATTAGTGGAATTGCATTGGCATGGTTCAAATCACACTTATCTGACAATTATCAGTTTGCAGCAGTAAATGAAGAGATGTCATACCAATCACAAGTTCAGTATGGAGCTCCGCAAGCCTCAGTGCTAGGACCGTTACTTTTTTAACCTGTACATGCTACCCTTGGGAGATATTTGGAGGAAGCACTGCATTAGTTTTCACTGTTATGCTGATGATACTTGGCTCTGTATTTCGTCTCATCCTGATGAAACTTACCAATTCACAAAATTAATGGAAAGCATAGCTGATTTATACAATTGGATTACTAGTAATTTCCTTCTACTTAATTCTGAAAAAAATCTGAGGTCTTAATTATTGGTTCAAAAACCTCTGCCTGTAATAAACTAGAATACTGTCTAACACTTGGTGGCTGCTCTGTCAAGTCTTTTAGGAACTTAGGTGTGGTATTTGATAGAAGTCTTTCCTTTGAAAACCATATTTCTAGCATTTGTAAAACCGCATTTTTCCACCTTAAAAATATATCTAAATTATGACCTGTGCTCTCAATGTCAAATGCAGAGGCTTTAATTCATGCGTTCATGACTTCAAGGTTAGATTATCGGAATGCTTTATTGGGTGGTTGCTCTGCACGCTTAATAAACAAACTCCAGCTGGCCCAAACCGCAGCATCTACAGTTCTTACAAGAACCAGGAAGTACGACCATATTAGCCCAGATCTGTCAACTCTGCACATTCGATATTGAATATCGAATACATTTTAAAATCTTGATAATTACTTATAAAGCCCTGAATGGTTTACCTCCTCAATACTTGCGCGAGCTCATATAGCGATATTGTCCTTCACGTCCACTGCAATCTCAAAACTCTGGCCATTTGAAAATACCTAGAATATCAAAATCAACTGCGGGCGGCAGATCCTTTTCCTATTTAGCACCCAAACTCTGGAACAATCTAGTGTTGTTCGGGAGGCAGACACACTCTGCCAGTTTAAATCTAGATTAAAGACTCATCTCTTTAACCTGGTGTGCACATAATACACTAACACATTTCTATAATTCAAATCTGTTAAAGGATTGTTAGGCTGCATTAATTAGGTCAACCGGAACCGGGAACACTTCCCATAACACCCGGTGTACTCGTTACATCGTAAGAGGAATGGCATCTACGCTAATATTACTCTGTTTTATTCTTATTCCGAGGTCAGACACTTGACTGATTGCACAGACACTTTTGGAAGAGAGCTGAACTGGACGATGACATCACTGAATAATCTGGAAAATGACTGTTATTGTCCTCTTGCATTACTGAAACTATTTTCCTGTTGACACTGTAAAACTGCTTTGACACAATCAATATTGTATAAAGTGCTAAATAAAGGTGACTTGACTTGACTTGACTTGACTCGACTCGACTTACGCTTAAGCTCTATTCAGCTGCTCAAACTACATTTTATTTTGCATTCCTTCCTAGTGCCAGATCCAGCATAGGCTCAGCTTAATGTTGCTGTACGATGTCTACAAATCATATCCTGTGCCAAGCAACTGGCAAGGAACATTAAACGCATCCACATCTACATCTTTTCACTAACAGATTCACTTTACTGACATTATATTTTGACTGTATAGCCAGAGAAGAACTGGCCCCCTGATGTAGCCTGGTTGCTCCATTATTCAACATCAAATGGAGATTTTAGTTCCTTGCCACAGTTGCCTTTGGCTTGCACACTAGGAGACTAAAGATGCTTTTTATTATGTACAATGTCTTTTGTATAATAATATGGCATGACGTTCAAATAACGTTTTTTAGCTAAAGTGCTCAATTGCTGGTAATATGAACAAAATCTTAAGCATGTTATTTATATTCCCCATTTAACAATGGAAATGATACACATGACCAAATAGTTTCACTATACCAAACTGTTAGCAGGTACCATGTTTTGGAAACCCCTGGTCTAATGGGGAACAAAAATCTACTATTTATTTCCCTGCAAAAGAAAGAAATATCCACATCCATCTGACTTGTGATGGAGCTTGGAATCATAATCACACCTTGTTCATTTGTTTGACCAAAGAAGAACTATGTGAATTAGCCTGGTTTCTCCCAAATTTTTTTTTTTTCCCTTCAGTTTCTGTCACCTGATTTAGTTTGGCTTCCTTACCACTATCGCCTTTGGCTTGCTTAGTTGGGGAAACTTAATATTCACAAATATTACTGACTTGACTGCACTGACAGTGTTGGATGATAACTGAACTGAGCTAGATGAAGACATCACTGTTTACTGCAGAGATGAACAAGAAAGAAAGAAGAGAACAAATGAGAGTAGAAAAGAAAGGTAATAAATGAGAGCTTTGTGACATACCAGAATCCCATCACAAAGGTTCTGAGGAAGTTGGTGCCATAAATTTCCTGGAAGATTTGAGTCAGCTACAGAAACACATAGAAATGAACAGACTTAAGCTATGAATAACACTCTCTATAGATGTAGTCTGGACAGAATTGATAAAATAAAACTATTTTAATATTACTAAAATATTTCTTAATGCACCTCAATACTGATGTTGATGGCCAGAGTCTGGTACTCCATAGAAGCAGGGTTTCTGTAAGCTTCAATAAATATTATTTCTAAACGGAACTGCAGAATAACGAATCTCTCGCCTCGCACTGCTGGACCTGTGGTAGTTGTACTTGATAGATGAGTGGTTGCTGTGGTGGTTTTAGTTGATTGATGACTGGTTGGCAGAGAAGACGTGGTTGAAGTGGTGACAACTTTAGAGTGTGTTGAGTTCGCAAATAATACAGATGTGGTGATCTTATTAGCAGCTGCACTGGATACAGACACTGTAGTGCCAGATGAACCGGAAATAAATGTTGTGGTTGTTACATCTGTAGGAAGTACACCGTTTGAAATAACAGTAGAAGCACTTGTGCTTGTTAAATCTATATGAACTGTGTTGCTTGGCTGGTCAGCTGGAGCAGATGTGATTGATGAAATGGTTGAAATTGTAGTATCCAAATGATTAGACACAAGTGTGCTTGACAGATCAGTAGAGACAGTGGTGTTTATGGTACCAGGAGGAACACTTGTGCTGGTGTTAAATGATGAGTTTTCTTCCTCTGAAACAACATGAAAACAAGTGTAAATCAGCCACTGAAAGCAAGAATGTTATATATATATATATATATATATATATATATATATATATATATACACACAAACACACACCCTCAAAAAGGATGTGTTGATTAATAACACATTTTTTGTGTTATGGCCATTTTAACCCATTTTGTGTAATTTTAAGTTGATCATGGGGGATGGGGGTGTCCCATAGGTGTCAATGACGTTCCCAGAATATTTCCTGAGATGATGTGGAGTTCTTTAAAGGATTGGGCAGAGGTGGGACCAAGTCAAGTCTCGAGTCAAATCCCAAAGTCTCAAAGAGTTAAAGTTGATGAAATAATTAAGTGACTAATTAAATGATGATTGCATTAGTGCATTAGTGATGAACACCTGCTGTTATTGAGTATTACAAAGGATCAGATGTTGATGTTTTATTGGTTAAAATGATGCCACCATCTTGGAGATCCGTGTTTGCTTTAGTTGGGCTCTTGACCCTTGACTTCTTGTGTTAGATATCTCTGTAGCAATGCATGTGGTGTTATAAAGAAGAGTGGCGATATTAGCTGTTTTTATGTGGTGAGCTAGTCACTGCAAGGTAAAAACCTGTTTATTTTTTTATAAATATATTTAGGTTTTGCGTAACCAATCCTGTGAGTTAACATAAAATGTGTTGTTCTTAACTAAACACACAGGTGTGTTGTTTTTAACACATCTGTTTTAAGAGTGCAACATCTGAACCTCTGTATTTCTCAATAAGAGCTTCTCTAGACGTCTGACAGAAGATTTAATCTCTGAAGATTTAGATCTTCAGAGATTTAATGTCTCTTATTTGCAGTTGTTTTGCAGGCTGTGGCTGGAAGTCAATAGTAGCTGTTGTGTTTCTGCTCGTCTCTTTTTTTTCTTAAGCAGGTGTTCGTCACTAATGCTCAATCAGTACTAGATTAATCACTTAATTATTTAATGAACTGCAGTGCTGCTTCAGTCTTATTTTAGCACTCTGTAGTATGCATACTGAGCAGTGTTCAATTCATTGTTTCATCTGGGCTGACCCATGTGGGGCCCTCATGGAAACTGAGGACAAAACTGGCTGGGCCCCAGTTAAATAGCCCAGGTGCCACCCATCTGGGCCCCACATAAGTCTGCTGGCTGCTTGTGGAGTGATGTAGGCAGCAATGATAGTTAACACATATTGTGTTGGACACATTGTGTTGTTTCTCTCTCTCTCTCTCTTTCTTTTTACATGATTAACTTAAAATTACACATAATGTGTTACAATGGCCATAACACAAAAAATGTGTTATTAATTAACACATCCTTTTTGAGAGTGTACATTTAGAACAAATAAAATTGTACGATTAAGTTGCGATTAATCACGAGTTAACTCATGACAATCATCCAATTAATTGTGATTAAATATTTTAATCAATTTGACAGCCCTAATATATATATATATATATATATATATATATATATATATATATATATATATATATATATATATAAATAAAAACAACTTGACAAAATGAGAACTCACCAACTACAATGGAAAGAATCTTAGAACCAAGGGACACTTTTGATTCAGCAATTCCTGTCTTAAGACTGTCTTCAATCCTCGTTGCATTTGGAATAACAGCCTCATTTGTAAAAATAAGTTGCGTATCCACACCCACTGACCCAGACCTGGACAGAAATAATGTGTCACATTAATAGTAGTCATGAAATAAACTAATCCTAAATTAATAAAACAAAAGTGCAGTTATGATGTTTTTTTTTTTTTTTTTTTTTTTGCAGGGATTTAATATTTACTTGAACATTAAAATATGTATTACATCACAGCAACTCAACATGTGACTGCCTTTACACACAAATGTAACCCTAAGCGTAAAAAGTGATCTTGACAATGACCAGTTTCTTCTATATAAATATATACAATACATACATATAATACAAAGCGGTGCCAGAGAGGAAAGCCCTTGAGAAGTTGAACTCAGCAGAGTGCAAAAAGTGTAAGATATAAACAATATGAAACAAACTGAAGCATAACAAATGTCCTCAGCATTTCTCCCAAATCAGCCTATTGAAACAACAATACTGTCAGCAAGGGTGGGTGTGTGCAGACAGACTGAAGTGGGAGATAAAGTTCAAATGCAATCTTTAATGATAATCCACAGGTAATCCAAAATAGGGCAGAAGAAAACACACCAAATGCAAACATGACTGGACACTGAATTAAGGAAACAACGATACTAAATACTCTAACAAAAGAGGGAGAGAGGAGCCAATATGTTATTCCCAGACAATTGACGGAGACAAGGCTGATGGATCCATGGGCGCAGACGGAGAGCTGATTGAAATCAGCAACTCTGTATTTTTCATATCTGTGTTAGTAGTTGGCTATGAGACTAATTCATCAAATTGTTAAAAAAGACATAACAAAGGAAAGGAAAAGAAAGTAAATGTAACATATATTAAAGTCTTGTACCAGAATTTCAGCAAGAGACATCAGATAAAGTATGGACCATTCAGCTTCTGACTGTAAATTAGTAGGGCAGATTCTGGGTCTTAGCGCTAGTTTAACATTTTAAGCTTTGTATTTTAATTGCTAAATACACTCAGAACACGTTTGGCAGATGTTCCATTATACAGCCTGAGGGTGGCAATATAATTTTGATTAAAAGGCTTTAAACACAACACACACATAGAATGATATTTTTGAATTATCTTAATTTAGTATTTACTGCCTCTGAATGTTGTTGAGAAATTCCAGTGAAGTAAGTCATGTGTATTCTCAAACATAAAACAAACAATACACAATAAAACTAAAATATATTCACATAACCACGTTTAAATTTATGGATTTATACTTTAATTTGAAACCCTACTCCACATAGGAAGAACAACAACTAATTAAAGCTGCAAGCAGCAATGAAAGGGCCCTCGCACCCGGGCTCACTGCCATCCCGTGGCCATAGGAAAACAGCAAACAGCGGGCAATATGCTTTTAAAGAGGTAAAAATAGAAGGACTGTGTCAAAGTCACTTATATATGCCAAATTTCCTGTTGTCAACAGGTGGCGCTATGATTATAACTGAATGTTGACATGTAGATGTCTTCAGTCAAGGACACTTACCAAACATGTGAAGTTTAGGGCAGATTGGATGTGGCATGTTAAAGTTAGTGTAAAGTAAGTCATTTTCCATTGCCAGCAGGTGGCGGTATGATTGTAACTGAAATATTGGCCTTAAGATGTATTAAGGCCAGGACTCTTATCAAACATGTGAAGTTTAGGGCACATCAGACATTGCATGTTTAAGTTAGTATGAAACAAGTCATTTCCTGTTGCCAGCAGGTGACGCTATAAGTATAACTGAATATTGGCCTTTAAATGTGTTCAGGCCAGGACTCTTATAAAACGTGTGAAGTTTGGGGCAGATTGTGCATTGTATGCATAAGTTACAACAACTTCCTTTTAAAGTTTAAAAGGCTTTTCTGTATCTCTATCTTACTTTCACTCTCAGTTGTTTAAAGTGATAAAATATAACTTAATTCCCACCATATTTCTGGTATTATCTATCAAAGTAATCTAACTAATTTATTTGTTCGCTTTTTAAAACCACAAGTGCAGCGCGTTAGCATTCGTTAGCCGGTTAGCTTGTCACTCACAGTTCCATTCGCGTGTCTATTCGTACCTATTATTGCTTTCTTTTTTCTCGCTCCGTTTCATTTCTCTTTCGCTCCATTTCTCTTTTCGCTTTCATTTTTCAACTTAGAATGGGAGATGGATCGGTTTGTGAAAGGGAAGAGAAAAGGCATAGACGAAGTCGCACAGACCCAGGCAGGTGCTGTTCATTCAAAAGCTAAATGCAGAAAATATGATGGGGCATATGCATTCTTGCTCTCGGCTTCACTCACTGGACGCGGCATGACAAATAGAACAAGGCATCAGTTTAATGTCGGGGATTTGTTGTGTCGTGTCGCATCGCATCACATCGCGCCGCGCCATATCCAGTGTGTAGACAGCATCACTATTATATTTATCATTATTGTAATGGGTTCTACTGTAACTTATTTTGCCGTTCGCATCCGGTGTAGACACGGTGTTAAGGAGGAAAGGCCTCTGTCTGTGTATCCTATGCTTAGCGGACAGCATGAAACCCACAAAAATAAAAAAATAAAATAACAGAGAGAATAATAATAACAGTTATGTGACTGTGACAGTCATGTGATTTTTCAGTGTTTCAAGTGATGCATGTTTTTTTCCCCCCTGTACGTATTTTCAATTTTAAAAAGCATTAATTTTTCATAATGTTTAATGAAATTATTACAGGTTTTTTTTTATTTTTTTTTATAGATTTAAAGGGGGACGCGACCAAAAAAGTCTGAGAAACACTGATCTAGAGAAACAAGTTTTAATGATAAACCCCCTGTGATGTTTGTACTGGCTACTGTATACAGGCCACCAGGGCACCATACAGACTTTATTAAAGAATTTGCAGATTTTCTATCAGAGTTAGTGCTGGCTGCAGAAAAAGTCTTAATCGTTGGTGATTTTAACATCCACATTGATAATGAAAAAGATGCATTACCCATTGGGCAAAGTTACATCCAGTGGACGTCTTTTTATATCTTTGCAGAGGTTGAAAAGATGTCCACTGAGGACCCAGAATGAAAGTTTTTATGATGTCTGTTTTTGACGTGTTCTGCGCGTCTGATATAGACGTTCATGGAACCTCCGTACAAGGTTAAAAACTAGTTCAAATGTGGTCTGTGGACATATTTTCAACATCATTTAAGGTTCATTTAGACAATTTATATTGTTTCTGGACCAAATAAACACTCTCACGATGCCTTAGATTTAAACTCATGTCATTTCAATGTAATTTCCACTTGTAATGGCTAAGCAACTCACAGACACTATGTTTGTCCAAAAATCAAGAAAATAAAATCATCTTTATCAGATAATTAAATGATCAAATGAGTTATGATTGAGCATTTGGTAGTCAACTGCAAATCAAAATACATTCAATCTTTGGCTGCTGTAACACTGTTTTTTTTTTTTTTAAACAATTGTTGTGGCAGAGAAAGCTGAAATCAAGTGTTCACATTTTCCTGTTAATAATGACAAAATCATCACAAAATGAGCATCTAATATTTTGTTTTAACGGTGTTCATATTTATGGATAAAAAGCATGTACAATGTATTTTGTGGAAGCATGTCACGTAGTCACACACAGACATCAAGATTTTGCACATGAATCACAACAATGGTGACATTCAAAACAAAAAAGCTTGGGAATTAAGGATGAGTCTGTACTAAGAAGCCACCCATCATGCATTGCAACATGAAGCTTTATTGTTTGTTTGTCACTGTTATTGTGATTAATATGCAAAATCTTGATGTCTGTGTGTGGCTACATGCGTTTACTCAAAATGTCACATGGATTTTGTCCATCTTCAGAATAAGTGATCACGTCAATGCTCCTGATGCCAGTACTGCAGGGTTTGGTGGATATAAATGTCAAATATAAAGCAAAACTAAAATCACAAGATCAGATGGTCATTTTGTGACATTTTGTCAATCTAATGAGTGAAGCTGTTTGTGGAGATGTTTAATCATCCTCTGCTGAGATCTTGAGAGATTTAATGTCTTTGATTTGCAGTTTACTACCAAATGCACAATCATCAGTTATTTGATCATTTAATTATCTCATAAAGATTATTTTATTTTCATGATTTTTGGACAAACACAGTGTCTGTGAGTTGCTTTGCAATTACAAATGGAAATTACACTAAAATAACGAGTTTAAATCTAATGCATCCTGAGAGTGTTTATTTGGTCCAGAAAAAGTATAAATTATGTCTGAATGAACCTTAAGTGATGTTGAAAATATGTCCACTGACCACATTTAAACTTGTTTTTAACCTTGTATGGAGGTTCCGTGAACGTCTATATTGGACGTGCAGAACACGTCAAAAAAAGACGTCATAAAAACTTTCATTCTGGCTCTTCAGTGGACGTCTTTTCAACGTGTGCAAAGACTTCAAAGACGTCCTTTGCACATGACTTTGCCCAGTGGGTAGGATCAGCATTCATAGACATTCTGAACTCTATTGGGGTTAGACAACATGTCTCAGGACCTACTCATTGTCGAAATCATATTCTAGATTTAATACTGTCACATGGAATTGATGTTAATGGTATTGAAATTCTGCAGCAAAGTGATGATATCTCAGATCATTATCTAGTCTTATGGAAACTCCATATAGCTAAAACTGTAAATTGTACTCCTTGTTACAAGTATGGTAGAACCATCACTTCTACCACAAAAGACTGCTTTGTAAATAATCTTCCTGATTTATCTCAATTCCTCAGCATATCCAACAGCGCAGAAAAACTTGATGATGTAACAGAAATCATGGACTCTCTCTTTTCTAGGACTTAAGATATGGTTGCTCCTTTACGCTTAAGGAAGATTAAGGAAAACTGTCCAACACCGTGGTATAATGAGCACACTCGCGCCCTAAAGAGAGCAGTCCGGAAAATGGAGCGCAGCTGGAGGAAAACAAAACTAGAGATATTTCGTATAGCTTGGCGGGAAATTACCCTATACTACAGAAAAGCATTAAAAACTGCTAGATCTGATTACTTTTCGTCTCTTTTAGAAGAAAACAAACATAACCCCCAGGTATTTATTCAATACAGTGGCTAAATTAACAAAAAATAAAGCAACAGCAGGTGTTGACATTTCCCAACAGCACAGCAGTAATGACTTTATGAACTATTTTACTTCCAAGATCGATACTATTAGAAATATAATTGTAAACATGCAGCCGTCAGCTACAGTATCGCATCAGATGATCAGATCAGATCCCCTGAGGAACAATTCCACTCATTCTCTACTATAGGATAGGAAGAATTGTATAAACTTGTTAAATCATCTAAACCAACAACGTATGTTAGACCCTATTCCATCTAAACTACTAAAAGAGGTGCTTCCAGAAGTCATAGATCCTCTTTTGGCTATTATTAATTCGTCATTGTCATTAGGATATGTCCCCAAAACCTTCAAATTGGCTGTTGTTGAGCCTCTCATACAAAAAAAAAAAAAAAAAAAAAAAAAAAAAAACACACCTTGACCCCAAAGATCTAGTTAATTACAGACCGATCTCGAAACTCCCTTTTCAGTCAAAGATACTAGAAAAGGTAGTATCCTCACAATCATATTCCTTCTTAGAGAAAAATGGTATCTGTGAGGATTTCCAGTCAGGATTTAAACCGTTTCATAGTACGGAGACTGCTCTCATTAGAGTTACAAATAACCTGCTCTTATCATCTGATTGTGGTTGTATCTCTCTATTAGTGCTACTGGACCTTAGTGCTGCGTTCGACACTATCGACCACAACATTCTTTTGAATAGACTAGAAAACTTTGTTGGCATTAGTGGAAATGCATTAGCATAGTTCAAATCGTACTTATCTGACCGCCATCAATTTTTAGCAGTGAATGAAGAGGTATCATATCGATCACAAGCGCAGTATGGAGTACCTCAAGGCTCAGTACTAGGGCTGTTACTTTTCATGCTTTACATGTTACCCTTAGGAAATATCATCAGGAAACACGGTGTTAGCTTTCACTGTTATGCTGATGATTCTCAGCTCTATTTTTCTTCGCTGTCTGGCGAAACACACCGAATTGAGAAACTAACGGGATGCATAGTCGATATAAAAAACTGGATGACGAGTAATTTCTTACTGCTAAATTCTGAAAAATTAATTAATTTAATTAATTAAAATTAAGTTAATTATCGGACCTAAAACCCCCACATGTAATAACTTAGAACACTGTCTAACACTTGATGGCTGCTCTGTCAATTCTTCTTCATCAGTTAGGAACCTAGGTGTGCTATTTGATAGCAATCTTTCCTTTAACAGCCACGTTTCTAGCATTTGTAAAACTGCATTTTTTCATCTTAAAAATATATCTAAATTGAGACCTATGCTCTCAAAGTCTAATACAGAAATATTAATTCATGCATTTATTACCTCAAGGTTAGATTATTGTAATGCTTTATTGGGTGGTTGTTCTGCACGCTTAATAAACAAACTCCAGATGGTCCAAAATGCAGCAGCTAGAGTTCTTAATCGAACCAAGAAGTATGACCACATTAGCCCTGTTCTGTCAACACTGCACAGGCTCCCTGTTAAACCTCATATAGATTTTAAAATCTTGTTAATTACTTATAAAGCCCTGAATGGTTTAGCTCCTCAGTACTTGAGAGAGCTCTTATCGCATTATAGTCTTCCACGTCCACTGCGTTCTCAAAACTCTGGCCATTTGATAATACCTAGATTATCAAAATAAACTGCGGGCGGCAGATCCTTTTCCTATTTAGCGCCCAAACTCTGGAACAATCTACCTAACACTGTTCAGGAGGCAGACACACTCTGTCAGTTTAAATCTAGATTAAAGACCCATCTCTTTAACCTGGCGTACACGTACACGTAACACGTAACACACTAATACACTTCTAATATTCAAATCCGTTATAGGATTGTTAGGCTTCATTAATTAGGTCAACCAGAACCGGGAACACTTCCCATAACACCCGATATACTTGTTACATCGTAAGAAGAATGGCATCTACACTAATATTAGTCTGTTTTTTTCTTATTCCGAGGTCAACGTAGCCATCTGATCCAGTCTGTATCCAGATCAGATGGTTACTGTAGTCACTCAGATCCAATCCGTATCCAGATCAAATGGTGGATCAGCCCCTAGAGATGACCTCTACAGCCCTGAACGTCAACGGAGATCAGGACACCTAGAGACAGCCCCAGAGACAGATCCCCAGTGAAGACCTTGTCACCTAGACAACCATCGGGACAAGACCTCGGGAACCAGATGAGTCCTTACACAATCTGAATTTGCTGCAGTTGGAAGTGAACTGCTGGTTCGTCTGGTCAGAGGAGAACTGGCCCCCCGACTGAGCCTGGTCTCTCCCAAGTTTTTTTTTCTCCATTCTGTCACCGATGGAGTTTTGGTTCCTTGCCGCTGTCGCCTCTGGCTTTTTTAGTTGGGGACACTTAATTTCCAGCGATATCATCGACTTGATTGCACAGATACTATTTAAACTGAACTGAGCTGGACAATGACATAATTGAATTCAATAATTAAATGCCTTTAACTGAAAATTGAGTGTTTAATCTTGTCATTTTACATTATTGACACATTATTTTCCTATTTTGATATTGGAAAGTTGCTTTGACAGAATTTGTATTGTTAAAAGCTCTATATAAATAAAGGTGACTTGACTTAACTTGACTACTCTACCCACCTCTGCCAAAATGGCGCTACGCTGATATAGAGTAGATGAACTGTTGAATAAAGTCATTATTTTTGTTTTCTTTGCATACAAAAAGTATTCTCGTAGCTTCGTAAAATTACGGTTAAACCCCTGATGTCACATGGATTATTTTACCGATCTCCTTTCTACGTTTCTGGGCCTTGATAGTGTAAGGACTCTTGCTGTCTATGGAGGGTCAGAGAGCTCTCAGATTCCATCAAAATATCTTAATTTATATTCCAAAAATGAACGGAGGTCTCACGGGTTTGAACGACATGAGGGTGAGTAATTAATGACAGAATTTTCATTTTTGGGTGAACTAACCCTTTAACTAATATTATTGACTTGACTGCACTGACAATGTTGGATGAAAACTTAACAGAACTGGAAAAAGACCACATTTTTATGCAGAGTAGAGCAACAAAGCAGAAAAGGGGAAAAAGTGAGCAGAAAGGAAAGGTAATAAATGAGAGCCTTGTAACATACCAAAATCCCTTTACGAAGGATCTGAGGAAGATGGTTGGATACAATTCCCTGTAGAATCGATTCAGCTACAGAAGCACATAGAAACACACACATAAGCTATAAATTGCATTCTCTATGGATGTAGTCTAAACTGATTTAATAGTAACTTAAAAAAAAAAAAAAAAAAAAAAAAAAAACTTTTAATATTACTAAAATATTTCTTAAAGCACCTCAGTAGTGATGTTGATGGCCAGAGTCTGGAACTCCACAGAAGCAGGGATATTGTAAGCTTCAATAAAGAGTATCTCTAAACGGAGCTTCAGAATAATGAATTTCTCGCCTGGCCCTGCTTGATGTGTGGCAGTAGTAGATAGCTGGTCCGTGGTGCCTGAAGGACTATGAGTGACAGCTGCACTTGATGGCAGGGCACGGACCGTGGTGCCTGAAGGGCTGTCAGAGGAAGATGAGCTTGAAGAATGGGCATGGCCCGTGGTGCCTGAAGAACCATCAGTGAGAGCTCCACTTGATGGATGGACGTGGCCCGTGATGTCTGAAAGACCGTCAGTGACAGCTATGCTTGATGGATGGGCATGGTTCGTGGTGCCTGAAGGACCGTCAGTGGCAGTTGCGCTTGATGGCTGTGCACGGCCCGTGGTGCCTGAAGGGCCGTCAGTGGAAGATGCGCTTGATGGATAGGCATGGTTCGTGGTGCCTGAAGGACCGTCAGTGGCAGCTGCGCTGGATGGCTGGGCAAGGCCTGTGGTGCCTGAAGAACTTTCAGTGGCAGCAGTGCTTAATGCATTGGTATGGCCTGTGATGCCTGAAGGACCGTCAGTGACAGCTGCGCTGGATGGCTGGGCAAGGCCTGTGGTGCCTGAAGAACCGTCAGTGGCAGTTGCGCTTGATGGCTGTGGACGGCCTGTGGTGCCTGAAGGGCCATCAGTGGAAGATACGCTTGATGGATAGGCATGGTTCGTGGTGCCTGAAGGACCGTCAGTGGCAGCTGCGCTGGATGGCTGGGCAAGGCCTGTGGTGCCTGAAGAACTGTCAGTGACAGCTGCGCGTGATGCCTGTGCTCGGCCCGTGGTGCCTGAAGGGCCATCAGTGGCAGCAGCGCTTGATGCATGGGCATGGGCCGTGGTGCCTGAAGGGCCGTCAGTGGAAGATGCGCTCGATGGATGGGCATGGCCCGTGGTGCCTGAAGAACCATCAGTGAGAGCTCCACTTGATGGATGGGCATGGCCCGTGATGTCTGAAAGACCATCAGTGACAGTTACGCTTGATGGCTGGGCACTGCCCGTGGTGCCTGAAGGTCCGTTAGTGGAAGCTGCACTTGATGGATGGGCAGTACTCGTGCTGCCTGGAGAACCTTCAGTGGCAGCTGCGCTTGATAGATGGGCATGGTTCATGGTGCCTGAAGAACCATCAGTGGAAGCTATGCTAGATGGATGGGCATGGCCTGTGGTGCCTGAAGGGCCGTCAGTGGAAGATGCGCTTGGTGGATGGGCAGTGCTTGTGGTGCCTGAAGAACCGTCAGTGGCAGCTGCGCTTGATGGATGAGCAGGGCTCGGGGTGCCTGAAAAATCATCAGTGGCAGCTGTGCTTAATGCATGAGTATGGCCTGTGATACCTGAAGGACCATCAGTGGCAGCTGCGCTTGATGGCTGGGCATTGACCGAGGTCCCTGAAGGGCCGTTAGTGGAATATGCACTTGATGGATGAGCAGTGCTCGTGGTGCCTGGAGAACCTTCTGTAAAAGCTGCACTTGATGGCTGGGCACGGTCCGTGGTGCCTGAAGGGCCATCAGTGGAAACTATGCTAGATGGATGGGCATGGCCTGTGGTGCCTGAAGAGCCATCAGTGACAGCTGCGCTTGATGGATGTGCATGACCCGTGGTGCCTGAAGGACCGTCAGTGGCAGCTGCGCTGGATGGCTGGGCAAGGCCTGTGGTGCCTGAAGAACTGTCAGTGACAGCTGCGCGTGATGCCTGTGCTTGGCCCGTGGTGCCTGAAGGGCCATCAGTGGCAGCAGCGCTTGATGGATGGGCATGGCCCGTGGTGCCTGAAGAACCATCAGTGAGAGCTCCACTTGATGGATGGGCATGGCCCGTGATGTCTGAAAGACCATCAGTGACAGCTACGCTTGATGGCTGGGCACTGCCCGTGGTGCCTGAAGGCCCGTTAGTGGAAAATGCACTTGATGGATGGGCAGTGCTCGTGGTGCCTGGAGAACCTTCAGTGGCAGCTGCGCTTGATGGCTGGGCATGGCCCGTGGTGCCTGAAGGGCCGTTAGTGGAATATACACTTGATGGATGAGCAGTGTTCGTGGTGCCTGGAGAACCTTCTGTAAAAGCTGCACTTGATGGCTGGGCACGGTCCGTGGTGCCTGAAGGGCCATCAGTGGAAGCTATGCTAGATGGATGGGCATGGCCTGTGGTGCCTGAAGAGCCATCAGTGACAGCTGTGCTTGATGGATGTGCATGGCCCGTGGTGCCTGAAGGGCCATCAGTGACAGCTGCGCTTGATGGCTGGGAACGGCCCGCCGTGCCTGAAGGGCCATCAGTTGAAGATGCGCTTGATGGATGGCCAGTGCTCTTGGTGCCTGGAGAACCTTCAGTGGCCGCTGCGCTTGATAGATGGGCATGGTTCATGGTGCCTAAAGAACCATCGGTGGAAGCTGTGCTAGATGGATGGGCATGGCCTGTGGTGCCTGAAGGGCCGTCAGTGGACGATGCGCTTGGTGGATGGGCAGTGCTTGTGGTACCTGAAGAACCGTCAGTGGCAGCTGCGCTTGATGGATGAGCAGGGCTCGGGGTGCCTGAAAAATCATCAGTGGCAGCTGTGCTTAATGCATGAGTATGGCCTGTGATACCTGAAGGACCATCAGTGGCAGCTGCGCTTGATGGCTGGGCATGGACCGTGGTGCCTGAAGGGCCGTTAGTGGAATATGCACTTGATGGATGAGCAGTGCTCGTGGTGCCTGGAGAACCTTCTGTAACAGCTGCACTTGATGGCTGGGCACGGTCCGTGGTGCCTGAAGGGCCGTCAGTGGAAGCTGTGCTAGATGGATGGGCATGGCCTGTGGTGCCTGAAGGGCCATCAGTGACAGCTGCGCTTGATGGATGTGCATGGCCCGTGGTGCCTAAAGGACCATCAGATACAGCTGCGCTTGATGGCTGGGCATGGCCTGTGGTGCCTGAAGGACTATCAATGACAGTTGTGCTTGATGGCTGGACACTGCCTGTGGTGCCTGAAGGGCCGTTAGTGGAAGATGCACTTGATGGATGGGCAGTGCTCATGGCGCCTGGAGAACTGTCAGTGGCAGCTGCGTGTGATGCCTGTGCTTGGCTCGTGGTGCCTGAAGGACCATCAGTGGCAGCTGCGCTTGATGCATGGGCATGGCCCGTGGTGCCTGAAAGGCCGTCAGTGGAAGATGCGCTTGATGGATGGGCATGGCCCGTGGTGCTTGAAGAACCATCAGTGAGAGCTCCACTTGATGGATGGGCATGGCCCGTGATGTCTGAAAGACCATTAGCGGCAGCTGTGCTTGATGGATGGGCAGTGCTCGTGGTGCCTGAAGAACCATCAGTGACAGCTACACTTGATGGCTGGGCATTGCCCGTGGTGCCTGAAGGCCCGTTAGTGGAAGATGCACTTGATGGATGGGCAGTGCTCGTGGTGCCTGGAGAACCTTCAGTGGCAGCTGCGCTTGGTAGATGGGCATGGTTCATGGTGCCTGAAGAACCATCAGTGGAAGCTATGCTAGATGGATGGGCATGGCCTGTGGTGCCTGAAGGGCCATCAGTGGAAGATGCGCTTGGTGGATGGGCAGTGCTTGTGGTGCCAGAAGAACTGTCAGTGGCAGCTGCGCTTGATGGATGAGCAGGGCTCGGGGTGCCTGAAAAATCATCAGTGGCAGCTGTGCTTAATGCATGAGTATGGCCTGTGATGCCTGAAGGACCATCAGTGGCAGCTGCGCTTGATGGCTGGGCATGGACCGTGGTGCCTGAAGGGCCGTTAGTGGAATATGAACTTGATGGATGAGCAGTGCTCGTGGTGTCTGGAGAACCTTCTGTAACAGCTGCACTTGATCGCTGGGCACGGTCCGTGGTGCCTGAAGGGCCGTCAGTGGAAGCTGTGCTAGATGGATGGGCATGGCCTGTGGTGCCTGAAGGGCCATCAGTGACAGCTGCGCTTGATGGATGTGCATGGCCCGTGGTGCCTAAAGGACCGTCAGATACAGCTGCGCTTGATGTCTGGGCATGGCCTGTGGTGCCTGAAGGACTATCAATGACAGTTGTGCTTGATGGCTGGACACTGCCTGTGGTGCCTGAAGGGCCGTTAGTGGAAGATGCACTTGATGGATGGGCAGTGCTCATGGCGCCTGGAGAACTGTCAGTGGCAGCTGCGTGTGATGCCTGTGCTTGGCTCGTGGTGCCTAATGGACCATCAGTGGCAGCTGCGCTTGATGCATGGGCATGGCCCGTGGTGCCTGAAAGGCCGTCAGTGGAAGATGCGCTTGATGGATGGGCATGGCCCGTGGTGCCTGAAGAACCATCAGCGAGAGCTCCACTTGATGGATGGGCATGGCCCGTGATGTCTGAAAGACCATTAGCGGCAGCTGTGCTTGATGGATGGGCAGTGCTCGTGGTGCCTGAAGAACCATCAGTGACAGCTACACTTGATGGCTGGGCATTGCCCGTGGTGCCTGAAGGCCCGTTAGTGGAAGATGCACTTGATGGATGGGCAGTGCTCGTGGTGCCTGGAGAACCTTCAGTGGCAGCTGCGCTTGATAGATGGGCATGGTTCATGGTGCCTGAAGAACCATCAGTGGAAGCTATGCTAGATGGATGGGCATGGCCTGTGGTGCCTGAAGGGCCATCAGTGGAAGATGCGCTTGGTGGATGGGCAGTGCTTGTGGTGCCAGAAGAACTGTCAGTGGCAGCTGCGCTTGATGGATGAGCAGGGCTCGGGGTTCCTGAAAAATCATCAGTGGCAGCTGTGCTTAATGCATGAGTATGGCCTGTGATGCCTGAAGGACCATCAGTGGCAGCTGCACTTGATGGCTGGGCATGAACCGTGGTGCCTGAAGGGCCGTTATTGGAATATGCACTTGATGGATGAGCAGTGCTCGTGGTGCCTGGAGAACCTTCTGTAACAGCTGCACTTGATGGCTGGGCATGGTCCGTGGTGCCTGAAGGGCTGTCAGTGTAAGGTTCGCTTGATGGATTGGCATCGTTCGTGGTGCCTGAAAGACCGTCAGTGGAAGCTGTGCTTGATGTATGGGTATGACCTGTGATGCCTGAAGGGCCATCAGTGGAAGATGCGCTTGATGGATGGGCATGGCCCGTAGTGCCTGAAGAACCATCAGTGAGAGCTCCACTTGATGGATGGGCATGGCCCGTGATGTCTGAAAGACCGTTAGTGGCAGCTATGCTTGATGGACGGGCATGTCCTGTGGTTGCTGAAGGGCCTAAAGTGGAATATGCATTTGATGGATGAGCAGTGCTCGTAGTGGCTGGAGAACTTTCAGTGACAGCTGTGATTGATGGCTGGGCACGGCCCGTGGTGCCTGAAGGGCCGTCAATGGAAGATTCGCTTGATGGATGGGCATGGCTTGTGGTGCCCGAAGGGCCATCAGTGACAGCTGCGCTTGACGGATGGGTATGGCCTGTGGTGCCTGAAGGGCCATCAGTGGCAGCTGCGCTTGATGCATGGGCATGGCCTGTGTTGCCTGAAGGACCATCAGTGACAGTTGCGCTTGATGGCTGGACACTGCCCGTGGTGCCTGATGGGCCGTTAGTGGAAGATGCACTTGATGGATGGGCAGTGCTTGTGGTGCCTGGAGAACCGTCAGTGGCAGCTGCGCTTGATGGCTGGGCACGGCCCGTGGTGCCTGAAGGGCCGTCAGTGGAAGATGCACTTGATGGATGGGCATGGTTCGTGGTGCCTGAAGGGTCGTCAGTGGCAGCTGCGCTTGATGGATGGGCAGGGCTCGAGGTGCCTGAAGAACCGTCAGTGGCAGCATTGCTTAATGCATGGGTATGGCCTGAGATGCCTGAAGGACCATCAGTGATAGCTGCGCTTGATGCCTGGGCAAGGCCTGTGGTGCCTGAAGAACTGTCAGTGGCAGGTGCGCTTGATGGCTGTGCTCGGCCCGTGGTGCCTGAAGGGCCATCAGTGGCAGCTGCACTTGATTCATGGGCATGGGCCGTGGTGCCTGAAGGGCCATCAGTGGAAGATGCGCTTGATGGATGGGCATGGTTTGTGGTGCCTGAAGGACCATCAGTGGCAGCTGCACTTGATGGCTTGGCACGGCCAGTGGTGCCTAAAGGGCCATCAGTGGAAGATGCGCTTGATGGATTGGCATAGGCCGTGGTGCCTGAAGAACCGTCAGTGAGAGCTCCACTTGATGGATGGGCATGGCCCGTGATGTCTGAAAGAACGTTAGTGGCAGCTATGCTTGATGGATGGGCATGGCCTGTGGTTCCTGAAGGGCCGTTAGTGTAATATGCACTTGATGGATAAGCAGTGCTCGTGGTGCCTGGAGAACCTTCATTGACAACTGCGCTTGATAACTGGGCATGGCCCGTGGTGCTTGAAGGGCCGTCAGTGGAAGATGCGCTTGATGAATGGGCATGGTTCATGGTGCCTGAAGGACCGTCAGTGGCATCTGCACTTGATGGCTGGGCACGGCCAGCGGTGCCTGAAGGGCCATCAGTGACAGCTGTGCTTGATGGATGGGCATGGCCCGTGGTGCCTGAAGGACCGTCAGTGGAAGATGCGCTTGATGAATGGGCATGGTTCATGGTGCCTGAAGGACCGTCAGTGGCATCTGCACTTGATGGCTGGGCACGGCCAGCGGTGCCTGAAGGGCCATCAGTGACAGCTGCGCTTGATGGATGGGCATGACCTGTGGTGCCTGAAGGGACATCAGTAGCAGCTGCGCTTGATGCCTGGGCATGGCCTGTGTTGCCTGAAAGACCATCAGTGACAGTTGCGCTTGATAGCTGGACACTGCCTGTGGTGCCTGAAGGGCCGTTAGTGGAAGATGCACTTGATGGATTGGCAGTGCTCATGGTGCCTGGAGAACCAACAGTGGCAGCTGCGCTTGATGGCTGGGCACGGCCCGTGGTGCCTGAAGGGCCGTCAGTGAAAGATGCGCTTGATGGATGGGCATGGTTCGTGGTGCCTGAAGGGTCGTCAGTGGAAGATGCGCTTGATATATGGGCATGGTTCGTGGTGCCTGAAGGGCCGTCATTGGAAGATGCGCTTGATGAATGGGCATGGTTCGTGGTGCCTGAAGGACCATCAGTGGCAGCTGCACTTGTTGGCTGGGAACGGCCAGCAGTGCCTGAAGGGCCATCAGTGGAAGATGCACTTGATGGATGGGCAGTGGTCGTGGTGCCTGAAGAACCGTCAGTGGCAGCTGCGCTTGATGGATTGGCAGGGCTCGAGGTGCCTGAAGGGCCGTCAGTGGAAGATGCACTTGATGGATGGGCATAGACCGTGGTGCCTGAAGAACCATCAGTGAGAGCTCCACCTGATGGATGGGCATGGCCTGTGGTTTCTGAAGGGCCGTTAGTCGAATATGCACTTGATGGATGAGCAGTGCTCGTGGTGCCTGTAGAACCTTCAGTGACAGTTGTGCTTGATGAGTGGGCACGGCCCGTGGTGCCTGAAGGGCCGTCAATGGAAGATGCGCTTGATGGATGGGCATCGTTCATGGTGCCTGAAGGATCGTCAGTGGCACCTGCACTTGATGGCTGGGCACGGCCAGCGGTGCCTGAAGGGCCATCAGTGGAAGATGCGCTTGATGGATGGGCAGGGGTCGTGGTGCCTGAAGAACCGTCAGTGGCAGCTGCGCTTGATGGATGGGCAGGGCTCGAGGTGCCTGAAGAACCGTCAGTGGCAGCAATGCTTAATGCATGTGTATGGCCTGTGATGCCTGAAGGACCATTAGTGACAGCTGCGCTTGATGGCTGGGCAAGGCCTGTGGTGCCTGAAGAACTGTCAGTGGCAGCTGCGCTTGATGGCTGTGCTCGGCCCGTGGTGCCTGAAGGGCCATCAGTGGCAGGTGTGCTTGATGCATGAGCATGGGCCGTGGTGCCTGAAGAACCATCATTGAGAGCTTCACTTGATGGATGGGCATGGCCCGTGATATCTGTAAGACCGTTAGTGGTAGCTATGCTTGATGGATGAGCATGGCCTGTGTTTTCTGACGGGCCGTTAGTGGAATATGCACTTGATGGATGAGCAGTGCTCGTGGTGCCTGGTGAACCTTCAGTGACAGCTGCGCTTGATGACTGGGCACGGCCCGTGGTGCCTGAATGGCCGTCAATGGAAGATGCGCTTGATGTATGGGCATCGTTCATGATGCCTGAAGAACTATCAGTGGAAGCTATACTAGAAGGATGGGCATGGCCTGAAGGGCCATAAGTGACAGCTTTGCTTGATGAATGGGCATGGCCCGTGGTGCCTGAAGGACCGTCAGTGACAGCTGCGCTTGATGGCTGGGAACGGCCAATGGTACCTGAAGGGCCGTCAGTGAACGATGCACTTGATGGATGGGCATGGCCCGGAGTACCTGAAGAACCATCAGTGGCAGCTGCGCTTGATGGATGGGCATGGCCTTTGGTGCCTGAAGGAGCGTCAGTGGCATCTGCACTTGATGGCTGTGCACGGCCTGTGTTGCCTGAAGGGCCATCAGTGGAAGATGTGCTTGATGGATGGGCATGGCCCGTGGTGCCAGAAGAACTGTCAGTGGCAGCTGCGCTTGATGGATGGGTATGGCCTGTGGTGCCAGAAGAACTGTCAGTGGCAGCTGCGCTTGATGGATGGGTATGGCCTGTGGTGCCTGAAGGGCCATCAGTGGCAGCTGTGTGTGATGCATGGGCATGGCCTATGGTGACTGAAGGGCCGTCAGTGACAGCTGCGCTTGATGGCTGGGCACTGCCCTTGGTGTCTGATGGGCCGTTAGTGGAAGATGTACTTGATGGATGGGCAGTGCTCGTGATGCCTGGAGAACTGTCAGTGGCAGCTGCTCTTGATGGCTGGGCACGGCCCGTGGTGCCTGAAGGACTGTCAGTGGAAGATCCACTTGATGGATGGACAAGGTCCGTGGTGCCTGAAAGACCGTAAGTGGCAGCTGCGCTTGATGGATGGGCAGGGCTCGGGGTGCCTGATGAACCGTAAGTGGCAGTAGTGCTTAATGTATGGGTATGGCCTGTGTTGCCTGAAGGACCATCAGTGACAGCTGCGCTTGATGGCTGGGCAAGGCCTGTGGTGCCTGAAGATCCGTCAGTGGCAGCTGCGCTTGATGCATGGGCATGGGCCGTGGTGCCTGAAGGGCCGTCAGTGGAAGATGCA
The DNA here is from genome assembly GCA_039654775.1 of Spinibarbus caldwelli. Taxonomy (NCBI): domain Eukaryota; kingdom Metazoa; phylum Chordata; class Actinopteri; order Cypriniformes; family Cyprinidae; genus Spinibarbus; species Spinibarbus caldwelli. Next base: position 34,622,488 of record CM077230.1, on the reverse strand, counting down.
CTTGATGGATGGGAATGGCCTGTGGTGCCTGAAGAACCATCAGTGAGAGCTCCACTTGATGGATGGGCATGGCCCGTGATGTCTGAAAGACCGTCAGTGGCACCTATGCTTGATGGATGGGTATGGCCTGTGGTTCCTGAAGGTCCATCAGTGACAGCTGTGCTTGATGGATGGGCATGACCTGTGGTGCCTGAAGGACCATCAGTGACAGCTGCGCTTGATGGCTGGGCAAGGCCTGTGGTGCCTGAAGATCCGTCAGTGGCAGCTGCGCTTGATGCATGGGCATGGGCCGTGGTGCCTGAAGGGCCGTCAGTGGAAGATGCACTTGATGCATGGGAATGGCCTGTGGTGCCTGAAGAACCATCAGTGAGAGCTCCACTTGATGGATGGGCATGGCCCGTGATGTCTGAAAGACCGTCAGTGGCACCTATGCTTGATGGATGGGTATGGCCTGTGGTTCCTGAAGGTCCATCAGTGACAGCTGTGCTTGATGGATGGGCATGACCTGTGGTGCCTGAAGGACCGTCAGTGGCAGCTGCCCTTGTTTCATGGACATAGCCTTTGGTGCCTGAAGGAGCGTCAGTGACATCTGCACTTGATGGCTGGGCACGGCCTGTGGTGCCTGAAGGGCCATCAGTGGAAGATGTGCTTGATGGATGTGCATGGCCCGTGGTGCCTGAAGGGCTGTCATTGCTAACTGCACTTGATGGCTTGGCAAGGCCTGTGGTGCCTGAAGAACTGTCAGTGGCAGCTGCGCTTGATGGATGGGTATGGCCTGTGGTTCCTGAAGGGCCATCAGTGACAGCTGTGCTTGATGGATGGGCATGACCTATGGTGCTTGAAGGACCGTCAGTGGCAGCTGCGCTTGATTCATGGGCATGGCCTGTGTTGTCTGAAGGAGCGTCAGTGGCAGCTGCGCTTGATGGCTGTACACGGCCTGTGGTGCCTGAAGGGCCATCAGTGAAAGATGTTCTTGATGGATGGGCATGGCCCGTGGTGCCTGAAGGGCTGTCATTGCTAGCTGCGCTTGATGGCTGGACAAGGCCTGTGGTGCCTGAAGAACCGTCAGTGGCAGCTGCACTTGATGGCTGTGCTCGGCCCGTGCTGCCTAAAGGGCCATCAGTGGCAGCTGCGTTTGATAGATGGCCATGGTTTGGGGTGACCGATGAACCATCAGTGAGAGCTGAGCTTGAAGGATGGGCATGGTCCGTGGTGCCTGAAGGGCCATCAGTGGAAGATGCGCTTGATGGGGGGGTATGGTCTGTAGTGGATGAAGGACCATCAGTTGCAGCTGAGCTTGATGGATGGGCATGGCCCGTGGTGCCTGAAGGGCCATCATTGGCAGATATGCTTGATAGATGGGCAGGGCTAGTGACGTCTGAAGGAATGTCAGTGGCAGCTGTGCTTATTGAAGATGCATTTGATGGAGGGGTGTGGCCTGTGGTGCCTGAAGGACCATCAGATGCAGCTGAGTTTGATGGCTGTGCTCGGCCCGTGGTGCCTGAAGAACCATCAGTGAGAGCTCCTCTTGATGGATGGGCATGGCCCGTGATGTCTGAAAGACCATTAGTGGCAGCTATGCTTGATGGATGGGCATGGACTGTGGTTCCTGAAGGGCTGTTAGTGGAATTTGCACTTGATGGATGAGCAGTGCTCATGGTGCCTGGTGAACCTTCAGTGACAGCTGCGCTTGATGACTGGGCAAGGCCCGTGGTGCCTGAAGGGCCATCAATGGAAGATGCGCTTGATGGATGGGCATCGTTCGTGGTGCCTGAAGAACCATTAGTGGAAGCTATGCTAGATGGATGAGCATGGCCTGTGGTGCCTGAAGGACCATCAGTAACAGCTGCGCTTGATTCATGGGCATGGCCTGTGTTGCCTGAAGGAGCGTCAGTGCCAGCTGCGCTTGATGGCTGTGCACGGCCTGTGGTGCCCGAAGGGCCATAAGTGGAAGATGTGCTTGATGGATGGGCATGGCCCGTGGTGCCTGAAGGGCTGTCATTGCTAGCTGCGCTTGATGGCCGGGCAAGGCCCGTGGTGCCTGAAGAACCATCAGTGAGAGCTCCACTTGATGGATGGGTATGGCCCGTGATGTCTGAAAGACCGGCAGTGGCACCTATGCTTGATGGAAGGGTATGGCCTGTGGTTCCTGAAGGGCCATCAGTGACAGCTGTGCTTGATGGATGGGCATGACTTGTGGTGCCTGAAGGACCGTCAGTTGCAGCTGCACTTGATGGCTGTGCACGGCCTGTGGTGCCTGAAGGGCCATCAGTGGCAGCTGCGCGTGATGCATGGGCATGGCCTGTGGTGCCTGCAGGACCGTCAGTGGCAGCTGCGCTTGATGGCGGGGCACGGCCAGTGGTGCCTGAAGGGCCATCAGTGGAAGATGCGCTTGATGGATGGGCAGTGGTCGTGGTGCCTGAAGAACCGTCAGTTGCAGCTGCACTTGATGGCTGTGCACGGCCTGTGGTGCCTGAAGGGCCATCAGTGGAAGATGTGCTTGATGGATGGGCATGGCCCGTGGTGCCTGAAGGGCTGTTATTGCTAGCTGCGCCTGATGGCTGGGCAAGGCCTGTTGTGCCTGAAAGGCCATTATTGGCAGATATGCTTGATGGATGGGCAGGGCCAGTGACGTCTGAAGGAATGTCAGTAGCAGCTGTGCTTATAGAAGATGCGCTTAATGCAGGCGTATGGCCTGTGGTGACTGAAGGACCATCAGTTGCAGCTGAGTTTGATGGCTGTGCTCTGCCCGTGGTGCCTGAAGGGCCATCAGTGGCATCTGTGCTTGATGCAGGGGCATAGGCCGTCGTGCCTGGAGAACCATCAGTGAGAGCTCCTCTTGATGGATGGGCATGGCCCGTGATGTCTGAAAGACCATTAGTGGGAGCTATGCTTGATGGATGGGCATGGCCTGTGCTTCCAGAAGGGCCGTTAGTGGAATATGCACTTGATGGATGAGCAGTGCTCGTGGTGCCTGGAGAACCTTCAGTAACAGCTGCGCTTGATGACTGGGCACGGCCTGTGGTGCCTGAAGGGCCATCAATGGAAGATGCGCTTGATGAATGGGCATCGTTCGTGGTGCCTGAAGAACCATCAGTGGAAGCTATGCTTGATGGATGGGCATGGCCTGTGGTGCCTGAAGGGCCATCAGTGGCAGCTGCGCGTGATGCATGGGTATGGCCTATGGTGCCTGAAGGACCATCAGTGACAGTTGCGCTTGATGGCTGGGCACTGCCCGTGGTGCCTGAAGGGCCGTTAGTTGAAGATGTGCTTGATGGATGGGCAGTGCTCATGGTGCCTGGAGAACTGTCAGTGGCAGCTGCTCTTGATGGCTGGGCACGGCCCGTGGTGCCTGAAGGGCCATCAGTGGAAGATGCGCTTGATGGATGGGCATTGTTCGTGGTGCCTGAAGGACCGTCAGTGGCAGCTGCGCTTGATGGCTGGGCACGGCCTGTGGTGCCTGAAGGGCCATCAGTGGCAGCTGCGCGTGATGCATGGGCATGGCCTGTGGTGCCTGAAGGACCATCAGTGACAGTTGCGCTTGATGGCTGGGCACTGCCCGTGGTGCCTGAAGGGCCGTTAGTGGAAGATGCGCTTGATGGATGGGCAGTGTTCGTGGTGCCTGGAGAACTGTCAGTGGCAGCTGCTCTTGATGGCTGGGCACGGCCTGTGGTGCCTGAAGGGCCGTCAGTGGAAGATGCGCTTGATGGATGGGCATGGTTCATGGTGCCTGCAGGACCGTCAGTGGCAGCTGCGCTTGATGGCTGGGCACGGCCAGTGGTGCCTGAAGGGCCATCAGTGGAAGATGCGCTTGATGGATGGGCAGTGGTCGTGGTGCCTGAAGAACCGTCAGTGGCAGCTGAACTTGATGGATGGGCATGGCCTGTTGTGCCTGAAGGTCTGTCAGTTGCAGCTTCACTTGATGGCTGTGCACGGCCTGTGGTGCCTGAAGGGCCATCAGTGGAAGATGTGCTTGATGGATGGGCATGGCCCGTGGTGCCTGAAGGGCTGTCATTGCTAGCTGCGCCTGATGGCTGGGCAAGGCCTGTTGTGCCTGAAAGGCCATTATTGGCAGATATGCTTGATGGATGGGCAGGGCCAGTGACTTCTGAAGGAATGTCAGTAGCAGCTGTGCTTATAGAAGATGCGCTTAATGCAGGCGTATGGCCTGTGGTGCCTGAAGGACCATCAGTTGCAGCTGAGTTTGATGGCTGTGCTCCGCCCGTGGTGCCTGAAGGGCCATCAGTGGCATCTGTGCTTGATGCAGGGGCATGGGCCGTGTTGCCTGAAGAACCATCAGTGAGAGCTCCTCTTGATGGATGGGCATGGCCCGTGATGTCTGAAAGACCATTAGTGGGAGCTATGCTTGATGGATGGGCATGGCCTGTGCTTCCAGAAGGGCCGTTAGTGGAATATGCACTTGATGGATGAGCAGTGCTCGTGGTGCCTGGAGAACCTTCAGTAACAGCTGCGCTTGATGACTGGGCACGGCCTGTGGTGCCTGAAGGGCCATCAATGGAAGATGCGCTTGATGAATGGGCATCGTTCGTGGTGCCTGAAGAACCATCAGTGGAAGCTATGCTTGATGGATGGGCATGGCCTGTGGTGCCTGAAGGGCCATCAGTGGCAGCTGCGCGTGATGCATGGGTATGGCCTATGGTGCCTGAAGGACCATCAGTGACAGTTGCGCTTGATGGCTGGGCACTGCCCGTGGTGCCTGAAGGGCCGTTAGTTGAAGATGTGCTTGATGGATGGGCAGTGCTCATGGTGCCTGGAGAACTGTCAGTGGCAGCTGCTCTTGATGGCTGGGCACGGCCCGTGGTGCCTGAAGGGCCATCAGTGGAAGATGCGCTTGATGGATGGGCATTGTTCGTGGTGCCTGAAGGACCGTCAGTGGCAGCTGCGCTTGATGGCTGGGCACGGCCTGTGGTGCCTGAAGGGCCATCAGTGGCAGCTGCGCGTGATGCATGGGCATGGCCTGTGGTGCCTGAAGGACCATCAGTGACAGTTGCGCTTGATGGCTGGGCACTGCCCGTGGTGCCTGAAGGGCCGTTAGTGGAAGATGCGCTTGATGGATGGGCAGTGTTCGTGGTGCCTGGAGAACTGTCAGTGGCAGCTGCTCTTGATGGCTGGGCACGGCCTGTGGTGCCTGAAGGGCCGTCAGTGGAAGATGCGCTTGATGGATGGGCATGGTTCATGGTGCCTGCAGGACCGTCAGTGGCAGCTGCGCTTGATGGCTGGGCACGGCCAGTGGTGCCTGAAGGGCCATCAGTGGAAGATGCGCTTGATGGATGGGCAGTGGTCGTGGTGCCTGAAGAACCGTCAGTGGCAGCTGAACTTGATGGATGGGCATGGCCTGTTGTGCCTGAAGGTCTGTCAGTTGCAGCTTCACTTGATGGCTGTGCACGGCCTGTGGTGCCTGAAGGGCCATCAGTGGAAGATGTGCTTGATGGATGGGCATGGCCCGTGGTGCCTGAAGGGCTGTCATTGCTAGCTGCGCCTGATGGCTGGGCAAGGCCTGTTGTGCCTGAAAGGCCATTATTGGCAGATATGCTTGATGGATGGGCAGGGCCAGTGACTTCTGAAGGAATGTCAGTAGCAGCTGTGCTTATAGAAGATGCGCTTAATGCAGGCGTATGGCCTGTGGTGCCTGAAGGACCATCAGTTGCAGCTGAGTTTGATGGCTGTGCTCCGCCCGTGGTGCCTGAAGGGCCATCAGTGGCATCTGTGCTTGATGCAGGGGCATGGGCCGTGTTGCCTGAAGAACCATCAGTGAGAGCTCCTCTTGATGGATGGGCATGGCCCGTGATGTCTGAAAGACCGTTAGTGGCAGCTATGCTTGATGGATGGGCATGGCCTGTGCTTCCAGAAGGGCCGTTAGTGGAATATGCACTTGATGGATGAGCAGTGCTCGTGGTGCCTGGAGAACCTTCAGTAACAGCTGCGCTTGATGACTGGGCACGGCCTGTGGTGCCTGAAGGGCCATCAATGGAAGATGTGCTTGATGAATGGGCATCGTTCGTTGTGCCTGAAGAACCATCAGTGGAAGCTATGCTAGATGGATGGGCATAGCCCGTGGTGCCTGAAGGGCCGTCAGTGGAAGATGCGCTTGATGGATGGGCATGGCCCGTGGTACCTGAAGAACCATCAGTGAGAGCTCCACTAGATGGATGGGCATGGCCCGTGATTTCTGAAAGATCGTCAGTGGCAGGTATGCTTGATGGATGGGCATGGCCTGTGGTGCCTGAAGGGCCGTCAGTGACAGCTGCGCTTGACGGATGGGCATGGCCTGTGGTGCCTGAAGGGCCATCAGTGGCAGCAGCACGTGATGCATGGGTATGGCCTGTGGTGCCTGAAGGACCATCAGTGACAGTTGCGCTTGATGGCTGGGCACTGCCTGTGGTGCCTGAAGGGCCGTTAGTTGAAGATGTGCTTGATGGATGGGCAGTGGTCATGGTGCCTGGAGAACTGTCAGTGGCAGCTGCTCTTGATGGCTGGGCACGACCCGTGGTGCCTGAAGGGCCGTCAGTGGAAGATGCGCTTGATGGATGGGCATTGTTCGTGGTGCCTGAAGGACCGTCAGTGGCAGCTGCGCTTGATGGCTGGGCACGGCCAGTGGTGCCTGAAGGGCCATCAGTGGAAGATGCGCTTGATGGCTGGGCATGGCCCGTGGTGCCTGAAGGGCCGTCAGTGGAAGATGCGCTTGATGGATGGGCATTGTTTGTGGTGCCTGAAGGACCGTCAGTGGCAGCTGCGCTTGATGGCTGGGCACGGCCAGTGGAGCCTGAAGGGCCATCAGTGGAAAATGCGCTTGATGGCTGGGCATGGCCCGTGGTGCCTGAAGGGCCATCAGTGGCAGCTGCGCGTGATGCATGGGCATGGCCTGTGGTGCCTGAAGGACCATCAGTGACAGTTGCGCTTGATGGCTGGGCACTGCCCGTGGTGCCTGAAGGGCCGTTAGTGGAAGATGCGCTTGATGGATGGGCAGTGTTCGTGGTGCCTGGAGAACTGTCAGTGGCAGCTGCTCTTGATGGCTGGGCACGGCCTGTGGTGCCTGAAGGGCCGTCAGTGGAAGATGCGCTTGATGGATGGGCATGGTTCATGGTGCCTGCAGGACCGTCAGTGGCAGCTGCGCTTGATGGTTGGGCACGGCCAGTGGTGCCTGAAGGGCCATCAGTGGAAGATGCGCTTGATGGATGGGCAGTGGTCGTGGTGCCTGAAGAACCGTCAGTGGCAGCTGAACTTGATGGATGGGCATGGCCTGTTGTGCCTGAAGGTCTGTCAGTGGCAGCTGCACTTGATGGATGGGCAGGGCCCGTGGTGCCTGAAGGAACATCAGTGGCACCTGAGCTTGGTGCTCTGTTGTGGCCTGTGGTTCCTGAACGTCTGTCAGTAGAAAATGCACTTGATGCTTCAACATGGCCTGTGATTTCTGACGGACTAGCAGTTGTAGCTGCACTTGATGCATGAGCATCAGTGGCTGCTGCACTTGATACATCAGTAGCACCAACAGTGGTTGTGAGACCAGGTGGAATAGTTGTGTTTGATAGAGTAGGAAAAACGGCACAACCTTTGGTACAAATATATAATGCATTAATTTACATTAAAGATTTCTTCCTGTCTACTCTATATTGTCCTATCAAAATAAAGGCATACAGTTCAAAAATAAATCTTTACTGCTCGGTTTCACAGACAACGCTTAAGGCTAGTCACAGACTAAATTACATGTTGGAGCAGTCATAACTTAAAATAACTTGCACTGTAGTATCAGCATCTGTGTCAGTGCCATTGATTTGTCTCAAGATGCACACTAGTAACATATTCTTATAAGGTATTTTTATAAAAGCAACTTAAATATCCTAATTTAACTAAGGCCTAGTCCTGGCTTAAGCTAAGCCTTGTCTGTGAAACTGAACCGAAAAGTAATTACAACTAAAATACTACATTAGACACACATTCTACTTTATGTACAGTAAAATTATTTAAACCTTGTATGATATGATACCAGAATAAATTAAATAAGCACAATCACAAATCAAACAGCTGCATTGCCGTCTCTGTACGCATCTCTCAGAACCATTGAAATAATTAAATAAGCTGGACTACTGAACCATACACCATTTTAATGTTTTAAAACTTATACGGTATGATAGGCTACATGATATTTCTCTGTCTCACTCTCTCTTGGAGACAGCATTTATGTATTTTTCATGTATGTATTTTTTTATAATTTGTTCTTTATTCTTTGTTTTATTTTCCTCAAGAAAATATATACATATTTTCTATTATTTACAATTTATTATCATTGCTTTAATTAAAATATACTGTATGTACTGTCCTCGAGGTTCTCAAGCAAGGACTTAAACTAAGGTCACCCAAAGCACAACTGCACTAAATCTTGAAGCACTGCCTACGAGGCTATCGGCTCCGATAGTTAGAACATATTTAAGCCAGAGGTGTCCAAACTCAGTCCTGGGGGACCACCGTCCTGCAGAGTTTAGCTCCAATTTGTCTAAACACACTTACCTAGAATTTTTTTTTAGTATGCTTAGCAAGACCTTGATTTTAACTATTGCATGAAATTTCCAGATTTGCATAATATTCCATAATATTTCCAAATAAAAATTTTAACTAAAATTAAAAAAAAAAAAAAAAAATCCTATTTGTTTAATACAAATTTCATAGTTTTCAAATGAGGAATGTCACCAATAAAAAACCTACCCAATCCATGATTCAGTTTCATGTAGTCCACCAGAACAGTTGTGATCTCCTGCTGTCTCTGCGAGGTCATCTGTTTAAAGACGCTGCTCAGAGCCTCAACACTACAAAGGAAAGAGTGAATTAAAAGGAAGCTAAGGATGGTGCTAGTTTTTCACCACTCACAAAACTGCCTCAAGAAATGTCCTTGCATTTTCATTTACAATGTTGAATGTTGAATGTTTAATTTCATTCATTCATTCATTCATTCATTTCATTTGCAATGTTATGAGAAACACAATTGCTGCACAGCGGGACCATTTGGGGAGTGCTACGTACATGACGTGGAAGGTGTTGCAGTCTGTGTTTAATGTTACTATCTGGAGCATCTCTGCAGTCAAGCTGGGCAAGACTGGAATCAGTTTCACAGTGAACCAGGAAACCCAGTCGTAGATACAAAAGTCAGCAAAATGAAGACTGATGACAGTGAAGGTTCGATTCATCATGATGTCCTTCACCACAAGATTGATGTCCAAAGCCTAGAGAAAATGACAAACAGAAAGCAATATTTCCATTACAAAATGTAATTTCCTTACCATTAACTCACTTTTACATTATGACTCTTAGTTGAGACACTAGATGTGCCTTTTCCACTTGGGAAAAAAATTATATATATATATATATATATATATATATATAAAAAATCAACATTTTTTAAATATCCATGAAATGAAGACACCTTAAAATGACAAGAAATTGTATTGTGCTATCTCAGACTGTAATTTATTATTTTATGGCTATTTTTCTACCTCATGTTTTGGTACTTATTTATTTTTTTAACCCTGTTATAGACACAAGCACTAGTGGTAACACTTTATTTTAAGGTGTCCATAATACAGAGTAATTACCTAGTTACAGTATAGATACACATGAAGTACACTTAAAGGGGTGGTTGATTGTTTTTTTATTTTTTTTTTTCTAGACTTGATTGTGTTTATAGGGTGCAGTCAAACATGTGTTCATGCTTAGTTTTTTTTTTTTAAAAAACATTATTTTTCACATAATTTACCTTTATTCCACACCTCTCTGTCCCTTCTCTGATAAATGCCCCGATTATTTCCTGGTTTTATGAAGCCCCTCCCTCAGAAATACGTGAAGGGCTCTGATTGGTTAGCTGATCCAGTGTATTATAAATTGCTAAACCGCCTCTACCACGCATCTGAACGTCCCGCCCCTCAGCTCATCGGCATGTGCTCCGGTTGTATTGTAAAACAATGGCGTTGTTTAAATTGCTAATCAGTTTGAGCCCTATTGAGACCCGGAGAATATTAGTGAAGAGGATCGCGCAGAACCTGTGCAAGCACAGCTTTTAATGGTATGTTCTTTTTGTTTGTTGTTGGTTCATACCCACATAGCAATTGTCATCTGGCCCAGCTCTGGGCCAAACACGCAGTTACACTCGGCCCACATGCAGCAATGAAATACGGCCCTTGTGTGGCCCAGATCTGGAATACAGACATGAGCCACACATGAGCCATAACTGGGCCACAATTTATAACCAGCCCTGAACTGGGCCAGAACAAGTTTTAATAGTGCTACCAAATCTCAGCCTTCAGTAAACCATATAGAGACCAGTCTTTAACTAGAAACCCCAAAACTGAGCCATTGAAAAGCCAGAAAAAACCTCGAACCAGAGAGCTTCTTGCTGTGCAGAGACAGCATTTCCCACTGAGCCACTTATACTGCTCTTAGCCACAGACATTAAATACAGGTACAGACATTTATAGGTACAGAACTCTGTTTGAACCGTTGCTATGTACAACATACACAGCAAAATCCTCAGTGAACACTGCACACTATGTTAAAGGAAACACTAAAGTAGTGTTGAAGTTCATGAGATGAATGATGCGCAGTATTTGCTTTAGTTGGGATCTTGGACCTCATACTTCACGTCTTAGCTTTTTTTGGCTGCTGTAACTGTGTGTTTGTAAATCACAGTTGTTGTGGCAAAGGAAGCCAAAATGGAATGAGATCAGGTGAGATCTCCATATCTTGATGGCGATGCCAAAGTCATAACAAAATAAGCATCTAATAACTTTTAGATTTCGTTAGTATTTATAACGGTGTTTTGTTTCAAATTTTGTTTACCTTTGACGTTTATCGCCACCACCAACCTTTTAAAACTGCAGTATCGGCACTAATAGCATTAAAAAGGTCACACATCCTGAAGACAGACATCAAGAATTTGCATATGAATCACAACAACGGTGACAATCAAAACGAAAAAGCTTCATGTTGCACAATGCATGATGGGTGGCTTCATAGTACAAAACTCGCTTCCTCCTTAATTCCACATCCTGGATTCCCAAGCTTTTTTGGTTTTGATTGTAACCACTGTGGTGATTCATATGCAAAATCTTGATGTCTGTGTGTGACCACATAATGCATTTGCTCAAATTAGCATTTTGTGCACATGTATTTTACCCGCCGTCATAATATGTGATTATAATATTAAAAACAAAATACCATTAAAACTACTGATGAAATTTTAAAGTTATTAGATGCTTATTTTGTTAAAACTTTGTTATCACCATCAAGATAGGGAGATAGTACCTGATCTCATTCCATCTTGGCTTCCTTTGCCACAACAACTGTGCTTTACAAACACACAGTTACAGCAGCCAAAAAAAAAGCTAAGACGAGAAGTATGAGGACCAAGATCCCAACTAAAGCAAACACTGCCCACCACAATGGTGACTTCAAATGAAATAAACCAACATCTAAACCTCAATTAATTATAAATTAGAGCTTCTGTAGACATCTGACAGAAATAAAGTCAGTCTGGTTAGTAATGAGTGAAGCTGGTAATGCTTCATGTGGAGTTGTTAAATCATCCTTTGCTGAGATCTTCAGAGATTTAATGTGTTTGACTTGCAGTTGATTTTACCAAATGCTTAATCATCAGTTATATGATCATTTAATTTGATCATTCATCTCATGAACTTCAACACTACTTTAGTGTTTCTTTTAACATTGTGTGCAGTGTTCACTGAGGATTTTGCTGTGTATATTGTACATAGCATCTGTCCAGAGTTCTGTACCTAAATGTCTGTAACTGTATTTAATGTCTGTGGCTAAGAGCAGCATAAGTGGCTCAGGGGGAAATACTGTCTCCTCACAGCAAGAAGATCTCTGGTTCGAGTCCCAGCTAAACTAGAAAGTCTTTCCCTCACAATCTAAAGAAGTGTGAATTAAAGGTGTAGCTGTGTGTTTTGCTGCCTTTTGATGGATCTGTGGCTGAGTTGTTTTTTTTTTTTTGGCTTTTCAATGGCTCAGTTTTGGGGTTTCTAGTTAAAGACTGGTCTCTATATGGTTTACTGAAGGCTGAGATTTGGTAGCACTATTAAAACTTGTTCTGGCTCAGTTCAGGGCTGGTTATAAATTACTATTTGGCTGAGATTTGGCCCAGTTATGGCTCATGTGTGGCTCATGTCTGTATTCAAGATCTAGGCCACACAAGCTGCATGTGGGCTGAGTGTAACTGCGTGTTTGGCCCAGAGCTGGGCCAGATGACAATTGCTATGTGGGTACTTTTAGATACGCTGTTATTTGTAAGTGCTACTGCTTCTGTTAGCTTTTAATATACGGTTTTATCCTAATGAAAGCATTAATACAGCACAGCAACCGCACGCACGTCCATGTATAACGCCGCTCATAGCTATGTGAAAATATGTGTATAATTAGTTTATTGAAGCTGATCTGACAATCTGAATGAGAGAGTGAGAGAGAGAGAGAGAGAGAGAGAGAAATATGCAGAGTGTGCAGAGCAGGGCGACACGAGCAACAGTATTAAGAACCACTGCTTTAAAACATATGATTTTGAAACTTGTGAATCCATTAGAATCATTAGAAGACAGAATCGCGATTCACATATGAATAGATTTTTACGTGCACCCCTAGTTTTCTCTTCCTCTTCTCTAAAGCAGCGCAGCATGGCCTCACCCCCTTCGTTGCGTGTTCCCGGGGGCGGGGTTTATCTGGGTCCGTGACGTAACTCGTTGTAGTCCCTTACCAGTCGTTTTTGTTGGCATTAAACTGCCAGAATTTTAAAAGACGATATCTCCGTTTACATTGAACTTTCAGCGTCGTAACTTTGCAGATATTGTTAATGCTCTAACAACAACATTAAATATTAACTAACATTAAAAAAGTGAAATCGCAATCAACCACCCCTTTAAGTACAATCTTGATATACTTTATTATAAGTAGCTTATGTTGTGTAATATTATGTAATTGTACTGTAATTAGAAATGTATTACATGTATTTAAGCTGTGTACTGGTGGGTTAAATCAAACTAAGGTGCAGCTGGATAAGGTGTACTGTATACAGCAAAATCTCCAGTGTCAAATTAACCCTGCTGGGTGTCTATATGTGTCCACACTACAGAGTGTTAAAAGTAACACTGAAGCGGTGTCAAATTAACACTGCTGGGTGTCTATATGTGTCCACACTACAGAGTGTTAAACGTAACACTGAAGCAGTGTTAAAGTTACACTGGGGATTTTGCTGTGTAGGATTAGGGATGTAGAATAAGGCGTTAATATATGCTTAATTACTACTAATAAATGGCTAATATTCTATTAATATGCATGCTAATTAGCAACTAGTTAAGAGACCATAAAATAAAGTGTTACCTATTAATTCTATGTTTGATTATTTCTTACGGACGCAAAAGGCCCCGATTTCGTGGAATGGGGCACAGGATAAATGGATTTTTGCATTGATTACTTATAAAATGTTGTCTGATCCTTATATAAATGTCAATTATAGACATAATTGTCACAAATTCTATTGAAGACATTAAGCGATCATTGCTAAGTTAGAAATATTAAGTAAATGACCATGTTACAACTTAAGTGTTTTGCTTAATACAAGTTTACTGTCTATTAGAGTAAATATCTGCTAGTTGTGAGGATTGATTAGTTTACTACTTGTTTTATTTAAAACATTTATGCTGATTGTGCTTGTTGTTTGCTGTTGGCTGTAATTAGAAATTACAAAAAGACTGTTTGCTACCTGTTAATTTGTGCTTAAGCACTGGCAAACTGGACCACACTTAGTTTCGATTCAAGCCATTTGCCTGCTATAGGCTTTGTTGTGATAATTAGAAAGGAGTGGACAGCGACTGTAAAAATATTAAAACTTTCTGAGGAGTTTCCAGTCTCTTCCCTCACCTACCCATTTCTCATCTCTTGATGTGATCGCTGCAACTGACACTTTGTGCTTCACTTTAACTTCTTGTCTAGTCAATATATGTCCTCTCTCCTCCAGGCCAGCACGTGCTGCCCCTTCTAAACCCTGGTTATCTGATGTTCTTTGTGAACATCGGTCCAAACTCAGGGAAGCAGAGAGAAAATGGCGGAAATCAAAAGATCTGTTAGAGTATCTATCTGTCAGAGTATCTGAGACTCAAACTCACAACCTTTGGATTACGAGTCCGAGGTTCTAACCATTAGGCCACAACTTCCCCAACTTTAAGGTGTTGTTCATCAGTGAAGTCATGAATGAAAGACTTTGAACTCATGTTAGTTCCTAATAATTCATGAGATATTAATGCATGAAGTAATGCATAATTCACGCATGAATTCATTATAATTAAGGCACCCTTACCGTAAAGTGTTACCATTTTAATTGCTTCTGTTGTCCTCATTTGTGCCTAAATGTAAATTTATAACTATTTTTTCTTTATGACAATAATTAATTCTGACTTTATAATAAACTGCCAAGTGTCTGCTTTCAAATGAGAGCATATTTATGCTTTTAGTGCAAAAGCATCATGAACGGTATCTGTTTTAGTTTAGGTATGCCATTTCTTGTGATTTTTCGAAAATTGGAGTGCAGGCTAACAGGTTAAGCATTTTGATCCTAGATGCACTTCATATGCAGCTTTTGTGCTGCCTCTGAATCAACAAGAGGACATGGTTTCATACGTTAATGAATTTATTCATTTCAAGTGTTCTGTATGGACAACATAACCACGTGTATTCAATCTAATGTTGAAAACTATAGCAGTTTTAAGTTTTATTTTGTAAATGTTTTGAATTATACCTTACTTTGACATAAAAATAGCATATTTAAAATTACTGCTGTGAAAATAATAATTGTTGAGAATATTTGGCAATATTGTGGGTTGAACTCAGGTTAAGTTATTTCAACAGAATTAATCACATTTGTCCAATTAAGGCCTTAAGTGTGATGATTTTACCTCAAATTGAATTAGCCTCCAGAAAAACTCGTCAATGTTCTGAAAAGCATCACCTTCCTCTAGATGGTCAAAAATGTTGTTGATCAGATTCACGTTACTCAATGCTCCAGAAGTCACAGTATACTCCGCCACTAGAAATGGACTCATTAATCCTAATGAATCCAGCTGCAAAGCACACAAGTCATTAGCCAAAGCTCATGTTCATCATAACAGCTGTTAGATCATAATTTTCAGAACTCAACTCACCTGAGTGAAATGGCTGTTGAGCGTTTGCAGTTGTCTGAATGTTGCATGTTTAGAGAAGACCCCAAAATTCCTCTGCAGCCATTCATTGTTTTTGGTGATATTTGAAAGGCAGCCTGGATCTGAAATTGAACAATTATCACCTGTGACATGCAATCCCCCATAAAGTCCCTCCAGTACATTTGTCAGTTAATGTCTGAGTACCTGCTGTATCTTTCCTGGACAGGTAAGAGTAAATGAGATGAGTGAAGACCAGTTTTTGCTGTCTGTCTGTGATCAGCAATCTCTCCCTGCTGAGGACTTTCACGCTGTTAATTCATAAAAAAAAAATACTGTATTACAACTACTGTATTATGGTGAAATTTTTTAATGTGAATGTATGTATTTTTTTTTTCTTGTTTAAAATGCCATATACATCACGTGGAAGGCTCCACATGTGAAGTTCATCAGGCTCAGTTGTGTCACAATCTCCTCATTCATGTATGACAGGACAGGCAGAAACTTCAAATACAGCCAGTTCTCAACAAACGGTAGATTGTGGATGGTTGTTTCAGTGAGATCGTCCAAAGAATTATAGAGATCAGCGACACAGACTTTCGTCTGTGGGTTCTGGAAAAGACAGAAAGTTGTGATTTGGTCAAACATAGACAGACAGAGGATAGATGGAGCTAGACTCGTGTGTTGTGCGAGTTACTGACCAGCTCTGCAGAGAAATTCAGTGCTGATTCAATGACGTTTCTGAGCTGTGTGTGCAGCTGATGCAGTTTAGCACTGGAGATGTTTCTGTCACTCATCACGGCACACAGTGCCTGACTGCTCATGTGGGCCACGGCGCTGATCACCTGAGAAAGAAATAAGCATCATTACTGAGACTAGTTACTTAAGAGTTAAATTTGAGTCTAAATCAAACTTGGTGTTATTTCTGGCAGATCTCATCAGTCAAGCTCGCAAGTCCACCTATAGGACTATGATGCCTATCATAGCATCTTATATAAGGTCCATTATTCAGCAGCTTATCGCGTTGCTCACAAGCTAATCAAATGGCAAATTTGGCGAGTAAAACTTTGAAAATATTTCAATAGGTTTTTTGCAATCAGGGATTTGAAAGAGGGATTTGTTCCCCACATAGATTTCACATCAGATTCAAGTTCATAAATTTGAATACGTGAATTGGCCGCATTGATCATAAACTGCTTGATTTGGAAGTGACCTGAGTGGACTCTTTGCCCGCAATCTCTCTGATGATATTCTAATATGACTAATTCAAGTTGGTAAACTATCACGTGAAGATGTGTGACCAATGAAAAGAACGATGCACCATGAAATGAACTTCATGAATGAAGTTGAGTAGATTGCATAATTCTTACATGTTTAATGTATTAATAATTGTCATATGTGAATTCCTGCACAGAAAAACCCCCAGTGTCAAATTAACACTGTAGTGTAGACACTACAGAGTGTTAAAAGTAACACTGAAGCAGTGTTAAAGTTCATGAGGTAATTAAGAGATTCATTGAGTGATGATTGACCATTATTGAAGACACCTGATGTTAACAAGCAGAATTACCAAAGAAGAAAATAACAATTTTTAAAGTCACCATTATAGTAGTCAGTGTTTACTTTAGTTGGGCTCTTGACCATTGACTTTTTAATGCTACATTTTGTTTGGCTGTTATAACTAAATTATAATTATCATTGTGTATGAAATGTGCTATATAAGCAAACTTGCCTTGCTTTATTGATTATTTATTCATTTTTTCTCCTCTTTTTATGGTATGTGTTACTGTGCTGTGTATTGTGGTGTTTTTTTTTTTTAAAAACTCAAGACAGCTGATTTCACCAGAGGAGGAACCAAGTCACAAACGAGTCTAAAGTCAAATCTCAAGTCCTCATAGAGTTAAAATTACTGAGATAATTAAGTGACTAAATAAATGATGATTGTGCATTAGTGATGAACACCTGCTGTTATTGAGAATTACAGAGGATCAGATGTTGATGTTTCATTGGTTAAAATAATGCCACCATCATGGAGATCAGTGTTTGCTTTAGTTAGGCTCTTGACCCTTGACTCCTGTGTTAGGTCTCTCTCTATAACAATGCATGTGGTGTTGCAAAGCAATGAGATCAGTGTTGTACAGTGAGCAGCTTTTAGCTGTTTTTGTATGATGAGATCATCATGAGTTGGCCTGATTATGTTCAAAATAACTTTTTGCTTTCGTTTATATGTTTAGGTTTTGAATAGTCAATCCTGTGAAAACTACAGCATGCAAGGAAAGTGTTGCTCTAATAGTTATAGTGATTTATAGTAATTTGAGCTCTACTGTATGTAATACATATAGATATTTGAACTCTTGTACTATTTAGACACACACAAACATCAAGAACCAGCATATGAATCTCAACAATGATGACAATCAACAAAATTCTTCATGCTGCAATACATGATGGGTAACACCATGAACAGCAGAAAACGTAAGCTAATCTGCTATCTCAAGCTTTTGATTCAACAATGCACAAATGTTTGCAGTGAAATAAGATCAAAATTGCTTAGCATCAAATTACTTTGAGTTACTAAAAGGGTCAAGAGCCCATTAGTCTCTTAATTATCTCATTAACTTTAACTCTTTGAGGATTTGGGATTTGACTTGAGCCTTGCTTATGAATTGAAAGGAATGACTTGGTTCCTCCTCTGGTGAAATCAACTGCTGAGTTCATGGGTGGAATAAAAATATGGCAGGACTTTTACTTTCTGACCCTTGGACGACCCACCTCTGTTGGTCAACCTCTAGTTTGTGGGCAGACAGGTGTATGGTGGTCTTACCGCTGAGGTTGCATGGTTCAACTCCACTGAGCTGCAAGTTTGCATTGAGACGCTAACAGTCCTGTTTGGGAGCAAGAGAAATTACTTTTAAAATGACATTTCACCAGCATCACCATAAAGCTGCTAAGACTTCAGACAGATGACAAAGATAATCATTCTGACCTGTTCTCTGGCTGCTGGAATTTTGCTGGGAAAAAGATTTAACAGCACCAGACAGATCAGCTTGAACAATATTCTTGTCAATCACACAAAAATTATGCTGTAGTATGAGTTATGGAATCAATATTAAAAAAAAACAACAACTTACTGTTAAAATGAATTGGGACATTCTAAAGATAAAACAAAAAGCAACATATTTGGAGATTAATCCAGAATATTCAGAAAGATGTCGCATTATACAATATAGTATCAGGATAAATAAATAATAATAGTAATAATACTAATACTTGCAGAAATTTTCTATTTAAGCAGTTATTGCATAGAATGAAAAATTAATATAAATTCCCATTGGTCATAAACTAATTCCAACTGTCATCTGATTTTGCTGTAAATGTAAAAATGTGTTATTTTGCTTTGTTTTGAAAGTGTCATTCTTAAAAACACAAAATCAATATTCTACATACATTTGTGCAATAATACTTAAAATTATTTTAAAAGCTTTTGTCAATATGTTGGAAAAACCAACTTACAATCTACCTTAAAAACCGAAAGCAAGGAAAAGTTGAAGAGGGGTTAAATTAAAATTTGTGGTAACACTTAATAACAGCTTTAATTAATTTCATTAAACAATTGACAAACATATATTACGCCCCTTGCCAAAGCAGCAAGTTCATCAATACTGCTATATCAATTCAGACCTCAAGAACATTGAACAAGAGGATCACGCAGAACCTTTGCATGCACAGATATTGCAAGACATATAAAAGTGGCAACGCTATTGTTGTTGTTGCTTTTTTTTTTTTTTTTTTTTTGGCTAAATCACGTTTTAGGATGTAAACAACAGCTTAAAAATAACTGCATTTACTATGTACAGATAAGTGCAACGGTAATTATGTTTTATGTTTATTGTTCTTTAATTCTAACGTTATAACATGAATTGCAGTGAAACTGTTATACAGTTGAATTTATTAAGGCTATACCATAGTCCCACAGAGTTACACTATTTATGGTGGCATATATATATGCAAATTAATTCTCTGCCAGCAGGAGCCGCTGTTGGAGTGGGAGAGAGCGAGGTTTCCCCGGTAATGCTGTACAGCCTCTGCTCACAAACGCTGCATTATCAGACGTTACATGCAAGATGAAATGAAAATGACATCCAAAATTTTCTGAAAACAGTCAGTTTCCATCAGAAATACAGTGATATAAAAACACCCGCACCGGGTTTCGATTTTGAAACATGCAGTGCTCAATCAAGCGTTCTCCCCACCCACCAACTATTTGAATTTCCGTAGGCAGGATTTATTTTTGTGATATCACAAATACAGGAAAACAACTTTGTAGACCAAATGAGCCATTCGTTGTTCTTGTAAAGGTTTTTTTTTTTTTTTTTTTAAAGCGAAATATCTCCCTTGGAGTGGACTTTGAGATTTGTAACTTTGTAGATCTTTTTATGCCCAAACATACACACTAAACACTGACTAAAATTCAAAAAGTTAAAAAGCATAATAGGACCTCTTTAATTTGACACTGGGGATTTTACTGTGCACAGACAACAACAACACACAGACAATAAAAAAATTGTAAAAAAAAAAAAAATAATAATAATAATGTTTGTTAATGATTTGTTAATGAAAGTTATTATAAAGTATTACCAAAGTGTCACCATGTTTACTTAATAGACATAAAAAAAAAAATCTTATGGAAAAATTACTATAAAAAAAAACTTCACATCTCATACAGTCTATTTTGTGAAAAATTTAAGACTTTTCTCACTACTGCAGTTTGTTCCAGTATCATGGAGATATTTTCACAGATATATAGATTTAGACAGTATATATATATATATATATATATATATATATATATATACACATCATTTTTTTTTTCAGTGTGTGTTTGCTCCACTCACCTCTCCATGCAGTACTGAAGTAAAGTAGCCTAAAGAAAAGACCAAAAATACCAATCATTTTAGCTGTGACCGGAGAAACAAGACATCTTGGGAAATATGTCACAGTTATTTTGATATTCTGCCCTTTTTTCATTAGCTCCTGCTTCCCTGCTGTTTTGGTTTCATTGGTTTCTGATTATGTATTTGTTGTTTCTGTATAGTTGTATAGTTACCTATCATCCCCAGCTGCACAGCAAAATCTCCGGTGTCAAATTAACACTGCTCGGTGTGTATATGTGTCCACACTGCAGAGTGTTAAAAGTAACACTGAAGCAGTGTCAAATTAACACTGCTGGGTGTGTATGTGTGTCCACACTACAGAGTGTTAAAAGTAGCGATGGCCAGATGAAGCCTCATGAAGCTTTTCATCTTTTCAGCCAAGTGGTTCACAAAAGGGTTAATTTCTGGAGGCTTCATTTGCTCACAATACCACCTGGTGGCCAAAGAGTGTAAAACAAGCAGATATATTACAGACAGAGGTGTAAAGTCCAGGGGTCAGAAAGTAAAAGTCCTGCCATATGTTTATTCCACCCATGAACTCAGCAGCTGATTTCACCAGAGGAGGAACCAAGTCATTCCTTTCAAGTCACAAACGAGTTTCAAGTCAAATCTCAAGTCCTCAAAGAGCTAAAGTTAATGAAACAATTAAGTGACTAATTAAATGATGATTGTGCATTAGTGGTGAACACCTGTTGTTATTGAGAATTACAGAGGATCAGATGTTGATGTTTTATTGGTTAAAATGATGCCACCATCATGGAGATCTGTGTTTGCTTTAGTTGGGCTCTTGGCCCTTTTAATGGTTCAAAGTGGTTTGCTTTTAAACAATTGCAATATTGCTTTACAATAAGCATTTGTGCAGTTGCACTTTGCTGAATTAAAAGCTTGAGGAAGCAAATGAGCTTACACTTTTGGCTTTTAAGGAACTTGAATGAATATCATGAGGGTGTCTCCCTTTAGTTTATTTACTGACTTCAGCTATTACAGAACTACAAAAAAGTTTTATTAAACAAATACCACCGTAATGCTTAAACATTGGAAAAAAGAACTATATTGCTCAGGCCTTTAGACATGAACACTTATCATATGATCCTCAACAGTGGTGACAATAAGTATTCATGCTGCAGTGCATGATGGGAGTTTTTACTATGGTGTTACCCAGCATGCATGAAGCATTTTGTTGATTGTCACCATTGTTTTAAAACACATTCACTATAACTGTTAGACCAACACTTTCATTGCATGTTGTAGTTTCACAGGGTTGGTTAATCAAAACCTGACGCTATAAATGAAAAAAAAAAAAGATAAATAAATAAATAAATATTTTGGATGTAAACAAGTCAGTGCCTGATGATTACTTCATCACATAAAAACAGCTAACAGTTGCTCACTGCACAGCACTGATCTCTCTGCTTCACAATAGCACATGCATTGCTACAGATCTTTACAGAGAAAAATCTAACACAAGAAGTCAAGGGTCAAGAGCCCAACTAAAGCAAACACTGATCTCCATGATGGTGACAATTTTAACCAATAAAACATCAACATCGGATCCTCTGTAATTATCAGTAACAGCAGGTGTTCATCACTAATGCATAATCATCATTTAATTAGTCTCTTAATTATCTCATTAACTTTAATTCTTTGAGGACTTGGGATTTGACTTGAGACTTGCTTGTGACTTGAAAGGAATGACTTGGCTCCTCCTCTGATAAAATCAACTGTCTGAGTTAATGGGTGGAATAAACATATGGCGGGACTTTTACTTTCTGACTCCTGGACTTTATAGCTCTGTCTGTAATATATCTGCTTGTTTTACACTCTTTGGCCACCAGGTGGTATTGTGAGCAAATGAAGCATCCAGAAATTAACCCTTCTGTGAACCACTTGGCTGAAAAGCTGAAAAGCTTCATGAGGCTTCATCTGGCCATCACTACTTTGACGTTTGTTTTAATGAACCAGTTTAAACACCAATTCAGCAGCATGATGATGTCGTCATCACTTTTTCTCTCTCTTTCACTCCTGCTCTCTGAGTGTTTGTGGATTTACTGCGACTCTGTTTGCAGCTTTACACCAGGAGGTGGCGAAAAAGTGACTGTCTTTATGAGCAAGGCACTAAATCATTCAAATAATTATGTGTGTGCATGTGCATGTGCATGTGCATGTGCATGCATGCGTGTCTGTAACTCACCACAAACAAGAACAAACAGGACAAAAATATGGTTGTGGAGCAGTGTTTTTCTTGTTGCTGGCGTCATCATGTCAGTTTATGCCGTTTATATCTAGAATGGAGTCAACAGATGAAGTATCAGTGGCTAGTACATGATGTTTTAGTGTCCTAATATGTAAAAAATCTCTACACAGCAGTTTATTAAAATATATTATCATACAGAGAGGTTTCAGATTAACTGACAGATTAGGAATATTTGATCTTTTGAAAATGATCACACAACATGCACACATTTATGTAAAATGGTTTAAAGAACATGTGTAAAGAACAGTAACTGCTCTTTGTTAATAACTGGAATCTTTTCTGGGAAAGTCCTAAGCTTTTTCGTGCTGATGGTCTGCACCCCAGTCGGAGCGGAACTCCTGTTAGACAACATCTCCAGAACGCTACACTCCATATGAATAGTAAGCCAATTCTCAAATAACAGCTATGATGGATTTTGTTCTACCCACTTAAATGATAGAAGTACTTGTATTGTCCAATCCATAAAGACTGTGCCTGTTTTTAATGCAAGATCTAGAAAAGTCTGCTAAATGCTAAATAAATTAACAAAGACAATTTTTAAAGCTTGGGCTCCTAAACATTAAATCACTCACACCCAAAGTAGTTATTGTAAATGAAATGATCACAGACAATAGATTTGATGTACTCTGCTTGACTAAAACGTAGCTTAAACCAAATGACTACATTGGTCTAAATGAGTCTACTCCACCAAGTTACTGTTATAAGCATGAGCCCCATCAGATTGGTCGTGGCGGCGGTGTTGCAACAATATACAATGATATTCTTAATGTTATTCAGAAAACGGGAAACAGGTTTAACTCATTCAAAATACTTCTGCTTAAAGTTACATTGTCAGATATGCAGAAAAAAAAATCTCTCCTATCTGGCTACTACAAACTGTCAGGGACATATGCAGATTTCCAGAGGCGGGACTTTCAAGTCTCAAGTCAAATCCCAAGTCCTCAAAGGGTTAAAGTTAATGAGATAATTAATTAAGTAACTATAATCATTAAATGATGATAAGCAAAATGCTTCATGCTGCAATGCATGCTGGGTAACACCATAGTAAAAACTCCCATCATGCACTGCTGTATGAATAATTATTGTCACCACTGTTGAGGATCGTATGATAAGTATTCATGTCCAAAAGCCTGAACTGATACAGATTTTTTTTCCAATATTGAAACATTACAGTGGCATTTGTTTAATATGACGTTTTTATTTTTGCAGCTCAGTAATCGCTAAACGTCAGTCAATAAACCACAGACACCACTTTATATCAACTAAAATGAGTTATAAGAAAAAAGTTTAAGCTCATCTGGTATTTCAAGGTTTGACTCAGAATCAAACAAACGTTTGATGTAAAACAATACTGCAATTGTTTAGCAACAAATTACTTCGAATTAGTAAAAGGGCCAAGAGACCAACTACAGCAAACCTTGACCACAATTATGGTGGCATCGTGTTTTTTTTTTTTTTTTTTCTCCAGATGATTCCATCCAAGGCTGTGGCTGAAGTCAGTTGTAGTTCGTTTCTTATTTCTTCAATGATGTTGATTGTTAACAGCGCAATCATCATTTAATTAGTCACTTATTTATCTAATTAACTTTAACTCTTTGAGGACTTGGGATTTGACTTGAACTTTCTTGTGACTTGAAAGTCCCACCTCTGCAGATTTCCTCTCTTAAACTAACTTGGAAGTTTTTAGACAGGCTCTAAAAGCAGTCAGGAACGAGCATATCTGCAAACTCATATAAAATAACCAAAACAATCCAAGGTTTTTATTTAGCACAGTGGCTATAATCAGACGTCACCTGACCTAAATATTCCCTCACAGTTTAGTAATGACTTTATGAATTTATTTACTGATAAAACAGATAACATCATAAATACAATAAAACATATAGAATCTACAGCATCTTGTAATTCAGCTTCATTCATCGTCCCCAAAGAAAAACTGCAATGCTTAAAAAACTATACACAGCAAAAGCCCTGGTGTCAAATTAACACTGCTGGGTGTCTATATGTGTCCACACTACAGAGTGTTAAAAGTAACACTGAAGCAGTGTTAAAATCAATGAGGAAATTAAGAGATTCATTGAGTGATGATTGCCCATTATTGAACACACCTGATGTTAACAAGCAGAATTACCAAAGAAGAAAACCACAATTTTTATCACCATTAAAGTGGTCAGTGTTGACTTTTTAATATTAAATTTTATTTGGCTGCTATAACAGAGTTATAACAGCCAAACTTTTGCAAAAGTCACAAGGTGGTAATGATTACGTATTAACATAATCATTATTTGACCCGACTCACTGAACTCATTTAGAGACTAATCTCCTTTTTTGATTACAACAGCCTTGTGATTCCACATTAAAAGAGTCTGTATTTTCTATAAATTTTGAAAGGATTTCTTACAAGCTGTTCTGATACAAAAAAAACCCCTTTCTTTAAGGCGCATACAGACATCAAGACCCAGAGTATGTATCTCAAAAATGGAGACAAACAGCATATTCAGATAAACAGATCAACTCTGAACATCACAAAACAAGCTACTAAAAAGTCACCTAAAAACAACAAAAATAAAAGAAAATAGTAAGAATAAAAGAAATTACGAAGACAATTCTGCTCATAATTTATTCATGCTGCAATGCATGATGGGAGCCATGGATGAGTTTTCATTGGCTAAAACATGCTTTTTTGATGGTCACCGTTGTGATTCTCACGCTGATTCTTGGTGTCTGTGGGTCTAAACGAAATTTTTTTTTTTTTTTTTTTTTTTATAAAGTTTTTGATCAAAATAAGTTTTAAAAACATCTGTTGTATTATACTGAAAATGCCAGATCTTATCTTGTTCAAAGTGTTAATGTAACCAACAAAGAAAACCTAACTCAGTTGTTCAGATTAATACATGATGAATGTCAAATTATAATCATCACCACCTAACAATTTTTGTTTTGTCTGGCTGTTATAATTCAATTATAGCAGCCAAACAAGACACTGACACTGACACTAACACTGACACTATAATGGTGATAAAAATTGTGATTTTCTTCTTTGGTAATTCTGCTTGTTAACATCAGGTGTCTTCAATAATGGTCAATCATCACTCAATGAATCTCTTAATTACCTCCTTAACTTTAACACTGCTTCAGTGTTACTTTTAACACTCTGTATGTGGACACATATAGACACCCAGCAGTGTTAATTTGACACTGGGGATTTTGCTGTGCATTTCGGTCTAAATTTAAATTTTATGTATTTCAATTGCATACAAATTTTCCATCCATTTAGATTGCATTTTAACATAAAGAAATGAATAAACTCAATGTGATTCATATGCATTAGTCATATGTGAATGAAACGGGTACAATTTATGTACTAGTTCACAACAAAGTCCCCAGTGTTAAATAAATACTGCTCAGTGTTCATGTGTTTCCACACTTCAGAGTGTTAAAGTGGAATTGAAGCAGTGTTGGAGTTAAGAAGATAATTATGTGATGATTAACCATTAATGATGAACCCCTGCTGTTTAAAAAGCAGAATCAACAGAGGGTAACAATAATAACTTTCATTAATAAATGATTAACAAACATTACATGATGTTTAACTAATCATTACTTAATTATTAGGTAATGTTTAATACATGTATTAGTAAACATTAACAAACACTGTTAAGAAATCTTTTAAGCAATACATAATGTTTGTTAATGATTTATTAATGAAAGTTATTATAAAGTGTTACTAAAAATTGTAACTAAACAATATCAGTGGTTAATTAATCGTAAATATAATCCTGTACATACCCCGGAACTTGATTCTTAGAAAGAGTTTTACCTTCACAAAGAGCTGGACTGGAATCTCTCTGTGAAGAAATATTGAATTGAGTCTTAGTCAAAGATTTGAATGAGCTCTTACCCATAAGCCGCTGTGTCTTTGTGTGTTTGTCCTCTCAGAGTTTGTCAGTTTTAATTTCTGACAGTCATTAATATTCAGTAGCATCTGACACTCGTGACGGGTCACGCCCATTATCACAGCTTCAGCTGATCAGACGATAGTCCGGTTTCATTGAAGCTGGGTTGAGTTCAGATGACCCTCCAGATGTGAAGGTCAAGTGAAGGCTTGGTCAAAGCTGAGAAACATTAGAATACATGCTAACAGCACATTATAAATCAAGTTAACAGCACAAACTAAACCATATAAAAGCATGTAATGCAAATGTATTGCTATAGCGTTGAATGTGATCAGTTCTCTGAAATGATAGGAATGCAGAATTCAACCTGCATAGGACCAACCTGTTCTCTTTGTTTGTACATCAATTTTTGACATTTGTCATGGCCTTTATTCTCATCAGCTGACTGTCAAGTTCATTAAACAGCTCAGCACAAAGCAAAGTCTCTGGTGTCAAATTAACGCTCGGTGTCTATATAGGTCCACACTACAGTGCGTTAAATGTAACACTGAATCGGTGTCAAATTAACACTGCTGGATGTGTATATGTGTCCACACTACAGAGTGCTTCAAGTAACTCTGAAGCAGTGTTAAAATCAATGAGGAAATTAAGAGATTCATTGATTGATGATTGGCCATTATTGAACACACCTGATGTTAACAAGCAGAATTACCAAAGAAGAAAATCACAATTTTTAAAGTCACCACCCTTACAAAAAATTACTGCAATTTTTAAAAAAAAGTAATACTGCAGTTTTTGTTACATGTACTGCAATACACCTGAAGTACTATTGAAATACAACTGCAGTAGAGCTGTAGTATTACTAACAAACAACTGCAATAGAACTGCAGTATTACTGCAATACAGCTGAAGTAGTACTACAATTATACTGCAACAAAACTGCAGTAGTACTGCAATATATAATACAACTGAAGTGCAATTCAATACTACCGAAGTGCAATACTAATAAACCAGAATATTCAGAATAATAAATTTTATTTGCACACATCTGCAATATAATGAATTAAGAAGGTACAAAACAACAGTGAATGTCTCAAACAGCAATGCAACAATAAATGCTTTTACTTTTCTTTAAACTTAAAATAACAGGCCGAGAGTTACTGTACACTAAATGTATTTAGTGTTTATTTACACATCACGCAATCATGCACATTTCTTCCCTCATTATTCAGGCAGGGTTCATTTTTTGAAGAGCTTATCCTCATCATTCTGCTTTGTTCTGATGACTGCCTTTATCTCAGATGTGGAAACACTATTTTGGATGTAGTCTGGAAAAGCAAACAAACAAAAACTATCAGAAATTCTCAAGTTTCAGTTACACTTTTCACTACAGGCATATTTAGTATGCTTAAAATAAATCTTGAATTGTGATGTCACCAAGTGTTTGTGAAAAGTAGTCATACTACTCCCAGTTCATTTCTTATGGCATATTGGTCAGCATTAACAATGTCTTTGAACACTCCAGGTAAAAGAAGTTAAAAGGTTGGCTCACCCAAAAATGAAAATTCTGTCATCAATTTCTCACCCTCATGTCGTTCCAAACCCGCAAGTCTTTTGTTCATCTTCAGAACACAAATGAAGATCTTTATGATGAAATCTCAGAGCTTTCTGTCCCTCCATTGATAGTCCATGCAACTACTCCTTGCACAAAAACATGAATTTCTGGAAAAAAGCATGGACACAATCATGTTTAAATTCTGTATCTCCACATTATTTGCCCTCTTTATCATTTTGTTTTTTGTTCAAAGGTCTAACCTTAAATTAAAAAATAATAATAATTGAAAAAAAATATATAATTTAAAAATGTATGTAAATATACTATTAGAATACAGTATATAGAATATATGTGTTCCATAGTTATTGTACCCCCTTCATTTAATACTGTGTGTAACCTCTAAGCCTCTACACATAGGGGATAATCCATGGCTAGGTGTGCATTACATGATTTTAATGCATGAGGTGGAGGCAAAGAAGAACCTGATATGAAACGGGTTGCCTCCATTGAAGTTGATTAAAGTTGTGTAATACACACCTGTTAAAGCTAGGTTAAAAAGTTAAGTTAAAGCTGCCCTCAAAGAGGTAGCTAACCCAAAAATGAAAATTCTGTCATTAATTAGTCACCCTTGTGTGGTTTCACACCTGTAAGACCTTCATTCCTCTTTGGAACACAAACAAGGATATTTTTAAAGAAATCAGAGAGGTTTCTGACCCTGCATAGTCAGTAATGCAACTTACACATTAAAGTTCCAGAATGGTAGGAAAGACATCGTTAAAGTAATTCATGTGACTCCAGTTACTCAATTTTATGAAGCAACATGAGTGTTTGCGTCAAAAAACAAAAAAAAAAAAAAAAAAAAACATTTACCACTTATTTACAAAAATCTTGATCTGTAATGTGCATTTACAAGAACAACACAACGCACGAATGTTGTGTTCATGCGACAGAAGACAAAATTGTGGTTAAACCACTGGAGTCACATGGATTACTTTCACAATGTCTTTCCTACTGTTCTGGAACTTACATGTGTAAGTTGCATTGCTGCCTATAGAGGGGTCAGAATGTTCTCGGATTTCATCAAAAATATCTTAATTTGTGTTTTGAAGATGAACAAAGATATTACGGGTTTGGAACGACATGAGGGGGAGTAATTAATGACAGAATTTTTGTTTTTTTGGGTGAACTAACCCTTTAATGTTTGTGGAGTACAATTTGACTGGAAGGGTAAAACTAAGTTAATTTTCATTAGTTTCTTTGGTTACAGGTCATTAGATCTAGCGTTCTGACTGTATATGTGTGCTACAGTAAAAGCTGCATGTTAATTTAGAATGGTGATTGAACTGATTGTAATAATCTATGCATTCATTGTTTTAATGCACACCTTCCAGTCAATCAGAGAGAATCAAAGAATCCACAAGCAAACTGTTGAGAGCTGATGTTAAGCATTGAGAATAATTGCTGATATAACTATATTTCATTACCTTTCCACTCCTTCAGCTCTCTCTCTGTTTTCATACTGAACTGGCACTAATATTGTAAATCTTCTTTTAGCTCTTTGATTTCATTTAACTCCTCAATCTCTTCATGTCTGAAGATCTCTTACATGGCTGAGGAGACAGAGGACTTGGTACACTTGATTTCTCCAGCACTCCCACAGGTCTTAGTTCCTGAAATACAATAGCAGTTATTATGTATTCTAAACTATAAAGATAATAGTTAATAAAAGATTAAATAAATAAAGCAGATTATTGCTCACCATTATCTGAGTGCTTGTTTCACCACAGCCATCATCTTCTGTTGAATTATATTTTTGGTCTTCTTTTTTAGTTGTTACCAGTGCATTTTCCTGAAAATAGCAATCACACACTAAAAAAATTTAAATTTCCACACATTAATATCACACTACTAAACATAAATGCTGGTGTAAAGTGCTGTGAAAAAAAAATAAAAAATCCTGATTTATTCTTTTTTGTGTATAGCAATACTAAATACTGTCAGATATTACTAAGAAATTTAACATAAAACAAAGGCAAGTACAGTTATCATTAATAAACTGTTTTATGTTTATTCAGGTTGCCTGTTTCATGCACTTTTTTTAGAAGATCTGAACCAATTTAAGTCAAGTCACCATTATTTATATAGCACTTATACTTTATATATATATTTATACTTATATATTTAAATAGTGCAATACAGATTGTTTCAAAGCTGCTTTACAGTGATAAAAAGAGAAATGATGCAAACAGAATTCACTTCTGCTGTGAAGCAGCTCTAAACAGTAAAAAGTTCAGTTGAAATCCGTATTGACTAAAAATCATCAAAAATAAAAATCATCAAAAATAAAATAATTCGAATGCATCTACATAGTAGTTGTGCAGAAAACACTGGTGTCATCATCTAGCTCAGTTCAGTCCTCATCCAATAGTGTCAGTGAAGTCAGATCAATAATACTGCTGAATATTATGTGTCCCCAAATAAGCAAGCCAAAAGTCGACAGTGGCAAGGAACCCAAACTCCATCAGGTGACAGAATAGAGGAAAAAAAAAAAAAAAAAACCTTGGGAGAAAGTATGTTTAGTTTAGGGATCAGTTCTCCTCTGGCCAACAAACGAACATGGTGTGATTATGCTTCAGGCTGCATCACAATTTAGTGTGAAATATACAGGACTGTAGGCCTACAAGTAACTGGAGTTATGAATCTCATTTAAACACTATCTAAAATCAGGTTTACATTTGTGGCTAACTAGTATGTGAGTGACCTTTAATGCATTTCCAGAAGTAAAATCTCACCAACATCTGTTGAGTGCCTTTTCACTTTCTCTCTTCTCCTCTTTCCTAATGCTTCCTCTGTAGCAAACAGGGGTACACTGTACGCTGAACAATTTTCAATGATTTTTTTCCTCATGTCAATTAGGGGTTGATGCTCTCCTAGAAACAAACAAACAAATACACAGTGTGTTCGGTGCAATTTTGTTCATTACATTATTATAAATGATGTACTGATGCTATTGGAATGAGAACTAAACTGAGCTGGACAATGACATGACTAATTTCTACAGATCTGCTTATAACAAATTGCTGAGCCACTGCATAATTAAATGCATCTACACTCTCAAAAAGGATGTGTTAATTAATAACACAGTTTTTGTGTTATGGCCATTTTAACACATTATGTGTAATTTTAAGTTGATCATGTGTAAAAAGACAGAGAGAGAGAGAGAAACAACACAATGTGTCCAACACAATATGTGTTAACTATCATCCAATCACATTGCTGCCTACATCACTCCACAAGCTGTTAACCAAATTCGCGCCTCTTTTTTCATTGGTGGATGACGTGGATGCACTCAGGTATATGGATTTCCTCACTAGAAATGTAAAGTTCCCAGAGCATTCTCAGAAGGTCCCACTGGTGTCAGTGACGTTCCCAGAACATTTCCTGAGATGATGTGCAGTTTTTTAAAGGATTGGGCAGAGGTGAGACCAAGTCAAGTCTCAAATCAAATCAAATCCCACGTTCTCAAAGAGTTAAAGTTGATGAAATAATTAAGTGACTAGAGGAAACTAAGCGACTAGGTCTAGAGCCCATTAAGTGACTAGGTCAAGAGCCCAACTAAAGCAAACACTGATCTCCATGATGGTGGCATCATTTTAACCAATAAAACATCAACGTCTGATCCTCTGTAATTCTCAATAAAAGCAGGTGTTCATCACTAATGCATAATCATCATTTAATTAGTCACTTAATTATTTCATCAACTTTAACTCTTTGAGGACTTGGGATTTGACTTGAGACTTGACTTGGTCCCACCTCTGCCCAATCCTTTAAAGAACTCCACATCATCTCAGGAAATGTTCTGGGAACGTTATGTGCAACCTGGGACCTTCTGAGAACGCTCTGAGGAACTTTACTTTTCTAGTGAGGAAATCCATATACCTGACCGTATAGCTGAGTGCATCCACGTCATCCACCAGTGAAAAAAGAGGCGCGCATTTGGTTAATAGCTTGTGGAGTGATGTAGGCAGCAATGTGATTGGATGATAGTTAACACATATTGTGTTGGACAAATTGTGTTGTTTCTCTCTCTCTCTCTTTCTTTTTACATACGATCAACTTAAAATTACACATAATGTCTTAAAATGGCCATAACACAAAAAATGTGTTATTAATTAACACATCCTTTTTGAGAGTGTACTGCAGTTTTACTGCAGTTGTAATTCAATGTACTGCAGTTATTTTTTGTAAGGGCATTATAGTGGTCAGTGTTTACTTTAGTTGGACTCTTGACCCTTGACGTTTTAACCCTCTGGGGTTTACAAATGCAGATACGCGTTTTGTGGCAGATTTTCCTGATAAGGCCGAAATGAGCTTGAATTACTCTGCCATTTTTGATCGTACAGATAAGAGCAATACACCATTTGAATCTGTAAGGGGTCTACTTTTATTTGTATACACTCATAATAACAACTAAACATTGTGCTTTTGAAGAATAAAGAAAACAAACAGGGTGCGCTCTCTGTCTTCTTCGTCTCCGCAAGCTGCTTTTAGAAACGCGTCACTAAAATTAACTGAAACTCGGCAAATACTCAACACAGAGACATGGGAGATATATCTATAGAAAGCTTGAAGTGTCTCCTTTTAAATGAAGTAAGTCATATCAAAAATAAATATTCTGGGATAAAGTAATCCGTATGAAACCAACATGATGGTCAGTCTTTCCCGTCTAACTCATTATCTTTAATGCAATCCCTCCCCCTCATGGCTCGCGCCGTTCATATGTAAATATCCACGTGAGACGCTCGCGCATGGAAACGCCCAACATAAACAAAGAGTGAGGAGATCGTTCATCGCGGCTACTGTTCGTTTCTAAAAGAAGAAAGCTAGATTTCTAGAGTAAGCTAGAAAGCTAGAGTAAAACATTTTGAATATGATGGGCAATTCATTGTATTTAAATTTCTTACGGTGCAATGATGTTTTCCTGCTCTATATAAAACAATAAAAGTAATACGCATGTACACTGTAACATGATCAATTCTATGAATCTAAATATGTTTAGAACATGTTTGTTATTAATAGCCTACTCTGTTCAAAAATAGATTTTGATAACGTGCTAAACAATAATGATTCATTTCTCAGATATAAAATGTATTTTCTTTTTTTTCGATAGTACAAAGCAAAGCATGCGTGAGTATATGGCTGCAAAACCTATATATATATATACATATATACATATATATATACAGATGCTCCTGATATTAACATGCTCACAAATGTCTTTTTTTTTTTTTGGTTGTTTGTATTTTATTGAATCAGATACCTGCACCACAGATGAATCCTGATGACTTTCTTCAAACTGTTTTCCTCTGAGAGCGCTGTACCAACATCAGATGTTCAACTACACTGATATTCTATGGTAAAACAAGCTGCTTGACTACTGATTAAAACAAGCACCTTGACTATACTGTTATTTTCTTCTTGAATCCATGGAACGAAGCAGAAACACTTAAATAATAAGTAAATATCAGGTATGATTTACTTGTTTCACAGAATCTGTTGCAGGAATGACTCTAATTCTGTTCACATCTCAGATCAGTGTGCACAATAAATGTGTCTTTGACCTTCAAAAAAAAAAAAAAAAAAAAAAAAAAAATTCCAATCTCTTCACATTTTGTCTTACCTGCCTCAAAGTAGGGGGAAGTCGTGGCCTAATGGTTAGAGAGTTGGGCTTGTAACCTGAAGGTTGCCGGTTCGATTCTCACACCGGCAGGAATTGAAGGTGGGGATTGTGAATGAACAGCACTCTCCCTGCTTTCGATACCATGACTGAGGTGCCCTTGAGCAAGGCACCGAACCCCCAATTGCTCCCCGGGCGCTGGAGCAATGGCTGCCCACTGCTCCGGTGTGTGTTCACGGTGTGTGTGCGCGTGTTTGTTCACTATTCACTGCTGTGTGTGTGCACTTGGATGGGTTAAATGCAGAGCACCAATTTCGAGTATGGGTCACCATACTTGACAATACGTCACGACTTTCACTTTCACTTTCAAGTAACAGTCACACTGATGGGCCATTAGGGGCCATTAGGGGAGGGCCCTTTGTTTCTCAGGGGAGAATCACTTAATATTCATGGCCATTGCCACTCCCTCACATAAAGGCTTTCGATCGCAAAACATGACTTTAAAAATTTAAATCAATATGTTGTTTTCTGTGAGCAAGTAAACAAGATGATTTTCACATAACGTTGAAGCAAAAACTCTAGGCTACAAGATCCAGTTCTCAAAAGTCTTGTAGACTAATGTTCTGTATGTGTTTTATGGCCTTATTTCAGTGACTTCAAAATTTTAGTTTTTCACTAACCACACATAAACGTTGCTTTCTCCAAAACACAATCATGTACATAAATGCTGCTAACTTTATTAACTTTAACTTTATATTATTATAGCCCAGTTTGTGCTGTTTACAGTGTTATTAGACTTTAGCCATTTATATTTTTAGGGGGGGGGGGTCGCATTAGAGATAATGAGTTAGACAGGAAAGACTGAACACAGTGTTGGTTTCATACGGATTACTTTATCACAAAATATTTGTTTTCGACATGACTTACTTCATTTAAAAGTAGACACTTCAAGCTTTCTATAGATATATCTCCCATGTCTCTGTGTTGAGAATTTGCTGAGTTACAGTTCATTTTAGTGACGCGTTTCTAAAAGCAGTTCGCGGAGACGGAGAAGGAAGAGAGCCCCTGTTTTCTTTATTCTTCAAAAGCACAAAGATTAGTTGTTATAATGAGTGTATACAAATAAAAGTAGACCCCTTACAGATTTGAATGGTGTATTGCTCTTATCTGTACGATCAAAAATGGCGGAGTAATTCAAGCTCATTTCGGTCTTATCAGGAAAATCTGCCACAAAACACGAATCCACGTTTGTCGACCCCAGAGGGTTAAAATATTTAACACACTAATGTGTCATAAATCCAGATGTGGGACTTTCAAGTCACAAGAAAGTCTCAAGTCAAATCCCAAGTCCTCAAAGAGTTAAAGTTAATGAGATAATTAAGTGACTAATTAAATATGATGATTGTGCATTAGTGATGAACACCTGCTGTTAACAAGCGGCATCATTGAAGAAAAGAGAAACACAAGAACTACAGACTTCAGCCACAGCCTTGGAGGGAATCAACTGAAAAAAAAAAAAAAACACTATGCCACCATAATTGTGGTCAAGGTTTGCATTAGTTGTTCTCTTGTCCCTTTTACTAACTCAAAGCGATTTGCTTCTAAGCAATTGCAATATTGTTTCACAGCAAACATTTGGAAGTCTGGAAGCAACAGATTAATTTATAAAGTTTATAAGCTATATTTATGCTTATAACTCATTGTAAATGAACATCATGAAAGGATCTCTCTTTGGTTTTTTTGACTGACTTTCAGCTATTACAGATCTGCAAAAAAAAAAAGTGCCTTATTAAACAAACACCACTATAACTGTTTCCTCTCTGGCTTTTAGACATGAACACTTATCATATGATCCTCAACAGTGGCGACAATAATTTTCCATACTACAGTGCATGATGGGAGTTTTTTCTATGGTGTTACCCAGCATGCATTGCAGCATGAAGCATTTTGTTGATTATCACCATTGTTGAAATTCATATGCTGGTTCTTGATGTCTGTGTGTGTCGAAGTAATGCTGGAGTTCAAATTTTTATATTTATAAAATAGATTTAAAATTCACTCACTATAGTTATTAGAGCAACACTTTGTTTGGATGCTATAGTTTCACAGGGTTAATTATGCAAAACCTAAACATATTTATAATGTTTTGCTTGTACACCAGAATAAAGGACTAAAACATATACTTCACAATCCTAATATCCATAAACAGTTCACAATCAACCGCTGTATAGTTACCTCGTGATGGATATGATTGGAAGTTTCAGGTCCTGTTCCCCGGTGTCCGTCCTAGCTCAGTCAAGTTCAAACCACTTGAAGCTCGATAGGGTAGAATTCAGGTTCAGATAACTGGTTATTATTAATGAAGTACTCAGAGACTTGTTTTAAAAGTTTAAAGAATCACCAATACAATGGTTTCGTTTTATTAAAAACAATAACTCATAAATACATAACACAAAATAACAGCAAGTAAAGTCTTCACCACGAATTGTCGGCCCTGGACAATGGTCTCCCAGGCATTTTATAACCTTGCATAATAAAACCCTCCTTCTGCTAATGCCTGCGACTGCCTCTTCCTTGAAAACAGGAAGCATGACCTTTGTCACATAGTCTGAATCAAGCAAGTATCAAAAGTTCAAACAGAGAGAAAATACAAATGAAAAAAACATCACTTCTAAATAGCAAGCATGTCTAGTTCTATTTTCAGTTATAGGGAAAATAGTGACACCTTTCATGAGCCCTGCTTAAGCACCTATACCTTAAACCGCAACGTAACACCTCTAGCAAGTATTATCTGATTCTAAGTAACGGTTCAGCTAGAAGTTCCATCTCGCACCCACGTTGCGAGATGCATCCCCTCGCTCTTAAGCGCTCTTTTACAAAATAAGCAAAGCAACTACATAGCAGATACAAACCACAGAGCACTCAGCATCTGTGCCCCTAAAATGAGATATACCCTCAAACACTTTTCTGACATTTACCTTTTTAACACAGAAGATTGAAAATCCATTTTCTCTAAAGCACTCATTAACATTTGTAATTCCTTTGAAAAACCCTGTAATTCCATCATTTCTTTTATTAACTTTGCAACCCTTTTATTCATCGTTTCTTGTTTCCGTATCAGCTTCAGAATTGCTTTCCTCTTGAAAATGATCTTTGGATCCCCCAGCTCTCTTCTGGGCACGCCTGCGATGTTCCTTCTTCTTCTGTTTCTTGATCTCTTTACTCCAGTCTCGTTGCACTCCTTGAACTAAGAAATCGCTAAAATCAATTTCTATGTTATCTGACTGATTTGTATAGTTTCTGTTAGAGGATAGATCAGGAAATAACATATTAGGCAGGTAGGGATCTGATTCTACAATAAAAAAATAAAAAATAATAATAAAAAAAGATTTTTTGACTGTAATCAAGCCACCTCATGGTGACTACCTCATCACACAAAAACAGCTAATATCTCCACTCTGCTTTACAACACCACATGCGTTGCTACAAAGAGAGATCTAACACAGGAGTCAAGGGTCAAGAGCCCAACTAAAGCAAACACTGATCTCCATGATGGTGGCATCATTTTAACCAATAAAACATCAACATCTGATCCTCTGTAATTCTCAATTACAGCAGGTGTTCATCACTAATGCACAATCATCATTTAATTAGTCACTTAATTATTTCATCAACTTTAACTCTTTGAGAACTTGGGATTTGTCTTGAGACTTGACTTGGTTCCACCTCTGCCCAATCCTTTAAGAACTCCACATCATGTCAAGTCAAGTCAAGTCAAGTCACCTTTATTTATATAGCGCTTTTAACAATACAGATTGTGTCAAAGCACTTAACAGTATCAAAATGGAGGACAGAGTGTCAGTAATGTATAATAATAAGATTAAACACTCAATTTTCAGTTAAAGGCATTTCATTATTGAATTCAGAGATGGCATTGTCTAGCTCAGTTTAGTTTAAATAGTATCTATGAAATCAAATTGACGATAATCGTTAGAAATTAAGTGTCCCCAACTGAGCAAACCAGAGGCGACAGCGGCAAGGAACCAAAACTCCTTCTGTGACAAAATGGAGAAAAAAACCTTGGGAGAAACCAGGCTCAGTCGGGGGGCCAGTTCTCCTCTGGCCAGGATATTATTATTTATTTTTTTACTAATTGTTTTAATTAAATTTTAAATGTATAAATGTATTATATTTCTATTTTTATATTGTTGCAATTTCTAACAATAATAGTATTATGTAGTTAGGTATTTTATTATATTATAGTTATTTTGTTTAATTTTAAGTTTTATTGTATTTAAGTCGAGGTCTTCACAGGGGATATGTCCCCGGGGCTCATCCAGGTGTCCGGCCTCCGCCGACGATCAGGGTTGCAGACATCATCTCCCGGCGCCGATCCACCATCTGATCCGGACACGGACTGAGAAACAGAATAAGAAAGAAACAGACAAATATTAGCGTAGATGCCATTCTTTTTACGATGTAACGAGTACATTGTGTGTTATGAGGAGTGTTCCCGGTTCCGGTTGACCTAATTAATGAAGCCTAACAATCCTTTAACGGATTTGAATAATAGAAGTGTATTAGTGTGTTATGTGTAAGCCAGGTTAAAGAAATGTGTCTTTAATCTAGATTTAAACTGACAGAGTGTGTCTGCCTCCCAAACAGTGTTAGGTAGATTGTTCCAGAGTTTGGGCGCTAAATAGGAAAAGGATCTGCCGCCTGCAGTCGATTTTGATATTCTAGGTATTATCAAATGGCCAGAGTTTTGAGAACGCAGTGGACGTGGAGGACTATAATGTGATAAGAGCTCGCTCAAGTACAGAGGAGCTAAGCCATTCAGGGCTTTATAAGTAATTAACAAGATTTTAAAATCTATCCGATGTTTGATAGGGAGCCAGTGCGGTGTTTACAGAACCGGGCTAATATGGTCATACTTCCTGGTTCTAGTAAGGACTCTAGCTGCTGCATTTTGGACCAACTGTAGTTTATTGATCAAGCGTGCAGAACAACCACCCAGTAAAGCAATACAATAGTCTAACCTTGAGGTCATAAACGCATGAATTAGCATTTCTGCATTTGACGTTGAGAGCATAGGTTGCAATTTAGATATGTTTTTGAGATGGAAAAACGCAGTTTTACAGATACTAGAAACATGGCTTTCAAATGAAAGATTGCTATCAAACAGCACACCTAGGTTCCTAACTGATGAAGAAGAATTGACAGAGCAGCCGTCAAGTTTTAGATAGTGTTCAAGGTTATTACATGTGGGGTTTTTAGGTACGATAATTAACACCTCTGTTTTTTCAGAATTTAGCAGTAAGAAGTTACTCGTCATCCAGTTTTTTATATCGACTATACATTCCGTTAGTTTCTCAATTTGGTGTGTTTCACCGGGCCGTGAAGAAATATAGAGCTGAGTATCATCAGCATAACAGTAAAAGCTAACACCATGTCTCCTGATAATATCTCCCAAGGGTAACATGTAAAGCGTGAAAAGTAATGGCCCTAGTACTGAGCCTTGAGGTACTCCATACTGCACTTGTGATCGATATGATACCTCTTCATTTACTGCTACGAACTGATGGCGGTCAGATAAGTACGATTTGAACCATGCTAAGGCACTTCCACTAATGCCAACAAAGTTTTCTAGTCTATTCAAAAGAATGTTGTGGTCGATAGTGTCGAACGCAGCGCTAAGATCCAGTAGAACTAATAAAGAGATACAATCATGATCAGATGATAGAAGCAGGTCATTTGTAACTCTAATGAGAGCAGTCTCAGTACTATGATACGG
Source organism: Spinibarbus caldwelli (assembly GCA_039654775.1). Classification (NCBI taxonomy): domain Eukaryota; kingdom Metazoa; phylum Chordata; class Actinopteri; order Cypriniformes; family Cyprinidae; genus Spinibarbus; species Spinibarbus caldwelli. The sequence goes on along the minus strand of CM077230.1, from coordinate 34,583,175 downwards.
TCTAAATCCTGACTGGAATTCCTCACAGATACCATTTTTCTCTAAGAAGGAATATAATTGTGAGGATATTACCTTTTCTAGTATCTTTGACAGAAAAGGGAGATTTGAGATCGGTCTGTAATTAACTAGATCTTTGGGGTCAAGTTGTGGTTTTTTAATGAGAGGCTTAATAACAGCCAATTTGAAGGTTTTGGGGACATATCCTAATGACAATGATGAATTAATAATAGCCAAAAGAGGATCTATGACTTCTGGAAGCAGCACTTTTAGTAGTTTAGATGGAATAGGGTCTAACATACATGTTGTTGGTTTAGATGATTTAACAAGTTTATACAATTCTTCTTCTCCTATAATAGAGAATGAGTGGAATTGTTCCTCAGGGGATCTATAGTGCCCTATCTGATGTGATACTGTAGCTGACGGCTGCATGGTTACAATTTTATCTCTGATAGTATCGATCTTGGAAGTAAAGTAGTTCATAAAGTCATTACAGCTTTGCTCTTGGGAAATGCCAACACCTGTTGATGCTTTATTTTTCGTTAAATTAGTGACTGTATTGAATAAATACCGGGGGTTATGTTTGTTTTCTTCTAGAAGAGACGAAAAGTAATCAGATCTAGCCGTTTTTAATGCTTTTCTGTAGGATAGGGTACTTTCCCGCCAAGCTATACGAAATACCTCTAGTTTTGTTTTCCTCCAGCTGCGCTCCATTTTCTGGGCTGCTCTCTTTAGGGTGCAAGTGTGCTCATTATACCACGGAGTCAAACTGTTTTCTTTGATGTTCCTTAACCGTAAAGGAGCAACTGTATCTAAAGTGCTAGAAAAGAGAGAGTCCATAGTTTCTGTTACATCATCAAGTTTTTCTGCGCTGTTGGATATGCTGAGGAATTGAGATAAATCAGGAAGATTACTTACAAAGCAGTCTTTTGTGGTAGAAGTGATGATTCTACCATACTTGTAACAAGGAGTAGAATTTACAGTTTTAGCTATATGGAGTTTACACAAGACTAGATAATGATCTGAGATATCATCGCTTTGCTGCAGAATTTCAACACCACTAACATCAATTCCATGTGACAGTATTAAATCTAGAGTATGATTTCGACAATGAGTAGGTCCTGAAACATGTTGTCTAACCCCAATAGAGTTCAGAATGTCTATGAATGCTGATCCTAATGCATCTTTTTCATTATCGACATGGATATTAAAATCACCAACAATTAAGACTTTATCTGCAGCCAGTACTAACTCAGATAGAAAATCAAAAAATTCTTTAATAAAGTCTGTGTGGTGCCCTGGTGGCATGTACACAGTAGCCAATACAAATATCACAGGGGATTTATCACTAACACGTGTTTCTCTAGATAATGTTATACGCAGCACCATAACTTCAAACGAGTTATACTTAAAGCCTGCCCTCTGAGAAATACTGAGAATATTGCTATAAATTGTAGCAACACCTCCCCCTTTTCCTTTTGGACGTGGCTCATTTTTATAGCAGTAATCTTGGGGGGTAGACTCATTTAAAGTAATGTATTCATCTGGTTTTAGCCATGTTTCTGTCAAACAAAGCTCATCTAGCTTATGGTCAGTGATCATATCATTTACAAATAGTGCTTTTGTAGAAAGGGACCTGATATTCAGTAAGCCAAGTTTTATCAATTGTTTCTCTGTATTGTAAACATTTTTTATTTGTTGAACATCAATTAAATTGTTACTATTACTTTGGTTTGGACGTTTTCTGTATTTTCTAGTACGGGGAACAGACACAGTCTCTATAGTGTGATATCTAGGTGAAGGAGTCTCTATGTGCTGAGAAATCATCTCAGGAAATGTTCTGGGAACGTCACTGACACCGGTGGGACCTTCTGAGAACGCTCTGGGAACTTTACTTTTCTAGTGAGGAAATCCATATACCTGACCATATACCTGAGTGCATCCACGTCATCCACCAATGAAAAAAGAGGAGCGAATTTGGTTAACAGCTTGTGGAGTGTTGTAGGCAGCAATGTGATTGGATGATAGTTAACACATATTGTGTTGGACACATTGTGTTGTTTCTCTCTCTCTCTCTTTCTTTTGACACATGCTCAACTTAAAATTGCACGTAATGTGTTAAAATGGCCATAACACAAAAAATGTGTTATTAATTAATACATCCTTTTTCAGAGTGAAGGGAAAACAGACTTTTCATTAAGACCCTAAAGAATCATATCAATTTGTTGAAAATGGGCATCTGATGACCCCTTTAAGACAGGGGTCTGTCAAGAATCCCTGTAATAAATGAAAAAATAAAAATAAATAAAAGCTAAATATTTAACTGCACTTCAACTACCCAGAGGAGCATGTGACAGTGCATCAGCAATAATATTTTCAGTTCTTCTGACATGTCGGATATCGAGAGAGTAGGCCTGTAAAAACAAAGACCAACGAATGATCCTTTTATTTGTACAATTAAAAGAATTCAGAAATGTCAACTGGTTGTGGTCCGTGTAGACAACAAAGGGTTGACCTAAACCAACATAAACATCAAAATGTTGTAACGCCCAAAATCAAAGCCAAAGCTTCCTTTTCTACCAAATAATAATTCAGTTGATATTAGTTAAACTTGATATGAAAGAGAGAAGAAACTGACAGGGTGGACCTCACCTTCCTAACAAAACAAAATAAGCATTTTATTTTTTTTTATTGTTTTTGTGGCAGTGTGAAATGACCATAATGCTGTATGTTAGGTGTGAGATTCATTTTCTTGGTTTGCTATAATACAGCTATTGATTTTCTTGGTTTGCTATAATACAGCTATTCATAAGTGCACCGATGTGAATCATAATTCCCCCCACATTTCCTGTATATCCATAACCCAGCCAGCAGACTTATGTGGGGCCCAGATGGGTGGCACCTGAGCTATCTAACTGGGGCCCAGCCAGTTTTGTCCTCAGTTTCCATGAAGGCCCCACATGGGTCAGCCCAGATGAAACAATGAAATGAACACTGCTCAGTATGCATACTACAGAGTGCTGAAATAAGACTGAAGCAGCACTGCAGTTCATTAGATAATTAAGTGATTAATCTAGTACTGATTGAGTATTAGTGACGAACACCTGCTTAAGAAAAAAGAGATGAGCAGAAACACAACAGCTACTATTGACTTCCAGCCACACCCTGCAAAACAACTGCAAATAAAAGACATTAAATCTCTGAAGATCTCAGCAGAGGAGGATAAAACAACTCCACAAACAGCATCACCAGCTTCACTTATTACTAACCAGACTGACGTTATTTCTGTCAGACGTCTAGAGAAGCTCTTATTGAGAAATACAGAGGTTCAGATGTTGATGTTTTATTGAAAAGTATATTTGTCACCATTATGGAGAATAGTGTTTGTTTTAGTTGGGCGGTTGGCTCTTTAAACTTTTACAGTTTTTTTTGCTGCTTTAACTGTGTTTGTTATGGCAAGACAAACCAATGATGTAATGTTGTACATGATAATTTCACATTGTTAACACTTGACATGAGTCCACACATCAACAGTCAACAATATAGAAAAATGTTACAATATATATTTCTCAAAATGCTTTGAACTGCTTCAAATCAAGAATCAGTGTATGAATCTCAACAACGGTGACATGATTCATGCTGCAATGCATTCTGGGTGCAGCACACAAAAGTCATACATGGCTCCCAGCATGCATTGCGTCACTGTTGTTGAGATTCATACACTGATTCTTGATGTCTGTGTGTCTGAAAGAGTTGACAGTTAAAAATCCAAATTCAGAACATCTGATCTGTTTTTACTAAGGATCAGTAACGTGAAAATGTAATCTGTTGATAACAAACCACTTCCAAACAGTAATGAGCTTTATAAAAGCGACTGCTTTATATCTGTATGATCATAAACAAACAACCAATAGCAGTTGATCTTTTTTTTTGTTTTTTTGTTTTTTTGCAAACAGTGTGTTTATTAAACACGTTGTTGCAAATCAAACAAACATAAAGAGTAGCATAAGAGTCAAGAGCTCTATTAAAGCAAACGTTATTCACCATAACGGTGACTTCAAACCAAACTCTTACTTTCAATAAAACATCAACATCTGAATCTCTGTATTTCTCAATAAGAGCTTCTCTAGACATCTGACAGAAATAAAGTCAGTCTGGTTAGTAATCTTGGTGATGCTGTTTGTGGAGTTGTTTAATCCTCCTCCTCTGAGATCTTCAGAGATTTAATGTCTTTTATTTGCAGTTGTTTTGCAGGCTGTGGCTAGAAGTGTTTCTGCTCGTCTCTTTTTTCTTAAGCAGGTGTTCGTCACTAATGCTCAATCAGTACTAGATTAATCACTTAATTATCTAATGAACTGCAGTGCTGCTTCAGTCTTATTTTAGCACTCTGTAGTATGCATACTGAGCAGTGTTCATTTCATTGTTTCATCTAGGCTGACCCATGTGGGGCCCTCATGGAAACTGAGGACAAAACTGGCTAGGCCCCAGTTAGATAGCCCAGGTGCCACCCATCTAGGCCCCACATAAGTCTGCTGGCTGGGAAAGCGTTATCTTTGTCAAAGTATTCTTTCAGTGGTTAGCTAACTCATTAAGACAGTCCCTTGCTCTCACCTACTGGCATAGCAATGGAAGAAGCCAAGGCATGATATTGTTATTGTTTTTTTTTTTGTTTTTTTTCATTAATTGCATATGATTTCCAATTAATTATTGAAAGTGGGTTGGTTAAGGGCCTGATTAGCTGATGTATTAAAATGCTGTATTCGGGTTGAATAGGGGAGCATGTGATTAGTTGAGAAATTGTGCATAGTTAATGATAGCTCTTAAATATTTAAATGCAGTGTGTTGAATGCCTACTAAGACTTGCATATTTGTGCATAATGTTTTGACCCTGGATGCTTACAGAAGGATAATCTTTCATTTATGTGCCAGAAACATCATGAGCATTCAGAATTTTTGTTGGGTCATGCTGAACTGGTGTTGATAAACGTACTTCTATATATTAATGTCAATTTATATTGTCACTGTTTTTAAGTTACATTGTCTGGAGAGTTTTACAGTTTTTCAGTGTCCAAATGTTATTTGTATTATATGTATTATGAAGGGGCAAATTATAATCTATATAAAATGAAAACATTTACATGTGTGGAGATTTAATTTATTTACATAAATTTTGAGTAAATGGGAATATATTCTATGAAACATTTTTAAGTTTATTTAATTGAATATTTGAATGTTTTAAAATATATTTACATTTATAGAAATCTAATATATTTACATGTACAGAAATGTAATATGTTTGCAAATATTAGAAATTAATATATGGACATATATTGCAAATAAATATATTTACATAGACTGATATCTAAATTTATTTACATATAAAGGAAGTAAATATATGCAAATATTTCCGATAAAAATATATTTACATATATTTAATATATGTGAAAAATATTAAAAAGTGGCCAAAATCAAATATTTAAATATATTTGTAATATATATTGCAAAATATATTTACATATATTGTATAAAATATATTTTCTTCTATTTGAATTTAAGATATTTAAATATATGAAAATATATTGATTATTAATATATTTCAATCTATGTGACTTCTGTATGGGAGGACCGAAGTTTCCCAACCCTAATGTAGTGTGTCGTGTCATATCATGTACTGTCAAAGCCGTTATAATTAAAACTGGCAACTCCGCAGTGTCAGTGTCATGGACGTAGGACAGAGCAAGTGTAAATATCTCTAATCTATATTTCTATCTTGTAATGCCGCTGTTTTAGGTATTTTTTTAAAATATAAATTATTTGTAATAGAGCAGACACTGATTATGTTTACATGGTAATCAGTAATCTAATTATTTACCTTATTCTGAATAAGACAATATTATGATTAAGGTGTTTACATGAGTTGCTTTTAGAATAATCCTTTCATGTTCCCGTTTTACATGTTATTGTACATAGATTGATTAATGGCACACGTCATTACGTCACCATGCAACCCCATCCGACATTCCCTCCAGAATTTCACGTATAAACATATAGTTTGTCTTCGTGATGATGCCATATACAGTTTTGGGTGTTTCATTTTTAATTTTATGAAAGCTTCAAGTGCAGTTAATTATTTGTGCATACAGACGACGGCGGTGTTGAAGCTCTTTTATTTGCTGTTAAACGGCTGACCACTGCCACTGCCGTAGGCGAAAAGTCCTACATGATGGTAATAGTTTGATTAAGGTGTTTACATGTCTGTACTGCACTTCAATAATGCGACTAAAATAGGAATACTGCACGTCTTAATTCGATTTGTGTTTACTTCGATTATGACTTTAGCCGGATTAAGGTAATCAAAAATCTATGTTTACATGGTAGATTCTTAATCAGAGTATTGTCTTAATCGTATTAAAATCGGAGTATTGATGTCCATGTAAACGTAGTCACTGTCCGACCGTGTATACACCATAGGCGACAGTTCACTCTCAAAAAGGATGTGTTAATTAATAACACATTTTTTGTGTTATGGCCATTTTAACACATTATGTGTAATTTTAAGTTGATCATGTGTCAAAAGAAAGAGAGAGAGAGAGAGAGAGAGAGAGAAACAACACAATGTGTCCAACACAATATGTGTTAACTATCATCCAATCACATTGCTGCCTGCATCACTCCACAAGCTGTTAACCAAATTCGCGCCTCTTGTTTCATTGATAGATGACGTGGATGAACTCAGGTATATGGTCAGGTATATGGATTTCCTCACTAGAAAAGTAAAGTTCACAGAGCGTTCTCAGAAGGTCCCACCGGTGTCAATGACGTTCCCAGAACATTTCCTGAGATGATGTGGAGTTCTTAAAGGATTGGGCAGAGGTGGGACCAAGTCAAGTCTCAAGTCAAATCCCAAGTCCTCAAAGAGTTAAAGTTGATGAAATAATTAAGTGACTAATTAAATGATGATTGAGAATTACAGAGGATCAGATGTTGATGTTTTGTTGGTTAAAATGATGCCACCATCATGGAGATCAGTGTTTGCTTTAGTTGGGCTCTTGACCCTTGAGGTAGATCTCTCTCTGTAGCAATGCATGTGTTTTTGTAAAGCAGAGTGGAGCTATTAGCTGCTTTTATGTTATGAAATAGTCACCATGCGATGGATTGATTACAATCAAAAACTCTTTTTATTATTTTTTACTCTATTTTATTATCTTTTTATTTTTTTATAAATATGTTTAGGTTTTGCATAATCAACCCTGTGAAACTATAACATGCATGCAAACAAAGTGTTGCTCTAATAGTTATAGTGAATGAATTTTAAATATATTTAATAAATATAAAAATTTGAACACCAGCAATATTTCGACACACACAGACATCAAGAACCAGCATATGAATCTCAACAATGGTGACAATCAACAAAATGCTTCATGCTGCAATGCATGGTAGGTAACACCATAGTAAAAACTCCCATCATGCACTGCAGTATGAAAAATTATTGTCGCCACTGTTGAGGATCATATGATAAGTGTTCATGTCTAAAAGCCTGAGTGGAAACAGTTCTTTTTTTTTCCCAATATTGAAGCATTGCAGTGGTGTTTAATAGGACACTTTTTTTTTTTTTTGCACATCTGTAATAGCTGAATGTCAGTCAAAAAACCAAAGAGAGATCCTTTCATGATGTTCACCTTGAGTAGAAATCATAAGTTAATCTGCTGCTACTAGGTTTGAGTCAGCAATGCACAAATGTTTGCTGTGAAACAATATTGCAATTGCTTAGAAAAAAATCTTTTTGAATTAGTAAAAGGTACAAGAGACCAACTAAAGCAAACCTTGACCACAATTATGGTGGCATCGTGTTTTTTTTTTTGTTTTTTTTCCAGTTGATTCCATCCAAGGCTGTGGCTGAAGTCTGTAGTTCTTGTGTTTCTCTTTTCTTCAATGATGCCGCTTGTTAACAGCAGGTGTTCATCACTAATGCACAATCATCATTTAATTAGTCACTTAATTATCTCATTAACTTTAACTCTTTGAGGACTTGGGATTTGACTTCAGACTTGCTTGTGACTTGAAAGTCCCACTTCTGGATTTATGACACATTAGTGTGTTAAATATTTTAACACACTGCCTGTGTTAAGAAGAATAACACACTGGTTGTGTTAAAATTGAATTAACACAAAATGTGTTGTCCTTAACTAGACACACAGGTGTGTTAAAATATAACACAGGTTGTGTTGTTTTTAACACATCTGTTTTTTAACACACTAATGTGTCATAAATAACACAATTTGTGTCATAGATGTGTTATTCTTAAAGGTGCACTATTTAAATATATGAAGAATATCAACCTGTGTTAAGAAGAATAACACACTAGTTGAGTTGAAATTAACACAAAATGTGTTGTCCTTAACTAGACACACAGGTGTGTTAAAATATAACACAGGTCGTGTTGTTTTTAACACATCTGTTTTAAGAGTGTTGTCGTGCCGGGCCTCACTGCGCTAAAAGTATGTCTACACTTGACGCGAAAAAGCGACAGTTGTAAATCATTTGAATGTAGTGTCAGTACAGTTCGTCAATAAATAGAACGAGGCATCAGTTTACTGATGGAGATCGTGTCACATCGCGCCGCACCACATCCAGTGTAGACAACATCAATGGGTTCCAGAGTATGTCTTCACACTTCGAGCATTTAATAATCACTCCGCTCCAGCTCCGCTCCAGGTTCACCATTTCCCACTCCTGCTCCACTCCTCGCTCACTGATATCAGAAACACTGCTCTGCCTTCGTTCCGCATCTAAAGTATTTCAGTAGGTTTGAAATATCACAGTTCTGTTCATATCGTATATTAAAAGAAGAGAGGATAATAAAATAAAATAAATAAAATAACAGGAGAGTTTTAAAGTGGCTTATTGGAAGTGTGCAAACTTTTTTCCTACCACGTGACAAGCTAAAATCAGCATTAAAAGGTATAATTGCTGCTTTTTGCAGTGTCAGTTTTGTTTCTGATGAAAAAAAGAACAGTACGTTTTCGTCAGTTATTTTACCTACAGATTGCTTAATTTCTTACAGATTTCTGCTCATTCGAAATCAGATACAGATGAAGTAGCACTGTAAGATTACATTTGTTTGAATGCATTATTGAGAGAGCGATTGCGTGTGAATAAGTGTTGTAACTCTTTAAATCATGCTTTCACCTGGAAATATTCAGTATCAGAAGGAACAAAGTTAGAAATTTCTTGAGAACTATAACTTCCCGCTCACATCATCATAGCCTTCACATTCTTTCTGATTTGAGTGATCCTTCTCTATCAAGCTAGCTAAATATGCAGTTATATTACGGGCCGTTGACATGAATTGTACTCGTGATGGAGTGGTGGTGGAGCACTCTTGGAGCGAGTGAAAACCCCGACGCTCTGACTTTTAAAAAATCCACTCCTCCTGCCATTCAAAATCACACCGCTCCACTCCACACTCCGCTCCTCACTCCGCTCACGTACTCTGATGGGTTCTATTGTCTTTTGTCGGATCGCGCCATTCGTGTCCGGTGTAGACATGGTGTGAGTTTTTTAATGGGTTATGTTATAGCCCTGCTTGTTTTTAATTTTTTTTTTATTAAATATCTGTATTACGACCCTAGGTGGTCAGTCAAGGAGAAAAGGGGGAGTAACATTAAGATTGGGAGAAACACACATCTGCGAAACATATAACACACCAGGTGAGGAGTAAGGCCAGAGTCGATCTATACTGCAAGTAAGTGTTTTATTTACACAGTGTGAAGATTTGGGAAAACAGTTACAATTGAGAGGGGGGAAAAGAAATAAAGATGAATAATATAAACAAGTATATATAGTACACTCTCAAAAACGATGTGTTAATTAATAACACATTTTTTTGTTATGGCCATTTTAACACATTATGTGTAATTTTAAGTTGATCATGTGTAAAAAGAAAGACAGAGAGAGAGAAACAACACAATGTGTCCAACACAATATGTGTTAACTATCATCCAATCACATTGCTGCCTACATCACTCCACAAGCTGTTAACCAAATTCGCGCCTCTTTTTTCATTGGTGGATGACATGGATGCACTCAGGTATATGGTCAGGTATATGGATTTCCTCACTAGAAAAGTAAAGTTCCCAGAGCGTTCTCAGAAGGTCCCACCGGTGTCAATGACGTTCCCAGAACATTTCCTGAGATGATGTGGAGTTCTTTAAAGGATTGGGCAGAGGTGGAACCAAGTCAAGTCTCGAGTCAAATCCCAAGTTCTCAAAGAGTTAAAGTTGATGAAATAATTAAGTGACTAATTAAATGATGATTGTGCATTAGTTATGAACACCTGCTGTTATTGAGAATTACAGAGGATCAGATGTTGATGTTTTATTGGTTAAAATGATGCCACCATCATGGAGATCAGTGTTTGCTTTAGTTGGGCTCTGGACCCTTGCCTCCTGTGTTAGATCTCTTTCTGTAGCAATGCATGTGGTGTTGTAAAGGAGAGCTATTAGCTGTTTATATGTGATGAGCTACTCACTGAAGGTAAGAATCTTTTTATTATTATTTTATAAATATGTTTAGGTTTTGCATGACCTTCTGAGAACGCTCTGGGAACTTTATTTTTCTAGTGAGGAAATCCATATACCTGCCCATATACCTGAGTGCATCCATGTCATCCACCAATGAAAAAAAAAGAGGCGCGAATTTGGTTAACAGCTTGTGGAGTGATGCAGGCAGCAATGTGATTGGTTGATAGTTAACACATATTGTGTTGGACACACTGTGCTGTTTCTCTCTCTCTCTCTCTCTTTCTTTTTACACGATCAACTTAAAATTACACAAAATGTGTTAAAATGGCCATAACACAAAAAATGTGTTATTAATTAACACATCCTTTTTGAGAGTGTACAATTCTAAACACACACAGGCTACACAGATTCACTATAACAGAGGATGACACATAGAACGAAATCGATACATGTCTAGTGCCTCGCAAGATGTGTCTTCCCTCCAACTTTATGCATCAGGGCATCGATCAGATTGGTGGGCTGGTCAGTGACGTCATGGGAGCATGGGAACCAGGTTACCGGCATGGACCAATGAGACATGACTGTGAAAGTGAACGTAAAAAACAAAAGAGACTGGGGGAAAGAAATAAAGGAACATTAGTACAACACAAGGATGTAACATCTCTATTGACTGCATGATCATATCATCGCATTATTTACTGCCATGCGAGCCACAAAGTAAAGCTTGGCGAGCCGCGCAATGAGTAACACTGCTGTAGAGGGTTAAAAGTGTGGTGTAACATCAAAGACACACCCATCTATTCGTGAGTTTAGCGAGCGGTGGAATGTAGTTTGCATATTACTGTAGGACAGTGAGTTATTTAAAAAAATAATCTTGATGATTAGCACCACAAAAGCAATTCCAGCAATGAATCTCTGGTTGAGATGAGTCAGACAAGTTACCAGGAATTCACCCCAACTGAGTATTTAAGTAGTTTTGAATTGTAAATAAATGGTAACACAAAGGCAAATTCTTTGCTTCATTTTGTGGTAAATTAGTTTTCTATATCAAGCCTTTGCTGATCACAAACAACCAATAAAAACAGATTTCCAGCTCTACACACCACTTACATATTTGCCGCAGAATCAAAAACTCTATGAAAGTAAAAAATGACTTAGTTCTCTCGGCCATTATTTTTTAAAGCCCCGATCAAACAGAACGTGAGGCGCAATGTGCTACCTTTTTTTTGGTTTTGGAGTAACGCACTGGGCAAAGTTACGTCCAGTGGATGTCTTTTTTATGTCTTTGCAGACGTTGAAAAGATGTCCACTGAGGAGCCGGAATGAAAGTTTTTAATGACGTCTGTTTTTGACGTGTTCTGCATGTCCGATATAGATGTTCATGGAACCTCCGTACAAGGTTAAAAAGTAGTTCAAATGTGGTCAGTGGACAGATTTTCAACATCATTTAAGGTTAATTTAGACTTAATTTATACTGTTTCTGGACCAAATAAACACTCTCAGGATGTCTTAGATTTAAACTTGTGTTATTTCAATGTAATTTCCATTTGTAATTGCAAAGCAACTCACAGACACTGTGTTTGTCCAAAAAATCATGAAAATAAAAGAATTTTCACTAAAACAGCATTGAAGTTTATGAGATAAATGATCAAATAACTGACCATTGACCATTTGGTAAAAATCAACTGCAAATCAAAGACATTAAATCTCTGACGATCTCAGCAGAGGATGATTAAACAACTCCACAAACAGCATCACCAGCTTCACTCATTGCTAATCAGACTGACTTTATTTCTGTCAGACATCTATAGCTTTTATTGATAATTACCAGAGGTTTAAATGTTGATATTTGTTTCATTTGAAGTCACCATTGTGGTGTACAGTGTTTGATTTAGTTGGGATCTTGGTCCTTTTTGTTTTAATTTTTGTTTGGCTGCTGTAACTGTGCTTGTGATACACTATTGTTTTTACAAAGTCACAACAAAATAAACATCCAATGTTGTGTTTTAACTTTGTTTATTTATGGATAAAAAGAATGTACACAATATATTTTGAGCAAACACATCATGTAGTCACACACAGACATCAAGATTTTGCACGTGAATCACAATGGTGACAATCAAAAAAGCTTGGGAATTAAGAATGCATTTGTACTATGAAGCAACCCATCATGCACTGCAGAATGAAGCTTTTTTTGTTGGTTTTGATTGTCACTGATGTTGAGATTCATGTGCAAAATCTTGATGTCTGTTTGTGACTACATCACACAAAATATTCTCAAAATATCTCATTCACATACATTTTGTCCACCTTCAGAATAAGTGATCATTTCAATGCTCTTCGTGCCTATAATGCAGCCTCACATGGTTGGCGGCTATACAATATAATACAAAACTAAAATCACAGCATCAGATGCTCATTTTGCGATGATTTTATCATTATCAAGAAGAAACTGAAACCACCTGATATCGCTTTAGTTTGGCCTCCTTCACCACAACAATTGTGTTTCACAAAGACACAATTACAGCAACCAAAAAAAAAAAAAAACTAAAACTAACACAAAAGGTACAAGGACCAAGATCCCAACTAAATCAAACACTGTCCACCACAATGGTGACTTCAAATGAAACAAATATCAACATCTAAACCTCTGGTAATTCCCAATAAAAGCTATAGATGTTTGACAGAAATAAAGTCAGTATGGTTAGTAATGAGTGAAGCTCGTGATGCTGTTTGTGGAGTTGTTTGATCCTGCTCTGCTGAGATCTTCAGAGATTTAATGTGTTAGATTTGCAATTGATTTTACCAAATGCTCAATCATCAGTTATTTGATAATTAAATCATCTCATAAACTCCAACACTGTTTCTTTTATTTTCATGATTTTTGGACACAATGTCTGTGAGTCGCTTTTACAAATGGAAATTACATTGAAATAACATGAGTTTAAATCTAATGCATCCTGAGAGTGTTTATTTGGTCCAGAAATAGTATAAATTATGTCTAAATGAACCTTAAATGATGTTAAAAATATGTTTACTGACCACATTTGAACTAGTTTTTAACCTTGTATGGAGGTTCCATGAACATCTATATCGGACGTGCAGAACACGTCAAAAAAGACGTCATAAAAACTTTCATTCTGGCTCCTCAGTGGATGTCTTTTCAATGTGTGCAAAGACTTCAAAAAGACGTCCTTTGGACCTAACTTTGCCCAGTTGGAATATGAATACTGAGTACTCCTGCCCTATGAGCAGCGCATAGTTCAGCAAAAATAACAGTAATATGAACATTGAGTACTCCTGCCCTGAGAGCAGCACGTAGTTCAGTAAAAATAACAGTAATATGAATATTGAGTATTCCTGCCCCAAGAGCAGTGCATAGTTCAGTAAAAATAACAGTAATATGAATATTGAGTATTCCTGCCCCGAGAGCAGAGCATAGTTCAGTAAAAAAAAATAAAATAAATAAATAAATAATACAAAAAATAAATAAATAAATAAATAAATAAATAAATAAAAATATTCTTAATATAAATATCAAGTACTCCTGCCCAGAAAGCAGCGTATAGTTCAGTAAAAATAACAGTAATATGTATGAGTACTCCTGCCCTGAGAGCAGCGCATAGTTCGGTAAAAATAACAGTAATATAAATATTGAGTACTCCTGCACTGAGAGCAGTGAATAGTTCAGTAAAAAAAAAAATTAAAAATAAAAAATACATTAAGAAAATAAGAGTTATATGAGTATTGAGTACTCCTGCCCTGAGAGCAGCACAAAGTTCAGTAAAAAATAACAGAAATGCAGACCTACTGAGTACTCCTACCCTGAGAGCAGCGCATAGTACACTAAAAATAACAGTAATACGGACCTATTGAGTACTCCTGCCTTGAGAGCAGTGCATAGTTCAGTAAAAATAACAGTAATACTTATAAATATTGAGTTGTCCTGCCTTGAGAGAAGTACACAGTTCAGTAAAAACAGATCGATTAATGGCAAATGTCATTACGTCACCACGCGACGCCATTTGTCTTCATGATGATGCCATATACAGTTTTGGGTGTTTAATTTTTAATTTTATGAAAGCTTCAAGTGCAGTTAATTATTTGTACGTGCATACAGACAACGGCGGTGTTGAAGCTCTTTTATTTGCCGTCAAACGGTTGGCCACTGCCGTGTGTGTATCCTGTCGCAAAATGCAGCAAAAAGTCCTACACGATGGTAATAGTTTGATTAAAGTGTTTACATGTCTGTACTGCAGCACTTCAATAATGCGACTAAAATAGGAATACTCCACATTTCTTAATTCGATTTGTGTTTACTTCGATTATGACTTTAGCCAGATTAAGGTAATCAAAAATCTCTGTTTACATGGTAGATTCTTAATCAGAGTATTGTCTTAATCGTATTAAAATCGGAGTATTGATGTCCATGTAAACGTAGTCACTGTCTGACCGTGTATACACCATAGGCGACAGTTGTCGTGCCGTGCCCCGCTGCGCTAAAAGTCTGTCTACACTTGACGCGAAAAAGCGACAGTTGCAAATTATTTGAATGTAGTGTCAGTACAGTTTATCATAAATAGAATGAGGCATCAGTTTACTGATGGGGATCGTGTTGCGCCGCATCCAGTGTAGACAGCATCAGTGGGTTCCAGAGTATGTGAGCAGAGTAGAGCGCCAACAATTTTCTCTTCGCACTCCGAGCATTTAATTATCACTCCGCTCCAGCTCTGCTCTGGGTTAACCATTTCTCACTCCTGCTCCACTCCTCGCTCACTGATATCAGAAACACTGTTCCACCTTCTCGCTGCATCTAAAGTATTTCAGTATGTTTGAAATATCACAGTTCTGTTCGTAACGTATATTAAAAGAAGAGAGGATAATAAAATAAAATAAATAAAATAAGAGGAGAGTTTCAAAGTGGCTTATTGGAAGTGTGCAAACTTTTTTCCTACCACATGACAAGCTAAAATCAGCATTAAAAGTTATAATTGCTGCTTTTTGCAGTGCCAAGTTTGATTCTGATGAAAAGAAGAGTACGTTTTCGTCAGTTATTTTACCTACAGATCGCTTCATTTCTTACAGATTTCTGCTCATTCGAAATCAGATACAGATGAAGTAGTACTGTAAGATTACATTTGTTTGAATGCATTATTGAGAGAGCGATTGTGTGTGAATAAGTGTTGTAGCAGTTTAAATCATGCTTTCACTTGGAAATATTCAGTATCAGAAGGAAAAAAATTATAAATTCCTTGAGAACTATAACTTCCCACATAGCAATTGTCATCTGGCCCAACTCTGGGCCAAACACGCAGTTACACTCGGCCCACATGCAGCAATGAATTACGGCCCTTGTGTGTCCCAGATCTGGAATACAGACATGAGCCACACATGAGCCATAACTGGGCCAAATCTCAGCCAAATAGTAATTTATAACCAGCCCTGAACTGGGCCAGAACAAGTTTTAATAGTGCTACCAAATCTCAGCCTTCAGTAAACCATATAGAGACCAGTCTTTAACTAGAAACCCCAAAACTGAGCCATTGAAAAGCCAAAAAAAAAAAAAAAAAAAAAAAACAACAACTCAGCCACGGATCCATCAAAAGGCAGTAAAACACACAGCTACACCTTTAGACAATTAAGCATCTGTAATTCACACTTCTTTAGATTGTGAGAGAAAGACTTTCTGGTTTAGCTGGGACTTGAACCAGAGATCTTCTTGCTGTGAGGAAACAGCATGTCCCACTGAGCCACTTATACTGCTCTTTACCACAGACATTAAATACAGGTACAGACATTTATAGGTACAGAACTCTGTTTGGACAGATGCTATGTACAACATACACAGCAAGATCCTCAGTGAACACTGCACAAAATGTTAAAGGAAAAACTAAAGTAGCAAAATAAGCATCTAATAATTTTTAGATTTCGTTAGTATTTATAATGGTGTTTTGTTTTGAATTCTGTTCACCTTTGACATGTATCACCACCAACCTTCTGAAACTGTAGTATCGGCACTAATAGCATTAAAACGATCACACATGCTGAAGACAGACATCAAGATTTTGCATATGAATCACAACAACGGTGACAATCAAAACGAAAAAGCTTCATGTTGCACAATGCATGATGGGTGGCTTCATAGTACAAAACTCGCTTCCTCCTTAATTCCACATCCTGGATTCCCAAGCTTTTTTGGTTTTGATTGTAACCACTGTGGTGATTCATATGCAAAATCTTGATGTCTGTGTGTGACCACATGAAACATTTGCTCAAATTAGTATTTTGTGCACATGCATTTTACCCACCTACATATGTGATTATAATATTAAGCACGAAACACCATTACAACTACTGATGAAATTTTAAAGCTATTAGATGCTTATTTTGTTAAAACTTTGTCATCACCATCAACCTGATCTCATTCAAGCTTGGCTTTCTTTGCCAGAACAACTGTGCTTTACAAAAACAAAGTTACAGCAGCCAAAAAAAAATGCTTAAGAGAAGTATGAGGACCAAGATCCCAACTAAAGCAAACACTGCCCACCACAATGGTGACTTCAAATGAAATAAACCAACATCTAAACCTCAATTAATTATAAGTTAGAGCTTCTGTAGACATTTGACAGAAATAAAGTCAGTCTGGTTAGTAATGAGTGAAGCTGGTAATGCTTCATGTGGAGTTGTTAAATCATCCTTTGCTGAGATCTTCAGAGATTTAATGTTGTAGGAGATCCTTAAACGGACACACACGTACATAAATGCAGACTCATTCCAGAGGAATGAGTCAATCTCTGGTTTCACCTCTGGAAGTCGTAAAAGTAACTAAGGATCCAAGACGAAGTGTTAATCCTTATCCCTCCAGAGATCTGAACGCTAGAGAGTCAACTTCACCAACGCAGAACAAAGGAAACTTCTGGCAGGAAAGATACCAGATCCAGATGGTAAATGAACTTTGACCAGCCAACGTATAAATTGACAAACTTATCAACAAACGCGCGATGGATTTACAGTCGTAGGCCTGACTTAAACATATGCCAGAACTCCTCTCCTGGACACCTTCTGACCTCAGGAGTACTCGCGCCCCTCCTCGAGTGCATTCCTTTTTCAGACGAACAAAGGAAACACGCAAAAGTGTGCCAAAACTCCAAAAGACAATATTCAGGACTTTTAAGAAATGAAAATATATTCTCAAATTATGTGTGTTATGCCTTAGATATGCTTGATATGTTAGTAAAACATACGCTATATTAATCTATCCATTATAAGGGCAGTACCATCTGAACCTATGTATTATGAGGGTATGAATATGTGTGTGTGTCATGTTTGGTGTTAAACGAAAGTATATTTTATTTGCAACAACTCTGTGTGGATGAAATGTAGAAATTAGGTAAATCCCGTAACGTTATAACGTTTATCAAGATTATTAACAAAACCCTGCAAGGATTTTCTGTCATGTGATTACACGGGCAGCTCGTTAATTTATGCAGAGAAATGGAGCCTAGGAAGCTGAGCTCCACCTTGCAACAAGCGGATTGGTACCCCAGCTCCGGGGCGGGCCTAAAGTGGCCTGCTTAAATTCTAATGTTCAACTAAACTCAACGCTCTTTGCCATGGTTTGAAAACTGCTTCAACTCGTGCGCTCATACGCCACATCAAACCATCACCTCATTCCAAAACTTCAAGCTCTTCAAGAAAACTTCTGCAATCAAGAAAGGAAAAGAAGAACTTCGAGCGCGCCTCATCCAGAAAGGCAATCCCGCCAATCACAGGCGGAATTCCCTAAAGAGACTCAGACCAACAACGGTTCGCCAGCCAATCAGCTAAGCCCGGGGATTCCCTCAAAGAGACGAGACGAGACTCTGCAGCAAACCTTCTAACAAGTAAAACAAATCTCTTATCTATTGGCTGAAAACGGCGCAAAGTTGTTGTTAATGGAAAGATAGAACTAAGCTCTGCTTTGTTGACTTTCTGATAACCACCGAAGTTGAGACTTCCTTCATAACTCATAATTCTGCATAACTCCGTGATTTGTGTGTGCGTGTGTGTGGTCGTATGTGTGTGTTTAGATGATTTAGTCTCATGTAATCTCAGAAGTAGTTCAATAAACTTGTCTCATTGTATAGAGCATTGTCTGTGTTTTATATTTGATTCAGTTACTGCCTTGAGCTGTCGACCCTTTGCTACCTTGCTCAAATTTGATAAATGACTATTTTGTTTGTTTTATTGTTGGCCACAAAGCAAGATAAACAAAATTGTTAACATATACTGACTTTAATGTCTCGCTGGACGAGCCGTTAAAAGGTATAAACTATACGTTTTGATTAACAGAAATTAATCAAATCAATATCTATCTTTACGATGCAATTTCGTAAAGCCAAAAATTCAAAATAAAGATTAAAACATAGCTAAGTTCCTAAAGTTATTACAATGTGTTTGACTTGCAGTTGATTTTACCAAATGCTTAATCATCAGTTATATGATCATTTAATTTGATCATTCATCTCATGAACTTCAACACTACTTTAGTGTTTCTTTTAACATTGTGTACAGTGTTCACTGAGGATTTTGTTGTGTATGTTGTACATAGCATCTGTCCAAACAGAGTTCTGTACCTAAATGTCTGTACCTGTATTTAATGTCTGTGGCTAAGAGCAGCATAAGTGGCTCAGTGGGAAATGCTGTCTCCTCACAGCAAGATCATCTCTGGTTCGAGTCCCAGCTAAACCAGAAAGTCCTTCCCTCACAATCTAAAGAAGTATGAATTACAGATGCTTAATTGTCTAAGGTGTAGCTGTGTGTTTTACTGCCTTTTGATGGATCCGTGGCTGAGTTTTATTTTTTATTTTATTTTTTTTTTTTTTTCAATGGCTCAGTTTTGGGGTTTCTAGTTAAAGACTGGTCTCTATATGGTTTACCGAAGGCTGAGATTGGGCAGCATTATTAAAACTTGTTGTGGCTCAGTTCAGGGCTGGTTATAATTTACTATTTGGCTGAGATTTGGCCCAGTTATGGCTCATGTGTGGCTCATGTCTGTATTCCAGATCTGGGCCACACAAGGGCCGTAATTCATTGCTGCATGTGGGCCGAGTGTAACTGCGTGTTTGGCCCAAAGCTGGGCCAGATGACAATTGCTATGTGGGTTCCCGCTCACATCATCATAGCCTTCACATTCTTTCTGATTTGAGTGATCCTTCTCTATCAAGCTAGCTAAATATGTTTAACGAGAATTCTTGCTAAATATGCAGTTATATTACGGATGCAGTTATATTACGAATTGTACTCATGATGGAGCGGTGGTGGAGCGCTCTTGGAGCGAGTGAAAACCATGATGCTCTGACTTTTAAAAAATCCGCTCCTCCTGCCATTCAAAATCACACCGCTCCACTCCGCACTCCGCTCACGTACTCTGATGGGTTTGGGCTCTGATTGTCTTTTGTTGGATCGCACCACTCGCGTCCGGTGTAGACATGGTGTGAGTTTTTTAATGGGTTATGTTATAGCCCTGCTTGTTTTTAATGTTTTTATGAAATATCTGTATTGACTGCATGATCATATCATCGCATTATTTACTGCCATGTGAGCCACAAAGTAAAGCTTGGCGAGCCGCACAATGAGTAACTGCTGTAGAGGGTTAAAAGTGTGGTGTAACATCAAAGACACACCCATCTATTCGTGAGTTTAGCGAGCGGTGGAATGTAGTTTGCATATTTCAGTGGAACAGTGAGTTATGTCAAAAAATAATCTTGATAATTAGCACCACAAAAGCAATTCCAGCAATGAATCTCTGGTTGAGATGAGTCAGACAAGTTACCTGGAATTCACCTCCATTGAGTATTTGAGTAGTTTTGAATTCTAAGTAAATGGTAACACAAAGGCAAATTCTTTACTTCATTTTGTGGTAAATTAGTTTTCTATATCAAGCCTTTGCTGATCACAAAACAACCAATAAAAACAGATTTCCAGCTCTACACACCACTTACATATTTGCTGCAGAATCAAAAACTCAGTGAAAAGCACTATACAAGTAAAAAAAATGACTTGACAGTTCTCTCAGACATTATTTTTTAAGGCCCCGATCAGACAGAATGTGGTTTTTGTTTTTGAAAACGTGAGGCACAATGCGCTACCTTTTTTTGGTTTACTTTTTCTTAAATTTTGAAAAGAGCTGTGTGCTGCGTTTCTTGTTGTTGTTGTTGCTAGGCAACCACTGAATCATCTGTCCTGTTAGTCTAATCAAGGATTATAGCGCGAGCGGTCTAAAATCTTTGGTTTGTTGTTGAGTAAACTGTCATATTAGCAAAAACTTTAAACATTTTGGTAGTTGCGGTTTATGAAGTCAGCTCCAGGTAACCCGAGACAGCCACCACAAGCTTCTCCTCCATCACTGCAGTCTCCGGACTTTCCAAGCGACTGTAAACTTTCGTCACCACAACGGTCTCCAATCATTCGATTGCACAATGGAAAAAAAAAACACAAATGACGTCAAGCGCTTTTCTGCTCAGAGTTATTTTATTTAATTTTTAATTTTTTTAAACTTCATGTGCTCAGAACACTCCTACACAGCAAAAATCCAGTGTGAAATCACCTCTCCTGGGAGTATATGCGAGACCACACTCAAGATTGTTAAATGATGTTGATTGTTAACAGCAGGTGTTCATCACTAATGCACAATCATCATTTAATTAGTCACTTAATTATCTCATTATCTTTAACTCTTCGAGGACTTGGGATTTGACTTGAGACTTGCTTGTGACTTCAAAGGAATGACTTGGTCCCACTTCTGTTAATTAGCAAATACAGGTTTCCACTTTGTGGTCCCGGGTTCTTCCCGGGGCCAAGCCTGTCTGAAGGTCGCTCTCCTATCAATTGGGGCCTCAGGGTCCCGCGGCTGGAGCGTTGTACGGGTTGGTGGGGGGTCTCCCCTTCCCTCCGTCCTCCTGAGTGCAGAATGCCTCGGGTCATGTCCCCTCGCCTCCCCGGGCCTTCTCCTGTCTTCCCCTCCTTCCGATATTAAGCCTAAATTTAAAACCAAACTTAAATGTGATTTGGCTGTAGTGCACAGCTTTGAGTCATTTGCCCTTTTTTTTGAGTGCTGGAGCAGTAGGGAGTCGGGTGCCATTTTCTTTTGTCCTTGTTTTTTCTCCAGTTTTTGCTAGTTAGGAAGTCAGGTAAAAATTCTGTTGTTTTATTTTTATCCTTAGAGGTTAGCTAGATTTCCTTCTTACAGGTAGTAATCTTTTGTTTGTTATTTTGGCTTTACCCACTCCTCAATAGATGCTTCTCTTATGTTGAAATTGTTTGCTTAGAGATCTTTTTGCACTGCATTTATGTCATCATTTGTTTATTGTAAATAAATTTACTGGCATGTTACTTTGTATACTGAGTGCTGGGACTGAGAACGGTTCAAACTTTTACTTTAAAACATTACTTCCCTTTTGTTTTCTAGTTTATAGACCGTGTGCTTTGCTTGATTGTTTTCGTATTTTGGGGTGAGAGGAGATATCGGCAAGAATGGAATTTGATTTGACTGCATTCACTTTGGCTCCGTCTATTGAAGTCTTTAATAAGTGCAGAAAGAAGGAATTGCTATTGATAGCAGACTTCTTTAAAATTGATGTTTCCAAAGAAGGTGCTAAGCGGGTAATTCGAAAAGAGCTACTTTGAGAGCTAGTTAAAACCGGAATCCTGCTTGCGGATTCAGAAGAGGTTTTGGAGCGTATTGGGACTGCAGAAGAAGCTGTTTTTGCAGATCTGGCTCCTAGTATTGATCCTGCCAGTCCATGTTTTGACCCTGCACTTGCTATAAAATTTAAAGAGTTAGACCTTGCACTCAAAAAGCAATATGAGTTACAGGTTGTTCATCTTCGTACTGTAGAAATTGAAGCTGAAAGAGACGTTAAGTTACGTTCTATGGACTTAGAATCCTGAACTGGATGATGACATCACAGAATCATCAATGAACTGACTTTAGCTGGAAAATGACTCTGTTATTGTACTCTTGCATTATTGAAACTTATTTTCCTGTTGACACTGTAAAGCTGCTTTGACACAATCAATATTGTTCAAAGGGTTATATAAATAAAGGTGACTTAACTTTGGGAATTTATTTAGAAAAATGTTGCAGTGGTTTTTATGTTTTTGCAATGAAAGTCATTGGGGCCTAATATTGTTTTTATGCATTTACACATGGCTTTTAATGTGGTCAAGTGTGATCTGAGGAAAGAAAATGTGCTGAATTGGCTTTTTAGGTCAGCCTACAAACTGATGGACAAATTATCTATTAAATTTGGTCTAAAGCAGTGGTCTCAAACTCAGTTCCTAGAGGGCCACAGCTCTGCAGAATTTAGCTCCAACCAGCTCCAACTCACATCTGCTTGGAAGTTTCTCGTGATGCTGAAGAGCTTGATTAGCTGGATCAGGTGTGTTTAATTAGGGTTGGAGCTAAACTGTGCAGAGCTGTGGAATTCAAGGAATTGAGTTTGAGACCAATGATCTAAAGCAGGGCTGTCAAGCTTAATTCCTGGAGGGCCACAGCCCTGCAGAGTTTAGCTCCAACCCTAATTAAACACACCTGATCCAGCTAATCATGCTCTTTAGGCTTATTTGAAAACTACATGGTTTCTGTGTTGGAGCTAAACTCTGCAGGGCTGCGGCCCTCCAGGAACTGAGTTTGACACCCCTGGTCTAAAGCCTCAAATTTCATAACCATCACTTCTATGAATTATTGAAAATGATCTTCTATTGTGCTGCTCCACAGAACAAGCAGAGCTGATCCACTGTATGTGATTAAAGTGATTTAACAGTGTCATTTTAACATTACATTCAATGTTTTGCTGCAGAAGCCTCTGATGCTGAAACACATCTTTACACTCTCAGAAAAAAAGGTACAAATCTGTTGTACTACAACATGCAAGCAAAGCATTGCTCTAATAGCTATTGTGAAAAAAATCTATGTCGTGCATATAAATATTTGACCTTCTGTTCTAGCTATACACACATAATGCTCAAACTTTTGCTGTGAAACAATATTGCAATCACGCCGAAACAAATTACTTGAAATTGCTGCAAAAAAAAAAAAAAAAAGGGTCAAGAGACAAACTAAAGCAAACACTGTCCACATTTATGGTGACATTGTGTGTGTGTGTGTGTGTGTTTTTTTTTTTTTTTTCTCCTCTCCTTGACCAATAAAACATGAACATCTAAACCTCTGTTGATTCTCCATAAGAGATTCTGCAGACATAAAATAAAGTCAGTCTGGTTAGTAATGAGTGAAGCTGGTGATGCTGTTTGTGGAGTTGTTTAATCAGAGTTTTTTTTTTTTTTTTTCAGGTGATTCCATCCAAGGCTGTGGCTGAAGTCAGTTGTACCTCTTGTGTTTCTCTTTTCTTCAGTGATGCTGCTTGTTGACAGCAGGTGTTTATCGCTAATGCATAATCATCACACAGAGGCGCGTGTAGCTGTATACGCATAATTTTTGTATCATACAGGCGTTTTGTCCAGATGGATCTGGCGTTTTGGGAGAGTGAAACTGATATTTTTTGAAACCGGGTCCCAGAGTGGATAAATCAGAAAATGCCACCCTTACGTTTTCATGTGGACTATGAATCCGTATATTATAAGATGATGTCATCCCATACAAGATGATGAAGCCCATGTCTTGCCCCTAGTCAGACACCGCTACGTCACGTAACAGCAACAAAAACATGAACAAACACTGAAAGATTGTCTTTTTATTAACTAACATTAACACTTATTAATAAGACTTGCTTGTGATTTGAAAGGAATGACTTGGTTCCTCCTCTGGTGAAATCAGCTGTCTGAGTTAATGCGTGGAATAAACATATGGCAGGACTTTTACTTTCCGACCTCTGGACTTTACACCTCTGTCTGTAATATATCTGCTTGTTTTACACTGTTTGGCCACCAGGTGGTATTGTGAGCAAATGAAGCCTCCAGAAATTAACCCTTTTGTGAACCACTTGGCTGAAAAGCTTCATGAGGCTTCATCTGCCCATCACTACTGTTTTTTCATTACAACAGTAAAAAAAACCAGTGCATTCTGGGTAAAATTTTCGAGAGAATTTTCGAGAAAGTAGCCTTCTACAGTCCTTGAAGTAACAGCGCTCAGATTTGACACTCAGAGGCTGTGTTTCAAATCACACCCTACACCCTCATTCACTATTCCCTACATGAGTTTACTAATATAGTCCACCTGACAGAGAGAATGAGTGAATTATGAGTGAATTCAGCCAGTGATGAACAGCTGCTGTTAACAAGCAGAATCACTGGAGAAAAGACAAAAATGAAACTACAACTGACATACAGCTACAGCCTTAAATGAAATCAACTGAAATAAAACAACAGAGGATGATTAAACAACTCCACAAACAGCATCTCCAGCTTCACACATTACAGTCTGACTTTATTTTTGTCATATATCTACAAAATTACTTGAGAATTAATAGACAGTTAGATGCTTTATTGAAAACGTTTCGTTTCACCTCACCATTATGGCAATCAGCATTTGCTTTAGTTGGACTCTTGACCCGTGACTTTTTAATGCTAGATTTTTATTCTGCTTGTTGTAACTGTGTTTATAAAGCACATTTGTTATAACAACAAAAAACCAAGAAAAATAGTAAGTAAATTTTTTTGGGTTACATGGATTGTAGTCCTCATGAAACGGCCTGCTTTTCTGATTGCATTCAGTGGCTAATCTTTAACAAAGTGGTGTGGCTTCTTATTAGTTTGATGTGCATTGTGACATGAATAAATTATGCCACTGAATTGCCCACTTATTTTCTCTAATTCTTTCTATTTGCTTTTCTTTTTGTGTTGAGTAATATTGGCATGTTTTGTGAAGTTCAGAGATGATCCGTTTATTTATTTTGGTTGATAGTCACCATTGTTGAGATTCATATGCTGATCCTTGATGTGTGTGTTTCTTAGCAATTCAGAGCTTTCTTTTAATGTCAGTGATGTTTTTAACAATCTTGCATAACAGCCTGCTCATTCTTTTGCTCTAGTGTGTCATTACAACATCACTTTGGTACAAGAAGAGACACTGGGGGGAAAAAAAAAATAATAAAAAAATAATCAGTGACTATAGTATTCTGTAATGATGGTAATATAATTAGCAAAACATAATTAACAACATTACAAATTTTGTTTTGGCTTTTTTTTGTCATAACAAATGTGTTTTAAAACACGTTTACAGCAGCCAAAAAAAAAGTTAATGTTAAAAAATCAAGGTTCAAGAGCCCAATTAAAGCAAACACTGATCTCCATCATGGTAGTTATAAAAAAAACAAAAAACAAAAAAAAAAAAAAAAACACATTTCTGTGAATGTCTGACAGAAATAGCATCAGTCTGTTTAGTAATGTGTGAAGTAATGCTCTTTTAGGAGTTGTTTGATCAGATCTTGAGAGATTTAATGTCTTCTTTATTTTAGTTGATTTCATCTAAGGCTGTGGCTGAAGTCAATTGTAGTTCTTGTGTTTCTCTTTCTTCAGTGATTCTGCTTGTTAACAGCATCTGTTCATCACTTTAGTGGACAGCACATTCCAGGCCCAGTTTATGGCGGGGCCCCTCTCTGACCACTATAGTGGACAAAGGTTTGCTACATTCTGATTGGATCTTGGTGGACTAACATAAGCAAACTGTCCAACGCCATCAGATAAAGATGCCAGGACAACAGCCAGACACCTCTTTGAGGGCAAGAAGAAGACCTTTGGAATCTTTTCTGAGAGCATCCTAGGCTTTTCCGCGCTGATGGCCTGCACCCCAGCAGAGTCGGAGCAAAACTCCTGTCGGACAAAATCTCCAGGACTCTACGCTCCATCTGACTAGTAAGCCATTTCTCAAATAACTGCTGTGATGACTTTTGTTCTACCCACTTCAGATTCACGATCAGATAGAAATACTTGCGCTGTCCAATCTATAAAGACTGTGTCTGTTCCCCGAACAGTGAAGCCAAAATATAAATTTAATGCAGGATCTAGAAATAATCTGATCATGATTAAACCAGAAAAATGCAAAACAAATAAACAAAAGCAATTTTTAAAGCTTGGGCTCCTAAACATTAGATCACTCGCACCCAAAGCAGTTATTGTAAATGAAATGATCACAGATAATAGTTTTGATGTGCTCTGCTTGACTGAAACCTGGCTCAAACCAAATGATTATATTGGTCTAAATGAGTCTACTCCACCAAGCTGCTGTTATAAGCATGAGCCCTGTCAGACTGGCCGTGGCGGTGGTGTTGCAACAATATATAGTGATATTCTCAATGTTACCCAGAAAACAGGATACAGGTTTAACTCATTTGAATTACTTCTGCTTAATGTTACACTGTCAGATATGCAAAATAAATCTCTCCTATCTCTTGCTCTGGCTACTGTGTATAGACCACCAGGGCCGAATACAGATTTCTTAAAAGAATTTGCAGATTTCCTCTCAGACCTATTGGTTACTGTTGATAAAGCGCTAATTGTCGGAGATTTTAACATTCACGTTGATAATACAAATGATGCGTTAGGACTTGCGTTTACTGACCTAATAAATTCTTTTGGAGTCAAGAAAAACGTCACCGGGCCCACTCATCGTTTTAATCATACGGTAGATTTAATTATATTGCATGGAATTGATCTTACTGACATAGATATCGTACCTCAAAGTGATGATGTTACTGACCATTTCCTAGTATCATGCATGCTGAGTATTACTGATATTAACTATATGGCTCCACGTTATCGTCCAGGAAGAACTATTGTTCCAACCACTAAAGATAGATTCAGAAATAACCTGCCTGATGTATCTCAACTGCTCTGTGTACCCATAAATACACATGAACTAGATGAAATGACTAGCAACATGGGCACTATCTTCTCTAATACATTAGAAGCTGTTGCGCCCATCAAATTGAAAAAGGTTAGAGAAAAACATACTGCACCGTGGTACAACAGTAATACCCATTCTCTCAAGAAAGAAACTCGTAAACTTGAGTGCAAATGGAGAAAAACTAACTTGGAAGTTTTTAGAATTGCGTGGAAAAACAGTATGTCCAACTATAGACAGGCTTTAAAAGCTGCCAGGGCAGAGCATATCCGCAAACTCATAGAAAATAACCTAAACAATCCAAGGTTTTATTTAGCACAGTGGCTAGATTAACAAATAAACAGACGCCACCCGATCTAAATATTCCCTCACAATTTAATAGTAATGACTTTATGAATTTCTTCACTGATAAGATAGATAACATCAGAAATACAATAACAAATGTAGATTCTGCAGCGTCTAGTACTTCAGCTCCATTCATCGCACCCAAAGAAAAACTGCAGTGCTTTACAACTATAGGACAGGAAGAGCTAAATAAACTTATCACTGCATCTAAACCAACAACATGCCTATTAGATCCTGTACCCACTAAATTACTGAAAGAGTTGTTACCTGTAGCAGAAGAACCGCTTCTCAATATTATTAACTTATCGATATCTTTAGGTCACGTCCCAAAATCATTCAAGCTGGCGGTTATTAAGCCTCTTATTAAAAAAACCAAAACTAGATCCTAATGAACTAGCAAATTACAGACCCATTTCTAATCTTCCATTTATGTCTAAAATTTTAGAAAAAGTTGTGTCTGCTCAGTCTGCTCAGCTCTTTTTTGCAAAAAAAAAAAAAGATCTCTATGAAGAATTTCAGTCAGGTTTCAGGCCCCACCTGTAACGGGGCTGATGAGACGTGAGACGTGCGGATCCATGTGCAAGCTTTTATTTAAAGACATGGTCATAAATTCAAACAGTGGCAAACAGGTATGGCAGGGACGAGACAAAGAGTAGTCCTAGGGCAAGCGTGGGTCGACGATCGGCGAACAATATCCAACGGGGCAAGGCAGAGCAATAATCCAGGTACACGAGCAATAATCCAAACGAGGTGCAAACAGAGTCCGAACGGCAAGGCAAGGGTTAATCCAGGAAACACGGGCAGAAATCAAAACACGGGAAAACAGGCAAGGCAAGACTACGACAACTCAGAGGGCTTTGTAGGGTAGCTATCACTAGGATATTTGCATACAATACTCAGCAGAGACAGAGAGGACGTCCAAGGCTTATGTAGCGTGTGTGATTGCGAGATGGGTATCAGGTGTGAGCATGTGATTAGTGAAATGGCTGCTGGGAAATGTAGTCTGGAGATGAAGTACAACAGTAGTGTAGTGCGAGAGTCAATATGATGGAAGGGTGACCTCTGGTGGCAATCAAATGGAGGTCCATGGACCAGATTCATGACACCACCATAGCACAGAAACCGCACTTGTTAAAATTACAAATGACTTGCTGCTTGCATCAGACCAAGGCTGCATCTCATTGCTAGTTTTACTTGATCTTAGTGCTCGACACTATAGATCATGACATACTCATAGATCGATTACAAAACTATACGGGTATTCAAGGGCAGGCTTTCAGATGGTTTAGATCCTACCTGTCTGATCGTTACCACTTTGTTTATTTAAACAGGGAGTCATCTCAGTTATCACCAGTAAAGTATGGAGTACCACAAGGATCTGTCCTAGGTCCTCTGCTATTTTCAATATACATGTTGCCCCTTGGTAATATTATTAGAAAATACGGGATTAGTTTCCATTGTTATGCTGATGATACTCAACTATATATCTCAACAAGACCAGATGAAACTTCTAAATTATCTAAGCTAACAGAGTGTGTTAAAAATGTAAAAGATTGGATGACCAATAATTTTCTCCTGTTAAATTCAGATAAGACAGAGATATTACTTATTGGACCAAAAAACAGTACACAGAATCTCTTGGATTATAATTTGCAACTAGACGGATGTACTGTTACTTCCTCTACAGTCAAAAATCTGGGTGTTATATTAGACAGCAGCTTGTCTTTTGAAAATCATATTTCCCATGTTACAAAAACAGCATTCTTCCATCTTAGAAACACTGCCAAGCTACTAAACATGTTACCTGTTTCTGATGCAGAAAAGCTAGTTCATGCATTCATGACCTCTAGACTGGACTATTGTAATGCACTGCTAGCTGGTTGTCCTGCATCTTCAATAAACAAGCTATAGGTAGTCCAAAATGCAGTGGCTAGAGTCCTTACCAAGTCAAGAAAATATGATCATATTACCCCAATTTTACAGTCTCTGCACTGGCTACCTATTAAGTTCCGCATCATTTACAAAATATTATTACTTACCTATAAGGCCCTTAATGGTTTAGCTCCTGCATACCTAACTAGTCTTCTACCATGCTACAATCCATCATGCTCTCTAAGGTCACAAAACTCTGGACTTTTGGTAGTACCTAGGATAACAAAGTCAACTAAAGGAGGTAGAGTCTTTTCACATTTGGCTCCCAGACTCTGGAATAGCCTTCCTGATAACGTTCGGGGTTCAGACACACTCTCTCTGTTTAAATCTAGATTAAAGACACATCTCTTTAGCCAAGCATTCACATAATGCATCTCATAATCTTGTACTGCAGTTATATCTGATCAAACACACATTATTGTTCTTTAGCTTGGATTGAACAAATCATTTTTGCTTGATTGGAACAGCAGCTACGCTAATTATGTCTCTATTTGTTTCTCTGTTTCTGCCATGGGATTAACATCCCGTGGTAACTAGGATTTACACAAGCTTCAGTCTGGATCCAGAACACCTGAGAAGAGATGATCCCGACCCCTCAGAGGACCTCAGATGGTGCCTACCCTCAGACAACATACAGAACTACCAAATTTCGCCATAAATTAAATATATTAAGTTTCTACAATATATAAATATATTGTAGAAACTTAACTTCCTGTAAAGCTGCTTTGCAACGATTTGTATTGTGAAAAGCGCTATACAAATAAACTTGAATTGAATTGAATTGAAAAACCTTTGGTACCAACCCCGGGAAGGACAGGACTTCCTATTGGTCAAAATGCAGTTTCTGCCCTTCACCTACCAACAGACTGATTCCTCAGGTTTTGGCCTGTGACTCCCATAAAAATTCCTTAGGACCTCTGGATGCGGCAGCAGTGGGTGAAACAAAGAGGGATTCATAACTATGTTCTCAAACCTTAAACTGATGCAAACTACAACACACACATCTCATACTTATTCAGAGAAATAAGTATTCTCAGTGACAGCGACGTGCAGTGCAACATCTTACACAAACTCAGCTGTTGATGGACTAATGAATGCATGCATGACAGTTCAATCTTTTCCATCATGTTTGGACTTAATGTGTTCGCAACATTGCCAAATGTATTCTGGTTGTGGTTTGGTAAGTGAATGATGCATTGTAAAACTTTAGTGACACTTTTCTGAATGTGTGTTTGGACTATGCAAATAAGTTCCACAGGAGAAAAGAAGGGTGGGCCACACCGTGTCCCCCCACTCTGATGGAAGCAGCCAGTCACAGTCTGGAAATGGGGAAGCACCAGATTGAAATCTCCTCCTCATCGGAAAGAGATAAAGGTACCTTCCCAAAAGACACTCCTGGTTCTGAGTCTGAGTACTGCAATGGAAAAGATGTTAACAGATAGTCTGAGTCCCGAAAGGGAGAGACATTAACAGAAACACTGGAGTTCCTGAGTCTCTGGCACATCCAGAGAGACACTAACAGAAACACCCGTACTGAGTCTGAGTATTGCAATGGAAAAGACGTTAACAGATACACCCATTCTGAGTCTGAGTTCTGTTACTGGGAAGGCAGCAGCAGAAACAACCCGTTCTGAGTCTGAGTCCTGTTACTGGGAAGGCAGCAACAGATACGACCACGTTCTGAGCCTCCAGCCTGCGAGGAAAGAGATCATCTACGTTCAGACTTCAGAGTCTTCGTCCAGCGAGACAACAACAGATGCAGAACATCCTGAGTCTCCATCCTAGAGAGACAAAGCGGATCGACCAAATTCTGGGTCTCTAGCCCAGAGAGGCAGAAGACACACAGACATATGCAACAAGGTTAAGCTCTGGAGAGCAAATCTTCACTCCAAGGTACCTTTGCTTGCATGTTCCAGGCTAAAGACCTTCTGCACCTACTTCAGGGTCACATCTGCGTGTTCCAGATTTTAGGACCCTTTGGTGCTCCAGGAGATCAGCATCCTCCAGCGCTTCGTGTTCAAGGCTGTCGAAACGGATTCCTGCTCCTTTCCCCACTGCATTGTTACCAGCACAACCAGTGGTTGAAGTCACCGCCACCGGACTGCTCACTCAACCACAGAGAACGTAACTACCACCTATCCAGACCTCTTCCAGAGACCTTGGCATTGTTGTGTATCATCAGTATATGATTTTTCTAATTGACATTAGATGTTATATAGCTGATTGCAGTTTATAGCAAATCTTTCATGTATTTGTGTGATGCATAATAAGATTCTTCACCTTATTTCTTTCAGAGTAGCAACAGTTTATCTTTCCAGATAACGCAGCTCTGACATAGCAACACCCAACATAATCACTTGCATTTTATGCATCTTATGCACTTTATTCCTTTTCATTAATGGTATTCATTTAGTAGTTGTTGATTACTCTTGTCTATCTTTTGTTAATAAAATTTATTTTATTACACTTGTGTCTTCCTTGTGTTGATAATGCAGTAAGGTTCTACAAGTTAGGTATCCCACCAGTCTTTCTTATGTGATGTACTCCTAACCACACCTTAAGTGACACGTGATCCAAAAATCATAACGTCACCTGTTACGAGAGTACCCATCACTACACTATTTCAAATCCTTAGGTTGGCAAAAGCAAAATTCACTACATCACTAATACTCAATAATCACTTAATTAATCACAGAATTATCTCACTAACTTCAACACCAATTCAGTGTTACTTTAACACTCTGTAGTGTGCACACATTATAAGTTTTCATTTAAAACTATGGATTTTGCTGTGGGGTTTAAAGGGTTAAGTACTTCAGCAAATGCATGTGTGCTATAGCTGATGATGAGCTGAAACGATTTGACTTAAAGACATGTTTTTAGTTATTTCAAGTGTTTAATACTATGAACTATTTCTTCTTAGTGGACTCAAATGAAATAAGTTCACATTACTAACACCGTATGAATAATAATATTTTAAACTCGAACTGTTTGAAGCACCTGGAGCAGAGTTAATTTCCATGGTAGTATAACAATAACATGCTGTAAAAAATGAAGAGCTGTAAATTAACTGTAAATTTATGTCAGTAAATTACTGTTATTTAATGGCACAATTCACGGCAATTAGTTGCCAGGAATTTCCTGTAAAATTGCAATAAATTTTTTAACAGTGTAGTGTATAAAAACTGCATATAAAATTGCCAACAGAAAATACAGTACAATAGATCAATAAACAATACCTATAAAGCATTGATTAAAATTAGTTTTATTTTCAACATTTACTAATAGCCCACATTATTAAAATTAAAAGTAGTATCTAACATTCGTACCTGAGCTAACACTGAACAGTTGTATTTTTATTAACTAACATTAACAAACAATTAATATTGTAACAAATGTATTGCTCACTTTTAACGTTATTTGATGCATTAACTAACATTTACTGAATGAAGTTTATTGTAAAGCATACAATACCTCAGTCTGAGATGATGGGGTTGCAGATGATCTCGTAATCAGGTGTCTCTGTCAGTTCGCATTCAAAGGAGAGTAAACATCGAGGAGCGAAAAAATGTGCGCAGCTGCAAATATGCAGTTTGTTGTGGAAAAGAGTATGTAGCACAACATCTATGTGTTTATTTCCGCAAAGGACGCATCTGTTTAGCTGATCAAACACTGTACCTTTGCTAATATGATGCTTCAAACACGCTTGGCTCAGAAGTTTCCGATCGATAAATTCATCACCCGCAGGTGGTCTGGTTTCATTCGTAGACGGTCCGGATTCATTGCTAAGACTTAAGTTTCATTTGGGTTATCCAATATATACATTTTAAACACTGACTGATGTTTGTATCACTGTTTTCAAATTGTATACCATGCATGCTTCTACTTAAATGCCCTACTTTCATGACATAATATAACTGTAGCATGAACTTTTTAAATTTTTTTATCAATTTCAGCCAAAAGTCAAATATCCCTAACTTTTTGTGAGTAGTGTATTTGTCATCTTATATGTAGTTAAACACTTCAAGATATAGGCACAGTTCTAACTTAAAAGCAAAATTAAACTTTAGTACAGTGTTGGATTGCTAGACTTAAGCAGATTAAATGTATATTTTAACACCATGTTGACTAAAATCAAGTTTAGTTTACTGTACCACCCAACACTACCAAAGTTAAAAAGTTGCTTTTAAATGTTGAGCACTTCCTGAAATACATATAGGGTTCAGACAATTAGATTTTTAATATGATACGTTTAAGTGCAAACGTAATTCTGGGCCTAGTAAATCAATTTATTGTAATCATATTATAAAAACCTAACTTTGACTATTTTCTTACAGATGCAGTGATCCAAAAATTTCTTCACCGGGGGCCTCTTGGGCATGGCAATAAATCAAAAACTACTCAAGCTGTGGGAATACAAAACTGTAGACCTTTAGCTGAACAACTACAATTGGTTGATGTTCTGTTTCTTATGCTTGTTCAGTGTTTTGATCAGCTATATATGTAATTGTTTCTTATTTTTTCTTTTTAATTGTGCAGCCCAATAAGATTTTTTTTTTTTTAATTATTATTTTAATAAAGACTGTTTAAATAAAGATGTGTTACTTTTTGTAGCTTATTGCACCATTTAACATTTAAGGCTTAAGGCATGAAATGTACTACAACTTCGTAGATACATACAACCTGAATTAAAAGATCAAATATTATATATATATATACACACTGGACAAGATTAAGCAACGATTAGCTGATAGTTGATTTCTGTGACTAAAGAATTTGCCTTTGTGTTACCATTTATTTACAAATCAAAACTACTCAAATACTCAATGTGGGTAAATTCTAGGTAACTTGTCTGACTCATTTCAACCAGAGATTCATTGCTGGAATAGCTTTTGTGGTGCTAATCATCAAGATTATTTTTTGACATAACTCACTGTCCCACAGCAATAAGACAATAGACCAAACCACATTCCACCGCTCGCTAAACTCACGAATAGATGTGTGTGTGTTTGATGTTACACCCCACTTTTAATTAGAACAGTTGCCTTCAGGCTGTTGATTGACCTGATTTTCTTTTTATCTGTTGATATTTTAATAAAATAAAGTAATACATAAATATGCTCATCATTTTTTTTTTTTTATCATTCATAACATCAATCAAATAACTATGTTCAAACTTATGCATTTGATAGCTGCTTTTATCCATAGTTCTTTACAGTGTATTTAGGTATTTTATCAGTTCATGAATCTAAACTGCACCAAAAGTCATTTCCATGAAAATGAAACTAGGCAACTGAATTTTTATTTCAGGGTTTAATTCTCGGAAAATAAGCAAGAACGTATTTACAGAAATGAAAGGGAGAGAGAGGTTGGCTCAGGGAAAAGCAGACTATGCCAGGCTTGTGAGAAACTGTACTCAGTAAGCCTGTCAGTGGTGTATTTTATAGGAGCATCCAAATTATATTTTTATTCAGATAAATCCTGTCATCTGATATTGTGATAAAAATCAGCTGATAATGAAGAAAAAAAACTTAAATCATGAGCAATGCAGTATTATATATATTTAAGAAAAAAAAAAAATAAGATGACTGATTCTGAATTCAGATAGCTTACCTGAATCATTGGTAGCGTTTATTTACAGTCCAAACACAGATGATCCCATTTCTGTCCATAGTGGAAGGAAACCAGGTTTATTATTTAAATATCTTTATTAAATAACATTTACAATAGCCACTGCCACCTATAAATGCTGCTAAACTACCAAATGCATGAGCATCTACCAAATACATATTTGCTGCAGAATCACTTTTGGAATTAAGCCAAGCCAAGCTGGTTTCGTCTGGCCAGAGGAGAACTGGCCCCCCGACTGAGCCTGATTTTCATAGGTGAACCTGCGGAAGGATCATTAATGTGAAGGTTCCGGAAAAACTGGCCCAGCAAAGGAAGAGGCCCTTTGAGACAGCCAGAAAGACAGCAAAGCGGAGGCCAGTTGGGGGCTCGTCTGCTAGTTCAAAATTTCTTCAGTTTGGACAACTAAATTCAGTTTAGACAAATGGATCATTCAATTTAATGAAGTTTGCCTTGTTTTTATCGTTTTCCTTGAGTATTTTGCTTTAAGGGGAGGGGATTTTGGCAGAGGATTTGAGATGTCTTCTAAATTTGATTTGGAGGACTTTGCAATTCGGCCTTCGGCGCAACAATTAGAAAAAATTCGTAAAGATGACTTATTTGCAGTCGCGGATTTATTTCAGATCAGGGTGTCTCGGAGTGCAGTAAAGAGGGAGGCTAAGGAAGTGGTGCTGAAATATATGGTGGAAAATGGGATTCTGCCATAGGAGGGCGAGCTAGCGGGTGTTGCAAATCCTATATCGAGTTCCGGGGGTGAGGGAGCAGAGCAGACCAAACCCCAGGAACTGATCAGCATAGATCTCGCTGTGCTGCCATCCCCACAAGACCCATTGTTGAATATTAAATTAAAGGAGCTTGAGTTGGAACTAAGCCGGCAGCAGTACCAAAGTCAGCTGTTGCAGGTTAAAACAGTCAAGCTTGAAACTCAGCGTGCAATTTGTTTGAAAGAGCTGGAGCTCGAGATTAAAATTAAATTTCCTAACAAGTCTCCAACTACAGGTTCACCCGGAGCGAGTACACCTATGTCGCCTCCTCCGATGAACACTTCCACTCCTGGTTCGGCTTCTGACCCTGTGCCTCGACGCGATTTTCAAGTAGGTCAGAGTTTTGACATTAGTAAACAAATTGCATTAGTCTCGCGAAAGTGAAAGTGAAGTAGATACATACTTTACTGTGTTTGAACGCATCGCCACCACGCTTCAATGGCCGCAAAATGTTTGGCCACTGCTATTGCAGTGTAAACTTCTTGGGAAAGCTCAAGAAGTTTGTTTGGCCTCGACTCTTGAACAGAGTTTAGATTATGACGCTATGAAGAATTCTGTATTGCGTGCCTACAAATTAGTTCCTGAAGCGTACCGTCAAAAATTTAGGAATCATGTAAAGTCCCCAGGACAAACGTTTGTTGAATTCGCTCGTGACAAGGCAAACTTGTTTGAGAAATGGTGCGCTGCGAATAAGGTCACAACTCTAGAACAACTCAAGGAGTTCATTTTGCTGGAGGATTTCAAGAACAGTTTGCCAGATAAAACTGTAATTTATTTGAATGAACAGAAAGTATCCACTCTTACAGGGGCAGCCGTTTTCTCTGATGAATTTGTGCTCACTCACCAAGTCATATTTTCATCACCTACAAAGTGTAATTCTACTGTTCACACCCGAAATTCTAAAGATGATGTGACCGTGATTAAAGATAATTCAGGTAGTGACAGTATAGAAAGCCGTGAATGTTTCTACTGCCATGAAGCTGGGCACCTCATTGCACATTCGAGCCCTTCACTTCTGATGGCATGGTATCATTTGATGAGGCAATGTCTGACGCCAAACCTGTATGTATTTTGAGGGACACAGGGTCAGCCCAATCATTTATCTTAGAAAGTATACTGCCATTTTCTACCCGTTCTAGCTGTGGAGCTGATGTACTAGTAAAAGGAATTGATTTGACTGTGATTAAAGTACCTCTGCAGAATGTGTTTCTACAGTCTAGCATATGTTCAGGGCTTGTTAAGTTGGCTGTTTGTGCTGAGTTACCTGTGGAGAGAGTATCTTGGTAACGACTTGGCGGGTAAGAAAGTTTTTTTGTTTGCCTGAAGTGACTGATGACCCCGCCGATGTAAATAAAGGTAACGATGTGTTACATGAAACATTTCCTGATGTGTTTGGTACTTGTGCATAGACTCATGCTCAATCTCGTAAGTTTGAGGAGACTGTGGATCTTTCCAAATCTTTTTTGGCTATGGAAGTGCCTGATCAGTTTGTAAAAGATAATGTGAATGAGTTGAATGTGTGTGCTGTTCCTAATTCTAATCTGCCTTTAGGTAAACTGGAATTGATTAAAGCCCAGCATGCTGATCCCACTTTCACCCCTTGCTTCACAACCGCTGTGAAACAATCCATTTTGTCGAAGCATTTTGTTGTGTATTACTGCGATGAAGAGGTGTTGATGCGTAAATGGTCTCCACCTAAAGCTGAGGAGGACTGGAGTACTGTTTACCAGGTTGTGGTTCCAAAGCCTTATCGACTGCAGGTATTAAGTGTTGCACATGAACATGAACTCTCAGGCCATGATGAATGAATGAATGAATGAATGAGGCATTTTTTATATAGCGCTTTATTGTGTATTACCATACACCCAAAGCGCTTTACAATCATGTGGGGGGGGGTCTCTCCTCAACCACCACCAGTGTGCAGCATCCACCTGGATGATGCGACGGCAGCCACAGGACAACGGCGCCAGTGCGCTCACCACACACCAGTTACAGGTGGAGAGGAGAGAGAGTCATAGAGCCAATCAAGTGCATGGGGATTTTAGGGAGGCCATGATTGACAAGGGCCAGTAGAGGGAATTTGGCCAGGACACCAGGATTACACCCCTACTCTTTACGATGAGTGTCATGGGATTTTTAATGACCACAGAGAGTCAGGACCTCGGTTTAACATCTCATCCGAAAGACGGTGCTCTTTTGACAGTATAGTGTCCCCGTCACTATACTGGGGCATTAGGACCCACACAGACCACAGGGTGAGCACCCCCTGCTGGCCTCACTAACACCTCTACCAACAGCAACCTAGTTTTCCCAGGAGGTCTCCCATCCAGGTACTGACCAGCTTAGCCCTGCTTAGCTTCCGTGGGCAAATAGTCTTGGGCTGCAGGGTGATATGGCTGTGGCTGATGGCATCATGAAAACGTATGATAGTTTGTTAAAACATTTCTTCTGGCCATCTATGAAATCTGATGTAGTAAAGTTCTGTAAATCATGTCATCCCTGTCAGCTAGCCGGAAAACCCAACCAGGTTATTCCCTCAGGTCCTTTAAAACCAATCCCTGCACTTGGAGAACCATTTGAGCGTATTTTAATTGATTGCGTTGGCCCTTTACCAAAAACGAAATCTGGAAATTCTTATCTTTTAACTCTGATGTGTGCGACGACCAAATTTCCTGAAGCAATCCCATTGTGAACTCTCAGAGCTCCATCTATCATTAAAGCCATCATCAAATTCTGCAATACATTTGGTCTTCTCCGGTACATTCAGTCTGACCAGGGTAATAATTTTATGTCGAAGGTGTTTGCTAAAGTAATGAGGCATGTAAAATGTCAAACACCAAGTGCCAAGTGCCTAGTGCCTATCACCCACAGTCCCAGGGTGCTATTGAACGATTTCACCAAACATTAAAATCGATGCTTCGTACTTTTTGTGTAGAGAGAGAACGAGATTGGGATGAAGAAATTTCTCTTTTATTGTTTACTGTCCGTAATACGACACAAGCATCGCTTGGTTTTAGCCCATCTGAGTTAATTTTTGGTCATGCTGTGCGTGGGCCGTTGAGAGTTCTGCAGTAACAAATACTGGGTGAAGAGCATTCCTCTCAGCCAAATAATGTTTTGGATTATGTCAGTAGTTTTCGTGAGCGTTTGGACACTGTATGGAGTTTGGCGAGGAAATCACTTAGTGCTGTTCAAGAGCAAATGAAAATTTGCTATGATTGTCAAGCCGTGCAGCTGTCTTGTCAGATAGGTGATCGTGTTCTTGTTTTATTGCCAATACCCGACTCTCCTTTAAAAGCTAAATTTGTTGGTTCTTACGAAATCTAGGCAAGATTAGGAGAGACTGATTATGTGGTGAATACTTTTAATCGCAGAAGTAAATCAAGAGTGTGTCATGTTAATATGCTCAAGCCTTATGTAACTCGTTCTGATGTGTCAAATGTGGCTGCTGCTGCTGCATCAGCTACATCTGTGAATGTGTCTCTGTCTGACTATGCCCTGAGACTGATGATTTAAAAACGGGAAGTGCTTAATTTTTGACTGCCTGTTTGTTAAACTCTGAAACCTTGAAAGATCTATCCACCAAGTTATCACATTTACCTGTTTCGGCCCAAGATGATCTCAGAAGTTTGATCAGTAAATATCCAACATTATTTAGTAATTTTCCCACGACAACGCATGTCATAGAACATGATATTGATGTTGGCTCACATATCCCTGTTAAGCAAAATACTTACAGATTTAATCCCGTCAAAAGGGATCTCATGAAACATGAAACCCAGTATCTGTTGGAACATGGTTTAGCAGTTCCCAGTAGTAGTCCCTGGTGTTCACCGTGTTTGTTAGTCCCCAAGTCCAATGGTACATACAGATTTTGCACCGATTATAGGAAAGTCAATGCCTTGACTAAACCTGATTCATTTCCATTGCCTTGTGTCAAAGATTGTGTTGACCACATTGGAAATTGACCGCGTTGACTCGGCCCGGCACTGGGGCCGTGGGTTCAAAGACCCCTGTAATAGGGGGTGCCACTTTTATTTGTGTATAGTCATAACAACAACAAAACAATATGCTTTTGTTCAGTCTGTTCCTGTCTGTTGTGCTGCTGAGAGGTTTGCGATTTTAGCTCCGCGTAGCTCGCTTTTTATTGAATCACTACCTTACTTTCACTCCCTGTTGTTTAAAGTGATAATATATAACTTAATTCCCACCATATTTCTGGCGTTATTTTTCAAGCTAAACTAACTAATTTGATCTTTCGCTTTTAAAACCGTCATTGAAGCACGTGCAGCGCGTTAGCATTCGTTAGCCAGTTAGCCTATCACTCGCGATTCCATTCGCATTTCTATTCGCGCCTATTATTGTTTTCTTTTTTTCTTTTTTTCGCTCCGTTTTCATTTCTCTCTCGCTCCGTTTTTCACGAGTTCATCAAACAACAGTGGTAAGTGGTAAGTTAAGTTGGTATCATTCATTAATCACGGTGAGTAATGGCTTCTTCTCCTGCCATTGTTGTTTGCACTGTTTGCCACATGTACAGTTTATCTGTCTCTGTCAGCAGCGAGGGATTCACATGTGTTAAATGCAGGGAAATAGTTAGGCTGACAGAGAAGATTTTAGAACTAGAGACACACATCCAAACTTTAGTTGAGGATAGTAAGAATGTGAGGGCTGTAGATACTGCTTTGGATGCAACTAGCTCAGGGAGTCCTGTACATTGTGCTGTTTTGGTAGAGCCTGTGCAGCAGGATAACTGGGTGACTGTGAGGCGGCCTAGTCGCGGGACAAAATACCGCTCTTCTGTTCCGATCAAAACATCAAACAGGTTCTCCCCACTCAGTGACGCACCAACTGAGAAACCTGATGGAAGTGCTCTAGTTATTGGCGATTCTATTGTACGGAACATGAAAATAGAGACACCAGCCACCATAGTCCAATGTATACCGGGAGCCAGAGCGCCTGACATCTTGGCAAATTTAAAAGTGCTGGCTAATGCTAAACGTAAATTCAGTAAGATTGTTATCCACGTCGGCGCTAATTATGTTCGACTTCGCCAGTCGGAGATCACTAAAAATAATGTTAAAGAGGTGTGTGAACTTGCAAGTACGATGTCAGACACTGTAATATGTTCTGGTCCGCTCCCTGCTTACCGTGGCGATGAGATTCATAGCAGATTGTCGTCACTCAATGGCTGGATATCTAAGTGGTGCCCGCAGAATAACATAGGCTTTACAGACAATTGGAAGAATTTTTGGGGCAGACCTGACCTGTTGAAAAGAGATGGTCTTCACCCCTCCTGGGGTGGTGCTGCTCTTCTCTCTAGAAATATGGCACATAGTCTTATAGAGAGTCACATAGAGTTCGTATTTGACTAACTGGGGCCCAGGTCAGGAACCAGACAGACTGGCTAAACCGATCGTCTGCTAGCCGCCTCATGCCACAGAAGTCAGTTAATTTTCAGCACATAGAGACTTCTTCACCTAAATATCACACTATAGATACTGTCTGTTCCCCGTAATAGAAAATACAGAAAACATCCAAACCAAAGTAATAGTAACAATTTAATTGATGTTCAACAAATAAAAAACAGATATAATACAGATAAAAACATGATAAAGCTTGGCTTATTGAATATTAGATCCCTTTCTACAAAAGCACTTTTTGTAAATGATATGATCACTGACCATAAACTAGATGTGCTTTGTTTGACAGAAACCTGGCTAAAACCAGATGATTACATTACTTTAAACGAGTCTACACCACAAGATTACTGTTACAAACATGAACCGCGTCCAAAAGGTAAAGGGGGAGGTGTTGCTTCAATTTATAGCAATATTTTCAGTATTTCTCAGAGGTTGGGTTTCAAGTATAATTCATTCGAAGTAATGGTGCTTCATATAACATTATCCAAAGAAACAAGTGTTAATGATAAATCCCCTGTGATGTTTGTACTGGCTACTGTATACAGGCCACCAGGGCACCATACAGACTTTATAAAATAATTTGCTGATTTTCTATCGGAGTTA
This sequence comes from Spinibarbus caldwelli, assembly GCA_039654775.1. Taxonomy (NCBI): domain Eukaryota; kingdom Metazoa; phylum Chordata; class Actinopteri; order Cypriniformes; family Cyprinidae; genus Spinibarbus; species Spinibarbus caldwelli. Next base: position 34,541,120 of record CM077230.1, on the reverse strand, counting down.
GTGCTGGCTGCAGATAAAGTCCTAATTGTTGGTGATTTTAATATCCATGTCGATAATGAAAAAGATTTGTTGGGATCAGCATTTATAGACATTCTACACTCTATTGGTGTTAAACAACACGTGTCAGGACCTACTCATTGTCAAAATCATATTCTACATTTAATACTGTCACATGGAACTGATGTCAGTGCCATTGAAATTTTGCAGCAGAGCGATGATATCTCAGATCATTATCTAGTCTCCTGTATATTCCATATAGCTAAAGCTGTAAAGCCAACTCCTTGTTACAAATATGGTAGAACCATCACTTCTACAACAAAAGACTGCTTTATAAATAATCTTCCTGACTTATCTCAGTTCCTCAGCATATCCAATAGCTCAGAACAACTTGATGATGTAACAGAAACTATGGACTCTCTCTTCTCTAGCACTTTAGATACGGTTGCTCCTTTACGCTTAAAGAAGATGATGATACTCAGCTATATATCTCTTCGCGGCCCGGTGAAACACACCAAATTGAGTGTTTCACCGGGCCGCGAAGAGGTGACACGCTGCTCACGTGACCAGCCACATGATTGTCTGCTGTAAATAAAATTAATTTTATTTATGAATTTATTCTTATTATTGTGTAAAATGTATTCTTATTATTCCAAGCATATTTTATAATATATAATCCTATTTTTTATTTGATTATTTAAATCTCCTGTTTTAAAATAGGAAAATAGACGTGTTATAGTTGTATATAATTATATGTGATATAGGCTGGTTATGTATCTGTTTATAATACACATTTTAAAAATTGTATTGCATACCTGTTGCTGCCATAATAAAGACCTATTTCGAATGTTTGCATGCTTTTCTTCTCTTTCTGCTCCCAGTGTCTGTGGTGGAGCAGTTATGAAGTATTGTTCTTTGAAATACTTTCCAGCATTTCAGAAATAAATATGTATGCAAATTACACCGAAGTACAACGTTACCTTACGGTGTTCGGGAGTACTCAAAAAGGGATTAAACACTGAATTTTGAATCGATTTCTTCTTGTAAACTCAGAGATGTGGATTCAGACGGCAATTAAATTACCACACGACCTTGGTGTTTGTCAAAAAAACAGTAGGTAATTTTTACGGGGGTGGAGAGAGATAAACACCGACATTCTGGATTCTGGATTTACGACAATTAAATAACCAAATACCCCCTGTATATGGTGAAAATCACTTATGTCCCCATGAGAAACAATTACCGTCCAAATAGTGCTTTAACCTCAGAAAACTGGTGTGTATGTTACAAACAGAACTCTGAGGGAGTGCGATGCTGGGCCAGGTTAATCAAGCCATGACCTTCGGGTTGCGGTTTGGTTTGCTGGTCTGGAACAAGCTCTGTAAATTCTTCAGATTCTTTGATATACTCAGATCTAACCATGCGTCAATCTTTAGGCCCAACGTCTACACAGGCCTTTCTCCCAGACCGGGGAGGATCATACAATGGTGGTATGTTCTGGCATGCGTCGGCCTGCGCCCCTTTCCTCAATCTCCCTATTCCAAACATTCCCAGACGAGTGCTGGGTTGGGAGGAGTTGTTGTAATTTTCTAACACCTAACCCTTAGGCTGCGTTTACACTTAGCATTAACATGCGGCCTGTATCCGGATGTTGTCCACATACACATTGAAAAGACAAGTGTTAACGCACTTCTAATCAGAATATTATCCGATCAGCATGTCCTGGTCCAGAGGTAGTCGAGGATGCATTGTGATCGGATCTCAGTGTAATGTGAACGCAATCCAGCCAACGTGTCTGCATTCGCAGGTCGACGTCACGCAAAACCCCATCCCCTCTCTCCCGAACTGTCAGAAGAAAGATGGAGGAATGTACCCGAAAGCTGCAGAACCACTCATTCTCTGTAAAAATGCACATTTTTCCCACCACAGCTGGCAAAAGAAAACGCACCACTTCAGGTTGACTTTGCCATCCTCTGCAGACTTATTTAACCCCCTGGGGTCGAAGTTTTTTCTTTATTACAGAGAAAAGAACTAAAAATACTCCATCAGTTTTGATCGTACAGATAAGAATAAGGTATCATTTGAAACTGCATAGGGTCTCCTTTTATTTGTGTATAGTCATAATAACAACAAAATAATGTGCTTCTGTAAAATAAAGAAAATAAACAGTGTGCGTTCTCTGCCGGCTCAGTCTCTGTCACCTCTCTTCACAGACACGTAAATAAAACAACCTGAATCTCTACAAATACTTGTCTCAAATACATGAGAAATATATTTTTAGAAAGCTTGAAATGTCTACTTTTCATTTAAGTAAGTCACGTACAAACCAAATATTCTCTGTTAAAGTAATACGTATGAAACCAACGCAATGTCCAGTTTTCCCATCTCAACTCATCATATCTAATATGGTCACGCCCATGCGCCGATCGCACTTTTCAAATTCTAAACATCCACGTGAGACGCGCGCGCATGTAAACGCCCACATCGCCTCCGCGTAAACAAACAAGTTCATCCCGACTATGTTTTGTTTCTGGAAGAAGACACGCTGAGAGGAATAACCCAGAAATCACCTCAAAAGAAGAAGAAGAACACAACGTGATGCGTCGCGCAGCTGGATCCAGTAGAGGATATCACTCTGATGAGTAGTCTAAGATTAATTGCATCTGTTGTTATTGTGTTATTGTGACATAATTGTACACATTTTACTAGTTAGACTTTTCCCAAACTATAATTCCTGACTACATGAATGAAATCAAGTGAAACATTTTGAAATAACTATAATTCCTGACTACATAAGTGGACTATCGGAATAAAGTGTTACCAATTAGTTTTTCACTAACCACGCATAAACATTGTTTTCTAAAAAGCACAAACGTGTACTTGTTACTCGCATATTATTGTAGCCCAATTTGAGCTGAATACAGTGTTATCAGACCTTAGCCATTAATCTTTTTTTAAGATTCTGAAAAAAAAACAAATATCAGGGCATGTCAAAACTTTTCCAGGGCCCCAAAACACCCTCAGACCCCAGAGAGTTAAATATTGCATGGAAAAGAACTGGCGAAGTCATAAAAACCATCATTGTTTCTTAATGGTGTGATTGTTTGACATTCAGTGTGTTTTGATTTCAGTTTGGATTGATTTTGTGTACAATTTTTTAAATCAAAACCATTGACAGTTTAGATTTTCATTTCCAATTTAGTGTAACATCCAAGAAAATAAAAAGCAACAATCAATTCAATGCAATGTCATTATGGATATTGCCATTGTTTAATCACAAGTAGTGCTGAAATTCTCTAGTTGTCCCAAGAAATTCCTGAAAGGGCTATTTTCAGAATAAAGAAAGCATGTCACAACAATTCCATAACATAAAACCAAGAGTAAAGGTAATGTCTCAAAACACCAGACAATAGAGTTTTCATAATATTGTAGGTTTGCATGTGACACATGGAGAAAAATATTGCAGAGTTTACAGAGTTTCATTGCATAGCAGAAGCAAAAGCATGAACAACATACTAGACAGAACTGGTGCAACAGCAGAAGATGTTTGTGTTACAGGAATATTTTGTGGTGCCTGGGTGGTTGAATCTTGCTGTTCCACTGAAAGTATAAGAAAACAAATATAAATCAGCAACAAATAATTATTTACTTTCAAAAATCATTTGAGAAAAATAGGAACTCACCAACAATAATACTGGAAGGAATCACAGAACCAAGGAACACTCTTGATTCAGCAATTGATTTCTTAAGATGGTTTTCAATAACTCTTACCTTTGGAAGCACAGTCTCATTTTTAAAAATAAGTTCTGTATCCACACCAGCTGAACCAGGCCTGCAAAGAAAAAATATATATAAAACAATATATATATATATGTTATATATAAATATATATATATATATATATATATATATATTTATATATAACATATATAAACAAAAAACAGACATGAAAATACCTAAATTACTACAATGAAAGTGCAGGTGTGATTTTGCTTACTCTCTTGATTTTTAATTGGATATCAGTATCAATATTCACTTAGTAAAAAATATGTAATGCATTACAGTAAAACAGGTTTTTAAGGTTATTTTCAAATTATTTTAATTTTACATTATGATTCAATTAGGGTTGCACAATTTTGCAAAATAACACGTGATTTGAAATGTGATTTGATTTAATCTCATATAAAAATGTCTCATTGCTGCTGACACATTCAGGCAAAAAGAACAGAGACAACTGCTGAAATAGAAATAGTGTAGCCAGAGATGTAAAGTATTTGAGTAAATGTAATTAATTACTGTACTTAAGCTTCTTTTGGATACTCTGTAGTTTTACTGAGTATCAAAGATATTAACAACTTTTACTCTCTACTTCACCATAGTTTTGAATGAGTATTTGTACTCTTTACTCCACTACATTTATAATGAATGTTGCAGTTACACATTACATTTTGCATGGCACCTAGCTTTTTCTGCAGCAGTTTATTTCTGCTACAAAAGAAGTGATATTGCCAACTACAGGGCACTGAATGTATTATATCTTGTGTGTTTTTCCCTTACTTACCCAAACTTGTCAAAAAGGCTACTTTGTGTGAATGCGAGTTCCTTAGCAAGTAGTTGTGAATTACAGATGTTTTATATATATGAGATGAGGACATGAATGCAGCCGGCAATAAACCAGCACATCCAGTGCAAGAAGGATTTGACTTGTTAATTTTGCATTTTATTTTTTCTGCAGTCCTGGGCCCATTTAGTAATGTCAATGACAGAATCATGCCGATGAGTGATGCAGTGTCGTCTGAGGGCCCGAAGACCATGGGCATCCAACAAAGGTCTTCGGCCTTGTCCCTTACGCACAGAGATTTCTCCAGTTTCTCTGAATCTTTTGATGATGTTATGCACAGTAGATGATGAGATTTGCAAAGCCTTTTCAATTTGATGTTGAGGAACGTTGTTTTCAAAGTATTCCACAATCTTTTTATGCACTCTTTCACAGATTGGAGAGCCTCTGCCCATCTTTACTTCTGAGAGACTCTGCCTCTCTAAGACATCCCTTTTATAGCTAATCATGTTACAGACCTGATGTCAATCAACTTAATTAGTTGCTAGATATTCTCCCAGCTGAATCTTTTCAAAATTTCTTGCTTTTTCAGCCCTTTGTTTCCCCCGTGCCAACTTTTTTGAGACCTGTAGCAGGCATCAAATTTTAAATGAGCTCATTTAGTGGATAAAAGTGTAAAATTTCTCCGTTTAAACATTTGTTATGTTCTCTATGTTCTATTGTGAATAAAATATTGGCTCATGTGATTTAAAAGTCTTTTAGTTTTCATTTTATTCAAATTTAAAAAACGTTCCAACATTTCCGGAATTCAGGGTTGTATGTGGAGACAATTTTTTATTTCTTTTTGCAGCAGCAGCAGTAAACGCAGCTAAAAGTAATTTTCTCTTTTGCAAAGACAATGCCAGTCCAGAAAAGTTGTGGGGTCAAACCCACATCCTTGTCTAATAAAATGATATGTAAGCAAGGGCATTCCCAGAAAAAAATTAAATATGTGCCAATCACATTCTGCGTACCTAAATTACAGTGCGGGTGGTGACATGGTGACATGCTTCATGCTGCAATGCACCGTAGTATAAAACTCATGACTCTCAGCATGCATTTTGGCATGAATTAACAACACAATGTGTTTAAAATTTCACGTTTAAAATATCTAATCTGTGGTATGAAGGTTTTATTGGTACATATCATTTAACAATAAACAACCACTTTCGGTTAATCATGAGACAAGATTTCTTCTTGATGAGGTATACCATATCACCTGATCACTCTTGTTTATGTTGTTTGTGGTTTTTTTTTTTTTTTTTTTTTTTACAATAAATTATGTTTTCAGAAACACCACAAACAACATTAGAGTCAATAATCAAACTGCCCAACTAAAGGAAACACTAATCACCATAATGGTAAACAAACATTTTCAATAAAACAACATCTAAATCTGTTAATTCTCAGAACTGTAGACCAGTGGTTCTCAACCACACTCCTGGAGGACCCCCAACACTGCACATTTTGCATGTCTCCTTTGTCTGACACACCCATTTTAAGTCTGTGAGTCTCTACTAATGAGCAGGTGACCTGAATCAGGTGTGTTTGATTAAGGAGACATGCAAAATGTGCAGTGTTGGGGGTCCTCCAGGAATGTGGTTGAGAACCACTGCTGTAGACTAATGAGAGAAATAAAGTCAGTCTGGTTAATAATAAGAGAGATTTCATGTCTTTTCAATTGATTTCATCTAAAACTGTGGCTGGAAGTCAGTTGTAGTTCTTGTGCTTCTCTTTCATTCAGTGACTCTGCTTGTTATCATCAGGGATCTTCAATAATCAAACAATCATCACTTAATTAACCACTTAAGTACCAAATTAACTCAAACACCGCCTTGGTGTTACTTTTAACATCCTGCTGGTGGTACTCATATGTATCCTTAAGGATTTTTCACTTAGTGGGGAAGAGTTTGAACAAAGCTTGAGAATATTTGGAGTTTTTTGTGTGTGTGTGTGTGTGTGTGTGTGTGTTAAGAGCACATCACCAACAGTTTAAAATTCCTTGTTTTTATTGTGATTATTATTTTTTTTTTAATGATTATTTTACTTCATGTAAAATACTTTGAATTAAAATAGTGTATGAAATGTGCTACATAAATAAACTTGCCTTGCCTTCCCAGCCAGCATACTTATGTGGGGCCCAGATGGGTGGCAACTGGGCTATCTAACTGGGGCCCAGCCAGTTATGTCCTCAGTTTCCATGAGGGCCCCACATGGGTCAGCCCAGATTAAACAATGAAATGAACACTGCTCAGTATGCATACTACAGAGTGCTAAAATAAGACTGAAGCAGCACTGCAGTTCATTAGATAATTAAGTGATTAATCTAGTACTGATTGAGCATTAGTGACGAACACCTGCTTAAGAAAAAAGAGACGAGCAGAAACATAACTACTATTGACTTCCAGCCATTGCCGGCAAAACAACTGCAAATAAAAGACATTAAATCTCTTAAGATCTCAGCAGAGGAGGATTAAACAACTCCACAAACAGCATCACCAGCTTCACTTATTACTAACCAGACTGATGTTATTTCTGTCAGACGTCTAGAGAAGCTTGTATTGAGAAATACAGAGGTTCAGATGTTGGTTTTATTGAAAAGTATATTTGTCACCATTATGGAGAATACCGTTTGTTTTAGTTGGGCGGTTGGCCCTTAAAATTTTAACATTAGTTTTTCTCTGGTTGGTTTAATTGTTTGTTATAGCAAGAGAAGCAAGAACGACTTTGATGATAAGCATATAATCATAATTTAGTGGCTTGATTCTAGAGACTGAGATTTAACGGTCTTGATGATGTGATATTTTCATATTAATAACATGACATGTAAATCCAATTCCAACAGTGGAAAAAAATATATATATCTTTCACAAAATGCTTTGAACTTCTGAGTCACACAGACATCAAGAATCAGTGTATGAATTTTAACAATAGTGACATGATTCATGCTGCAATGCATTCTGGGTGCAGCACACAAAAGTCATCCATGGCTCCCAGCATGCATTACGTCACCGTTGTTGGAAATCATACACTGATTCTTGATGTCTGTATGTCTGAAAGAGCTGACAGTTAAAAATCCAAATTCAGAATATCCAATCTGTTTTTTTTTTATGGTTCGTAATGTGAAAATTTGGTTTGTTGGTAATAGCAAGCCACTTTCGAACAGCAATAAGCTCTATGAGAGAGACAGCTTTATAATGTTAAAATCTGTATGACCGTCAATAAACAACCAACATCAGCTGATTGCCTTTGATTCTATTTTTTTTTTTTAAACAACGTTTACAAAATCCATTATTGCAAATAAAACAAAGATAAAGAGTTGCATAAGAGTCAAGAGCTTTATTAAAGCAAACGTTATTCACCATAATGATGACTTCAAACCAAACTCTTACTTTCAATAAAACCAACATCTGAACCTCTGTATTTCTCAATAAGAGCCTCTCTAGACGTCTGACAGAAATAGTCAGTCTGGTTAAAAAAAAAAAAAAAAAGTCAGTCTGGTTAGTAATAAGTGAAGCTGGTAATGCTGTTTGTGGTAATGCTGTTTGTGAAGTTGTTTAATCTTCCTCTGCTGAGATCTTCAGAGATTTAATGTCTTTTATTTGCAGTTGTTTTGCAGGCTGTGGCTGGAAGTCAATAGTAACTGTTATGTTTCTGCTCGTCTCTTTTTTCTTAAGCAGGTGTTCGTCACTAATGCTCAATCAGTACTAGATTAATCACTTAATTATCTAATGAACTGCAGTGCTGCTTCAGTCTTATTTTAGCACTCTGTAGCATGCATACTGAGCATTTGCTCACAATACCATATTTTGCAATTTCATATTATATATATATATATATATATATATATATATATATATATATATATATATAACTAATAAAAAATCCCACCACGTCATTAAAGATTCACCACAGAATGAGATCAGAGAAGCAGACTGCTTCATAATAACAACAATCAATAAACATTTGCTAACAATTCTTCTTGGCTTTTTGTGCTATAAGAAATGTGTTTTACAAACACAGTTAAAGCTAGTGATGGGCAGTTGAAGCCTCATTCAGCTTTTCAGCTTTTCCGCCAAGTGGTTCACAAAAGGGTTAATTTCTGGAGGCTTCATTTTCTCACAATATCACCTGGTGGCCAAAGAGTGTAAAACATGCAGATATATTACAGACAGACGTGTAATGTCCAGGGATCAGAAAGTAAAAGTCCTGCCATGTGTTTATTCCACCCATGAACTCAGCAAGCTGATTTCACCAGAGGAGGAACCAAGACATTCCTTTCAAATCACAAATGAGTCTAGAGTCAAATCCCAAGTCCTCAAAGAGTTAAAGTTAATGAGATCATTAAGTGACTAATTAAATGAAGATTGTGCATTAGTGATGAACACCTGCTGTTATTGAGAATTACAGAGGATCAGATGTTGATGTTTTATTGGTTAAAATGATGCCACCATGGAGATCAGTGTTTGCTTTATTTGGGCTCTTGACCCTTGACTTTTTGTGTTAAATTTCTCAAGTCAAAAGTCAAGTCAAGTCACGTCACGTCACATCACCTTACCTTTATTTATATAGCGCTTTTAACAATACAAATTGTGTCAAAGCACTTAACAGTATCAAATTGGAGGACAGAGTGTCAGTAATGTATAATAAGATTAAACACTCAATTTTCAGTTAAAGGCATTTCATTATTGAATTCAGAGATGTCATTGTCTAGCTCAGTTTAGTTTAAATAGTATCTATGAAATCTAATTTATGATAATCATTAGAAATTAAGTGTCCCCAACTGAGCAAGCTGGAGGTGACAGTGGCAAGGAACCAAAACTCCCTCTGTGACAGAATGGAGAAAAAAACCTTGGGAGAAACCAGGCTCAGTCGGGGGGGGCAGTTCTCCTATGGCCAGGATATTATTGTTTATTTATTTATTTTTTTTACTTATTGTTTTAATTAAATTTTAAATGTATTATATTTCTATTTTTATATTGTTGCAATTTCTAATAATAATAGTATTATGTAGTTAGGTATTTTATTATATTTTTAGTTATTTTATTTTATTTTATTTATTTATTTATTTAAGTCAAGGTCTTCACTGGGGATATGTCCCTGTGGCTCATCCAGGTGTCTGGCCTCCGCCGACGATCAGGGTCGCAGACATCATCTTCCAGCGCCGATCCACCATCTGATCCGGACACAGACTGAGAAAAAGAATAAGAAAGGAACAGACAAATATTAGTGTAGATGCCATTCTTCTTACGATGTAACAATTACATTGTGTGTTATGAGGAGTGTTCCCGGTTCCGGCTGATCTAATTAATGCATCCTAACAATCCTTTAACGGATTTGAATAATAGAAGTGTATTAGTGTGTTATGTGTAAGCCAGGTTAAAGAAATGTGTCTTTAATCTAGATTTAAACTGACAGAGTGTGTCTGCCTCCCGAACAGTGTTAGGTAGATTGTTCTAGAGTTTGGGTGCTAAATAGGAAAAGGATCTGCCACCCGTAGTCGATTTTGATATTCTAGGTATTATCAAATGGCCAGAGTTTTGAGAACGCAGCGGACGTGGAGGACTATAATGTGATAAGAGCTCGCTCAAGTACTGAGGAGCTAAGCCATTCAGGGCTTTATAAGTAATTAACAAGATTTTAAAATCTATCCGATGTTTGATAGGGAGCCAGTGCAATGGCTAATGGCTAATGGCTAATATGGTCATACTTCCTGGTTCTAGTAAGGACTCTAGCTGCTGCATTTTGGACCAACTGTAGTTTATTGATCAAGTGTGCAGAACAACCACCCAGTAAAGCATTACAATAGTCTAACCTTGAGGTCATAAACGCATGAATTAGCATTTCTGCATTTGACGTTGAGAGCATACGTCGCAATTTAGATATGTTTTTGAGATGGAAAAACACAGTTTTACAGATACTAGAAACATGGCTTTCAAATGAAAGATTGCTATCAAACAGCACACCTAGGTTACTAACTGATGAAGAAGAATTGACAGAGCAGCCGTCAAGTGTTAGATAGTGTTCTAGGTTATTACATGTGGGGTTTTTAGGTCCGATAATTAACACCTCTGTTTTTTCAGAATTTAGCAGTAAGAAATTACTCGTCATCCAGTTTTTTATATCGACTATGCATTCCGTTAGTTTCTCAATTTGGAGTGTTTCACCGGGCCGTGAAGAAATATAGAGCTGAGTATCATCAGCATAACAGTGAAAGCTAACACCATGTCTCCTGATAATATCTCCCAAGGGTAACATGTAAAGCGTGAAAAGTAACGGCCCTAGTACTGAGCCTTGAGGTACTCCATACTGCACTTGTGATAGATATGATACGTCTTCATTTACTGCTACGAACTGATGGCGGTCAGATAAGTACGATTTGAACCATTCTAGGGCACTTCCACTAATGCCAACAAAGTTTTCTAGTCTATTCAAAAGAATGTTGTGGTCTATAGTGTGGAACCCAGCGCTAAGATCCAGTAGAACTAATAAAGAGATACAACCATGATCAGATGATAGATGCAGATCATTTGTAACTATAATGAGAGCAGTCTCAGTACTATGATACGGTCTAAATCCTGACTGGAATTCCTCAGATACTATTTTTCTCTAAGAAGGAATATAATTGTGAGGATACTACCTTTTCTAGTATCTTTGACAGAAAAGGGAGATTTGAGATCGGTCTGTAATTAACTGGATCTTTGGGGTCAAGTTGTGGTTTTTTAATGAAAGGCTTAATAACAGCCAATTTGAAGGTTTTGGGGACATATCCTAATGACAACGATGAATTAATAATAGCCAAAAGAGGATCTATGACTTCTGGAAGCAGCTCTTTTAGTAGTTTAGATGGAATAGAGTCTAACATACATGTTGTTGGTTTAGATGATTTAACAAGTTTATACAATTCTTCCTCTCCTATAATAGAGAATGAGTGGAATTGTTCCTCAGGGGATCTATAGTGCACTATCTGATGCGATACTATAGTTGACGGCTGCATGGTTACAATTTTATCTCTGATAGTATCGATCTTGGAAGTAAAATAGTTCATAAAGTCATTACAGCTGTGCTCTTGGGAAATACCAACACCTGTTGATGCTTTATTTTTCGTTAATTTAGTGACTGTATTGAATAAATACTGGGGGTTATGTTTGTTTTCTTCTAGAAGAGACGAAAAGTAATCAGATCTAGCAGTTTTTAATGGTTTTCTGTAGGATAGGGTACTTTCCCGCCAAGCTATACGAAATACCTCTAGTTTTGTTTTCCTCCAGCTGCGCTCCATTTTCCGGGCTGCTCTCTTTAGGGTGCGAGTGTGCTCATTATACCACGGAGTCAGACTGTTTTCTTTGATCTTCCTTAAGTGTTAAGGAGCAACTGTATCTAAAGTACTAGAAAAGAAAGAGTCCATAGTTTCTGTTACACCATCAAGTTTTTCTGCGCTGTTAAGATATGCTGAAGAATTGAGATGATTCAGGAAGATTACTTACGAAGCAGTCTTTTGTGGTAGAAGTGATGGTTCTGCCATACTTGTAACAAGGAGTAGAATTTACAGTTTTGGCTATATGGAGTTTACACAAGACTAGATAACGATCTGAGATATCATCGCTTTGCTGCAGAATTTCAACACCACTAACATAAATTCCATGTGACAGTACTAAATCTAGAGTATGATTTCGACAATGAGTAGGTCCTGAAACATGTTGTCTAACCCCAATAGAGTTCAGAATGTCTATGAATGCTGATCCTAATGCATCTTTTTCATTATTGACATGGATATTAAAATCACCAACAATTAAGGCTTTATCTGCAGCCAGTACTAACTCAGATAGAAAATCAGAAAATTCTTTAATAAAGTCTGTGTGGTGCCCTGGTGGCCTGTACACAGTAGTCAGTACAAACATCACAGGGGATTTATCACTAACACGTGTTTCTCTAGATAATGTTATACGCAGCATCATAACTTCAAACGAGTTATACTTAAAGCCTGCCCTCTGAGAAATACTGAGAATAGTGGTATAAATTGTAGCAACACCTCATCCTTTACCTTTTGGACGTGGCTCATTTTTATAGCAGTAATCTTGGGGGGTAGACTCGTTTAAAGTAATGTATTCATCTGGTTTTAGCCATGTTTCTGTCAAACAGAGCAAATCTAGGTTATGATCATTGATCAAATCATTTACAAATAGTGCTTTTGTAGAAAGGGACCTGATATTCAGTAAGCCAAGTTTTATCAATTGTTTCTCTGTATTGTAAACATTTTTTTATTTGTTGAACATCAATTAAATTGTTACTATTACTTTGGTTTGGACGTTTTCTGTATTTTCTAGTACGGGGAACAGACACAGTCTCTATAGTGTGATATCTAGGTGAAGGAGTCTCTATGTGCTGAGAATTAACTGACTTCTGTGGCATGAGGTGGCTAGCAGACGGTCGGTTTAGCCAGTCTGTCTGCTTCCTGACCTGGGCCCTAGTTAGTCAAGTACGAACTGTAAGACTATGTGCCATATTTCTAGAGAGAAGAGCGGCACCACCACAGGAGGGATGAACACCATCTCTTTTCAACAGGTCAGGTCTGCCCCAAAAATTCTTCCAATTGTTTATAAAGCCTATGTTATTCTGCGGACACCACTTAGACATCCAGCCATTGAGTGACGACAGTCTGCTATGAATCTCATCGCCACGGTAAGCAGGGAGGGGACCAGAGCATATTACAGTGTCTGACATCGTACTTGCAAGTTCACACACCTCTTTAACATTATTTTTAGTGATCTCCGACTGGCGAAGTCGAACATCATTAGCTCCAACGTGGATAACAATCTTACTGAATTTACGTTTAGCATTAGCCAGCACTTTTAAATTTGCCAAGATGTCAGGCGCTCTGGCTTGCGGTAAACATTGGACTATGGTGGCTGGTGTTTCTATTTTCACGTTCCGTACAATATAATCGCCAATAACTAGAGCACTTACATCAGGTTTCTCAGTGGGTGCATCACTGAGTGGGGAGAAGCTGTTTGATGTTTTGATCGGAACGGAAGAGCGGTGTTTTGACCCGCGACTATGCCGCCTCACAGTCACCCAGTTGCCCTGCTGCACGGGCTCTAATGCCGGAACCGAACAATGTACAGGGCTCCCTGAGCTAGTCGCATCCAAAGCAGTATCTACAGCCCTCACATTCTTACTATCCTCAACTAAAGTTTGGATGCGTGTCTCTAGTTCTAAAATCTTCTCTGTCAACCTAACTATTTCCCTGCATTTATCACATGTGAATCCCTCGCTGCTGACAGAGACAGATAAACTGTACATGTGGCAGGCGGTGCAAACAACAATAGCAGGAGAAGAAGCCATTACTCACCGTGATTGATGAATGATACCAACTTAACTTACCACTTACCACTGTTGTTTGATGAACTCGTGAAAAACGGAGCAGAAAAAAAAAAAATAATAATAATAATAGGCGCGAATAGAAACGCGAATGGAACCACGAGTGACAAGCTAACCGGCTAACGAGTGCTAATGCACTGCAGTCGCGGTCTTAAAAGCGAATGATCAAATTAGTTAGATTAGTCTGATAGATAATACCAGAAATATGGTGGGAATTAAGGTATATATTATCACTTTAAACAACAGAGAGTGAAAGTAAGGTAGAGATTCAATAAAAAAAGCGGAGCTACAACCGCAAACCTCTCAGCAGCACAACAGACAGGTACAGACTGAAGCAATTGACCACTCTCTCTTTAGCAATGCATGTGCTGTTATAAAACAGAGCAATCAGTGCTGTGAGCAGCTATTACCTGTTTTTATATGATGAGATGATCATCCGGCGCTGAGCTGTTTACAGCCAAAAAAACTCCCATCATGCAGCATGAATAATTATTGTCACCACTGTTGAGGATCATATGATAAGTGTTCATGTCTAAAAGCCTAAGCAATATCGTTTATATTTTTCCAATATTATGGTGTATTAAGGTGAAATTTGTTTACTTTTACTTTTTTGCAGTTATATAATAGCTGAATGTCAGTCAATAAACCAAAGAGAAGCACCTTCGTGATGTTCGTTTAAATGACTTAAAAGCAGAAAGTGTAAGCTCATCTGCTTTCTCAAGCTTTTAATTCAACAATGTGCAAAAGCCCAAATGTCTGTTGTGAAGCAATATTGCAGTTGCTTAAAAGCAAACCACTTTGAATTATTAAAAGGGCCAGGAGCCCAAATTGTGGAATACTTTAAAAACAACGTTGGTTACGCTTTATTTCGATAGTCCACTTTAGACATTCTACTAACTAGAAGTAACTTTGTAGCTACATGTCAACTAATTCTCATTAATTTGCAACTACATGTCTACTAACTCTCAGTAGGGTAGGTTCAAGTATTTGACATATACTCAGTATGTTGTGGACCCATCAAAATAAAGTGTTAGAATATATTAAGCAAACAGTCTACCAATACTCTAATGACTGCTAGTTGACATGTAGTTGCAAAGTTACTTGCTGTTAGTATAATGTCTAAAGTGGACTATCGAAATAAAGTGTTACCACAACGTTCCTCAACATCAAATTGCAAAGGATTTGCAAATCTCATCATCTACGGTGCATAACATCATCAAAAAATTCAGAGAAACTGGAGAAATTTCTATGCGTAAGGGAAAAGACCGAAGACCTTTGTTGGATACCCATGATCTTTGGGCCCTCAGACGACACTGCATCACTCATCGGCATGATTCTGTCATTGACATTACTAAATGGGCCCAGGAATACTTCCAGAAACCACTGTCGGTAAACACAATCCACCGTGCCATATGCAGATGCCAACTAAAGCTCTATCATGCAAAAAGGAAGCCATTTGTGAACATGGTCCAGAAGCGCAGTCATGTCCTGTGGGCCAAGGCTCATTTAAAATTGACTGTTTCAAAGTGGAAAAGTGTTCTATGGTCAGACGAGTCCAAATTTCACATTCTTGTTGGAAATCACGGACACCGTGTCATCCAGGCTAAAGAGGAGGGAGACCTTCCAGCGTATTATCAGCTTTCAGTTCAAAAGCCAGCATCTCTGATGGTATGGGGGTGCATAAGTGCATACGGTATGGGCAGCTTGCATGTTTTGGAAGGCACTATGAATGCTGAAAGGTAGACTTTGACTTGAGACTTGCTTGTGACTTGAAAGGAATGACTTGGTTCCTCCTCGGGTGAAATCAGCTGTCTGAGTTAATGGGTGGAATAAACATATGGCAGGACTTTTACTTTTTGACCCCTGGACTTTACAGCTCTGTCTGTAATATATCTGCTTGTTTTACACTCTTTGGCCACCAGGTGATATTGTGAGAAAATGAAGCCCGCAGAAATTAACCCTTTTGTGAACCACTTGGTGGAAAAGCTGAAAAGCTGAATGAGGCTTCAACTGCCCATCACTAGCTTTAACCGTGTTTGTAAAACACATTTCTTATAGCACAAAAATGTATTTGTGTTTTAAAATGTAACACAGGTTGTGTTGTTTTTAACACATCTGTTTTTTTAACACACTAATGTGTCCTAAATAACACAATTTGTGTCATAAATGTGCTATTCTTAAAGGTGCACTATTTAAATATTTGAAGAATATCAACCTGTGTTAAGAAGAATAACACACTGGTTGAGTTGAAATTAACACAAAATCTGTTGTCCTTAACTAGACACACAGGTGTGTTAAAATATAACACAGGTTGTGTTGTTTTTAACACATCTGTTTTAAGAGTGTACTATTTCTGTAACTACACATATGTAACAATCCTCAAAATGGTATGTGTAAGTACGTTTACATTTACATTAAATCATTTAGCAGACGCTTTTATCCAAAGCGACGTACAAATGAGAACAATAGAAGCAACCAGACCATCGAGAGAACATTCCTTTCAAGTCACAAGCAAGTCTCAAGTCATATCCCAAGTCCTCAAAGAGTTCAAGTTAATGAGATAATTAAGTGACTAATTAAATGATGATTTCGCATTAGTGATGAACACCTGCTGTTATTGAGAATTACAGAGGATCAGATGTTGATGTTTTATTGGTTAAAATGATGCCACCATCATGGAGAACAGTGTTTGCTTTAGTTGGGCTCTTGACCATTTTGCTATTTTAAAGCAATTTGGGTCCCACTTTATATTAGGTGGTCTTAACAGCTATGTACTTATATATCACATTAAGCACTTAATACAATGTGTTTACATTTAAAGTATCTGCAAGTTCAATCTGAAATTGTAATAGTTTACTTAAATATGTAAGTTGTAAGTACACACCATAATTAAAATATTGTAACTTCAATTGTAACTACTCTGCAGTGTCTGTGATTTTGTTTTTTGGGCGGGGCTGGGCAAATTAATGTTTTTAAAGGTGCAAAGCATTATTATTCATGCCTACTGCAATGTGCTTAATATACTTATTATTCAAACCATTTAGTATGGATGCAACAAATGTTTGCAGAATACACCAGAATACACCAATGTAGATTCAGCCATTTCATGTTATGGCTACTAAGGAAGTTTGATTTTATTTTGTTGTACACCTCACATGCTGTAAACGGCAATGTGCAAAAACTGTACCATCTACACAGCAAGAGGGCAATAAGGTTTCATGTGTTAAGATTAGTTAATGCATTAAGTAACATGAACTAGCAATGAATTATATATATATTGGCATGTATTAGTCTTTGCTGATGTTAGTTAAAAAATGTTCTTGTTCATGTTAGTTCACAGTATATCTTAACTAATGTTAACAGATACATCTTTTGATCGTAATGTATTAGTAAATGCTGAGGTCAACATTAACTAAGCTTAATAAGTGATGTATAAGTATTGTTCGTTGTTAACTAATGCAACTTTTTTGTAAAGTGTGGAAACATTGTTCATACCCAGGAACTAATGTGTACTTACATTGAAAATACACTAAAACTGCCCACTTAAAATAAAGTGTGGAACCATCGTTGATACCCAGGAACTAATGTGTACTTACATTGAAAGAACACTAAAACTGCCCACTTAAAATAAAGTGTGGAACCATTGTTGATACCCAGGAACTAATGTGTACTTACACTGGAAATACACTAAAACTGCCCACTTAAAATAAAGTGTGGAACCATCGTTGATACCCAGGAACTAATGTGTACTTACGTTGAAATTACACTAAAACTGCCCATTTAAAATAAAGTGTGGAACCATCGTTGATACCCAGGAACTAATGTGTACTTACGTTGAAAGTACACTAAAACTGCCCACTTAAAATAAAGTGTGGAACCATCATTGATACCCAGGAACTAATGTGTACTTACGTTGAAAGTACACTAAAACTGCCCACTTAAAATAAAGTGTGGAACCATCATTGATACCCAGGAACTAATGTGTACTTACACTGGAAATACACTAAAACTGCCCACTTAAAATAAAGTGTGGAACCATCGTTGATACCCAGGAACTAATGTGTACTTACGTTGAAATTACACTAAAACTGCCCATTTAAAATAAAGTGTGGAACCATCGTTGATACCCAGGAACTAATGTGTACTTACGTTGAAAGTACACTAAAACTGCCCACTTAAAATAAAGTGTGGAACCATCATTGATACCCAGGAACTAATGTGTACTTACTTACACTGGAAATACACTAAAACTGCCCACTTAAAATAAAGTGTGGAAACATTGTTGATACTCAAGAGGAAATAATGTGTATTAACACTGAGAATACAGGAAACATACATTTTAATATATGATAGAAGTATGCAAAATTTAGAAAGTTGATGAAAAAAAAACTATGTAACCACATTAATTTGTCATAGATATGAAATTAACAAGCGCTCTGGATCTACATATATCCACATATATTTACCCTATTTCATACTAGAACAACTACTTTTTAAATTCTGTTCTTCATGGCTGCAAATTAATGGATTTTGAAATCCTTTCTTATGTCATGAAACAGCTGAGCAATTATTCCTTCTTTGTTTCGTTTGCCTAACCACTGAATACATTTCAAATGCTCTTTCAAGAGCGGACTGCTTTTGTTGCCTCTGTTCTTGTAAACCTGTGACTTGATGCTTTGCCATGCACGTTCTATGTGCTGTGTATGGCAACCAGTGTTTGGATCAACAAAGTTTTCTGAATGGTTGACAGTAAAATGCTTGTAGCCATGTCCAGAAAGAGCCTGAACATATGCACTCCAACAGTCACTGAAAATGGTGGATCCTCTTCTCACGTGCCTTCTGATAATGGGTATGAGAGTCAGTTTTGAGCGGTTTTTGACAATCTTTAAAATTGGCAAACGTGGCCTGTGGCCTTTGATTTCTAGCATTCCAAACACCCAGTTGTTTCTTCTCCATGTAGTTCGAAAACGACCACGGTTATACTAGAAGAAAAAAAAAAAAAAGAGGCACTTTAGATGCTGGAATTAAGCCAAAAATGTCAACAAATAATTCATTAATTTCTACAGTAAACTGTCAATTTTGTTTTAAAATAATGATATTAAAAAAATAATAACCCAGTTTGCTGTCATGTTACAAAAACAACAAAATAGAGAGATCCCTGCAAAACAATGTGTTATTTTAAAATAACATTTAAAAAATAAATAAATAAATAAAGTGAAATAGGAAAACAATAAGGAAATTTGATATCGCTTGTTTACAGACAATCAAAATTATTCAACCCTGCAGAGTCTGTAACAATTTCCAAGTGTACATTTTTTATTTATTTATTTTTTTCAGATCCAGAGTTTAAAAATAATACATAACTCTGGTGGGATATTAAAAATGATAATGCCATATATAATTTTTTAGTTATAAGATTTTGTTATAATACAACTATGTCACTCTTAAAACAGATGTGTTAAAAACAACACAACCTGTGTTAAGTTTTAACACACCTGTGTGTCAAGTTAAGGACAACACATTTTGTGTTAATTTGACCTCAACCAGTGTGTTATTCTTCTTAACACAGGTTGATATTCTTCAAATATTTAAATAGTGCACCTTTAAGAATAGCACATATATGACACAAATTGTGTTATTTATGACACATTAGTGTGTTAAAAAAGGGATGTGTTGAAAACAACACAACCTGTGTTAAGTTTTAACACACCTGTGTGTCTAGTTAAGGACAACACATTTTGTGTTAATTAAATTTTAACACAACCAGTGTGTTATTTTTCTTAACACAGGCAGTGTGTTAAAATTGAACACTAATGTGTCATAGATCACACGATTTGTGTCATAGATGTGCTATTCTAAACCAGTTAAAATGAATGCAATACAAAAAAGCTATTTTTAAAAAATATATATATATATTTATTGAAACTTGACTGCTACAGTTACACCAAGTCAATTTTCACATTTGATTTGAATACTGAACATTAATAATACAAAAAGTAGTTCACAGGCACTGTTAGAATGAACAACATCTACACCCCTTGAAAGGTAAAGTTCTCAGGACATCCCGCGGTCAGTGACATTCCCAGAACGTTTCCTGAGATGCTCATGATGTGGAGTTCTTTAAAGGGTGGGCGACGTTATTTGGAGGACCTTCAGGGATTAACACTACTCAGAGACAAAAGTGCTTAATGAGAATTAACAGAGGTTTAGATGCTAGTTTCATTTCACAAAACGTCACCATCACCATCACTGTGGTCAGTATTTGCTTTAGTTGGGCTCTTGACCCTTGACTTTATAACATGAGTTTTTTTTTTCTGGTTATTATAAATATGTGTTTGCAAAACACTATTATTATAACCCAAAAAAAAAACAGAAAAGAAACATGATCAGTGATCTGGTTTTTTTTTTTTTTTAATGTCTAAGTTTGTGATTATGTTTGATGTTAAATTAATTTTTTGGATTTAATAAAAAAAAACACTTTGCACAAATCCTTTGGGACATCTGTGCAACTGAGATAGAAACAGTCATCGAGAATCAGCATATGAATCTCAACGATGGTGACAAACCAAAAGCTTCATGCTGCAGTGCATTCTGGGTGCACCAATCAAAACTCATTCATGGTCCCAGAATGCATTGCAACATGAATAAATTATGCACCGGAATTGTCTTAGTATTTTCTTTTATTCTTTTTATTTGCTTTAACTGTTGTTATTTTTGATGTGACTTTATAGTAGCTTGCTTTCTGATGTTGAAAGATGTTTATCTGAATATTCTGTTGATTGTCACCATTGTTGAGATTCATATGCAGATTCTTCATTTCAATGTGTGCCATAAACAAAACCCTTTAGCGCACAATTGCTTTAATTGTCCAAACACTGTTAAAATTCAATCTGCAGATAAACTTCTAAACAAGCTTCTATTTTCAACAGTGTGAAATGCATCAGTGAACAAAGACACTACATGATTGTTTCCAACATCATGTTTTCCAAGCTTTCTTTGCTACATTAATGTGCTTTGTAAACACAAAACTACAGCAAGAAAACAACTTAAAATTACACAAAATGTGTTAAAATGGCCATAACACAAAAGAATGTGTTATTATTTAATACATCTTTTTTGAGAGTGTAATAGTAAGTTTTCATTCCTTATTTAACATTTCCAAGACATTTTTAAAAGTTCATAGAGAAACAGTTTGCAGCCATAGCAAACCTTCCAGGGCATGGAAGAAAAAGCACAATTTCATCAAGGGGAATAAGATGTTTGAGCAGAGAAGCTGAGAAAAACCCTAAATTTACTGCCAAAGACCTTCTAGGTGACCTGATGAAGGAGGGAAAACATCTCAAGCATTGACTTCATGCCTGGACACCTCAGCGAATGCCACTCTTGTACAACAGAACATAAAGGTTGAATTGAATATGCTAAAAGGAATTTAGATAGGCCTGTAGAATTCTATAAAAATGTTTTATGGAGTGATGAGACCAAATTGGAACTTTCTGGACCCATGGATGACGGATCAGCAGAACTGTATGTCTAGCCCAAAAAAAAAAGCATTTTCTAATCAGCAGAAGAACACTATCCCCCTCCATCTTGACTTTTAAAATCTAGATTTAAAAAAAGGTATCTCTCTCTTTTTTTTTTTTTTCTCAAATTAACCTCATTTGTCCATTTAACTTTCTTTTATGTGCAAACTTCGACTCATCAATGGAAATTAACTTGCGTCTTGATTTTCCACCCACTGTAAGACCAGTTCTTCTTCTTAGTCTCTGTTGTGCAGCTATACATATCTGAATAACATAAGAGAAATATTAATGAATGGCATGCAATGTTTAATTGCTTTGTTTCTGTATTAATTATAAAGAAGTACCAAACCTTCCAAACGGCATTTGTCATACGGGATACTGTTCTTGAGCTTCTAGCTATCTGATCCTCTAGCAGGTCAATTTGCCTGAGTTGGAGACCTTGTGCAAATCTGAGAACAAGGAGCACATCACTAGTACTGACTCTGTCTGCTCTACAGGCTGTACAAATATTGTTGTGGTAAATCATTATGTGTACAGCACTCAGAGCACTGTACAGATAAATAAGCTTTTTTTTTTTCTTTTTATAATCACTCACCGGTAAATAAATTCCAACCATTTAACAAGTTGTACTCTACTTTGGCTGAAAAGTGAACCTTTTCTTACTGATGATGAAACTTTGCGATGACCCTTTCTTCTGCACAACATGAAATAAAACAAATTTAAACCAATAAAGTGAAGCATAAAAAAATTCTAACTGCCAATGCAATATTTTGTTTTAACTGTGACCCAGAAAAAAATGTTATCACATGAATGCTATCATTGAAATAGATAGTTGACATGCAATGTCATTCATAAAGCAATAAGCCCCAAGAAGCCTTGGTTTACATTGAATTTAGAACAGCTTAGCGGCACTACATTCACTGTAAACCAAGGCTTCACGGAGCTTATTGCTTTTATAGAATGGTTAGACCATAAAAAAATAATTATTTTATTAAATAACAGGTGTATGCAGAGTAATTTACAAAGGCTTTGATGTTCAACAAATCACTTACCAATCAGAATCAAGGAGTGTAACAATCCATTTTATAATACTTCCTTTCTTATTAACTGAGATTTATCAAACAAAAAGGCTAATTAAGTTAAATGTACAAAAAGCTGAACATAAAAATTATATTTCAATATGCTTATTTTTTTTTTTAAATAGACTGTATTTGTAATGTTTTATATCTCAAAAAGTTTATGTCATATCATATTCAGACTTTTTCTTTTATCTCTTGTTATACTATTTTTTTTTTTATTTGTAAGATAATTTAATATATTATGTTAAAGTCATAAATGGTATAATGGAAATGCATTTTACATACGCAATGCTTTATATTTAACCAAAAATTATAAACTTTCGTATCAAAAATATAATACATTCATATGAATTTTAACCAATCTATTAATATTGGAAACACGTTTAGTAACCTGTTATAGTGTACAGTAGATGTGCACAAATGCAGTAACTTTATTGCTCGATTTACCATATGTAGCCATCGTTGCTCTTGTGATTGGCCAGCTTCATCTCCTTTCCGCAAACGTGGCAAGTTGGTGCACCATGAAGCAGTCTCTTCTTGATTAACCATTTTATTAAACTTTTCCGATGAGATCCTCTTCTGCAGCGATGTAGAAAATGATGTATTTGCTCGGATAAATTCATTTTAAACACATCACTAAGACACCCTTCTGATCTCAACCTCTACCCTAAGTGTTTTCTGTATTTACTTTAATTTGAAATACAGGAGTGGAACACCCAATCAGAGGTCTGCATTTAGACGCGTCAGGCACGTGCGCAGTCAGAGCTGTGTGTGATAGCTGACGGTCTTTTTTTTTTTTGAATTTCAACGGCTGACGATCGATTGAAGGTATGTCTGTTTACAGTTAAATACAATATTATGTAATATCAACTGTAATTTGACGTGAATTAACGGAGTCTGTTTCCAAAGTATATTGTGTTGTATCAATCTTACCATGACAAAAAAAGGAACTTTAGAAAGCCTATCTTTAACAGCTAACGTTATATTGATTCCAGAGACAGGATTTCGATTCTAACACTCCAATTATGTTGCGAAAGAGGAAGACAAATAGACCCCGCACTCTCCCTGTTTTAGGTAAAGAAGAAATTATTATCATACAGTAGTGTTTACTTGATAATAGCACGTGAATAATTCCCGTCACTCTCAGTTATCAATTTACTGGCTTCACTATAACTACTGTTTTCACAGAAGAGGACAGCGAGGTAGGCAATCAGTCTGTGAGTCATGAAAATAACCCAGGTAGATTCATTTTATTAAATTTCTTTGGGACATTCTATCATGCAGTTACATGCAGTTAATGTAGTAATTCAACTTGATGTAACTCATATTAATTAGTAACTTTCATTACCCACATGAAAAAATACTATATTAATTTATAGTAAGTAGTTCTATAGTGTTTTTATAAGTGTATTATACTGTATATTTTATAGTACTTACAACACTTTGTTAATGAATGCTACAGAATACTGTATTATTAACTATAGTGAACTGATAAACTAATAAATACTGTAGTATACTATTTTTTCACGTGGGAATATTTAGTTAAATATTTTAACAATATTATAATATTTGCATTTGTATATCGTTATCAGAACTATGTTAATTTTGTTTTACAGAGGACTCATGCCCAGACACTGCACCTGTTGCTAGCTGTTCTTTGGACAGACCAAGTGAAAGTGAGAAAGGTGAGATTAAATCTGTATGGCTACAAAATCCTGATATGACTGTTATTTCAAGCCTGACCTTTGATGGAACATAAACTATAAATGACAGAACATAATTGTGCAATCTTTTGAAACGGATAGAAGAATTAGAGGAGGAACGTGACTTTCTTAGGCACACTCTTGCGTCCGTCTGTGGTGAGTAATGCTAAGCTATGTAAGATATAATCATAGTCTTGATATGTGATGTTGCTTTTTACATGTGGTTACATTTGACAAGACTACAGGAATAAACAATGAATACACTACTTTGAGTGGTTACTTGCAATTACCTTAAAGTTACCTTAAATATGGTTTAATTTTTTTTTTTTTTTTTTTTTTTGTGGCTAGTATACACTGTTAATTAGTTTTTAGTCATTCAGTATTACTTTTCAAAGGGCTCAACATTTAGCCTTGTCATGTAATTTGTCATTCACTTGTCCGAGTAAAAAAGGTACTTGTCGGGGAAAAAAATAGGATTTATTCTGAAGCAATATTACGGTGGCTGAGAGAGCTCAACGCGCTGCACCTTCAGAAAACACTTGCAAATAGAAAAGGCACCAGCAAATCAAGAAAACATCTTCTTCAATTTGACAGCAGGTGCTGCAAATGCTCACAACACAAACAAATAAAGAATTTTATTTGCAGTGCGTTTTTTTATTTGGTTGTGTTGTGAGCATTCGCAGCATTTGTGTTTTTCTATTTGCAGCACATTGAGCTCTCTCGGCCACCGTACAATATTATCATCAGTGTTCTATCAGCTTACATATTTAATTCGCCATATTTTTTTATTTATTTTTATTTTTTTTCGCTTCATAAAGGGCTTTTTTTCACCTAATCTTATGCTTGCTTCATCTTTCATTTTAAATTCTTACATTTGATTAATAAATTCAGTTGTAAAAGGGGAGTTGTAATAGGGCTGTTACCAATTAAATTAAATAATTTTCACTAAAAAGAAATTACAGTTTACAACTGCATTTAATAATGTTATGAGATTGTTTGTTGACCATTGTCTGTATTCTCTTACTGTTTGTAACTGGTCTTTTTATGAATGATTTAACTTCCTTTTTATTAAAATAATAATAATAAGTGAAAGTCATGACGTATTGTCAAGTACGGTGACCCATACTCAAAATTGGTGCTCTGCATTTAACCCATCCAAGTGCACACACACAGCAGTGAATAGTGAACAAACGTGCACACACACACACCCGGAGCAGTGGGCAGCCATTGCTCCAGCGCCCGGGGAGCAATTGGTTCGGTGACTTGCTCAAGGGCACCTCAGTCATGGTATCAAAGGCAAAGAGAGTGCTGTTCATTCACAATCCCCACCTTCAATTCCTGCCTTCAGGTTACAAGCCCAACTCTCTAACCATTAGGCCACGACTTCCCCTAATAGTAGTAGTAATAATAATAATAATAAAATGTTGACATTAAAATGACATTCCTATTATATGACTTGATCCTCTTTATATGTGAGGCAGTGCTGCTGTTAACACAGTTACATTCATATCAGCCTCCATTTCTGTATGCAACGCTCGCTTTTCACAATCAAAGTAGCAACCACTGGATAAAATTAGACCTACACTACGTATGTTTTTCTTGTTCGATAAGCTGTTTCACTCAGAATGTCACAATGCAATAGATCTTCATTTGCAACTTATTTCATGCCAATATTAAAGGTGACAGCCATTTCTCAGAAAAAAAGACTTTAATAGAAAATCTTTCTTTTAGGCAAGGAAAAGAAAGGAAGAAGAAAGACACTAGGACTAGTAGTGAGACTGATGAGTTAAACTCTTCATCATCTTCATCCTCCTCCTCCTTCCTCCCATTATCTTCATCGGAGGATGAAAGATGCCACAAAAAAAAAAAAAAAAAAAAAAAAATCCAAAAAGAAAACAAAAAAACAGTCAAGATCTGCATTCTCCGGTGCTACAGTAAGAAGTAAATCCTTTTTGTGAATTGATTCTCGATGAAGATACCATATGTTCTGTATGATTTGTAATGAATTAACAAACTGTTTATTTTATGTTCAACAGCCAAGTGTCCAGAGGATGTTCTGAAGAGATACAAAAAAATTCTTCGAGCATACAAAAAGGAAGGAAGCATGACAAGAGCTTTCACGAAAGTTGGAGTGAACAGAAACACCCTTGCTCTTTCTGCAGTTTTGGCTGAGATTCAAATTATTGACCCAGAATTTTATTGCTCCATCCCCCAGTTCCAGCCTCAGCAAGAGAAGCTTTTTGATTTTGCTCAGAGGTGCTCAGAGGCCTTGACAAATGAGGTGAAAGCCTCAATTATCTCAGCAAAAAAGAGTGGGCAACTCCTGCCAATTAAATACAAATTTAGCTAAAGGCTGTTTAATTTTGTTTTAATTTGATTATTTGGGGTGTTTTATGCATTCAATTTACTTTTCCTGTATTAAAGTATATAGGAAGAAAAGTGTTTAAACATAAGGAGTAATCTTGTGTGACCTGAGTACAGCTTCTTGTTTTACTTACATTTTCTCAAAATTAAAGTAGTCTAATTATGTTGTAAACGTTTCAGAAATAGACTGTTCCTGTTTATCTGAAAGATTTCATTACAAAAAAAAAAAAATCATAACTGCATGTGTTGTTTTTCTTTGCATGTCCCAGCATTATTTCATTTTAGCAAGTTTAAATAAGAATACCATAATTTTATTCTGCATATAATTAATAACAGTTTTAGTGTACTTTCAATGTAAGTACACATTAGTTCCTGGGTATCAACGATGGTTCCACGCTTTATTTTAAGTGGGCAGTTTTAGTGTACTTTCAATGTAAGTACACATTAGTTCCTGGGTATCGACGATGGTTCCACACTTTATTTTAAGTGGGCAGTTTTAGTGTTCTTTCAATGTAAGTACACATTAGTTCCTGGGTATCAACGATGGTTCCACACTTTATTTTAAGTGGGCAGTTTTAGTGTACTTTCAATGTAAGTACACATTAGTTCCTGGGTATCAACAATGTTTCCACACTTTACAAAAAAGTTGCATTAGTTAACAATGAACAATACTTATACATCACTTATTAAGCTTAGTTAATGTTGACCTCAGCATTTACTAATACATTTTTTAAATCAAAAGATGTATCTGTTAACATTAGTTAAGATGTACTGTGAACTAACATGAACAAGAACATTTTTTAACTAACATCAGCAAAGATTAATACATGCTAATATAAATATATAATTCATTGCTAGTTCCTGTTACTTAATGCATTAACCAATGTTAACGCATGAAACCTTATTGCCCTCTTGCTGTGTAGATGGTACAGTTTTTGCACATTGCCGTTTACAGCATGTGATGTGTACAACAAAATAAAATCGAACTTCCTTAGTAGCCGTAACATGAAATGGCTGAATCTACATTGGTGTATTCTGCAAACATTTGTTGCATCCATACTAAATGGTTTGAATAATAAGTATATTAAGCACATTGTGGTAGGCATGAATAATAATGCTTTGCACCTGTAAAAACATTGTATTGCCCCCCCCCCCAAAATCACAGAAACTGCAGAGTAGTTACAATTGAAGTTACAATATTTTAATTATGGTGTGTACTTACAAAAGTGTACTTACAACTTACGTATTTAAGTACACTATTATAATTACAGATTGGACTTGCAGGTACTTTAAATGTAAGTACAATGTAAGAACATTAAAGTACAATGTAAGTACATTGTATTAAGTGCTTAATGTGACATATAAGTACATAGTTGTTAAGGCCACCTAATATAAAGTGGGACCTAATATAAAGTGGGGCTTTTAAGCAATTTCAATTGTGTTTCACAATAAATATTAGTGCATAGCTGAGTTAAAAGCTTTAGATAGCAAGTTAGCTTACTCTTTCTGCTTATAAAGCATTTGAATGAACATCATGAAGGTGTTTCTCTGGTTTATTGACCGACATTCAGCTATTACTAAACTGTGAAAAAAGTGTCCTATTAAACAAATAATACTAATGCTTAAATATTGGGGAAAAAGAAGAACTGTATTAGCTCAGGCTTTTAGACATGAACATTTATCATACGATCCTCAGTGCTGACAATAATTATTCATGCTGCAGTGCATGATGGGAGTTTTTAATATGGTGTTACCCAGTATGCACTGCAGCATGAAGCATTTTTTTTGATTGTCACCATTGTTGAGATTCATATGCTGGCTCTTGATGTCTATGTGTGTCTTAAAAGAACATGAGTTCAAATATTTATATGCATTACATACACTAGATTTCAAATTAATTTATCATTATTATTAGAGCAACTCTTCACTTGCATGCTGTAATTTCAGAGGATTGAATATAAACATATAAATTAAATAAAAAGTTATTTGGGTTATAGTTACAGTCCCTTATGATTATTTCATCATATAAAAGCAGTTAATAGCTGTTCACTATACAAGGGTCAAGAGCCCAGCTAAAGCAAACACTGTTCTCCATGATGGTGGCATCATTTTAACCAAAAAAACATCAACATTTGATCCTCTGTAATGCTCAATAACAGCAGGTGTTCATCACTAATGCACGATCATCATTTAATTAGTCACTTAATTATCTTGTTAACTTGAACTCTTTGAGGACTTGGGATTTGACTTGAGACTTGCTTGTGACTTGAAAGGAATGACTTGGTTCCTCTGCTGAAATCAGCTGCTGAGTTCATGGGTGGAATAAACATATGGCAGGACTTTTACTTTTTGACCCCTTGATTGTCCACCTCTGGTGCTTACTGATGATATTTAAGTTTGCAAACTTAAAAAAAAAAATAGCAATCAGTTGCCTCAAGTTTTTTGATTTAGTAGAACTTATCCGGGTTTACAGTGTAATTATTCACTGCAAAGTCCCCACACTGCTTAGTGTTCATGTGTTGCCGCACTACAGAGTGTTAAAGTAGCATTGAAGCAGTGTTGGGGTTAAGGAGATAATTATGTGATGATTGACCATTAATGATGAACAGCAGAATCAAACAGAATCACTGAAGGAAAGAGAAACACAAGAACTACAACTGACTTCAGCCACAGCCAAAGATGAAATCAACTGAAATAAAAGACATTAAATCTCTCAAAATCTGATTAAACAGCTTCACAAACAACATCAGATTGTCCAGATTGACTTTATTTCTGTCAGACTTCTAAAGAAGCTCTTATTGAGAATGAACAGAGGTTTAGATGCGTTATTGTTTTGCTTGAAATCACCATCAAAGAGACCAATGTTTCCTTTTGTTGGGGTCTTGACCCTTGACATTTTGGTGTTAGTATTACACTGATTGCTTTAATTGTGTTCATATAACACACGCTTAACAAGCAAAGCCTAGAAAAAAAAAAAAAGAGTTGCGGGAAGCAGCATGAATAAGTGTAATACAGCTGAGTTGTCTGATTATTTTCTTTTGTTCTTATTTTATTTTGTGTTTGCTGTTTTAGTTGTGATTTTAGTACTTTGTGTTGTGATGTACAGCGTTTTATCTGAATATTTTGTTGACTGTCACCATTTTTTGAGATTCATATACTGATTCTTGATGTCTGTGGTCTTTGTATTGCTACAGACGAAAACTTTTTTGTGCTCAAAGTTATTTGTAAATTATTCTAATTATTTGGGTCCATATTCATGAAAAATCTTAGTACTAAGAATTGCTCCTAGTAACAAAATTCTAAGAAAATTCTTAGAAATGTGGGTGTTTCCTTTTAAAATTAAAGAAAATATCCTAGTAAAGAAAAAAAAAAAAGAAAAAGTAATTCAGAAAGCATCTTAAGCCTTAAAAAAGGTCTTAAGGTTCAAAATTGTTAGGAGTATGGACGAGGACTTTTAAGAGGCTTAAGAGTTTCTTTAGCAGTGGAGAAAATGGACAAACATGAAGAGGGAGAAGAAATGTGTTTCACAATGCATGACAGTGAGTTAATAAGACGCTACACATTAGATTGTGCAGGGATCATGTTTGTGACTGATCTTATTACACTCTTAAAACATGTGTTAAAAACAACACAACCTGTGTTATATTTTAACACACCTGTGTGTCTAGTTAAGGACAACACATTTTGTGTTAATTTCAACTCAACCAGTGTGTTATTCTTCTCAACACAGGTTGATATTCTTCAAATATTTAAATAGTGCACCTTTAAGAATAAACACATCTATGACACAAATTGTGTTATTTATGACACATTAGTGTGTTAAAAAAAACAGATGTGTTAAAAACAACACAACCTGTGTTATATTTTAACACACCTGTGTGTCTAGTTAAGGACAACACATTTTGTGTTAATTCAATCTTAACAACCAGTGTGTTATTCTTCTTAACACAGGCAGTGTGTTAAAATATTTAACACATTGATGTGTCATAAATCCAGAAGTGGGACTTTCAAGTCACAAGCAAGTCTCAAGTCAAATCCCAAGTCCTCAAAGAGTTAATGTATTATATATTTGTACCAAAGGTTGTGCCGTTTTTCCTACTCTGTCAAACACAGCTTTTCCACCTGGTCTCACAACCACTGTTGGTGCTACTGATGTATCAAGTGCAGCAGCCACTGACAGTCCTTCAGACACTACGGGGCATGCTCATGCATCAAGTGCAGCTACAACTGCCAGTCCGTCAGACATCACAGGCCTTGATGATGCATCAAGTGCAGCTGCTACTGACAGTCTTTCAGGAACCACAGGCCACAACAATGCACCAAGCTCAGGTGCCACTGATGGTTCTTCAGACATCACGGGCACTGCCCATCTATCAAGTGCAGCTGCCACTGATGGTCCTTCAGAAACCACAGGCCACAAAGATGCACCAAGATCAGATGTTACTGACAGTCCTTCAGGCACCAAGAACCATGCCTATCCATCAAGCTCAGGTACCACTGCCAGTCCTTAAGGCACCACGAGCCCTGCACATCCATCAAGTGCAGCTGCCACTGACAGACCTTCAGGCACAACAGGCCATGCCCATCCATCAAGTTCCAAGACCTTCCAATAGGCAACACGGACCATGCCCATCCGTCAAGCGCATTTACCACTGCCAGTCCTTCAGACATCATGGGCTATGATGATGCATCAAGTGCAGCTGCTACTGACAGTCCTTTAGAAACCAGAGGCCACAACAATGCAACAAACTCAGCTGCCACTGACAGCCCTTCTGGCACCACAGGCCATGCCCATCAATCAAGCTCTGCTACCACTGCCATTTCTTCAGTTACCATGGGCCCTGACCATCCATCAAGTGCAGCTGCCACTGACAGACCTTCAGGCACAACAGGCCATGCCCATCCATCAAGTTCAGCTGTCACTGACAGTCTTATAGACACCACAGGCCATGCCCATCCTTCAAGCGTAGCAGCAACTGAAAGCCCTTCAGGCACTATGGACCATGCCCATCCATCAAGCGCAGCTACTACTGCCAGTCCTTCAGAAACCACGGGCCATGATGATTCATCAAGTGCAGCTGCTACTGACAGTCCTTCAGAAATCACAGTAATGATGCACCAAGCTCAGGTGCCACTGACGGTCCTTCAGACATGACAGGCCATGCCGATGCATCAACTGCAGGTGCCACTGACAGTCCTTCAGGAACCACAGGCAGTAACGATGCACCAAGCTCAGCTTCCACTGACAGTCCTTCAGATATCACAGGCCATGCCGATGCATCAAGTGCAGCTGCCAGTGACAGACCTTCAGGCAGCACTGGCCATGCCCATCTATCAAGCGCGGCTGCAACTGACATTCCTTCAGACCTCACTAGCCTTGCCCATCCATCAAGTACAGATGGCACTGACGGTCCTTTAGAAACCACAGGCAGTAATGATGCACCAAGCTCAGGTGCCACTGACAGTCCTTCAGCCACCACGGGCCATGCCCATCCAACAAGCTCAGCTTCCACTGACAGTCCTTCAGATATCACTGGGCATGTTGATGCATCAAGTGCAGCTGCCAGAGATGGTCCTTCAGACCTCACTGGCCCTGTCCATCCATCAAGTACAGATGCCACTGACGGTCCTTTAGAAACCACAAGCAGTAACAATGCACCAAGCTCAGATGTCACTGACAGTCCTACAGGCACCACAGGCCATGCCCATCCATCAAGCGCCGCTGCAACTGACAGGCCTTCAGGCACTACGGACCATGCACATCCATCAAGCGCAGCTAACACTGCCAGTCCTTCAGACATCACGGGCCATGATGATGCATCAAGTGCAGCTGCTACTGACAGTCATTTAGAAACCACAGGCCACAACAATGCACCAAGCTCAGGTGCCACTGACGGTCCTTCACACATAACAGGCCATGCCGATGCATCAAGTGCAGCTGCCACTGACAGTCATTCAGGAACCACAAACCATAACAATGCACCAAGCTCAGGTGCCACTGATGTTCCTTCAGGCACCACAGGCCCTGCCCATCCATCAAGTGTAGCTGCCACTGACAGTCCTTCAGAACCCACAAGCAACAACAATGCACCAATCTCAGGTGCAATTGATGGTCCTTCAGACTTAACGGGCCATACCAATGCATCAACTGCAGCTGCTACTGATGCACCTTCAGAAACCACAACCCACAACAATGCACCAAGCTCAGGTGCCACTGACGGTCCTTCACACATGACAGGCCATGTCGATGTATCAAGTACAGCTGCTACTGATAGTCCTTTAGGCACCACGGGCCATGCCCATCCATCAAGCTCAGCTACCACTGCCAGTCCTTCAGACACCAAGGGCCCTGCCCATCCATCAAGACCAGCTGCCACTGACAGACGTTCAGGCACAAAAGGCCATGCCCATTCATCAAGTGCAGCTGTCACTGACAGTCCTTCAGGCACCATGGGCCATGCCCATCCATCAACCTCAGCTACGACTGCAAGTCCTTCAGGCACCACTGGCCCTGCCCATCCATCAAGTACAGATGCCACTGACAGTCCTTCAGGAACCACAACCCACAACAATGCACCAAGCTCAGGTGCCACTGATTTTCCTTCAGGCACCACAGGCCCTGCCCATCCATCAAGTGCAGCTGCCATTGACAGACCTTCAGGCACAACAGGCCATGCCCATCCATGAAGTTCAGCTGCCACTGACGGTCCTTCAGACATCACAGTCGATGCCAATGTATCAAGTGCAGCTGCTACTGACAGTCCTTCAGAACCCACAAGCCACAACAATGCACCTAGCTCAGGTGCCACTGATGGTATTTCAGACATAACAGGCCATCCCAATGCATCAAGTGCAGCTGCTACTGATAGTCCTTCAGAAACCACAACCCACAACAAAGCACCAAGCTCAGGTGACACTGACGGCCCTTCAGCCACCACGGGCCATGCCCATCCAACAACCTCAGCTTCCATTGACAGTACCTCGGATATCACAGGCCATGCCGATGCATCAAGTGCAGCTGCCAGTGATGGTCCTTCAGGCAGCACTGGCCATGCCCACCTATCAAGCGCAGCTGCCACTGACATTCCTTCAGACCTCACTGGCCCTGCCCATCCATCAAGTTCAGCTGCCACTGACGGTCCTTCAGACATCACGGTCGATGCTATGCATCAAGTGCAGCTGCTACTGATAGTCCTTCAGAACCCACAAGCAACAACAATGCACCAAGCTCAGGTGCAACTGATGGTCCGTCAGACTTAACGGGCCATGCAAATGCATCAAGTGTAGCTGCTATTGATGCACCTTCAGAAACCACAACCCAAACAATACACCAAGCTCAGGTGCCACTGATGGTCTTTCACACATGACAGGCCATGCTAATGCATCAAGTGCAGCTGCTACTGACAGTCCTACAGGCACCACAGACCACACCCATCCTTCAAGCGCAGCTGCAACTGATAGCCCTTCTGGCACTACGGACCAAGTCCATCCATCAAGTGCAGCTATCACTGCTAGTCCTTCAGATATCACGGGCCATGATGATGCATCAAGTGCAGCTGCTACTGACAGTTCTTTTGAAACCAGAGGCCACAACAATGCACCAAGCTCAGGTGCCACTGACAGTCATTCAGGCACCACGGGCCATGCCCATCCATCAAGCTCAGCTACCAATGCCAGTCCTTCAGGTACCACGGACCCTGCCCATTTATCAAGTGCAGCTGCCACTGACAGACATTCAGGCACAACAGGCCATGCCCATCCATCAAGTGCAGCTGTCACTGACAGTCCTTCAGACACCACGGGCCATGCGCATCCATCAAGCTCAGCTACGACTGCCAGTTCTTCAGGCACCACTGGCCCTGCCCATCCATCAAGTGCAGCTGACACTGACAGACCTTCAGACACAACAGGCCATGCCCATCCATCAAGTTCAGCTGCCACTGACGGTCCTTCAGACATCACGGTCGATGCCGATGCATCAAGTTCAGCTGCCACTGACGGTCCTTCAGACATCACGGTCGATGCCGATGCATCAAGTGCAGCTGCTACTGACAGTCCTTCAGAACCCACAAGCCACAACAATGCACCAAGCTCAGGTGCCACTGACAGTCCTTCAGACATAACGGGCCATGCCCATCCAGCAAGCTCAGCTTCCTCTGAAAGTCCTTCAAATATCACAGGCCATGCCGATGCATCAAGCGCAGCTGCCAGTGATTGTCCTTTAGGCAGCACTGGCATTTCCCATCCATCAAGATCAGCTGCCACTGATGCTCGAGACATCACAGACCCTGCCCATCCATCAAGTACAGATGCCACTGACGGTCCTTTAGAAACCACAGGCAGTAACGATGCACCAAGCATAGATGTCACTGACAGTCCTATAGGCACCACAGGCCATACCCATCCTTCAAGCGCAGCTGCAACTGACAGCCCTTCAGGCACTACGGACCTTGTCCATCCATCAAGTGCAGCTGCCACTGACAGACATTCAGGCACAGTTTTGGAACCACCGGCCACAACAATGCACCAGTCTCAGGTGCCACTGAACGTCCTTCGCCCATGACCGGTCATGCCGATGAATGAAGTACAGCTGCCACTGACAGTCATTCAGGCACCACGGGCCATGCCCATCCATCAAGCTCAGCTACCACTGCCAGTCCTTCAGGTACCACGGGCCCTGCCCATCCATCAAGTGCAGCTGCCACTGACGGTTCTTCAGACATCACGGTCGATGCCGATGCATCAAGTGCAGCTGCTATTGACAGTCCTTCAGAACCCACAAGACACAACAATGCACCAAGCTCAGGTGCCACTGACAGTCCTTCAGACATAACGGGTCATGCCCATCCAACAAGCTCAGTTTCCTCTAAAAGTCCTTCAGATATCACAGGCCATGCCGATGCATCAAGCGCAGCTGCCAGTGATGGTCCTTTAGGCAGCACTGGCCATGCCCATCCATCAAGTTCAGCTGCCACTGACGGTCCTTCAGACATCACTGGCCCTGCCCATCCATTAAGTACAGATGCCACTGACGGTCCTTTAGAAACCACAGGCAGTAACGATGCACCAAGCTCAGACGTCACTGACAGGCCTATAGGCACCACAGGCCACACCCATCCTTTAAGCGCAGCTGCAACTGACAGCCCTCGAGGCACTAACCTTGAAGTCATGAACACATGAATTAACGTCTCTGCATTTGACATTCAGAGCATAGGTCGTAATTTAGATGTACACTCACCGGCCACTTTATTAGGTACACCTGTTCAATTGCTTGGTAACACAATTTGCTAATCAGCCAATCACATGGCAGCAACTCAATGCATTTAGGAATCTAGATGTGGTGAAGACAACTTGCTGAAGTTCAAACCGAGCATCAGAATGGGGAAGAAAGGGAATTTAAGTGACTTTGAACGTGGAATGGTTGTTGGTGCCAGATGGGCTGGTCTGAGTATTTTAAAAACTGCTGATCTACTGAGATTTTCACACACAACCATCTCTAGGGTTTACAGAGAATGGTCCGAAAAAGAGAAAATATCCAGTGAGCGGCAGTTGTGTGGACGAAAATGCCTTGTTGATGTCAGAGGTCAGAGGAGAAAGGGCAGACTGGTTAGAGATGATAGAAAGGCAACAGTAACTCAATAACCACTCGTTACAACCAAGGTATGCAGAATACCATCTCTGAGCACACAACATGTCGAACCCTGAAGCAGATGGGCTACAGCAGCAGAAGACCACACCGGGTGCCGCTCCTGTCAGCTAAGAACAGGAAACGGAGGCTACAATTCACACAGGCTCACCAAAATTGGACAATAGAAGATTGGAAAAATGTTGCCTGGTCTGATGAGTCTCGATTTCTGCTGTGACATTCAGATGGTTGGGTCAGAATTTGCCGTAAAGAACATGAAAGCATGGATCCATCCTGCCTTGTCTCAACGGTTCAGGCTGGTGGTGATGGTGTAATGGTGTGGGGGATATTTTCTTGGCACACTTTGGGCCCCTTAGTACCAATTGAGCATCGTTTAAACGCCACAGCCTACCTGAGTATTGTTGCTGACCATGTCCATCCCTTTATGACTACTGTGTACCCATCTTCTGATGGCTACTTCCAGCAAGATAATGCACCATGTCACAAAGCTCAAATCATCTCAGACTGGTTTCTTGAACATGACAATGAGTTCACTTTACTCAAATGGCCTCCACAGCCACCAGATCTCAATACAATAGAGCACCTTTGGGATGTGGTGGAATGGGAGATTCGCATCATGGATGTGCAGCCAACAAATCTGCAGCAATTGCGTGATGCTATCGTGTCAATATGGACCAAAATCTCTGAGGAATGTTTCCAACACCTTGTTGAATCTTTGCCATGAAGAATTAAGGCAGTTCTGAAGGCAAAAGGGGGTCCAACCCGATACTAGCAAGGTGTACCTAAAAAAGTGGCCAGTGAGTGTTTTTTTTTTAAGATGGAAAAATGCAGTTTTACAAAAGCTAGAAATTAGATTTTTAAAGGAAAGATTGCTATCAAATAGCACACCTAGGTTCCTAAAAGACGACGAAGACATGACAGAGCAGTCAACAAGTGTTAGACAGTATTCTAGTTTATTACATGCAGATGTTTTTGAACCAATAATTAAGACCTCTGTTTTTTTTTTTTTGTTTTTTTTTTCAGAATTAAGTAGAAGGAAATTACTTGTAATCCAACTGTACAAATCAGCTATGCATTCCATTAATTTTGTGAATTGCTAAGTTTCGTCAAGACGAGACAAAATACGGAGCCAAGTATCATTAGCATAACAGTGAAAACTAATGCAGTGCTTCCTCCAGATATCTCCCAAGGGTAGCATGTACAGGTTAAAAAAGTAACGGTCCTAGCACTGAGGCTTGCGGAGCTCCACTGAGGCTTGCGGAGCTTGCAGAGTTTTTTACCTTGAGCCAAAAACTCTTTACCAAACACCAATGACTTGTACATACACTATATGGACAAACGTATTGGGACACCCCCTTCTTTAGAACAGAAAAAGGCACTTCCAAAACTGTGGCAATAATGCATGTATTTAAAAATAGTATTTCCATCTCTGTTGAAACAGTTTTGGAAGTGTCTAAAATGACTGTACCCATATGTACAAGTCATTGGTGTTTGGTGATGAGTTTTTGGCTCAAGATCTGCATTTAAAGTCACACCAGAGGTGTTCAGCTTGGATTAGGACTTGGCTTTCTGCAGACCAGTCAAGTTCTTCCACACTGACTAAATCAATAATTTCTTTTTGAACCTTGCCTTATACACAGAGGCATTGTCATGTTAGAATAGAAAAGGGTCCTGTCCAAACTGTTGCTTTAAAATTAGAAGCACACAATTCCCTAGAAGATCATTATATGCTTAAACATTAAGATTTGTACTCATGGAAATTATTAAAGTAGTCAAACCTGTTCATTAGAAGGGGGTGACCCAATACTTTTGGCAATATAGTGTATATATACACACACACATAAGCAACAATGTTGATACAAAATATATATATATTTTTTTTTCCACAAATTTATGTTTTGGTTGTTTACATGGAGATGGTAAAGGCATCCTTTTCAAAAACTTGCATTTCCAGGACACCGAAACGCCACTGTTGTGTAAACGAATGGCCAAAACGCATAAAAATTGTTCTCTTTTCAGTTGAAAATGGTGTCGTGTAAAAAGCCCCTTAGTTGCTTTTTGAGGAAGTTCACACTTAGCTACACTCAGAGGTGTAAAGAGTACCTGAAAACAATGCTTGAGTAAAAGTTCAGATCCCTTACAGTGAAAATTACTCCATTACAAGTTACAAGTCACCAAATCCAAAACAACTTGAGTAAAAGTCTTAGAGTATCTGAATTTAACAATACTTGAGTATTTTACTTGTGCTAAATTTAGGCTCAAAGATGCACTAGTCAAAGAGACATGCCAGTGAAAAACAAGAAATTATTTGTGAGGAGAGAAATCACGTTTATTTTCTAAAACCAAATTAAAACTGAACACCTCAAAAAAAAAAAAAAAACTTAAACAAGGTCTCTTTAGTATAACAAATAAAAATAATAAATAAAATAAATATAATAAAAAATAAATATAATAAAAAAATAAAATGTAAAATTAACAAGTCAAAGCCTTCACTCTTAAAACAGATGTGTTAAAAACAACACAACCTGTGTTATATTTTAACACACCTGTGTGTCTAGTTAAGGACAACACATTTTGTGTTAATTTCAAATCAACCAGTGTGTTATTCTTCTTAACACAGGTTGATATTCTTCAAATATTTAAATAGTACACCTTTAAGAATAAGCAGATCTATGACACAAATTGTGTTATTTATGACACATTAGTGTGTTAAAAAAAACAGATATGTTAAAAACAACACAACCTGTGTTATATTTTAACACACCTGTGTGTCTAGTTAAGGACAACACATTTTGTGTTAATTCAATTTTAACACAACCAGTGTGTTATTCTTCTTAACACAGGCAGTGTGTTAAAATATTTAACACACTAATGTGTCATAAATCCAGAAGTGGGACTTTCAAGTCACAAGCAAGCCTCAAGTCAAATCCCAAGTCCACAAAGAGTTAAAGTTAATGAGATAATTAAGTGACTAATTAAATGATGATTGTGCATTAGTGATGAACACCTGCTGTTAACAAGCGGCATCATTGAAGAAAAGAGAAACACAAGAACTACAGACTTCAGCCACAGCCTTGGATGGAATCAACTGAGAAAAAAAAAAAAAAAACGATGCCACCATAATTGTGGTCAAGGTTTGCTTTAGTTGGTCTCTTGTACCTTTTACTAATTCAAAACGATTTGCTTCTAAGCAATTGCAATATTGTTTCACAGCAAACATTTGTGCTTTGCAGAATCAAACCTAGAAGCAGCAGATTAACTTATGATTTCTGCTTATAACTCATGGTAATGAACATCATGAAAGGATCTGTCTTTGGTTTTTTTGACAGATATTCAGCTATTACAGATCTGCAAACAAAAAAAAGTGCCCTATTAAACAAACACCACTATAATGCTTCAATATTGGGAAAAAAAAAAAGAACTTTTTCCTCTCAGGCTTTTAGACATGAACACTTATCATATGATCCTCAACAGTGGCGACAATAATTTTTCATACTGCAGTGCATGATGGAAGTTTTTACTATGGTGTTACCCAGCATGCATTGCAGCATGAAGCATTTTGTTGATTGTCACCATTATATTTATTAAATAGATTTAAAATTCATTCACTATAACTATTAGAGCAACACTTTGTTTGCATGCTATAGTTTCACAGGGTTGATTATGCAAAACCTAAACATATTTATAAAAAAAAAATAAATAAAAAAATATTTTTTGATTGTAATCAAGCCACCTCATGGTGACTATCTCATCACATAAAAACAGCTAATATCTCCACTCTGCTTTACAACAACACATGCATTGCTACAGAGAGAGATCTAATACAGGAGTCAAAGGTCAAGAGCCCAACTAAAGCAAACACTGATCTCCATGATGTTGGCATCATTTTAACCAATAAAACATCAACATCTGATCCTCTGTAATTCTCAATAACAGCAGGTGTTCATCACTAATGCACAATCATCATTTAATTAGTCACTTAATTATTTCATCAACTTTAACTCTTTGAGAACTTGGGATTTGACTTGAGACTTGACTTGCTCCCACCTCTGCCCAATCCTTTAAGAACTCCACATCATCTCAGGAAATGTTCTGGGAACGTCATTGACCTTCTGGCACCTTCTGAGAACGCTCTGGGAACTTTACTTTTCTAGTGAGGAAATCCATATACCTGACCATATACCTGAGTGCATCCACGTCATCCACCAATGAAAACAGAGGCGCGAATTTGGTTAACAGCTTGTGGAGTGATGTAGGCAGCAATGTGATTGGATGATAGTCAACATATATTGTGTTGGACACATTGTGTTGTTTCTCTCTCTCTCTCCCTCTCCCTCCCTCTCTCTCTCTCTCTCTCTCTCTCTCTTTCTCTCTTTCTTTTGACACATGATCAATTTAAAATTACACATAATGTGTTAAAATGGCCATAACACAAAAAAATGTGTTATTAATTAACACATCCTTTTTGAGAGTGTTCTTGCACTGGATGTGCTGGTTTATTGCCGGCTGCAGTCATGTCCTCATCTCATATATAAAATACCTGTGATTCACAACTGCTTGCCAAGGAACTCACATTCATGTAAAGTAACCTTGTTGACCAGTTTGGGTAAGTAAGGGCAAAACACACAAGATATAATACATTCAGTGCCCTGTAGTTGGCAATATCACTTCTTTTGTAGCAGAAATAAACTGCTGCAGAAAAAGCTAGGTGCCATGCAAAATGTAATGTGTAATTGCAACATTCATTACAAATGTAGTGGAGTACAGAGTACAAATACTCACTCAAAACTGTGGTGAAGTAGAGAGTAAAAGTTGCTAATAGATTTGATACTCAGTAAAACTACAGAGTATCCAAAAAGAAACTTAAGTACAGTAATTAATTACATTTACTCAAATATTTTACACCTCTGGCTACACTATTTCTATTTCAGCAGTTGTATCTGTTCTTTTTGCCTGAATGTGTCAGCAGCAATGAGATATTTTCATATGAGATTAAATCATTTCGCATTTCAAATCACAAGTGTTCTTTTGCCAAATTGTGCAGCCCTAATTGAATCATAATGTAAAATTAAAATAATTTGAAAATAACCTTAAAAACCTGATTTACTCTAATGCATTGCATATTTTTACTAAGTGAGTACTGATACTGATATCCATTTAAAAATCAAGAGAGTAAGCAAAATCACACCTGCACTTTCATTGTAGTAATTTAGGTATTTTCATGTCTGTTTTGTTTTTATGTTTTTTTTTTCTTTTTTTTTCTGCAGGCCTGGTTCAGTTGGTGTGGATACAGAACTTGTTCTTTAAAAGTGAGACTGTGTTTCCAAAGGTAAGAGTTATTGAAAACCATCTTAAGAAATCAATTGCTGAATCAAGAGTGTTCCTTGGTTCTGTGATTCCTTCCAGTATTATTGTTGGTGAGTTCCTCTTTTTCTCAAATGATTTTTGAAAGTAAATAATGATTTGTTGCTGATTTATATTTGTTTTCTTATACTTTCAGTGGAACAGCAAGATTCAACCACCCAGGCACCACAAAATGTTCCTGTAACACAAACATCTTCTGCTGTTGCACCGGTTCTGTCTAGTATGTTGTTCACGCTTTTGCTTCTGCTATGGAATGAAACTCTGTAAATTCTGCAGTATTTTTCTCCATGTTTCACATGCACACCTACAACATTATGAAAACTCTATTGTCTGGTGTTTTGAGACATTACCTTTACTCTTAGTTTTATATTATGGAATTGTTGTGACATGCATTCTTTATTCTGAAAATAGCCCTTTCAGGAATTTCTTGGGACAACTGGGGAATTTCAGCACTACTTGTGATTAAACAATGGCAGTATCCACAATCACATTGCATTGAATTGATTGTTGCTTTTTATTTTCTTGGATGTTACAATAAATTGGAAATGAAAATCTAAAGTGTCAATGGTTTTGATTTAAAAATTGTACACAAAATCAATCCAAACTGAAATCAAAACACACTGAATGTCAAACGATCACACCACTAAGAAACAAAGATGGTTTTTATGACTTCGCCAGTTCTGCAGAGGACACAGAAAACCATACTATATTATTAGAGATAGACATATTCTTAAAATCAAGCAGATTGGATCATCAGTCAATTAGGACACGGCGCGTTTACACTTGGCAACATCAACTGACTTCTCTATCAGGATAATCTGTCTTT
This sequence comes from Spinibarbus caldwelli, assembly GCA_039654775.1. NCBI lineage: Eukaryota > Metazoa > Chordata > Actinopteri > Cypriniformes > Cyprinidae > Spinibarbus > Spinibarbus caldwelli. The sequence continues at coordinate 34,498,646 of CM077230.1, read as the reverse complement.
TCCGTGCAATATTTAAACCTCTGGGGTCTGAGGGTGTTTTGGGGCCCTGAAAAAGTTTTGACATGCCCTGATATTTGTGTTTTTTTTTCAGTATCTTAAAAAAAAGATTAATAGCTAAGGTCTGATAACACTGTATTCAGCACAAACTGGGCTACAATAATATGTGAGCAGCAAGTACATGTTTGTGCTTTTTAGAAAACAATGTTTATGTGTGGTTAGTGAAAAACTAATTGGTAACACTTTATTTCGATAGTCCACTTTAGACATTCTACTAACAGTAAGTAACTGCAACTACATGTCAACTAGCAGTCATTAGAGTATTAGCAGACTGTCTGCTTAATATCTTCTACCATTTTATTTTGATGGGTCCACAACATACAACATACTGACTATGAGAAACTTTGCAAGTATATGTCAACTTATTCTACTAACCCTAAACCTACCCTACTGAGAGTTAGTAGACATGTAGTTACAAATTAACAATTAGTTGAAATGTAGTTGACATGTATTTACAAAGTTACTTATAGTTAGTAGAATGCCTAAAGTGAACTATCGAAATAAAGTGTAACCAACTAATTTTTTTAAGTCACTGAAATAAGGCCATACAACACATACAGAATACTTATTCACAAGACTTTTGAGAACTGGATGTGGTAGACTAGAGTTTTTGCTACATGTTACGAATCCTGTGCCTGCCCTTCCGTTCACTCTCCACCAGAGGTCACCCGTCCATCATACTGACTCTCACACTCCACTGACTGTTTCACTATACCCTGGACTACATTCCCCATCATCCACCGCACTAATTGCACCCACAGCTGTAACCAATGAGACACGCTTTTTAAACCCTGGACTTCCTCGTTATGATCGCCGAGTATTGTCTTACGTATATCTCTCTTCCAGTGACATTACGGAGCCCTTCCGTGTTTTTTAAGTCTAAGTCTAGTTTATCTAGTTTATTGCCTGAGTCATTAATTTCTTGATCTTCTGCCTGTGTAACTTTGATTAACCCTTTGCCTGCTGTTTCGGACTCTGTTTATACCTCGCTTGGACTATTGCTCTTGTTTTTGGATTATCTCTCTGCCTTACCCTGTTGGATATTGTTTGCCGATCGTCGACCCACGCTTGTCCTAGGATTACTCTGTGTCTTGCCCATGCCATACCTGTTTGCCGTTGTTCGACCCTGCCTGTGTTTATGACCATGTCTCTGTCTAAATAAAGCTTTGCACATGGATCCGCATGTCTCACGTCTCGTTTGCCCCGTTACACTACAAAATGATATGAAAATTATCCTGTTCACTCCTTCACAGAAAACAATATATTGATTTAGCATTTATAAAAAATGTTTTGTGATAGAAAGGTCTGTATGCGAGGGAGTGACAATGGCCATGAATATTTAGTGATTCACACCTGAGAGACAAAGGGCCTCCCATAATGGGCCATCAATATGAATGTGACTGAGCCGAGGCAGGTAAGAAAGAGTGTGAGGAGAGTAAAATAATCAGGGTTTTTGATTATTATTTGTATTTTATTTGCAATACAGCATAATAAAAATATACACAGTGAAGGTCAAGGGCATATTATTGAACATACTTATCTGAACACTGAGACTTGAACAGTAACACCTTGCTATGTGTACTGCGTTAAGCTAACCGAGACTTGTCATAGCACTTGCATGTTGTTGCTCTTTTGTTGGTTTTGATTGCTTCTATTGTCCTCATTTGTAAGTCACTTTGGATAAAAGCATCTGCTTAATGACTAAATGTAAATGTAACACACCTTTGTGCCAAACATTCATTCATAGTGTTAACACTCACACTACTTTTATATCTTGTTGTGTTATATGTTATAAAACATTAAACAAACATCCTGGCATTGTGAAGCATTTAGACAATGAAATGACACATATTTAAAAATGTTTCCCTTGATTTCATTCATGCAGTCAGGAATTATAGTTTGGGAAGAGTCTAACTAGTAAAATGTGTACAAGTTATGTCACAATAACACAATAACAACAGATGCAAGTAATCTTATTCTACTCATCAGAGTGATATCCTCCACTGGATCCCGCTGCGCAACTCATCACGTTGTGTTCTTCTTCTTTTGAGGTAATTTCTGAGTTATTTCTCTCAGCGCGTCTTCTTCCAGAAGCAAAAAGTAGCCAGGATGAACTTGTTTGTTTACGTGGAGGCGATGTGGGCGTTTACATGTGCGCGTCTCACGTAGATGTTTAGAATTTAAAAAGCGCGATCGGCGCGTGGGCGTGACCGCATTAGATATAATGAGTTGAGACGGGAAAACTGGACATTGCGTTGGTTTCATACGGATTACTTTAACAGAGAATATTTGTGTTGGATGTGACTTACTTCATTTAAAAGTAGACATTTCAAGCTTTCTATACATATATTTCTCATGTTTTTGAGGCGAGTATTTGCAGAGAATCAGGTTGTTTTAATTATCTGTCTGTGAAGAGAGGTGACAGAGACCGAGCCGGCAGAGAACGCACCCTGTTTATTTTATTTATTTTACAAAAGCACATTATTTTGTTACTACACAAATAAAGGTAGACCCTATGCAGTTTCAAATGATACCTTATTCTTATCTGTACGATCAAAACTGACAGAGTATTTTTAGTTCTTTTCTCGGTAATAAAGAAAACACGAGACAGCTGTGCGAGCTTCGACCCCAGGGGGTTAAATAATCTGCAGAGGATGGCAAAGTTGACCTGAAGTGGTGCGTTTTCCTTTGCCAGCTGTGATGGGAAAAATGTGCGTTTTTTCAGAGAATGAGTGGTTCTGCAAGTTTCGGGTACTTTCCTCCATCTTTCTTCTGACAGTTCGGGAGAGAGGGGATGGCGTCAACCTGCGAATGCAGACACGTTGGCTGAATTGCGTTCACATTACACTGAGATCCGATCACAATGCGTCCTTGACTACCTCTGGACCAGGACATGCTGATCGTTTAATATTCTGATCAGAAGCGTGTTAACACTTGTCTTTTCAACGTGTATGTGGACAACATCCATAGGCCGCATGTTAATGCCAAGTGTAAACGCAGCCTAAGGGTTAGGTGTTAGAAAATTACAACAACTCCTCCCAACCCAGCACTTGTCTGGGAACGTTTGGAATAGGGAGATTGAGGAAAGGGGCGCGGGCCGACGCATGCCAGAACATACCAGCATTATATGATCCTCCCTGGTCTGGGACATAGGCGTGTGTAGTAGGGGCTGAACGACTTTAGATTTTTTGAAGATGACTTTTATGTGATTAAAGTCGAGTCGACGTCGACTAGTCGCTGGTGACGTCATCAATAAAACAACCATCAATAAAACACAAGATGCAAATGTTTTGCAACATGCCACAATTTGCAATTTATTTGTAGGAAAAAAAAATATACAAATGCTGTCAAACAGCTCATGTTGCAAAAACAATGCAACATTAGCACTGACTACTTTTAGTGCAAAACAAATGCAGTCAACACTGTTCATTTCACTAACAATGCAACATTAGCACTGACTAATTTTAGTGCAAAATAAATGCACAGTCAACACACTGAACACTGCAAGATTCACTAACAATACAACAATAACAATTAGTTTTAGTGCAAAAGTAATGCATACGTCGTCAACACATGGAACACTGATTCATATCAAGTGACTTCATAACAACATAACTCACGAAAGACAAAGGCTATGAGCCTACTCACTGTCAGAGTCATGCTCAGTCACATCTTTTACTTTTTGATCCTGGTTTGCATGCAAGAAAATGAGGGCATCGACATGTGCTGGATGCAGGCTCGTACGCTGTCGGGTAATCGTTTTCCCAGCCAGTGAAAAAATTCTCTCGCTTGGGGTGCTTGTAGCTGGAACAGCCAAGTAGCTTTTGCTAAGCTTTGCCAAACGGGGAAAATTGTCCTGGTTGCGGGCCCACCATTCCAAGGGGTTCTCCATGGTGGGAATATGTGGTGTTGAGAAATATTCACGTATTTCCTCAGCTACTGTGGTGTGTCCCGTTTTCCTCCTGCTATGATAGTGCGGCCCAAAAAGCTGCTCAAAATCTTGTTCAAGTCAGGCCTTTTTCCGGGTTACTGGCTCATCTTGGTTATCAGCTGTCCCCTCACTGCGTACATCTTCACCAAGTTCACCTGGGATGATATTTACACAAGCTATAAGGTTTGCCACACCTGCGCGTTACGGTTCATTCACCAAATGTGTCAGTGTCAACGCTTCACAATGGACAACAGCCAATCACGTTACTTTTCCAGTGTTGCGTGGACGCAATTGGCTAGCATCTGCTCTAGGGTATTTGCATGGGGCGATCTAACTGGCTGATACCTGCGTGACGATTCAAAGTTCACTCAAAGTTCATGTGAAGCGTTGACGCTGACATAAGAATAATATCATTTAAATTAATTTCTAGTGTTAAATTCAGTAATGCAAGGGCAGTTTCATTCAGCGAACCTACCTTCTGCCGCAAGCGGCTCTTGCTCACACTGAATCAGGCCATTCAGTTGGCTGTAGGTGGCATCTCTTTGACTCTCTGGGATGAAATTAAGATGTTTGAACCGTGGATCGAGCATACAGGCCACGGTGGGGATGGATTGCGTCAGATCGCCGGAGTCCAGTTTGAACCGTGTTTCCAACTGCTGTCGAACCGTGTTCTTAAAGATACGTACAGCTGTCAAATCGGATGCTTCGACGCGCAGAGTGGTGCTGGTCAGGTTGAAAAGGACTGGAAAGATGAAAGACAGTCCTACATGCAACTCACCACACATTGTTTCGGTGACCTTGGCCAAAGGTTGCAGAACTGGAATCAGCTGTTCCAGCAGCTCTCACTGTGAAGCTCTCATGGCGAGTGACTTTTGGGCGGATGGCTTGGTTACCGTTTCATCTGCGAGCACAGACTGCACCGCGATCCTTTGCTCGAACAGCCGTTGCAGCATTACGTATGTGGAGTTCCATCAGACCGCACAGTCATTCTGGAGTTTTTTGGCTCTTATGCCAAGTTGTTCCTGCCGTCTCTTTAAGGCACAAGTGGCCACTGCTGAGTGGTGAAAGTGGCTGACAACTCTCCTTGCTGCATCAATAACCTTAGCGACATCAGGTAAGACTAAGCCACTTTTTATTGCCAGCTGTAGTGTGTGCCCGGTACAACCCAGATCATTGAGAAACAGTTCACATAGATCCATGGCTAAGTTCACATTACTGGCATTATCGTGGACCGTGCAAAACACCTGTATGCCCCATTCCTCGATTATCTCAGACAGACGGTTGGCAATGTTGGCTGCAGTATGTCTTTCTGACATTATAGATGTACACAGCACTCGGGCTTTTAGCTGCCATGTGTTGGTGATATAGTGGGCTGTTACTGTGATGTATGGCTCCATTGTGGAGGATGTCCACAAGTCAGTTGTTAGCGACACGGTCTGGCTTCTCATCTCTTTTGCGATATTTTTACGTGTGGTCTCGTACTGGTGTTTGATTGTGTTCCACAATGTGTTGTAAGATGGAACATCGTAGCCAGGTTCAAAAAAGCGCAGTATTTCTCGAAAACCTTCTCCGTGCACTGCAGCTAATGGTCGAATGTCTTTGACAATGAAATTAACCAGTAAATTGGTGATTTGCTTCTGTCTTGTGTCTGTCACAGTAGGACATTTGGTGAAGTCTTTAATTGACTGCTGTGTAGATGATTTGCGTTGTTCCTCACCTAGCGATAGTGGATGCCTTTTCAGATGAGTGTGCATCACGCTTGTACTTTTGTTGTACTTCAGGACGGACTTGCATATTTTGCAAGTGACATTTTTACCAGCTTCATCTTTAGAAAAATATTTCCACACACTTGATATGCCACTGCTGCTTTGCTGAAATGACCCACCGGGTTCCTGATCGGTCCTCGTGTGTAAGGCTGCCATGTTCACGTCAAAATCACATGATCCGCGCAGCCCGACTAGTCGACTTCAATCAAAAAGTGTCGCGGCAGAGCATTAAAGTCGATCAGTCAACTAGTCGACTAGTCTGTGCAACCCCTAGTGTGTAGCTGTGTAGGCGTTGGGCCTAAAAGATTGACGCATGGTTAGATCTGACTATATCAAATAATGTGAAGAATTTACAGAGCTTGTTCCAGACCAGCAAACCAAACCGCAACCCTAAGGTCATAGCTCGATAAACCTGGCCCAGCATCGCACTCCCTCAGAGTTCTGTTTGTGACATACACACCAGTTTTATGAGGGTAAAGCACTATTCGGACGGTAATTGTTTCTCATGGGGATGTAAGTGATTATCACCATATACAGGGGTAGTTGGTAATTTAATTGCTGTCCAAATCCACATCTCTGAGTTTACGAGAAGAAATCGATTCAAAATTCAGTGTTTAATCCCTCTTTGAGCACTCCCGAACACCGTAAGGTAACGTTGTACTTTGGTGTAATTTGCATACATATTTATTTCTGAAAAAATAAAATTTTTAAAATTTGTATTATAAACAGATACATAACTAGCCTATATCAGCCTATATATAATTATATACAACTATAGCGCGTGTATTTTCCTATTTTTAAACAGGAGGTTTAAATAATCAAATAATAAATAGGATTATATATTATAAAATATGCTTGGAATAATAAGAATACATTTTACATAATTATTTTTTAGAATACATTTTACACAATAATAAGAATAAATTCGTAATTAAAATTAATTTTATTTACAGCAGACAATCATGTGGCTGGTCATGTGAGCAGCGCGTTCCCGGGTTCGTGGGATCACAGAACTCGCTCCTCCACTGTGAATTAATTGCCATCCGAATCCATGAGTTTTATCACTGAGGTGATATGTAAATTCATTTTTACAGACGTCCATATGATAAACAATTACCGTCCGAATCGGGCTTTTGTCTACCACGATTTTGAATCCGAATCCCCTCCAGTCTCCTCAGATCCCAGGCTGTCCGTGGACAATACAGTAATGGCCCTGATCAAATGATTGTCTGCATTTAAAATTTAATTAAAACAATAAGTAAATAAATAAATAAAATAAATAAATAATAAATAAATAAATAAATAAATAAAAATATAAATAAAAAATAAACAATAATATCCTGGCCAGAGGAGAACTGGCCCCCCGACTGAGCCTGTTTTCTCTCAAGGTTTTTTTCTCCATTCTGTCACAGAGGGAGTTTTGGTTCCTTGCCGCTGTCGCCTCTGGCTTGCTCAGTTGGGGACACTTAATTTCTAACGATTATCATCAATTTGATTTCATATATACTATTTAAACTAAACTGAGCTAGACAATGACATCTCTGAATTCAATAATGAAATCCCTTTAACTGAAAATTGAGTGTTTAATCTTATTATACATTACTGACACTCTGTCCTCCAATTTGATACTGTTAAGTGCTTTGACACAATTTGTATTGTTGAAAACGCTATATAAATAAAGGTGACTTGACTTAATGGGTCATATTTCATACAGCAACTACGATGATTTTATTGAGTAAAACCTACAGTACAGCACTCAGGAAACACCATCTAGCAGTTTTATGTACATTAGAGCTCATAAAATTGCTTAATTTGCATAAAAATGCATTGTCCACGGAACGCATGTATAGGTCCCATCAAATAAGTTGCACGTGGGCACTTCCTGTATGACTCGGCAAAATCACTGGAAGTGCCCACGTGCAAGCTCTTTGACAGGACCTACGCAGGCGTTCCGTGGCCGATACAGTAACAGGTCATATTTCAGAATCAGAATCAGAATCAGAATGAGCTTTATTGGCCAGGTATGCTTACACATACGAGGAATTTGTTTTTGTGACAGAAGCTCTACAGTGCAACAGAAAGACAGTAACAGGACAGGACACAGATAATAAAAGAATAATATACAAATAGGCAATGTACAAATAGCAAAAACAATATATAATATAGACAATTATGGTGTACAGGTCTAATACGTGCAAATCTGAAATGAAAAAAAATAAGTATGTGTGTTGAATAAATAATTTATAATAGTGTTGTATGTTCCACTTTTAATGTCAAGTGTTCATGAGATGGATTGCCTGAGGGAAGAAACTGTTCCTGTGTCTGGTCGTTCTGGTGCTCAGAGCTCTGTAGCGTCGACCAGACGGTAACAGTTCAAAGAGGGAGTGTGCTGGATGTGAGGGGTCCAGAGTGATTTTGCCAGCCCTTTTGCTCACTCTGGATGAGTACAGTTCTTGGAGAGTAGGGAGGGTTGTACCAATGATTCGCTCAGCAGTCCGGACTACCCTCTGTAGTCTTCTGAGGTCAGATTTGGTAGCTGAGCTGAACCAGACAGTTATTGAAGTGCAGAGGACGGATTCAATGATGGCGGAGTAGAACTGATTCAGCAAGTCCTGTGGCAGGTTGAACTTCCTCAGCTGGCGAAGGAAGTACAACCTCTGCTGGGCCTTATTCACAATGGAGTCTATGTGATTGTCCCACTTCAGGTCCTGGGAGATGGTGGTGCCCAGGAATCTGAATGACTCCACTGCAGTCACAGTGCTGTTCATGATGGTGAGTGGGGGGAGAGCAGGGGGGTTTCTCCTGAAGTCCACGATCATCTCCACAGTTTTGAGCGCGTTGAGCTCCAGGTTGTTAAGACTGCACCAGACAGCCAGCTCCTTAACCTCCTGTCTGTAAGCAGACTCGTCACCGTCCTGGATGAGGCTGATCAGTGTGGTGTCGTCTGCAAACTTCAGGAGCTTGACAGAGGGGTCTTTAGAGGTGCAGTCGTTAGTGTACAGGGAGAAGAGCAGTGGGAAGAGGACACAGCCCTGAGGAGCTCCAGTGCTGATCGTACGAGTGCTGGATGTGTATTTTCCCAGCCTCACTAGCTGCTGCCTGTCTGTCAGGAAGCTGGTGATCCACTGACAGACGGAGGTGGGGACGGAGAGCTGAGTTAGTTTGTTCTGAAGGGTGTCCGGGATGATGGTGTTAAAAGCGGAGCTGAAGTCTACGAACAGGATCCTCACATAAGTCCCTGGTCTGTCCAGATGCTGCAGGATGAAGTGCAGTCCCATGTTGACTGCATCATCCACAGACCTGTTTGCTCTGTAGGCAAACTGCAGAGGGTCCAGTAAGGGTCCAGTGGAGGACTTCAGATAAGCCAAAACCAGTCTTTCAAATGACTTCATGACCACAGATGTTAGAGCCACAGGTCTGTAGTCATTAAGTCCAGTAATTTTGGGTTTCTTTGGAACGGGGATGATGGTGGAGCGTTTGAAGCATGAGGGGACTTCGCACAGCTCCAGAGATCTGTTGAAGATCTGTGTGAAGATGGGGGCCAGCTGGTCAGCACAGATTTTTAGGCAGGCTGGTGACACACTGTCTGGGCCTGGTGCTTTCCTTCTTTTGTTCTTCCTGAAGACCTGGCGCACCTCATCTTCGCTGATCTGAATTGCAGGTGTGGGGGAGAGGGGGGTTGCTGGAGGTGTGAACGGTTGCGTGGAGAGGTGTTCAGGGCGGGTGTGAGTTGTTTTTTCAAACCTGCAATAGAACTCGTTCAGACCGTCTGCCAGGTGTTGATTTTCCAGAGTGCTGGGGGATGGTGACTTGTAACTGGTGATTTCTTTCATACCTTTCCACACTGAAGCAGAATCACTGGAAGAGAATTTTTTCCTTAGCTTGCCGGAATAATTCCTCTTTGCCACTCTGATCTCCTTTTCCAGTGTGTATTTGGCCTGTTTATACAAGACATTATCCCCCTTTCTGTAAGCATCTTCTTTGGCCTGACGGAGCTGTCTGAGTTTTGCAGTGAACCATGGTCTGTCGTTGTTGTAAGTTAGATGAGTCTTGGTAGGAATGCACATATCCTCACAGAAACTGATGTAAGATGTTACAGTCTCTGTGAGCTCATCCAGATCATTTGCGGCAGCTTCAAAAACAGTCCAATCAGTGAGAGAGAAACAGGCTTGTAAAACCCACTCTGTTTCATTAGTCCATCTTTTAACAGTTCTTAATACAGGTTTTCCAGATTTGAGTTTCTGCCTGTAGGTTGGTATAAGATGAACCAAACAGTGATCAGAGAGTCCTAGAGCTGCCCGTGGGACAGAGTGATATGCATCCTTTATCGCTGTGTAGCAGTGATCCAATATATTACTGTCTCTGGTGGGACATGTAACATGCTGTCTGTATTTTGGCAGTTCACGGGAGAGATTTGCTTTATTAAAGTCCCCGAGAATGATTAAAACAGAGTCCGGGTGTTGTTGTTCTGTCTCTGTGATCATATCAGCGAGTTTCTGTAAAGCGGAGCTCACGTGCGCTTGCGGTGGAATGTAAACACTCACGAGAATGAACGAGCAAAACTCCCGCGGCGAGTAGAAAGGCTTGCAGTTAATGAAGAGCGTTTCTAGATCTGAACAGCACATCTTCTTTAACACAGTTACATCTGTACACCACCTCTCATTGATGTAAAAGCACGTCCCGCCGCCGCGTGATTTCCCCGTTGATTCTGCCTCGCGATCCGCTCTAAACAGCTGAAAGCTCGGAAGATGTAACGCGCTGTCCGGAATGGCGTCGTTCAGCCAGGTTTCCGTGAAACACAGAGCAGCAGAGTTTGAAAAATCCCTGTTTGTCCGCGAGAGCAGAAGGAGTTCGTCCGTTTTGTTGGGTAGAGAGTGGAGATTCGCCAGATGGATGCTAGGCAACGCCGTTCTAAATCCGCGCTGTCTGAGCTTCACGAGCGCGCCGGCTCGCTTCCCCCGTCTGCGCGTCCTGAAGCGTTTGACCAGAGCTACAGCTCCGCCAACAACAATGTCCAGCAAAACGTCCGAATAATCAAAAACTGGTAAAAGATTCTGTGGTGTGTTCTGCCGAATGTTCAGCAGATCATCCCTAGTAAAACTGATGGTGTTTGAGAAACAAAAAACAGGAAAAACGAACAAAAACAGTACAAACACTGAAGAGCAAAGCACAGTAGCTGCCATCTGCGGCGCCATCTTAGAGTGTAATTTCATAACTGCAGTGATTTTATTGATTAAAACCCACAGTACAGCGCTCAGGAAACACCATCCAGCGGTTTTATGTACATTGGAGCGCATAAAATGGCTTCCTTTACATAAAAATGCACTGTCCATGGAAAGCTTAACTGGGTTCCGTCAATTCCGTTAATTCCGTTCATATTAAGCATTCATGACGCTGTCATAATACAATTTGACAGAGTATTAACACTTAATGACATTTTAATGACAAATTCAATTTGTACCACTGAATAAAATTGGTCAGAAAAATATTCATGACACAATTATAATGGCCTCATGACAGCCAATGTCAAAACCAACCACATGACAGTTTAATGTAATGTTAATCCATAAAGCTAAGTAATTTCTTAAATTTGATAATTAATCTGCTGCGTCATGTTTATGACAGGTTATGTTGTCTTGGTAATGTCAAGTTGTCATGACAAAGACACTGACAGGTTATGATGTGTTGGTTTATGTCAAGTTGTCATAACAAAGACATCTCAAACAATGTCATCTTTGCATTAAAAAGTGACATAACTGAGCGAATTACACTTCATGACAGTTGTCATAAACATGCATAAAACCTCCTTCATATTAATGACATGTGTCACGTCATGATTATGAAGGTGTCATGTCAGTCTTATGCACACCCCTTCAAGTAAAGTGTTACCGCTACTACCACCAAGATCTGCACCCGCGGCGGCTCCACCCGGGCCCTAGGCTTCTGCACCACCGCGGTGGCCCTCCTACTCGTCGAGGCGTATCGCCCACGATACCTTTTTCTTTTGCCGTCGACAGCCGGGTATGGGCCCGACACTCCAGTGCCATCCATTTTCAGGGCTAGTTAATTTGGCAGGTGAGTTGTTACACACTCCTTAGCGGATTCCGACTTCCATGGCCACCGTCGTGCTATCTATATCAACCCATTCCTTTTCTGGGGTCTGATGAGTGTAGGCTTAACCCAGCGTTCGGTTCATCCTGCAGCGTCAGTTCTGCATACCAAAAGTGGCCCATTAGGCATCTCACATTCCACGCCCACGCTCCAGGCCAGTGAGCTGGGCTTCTTTACCCATTTAAGGTTTGAGAATAGGTTGAGATCTCTATCGCACACGCTCTAGCTCCACTTTCCTGGCAGTGTGGGCGAGACGGGCTGGTGGTGCTCGAGGACATCGTTTGACTCACATGCGTATTAGACTCCATGGTCTCGAGCACCCTTTACGAAGGCCAATCCCCGCCCTGGCAGCGCGGCTCGGTCGGAGATGGACTGAGGAGGGAGAAGAGAAGGCGTCGGGAGGAGAGAAGGTGCGAGGACACTGCCCACGGCCCCGGGGGTAAGCGGCGAAGTCGTGGTAGGAGGGCTCTGTAAAGCTCACGACTGGGGCCGCAAGTAAAAGTAAATCCCCCTGCCACCCCCTACAACGATAGGAAAGCGACCCTCAGACAGGCGTAGCCCCGGGAGGAACCCCACATTACATTAGTACTCACAGCTAGCTGTGTTCTTCATCGACGCATGAGAGTTGTACTCTTTGTTTGAGGTTTTCAGGCCATGACCAACAGACACGTCTGGGGAAAAAAAAGGGGTTCATAGCCCGGGATGGGCGCCCCCTATTACGGGGGTCTTTGAACCCACAGTCCCGGCGCCGGGCCAGGTCAACGTGGCCAATTTCCAACGCAGTCAACACAATCTTTGACATGAGGCAATGGAAATGAATCGGGTTTAGTCAAGGCATTGACTTTCCTATAATCAGTGCAAAATCTGGATGTACCATCGGACTTGGGGATTAACAAACACGGTGAAAACCAGGGACTACTACTGGAAACTGCTAAACCATGTTCCAACAGATACTGGGTTTCATGTTTCATGAGATCCCTTTTGACTTGATTAACTCTGTAACCATTTTGCTTAACAGGGATATGTGAGCCAACATCAATATCATGTTCTATGACATGCGTTGTCATAGGAAAATCACTTAATAATGTTGGATATTTAGTGATCAAACTTCTGAGATCAGCTTGGGCCGAAACAGGTAAATGTGATAACTTGGTGGCTAGATCTTTCAAGGTTTAAGAGTTTAACAAACTGGCAGTCAAAAATGAAGCACTTCCCATTTTTAAATCATCACTCTCAGGGGCATAGTCAGACAGGGACACATTCACAGATGTAACTGTTGCAGCAGCAGCAGCCACATTTGACACATCAGAACGAGTTACATAAGGCTTGAACATATTAACATGACACACCCTTGATTTCCTTCTGCGATTAAAAGTATTCACCACATAATCAGGCTCTCCTAACCTTGCCTGGATTTCTTAAGGACCAACAAATTTAGCTTTTAAAGGAGAGCCGGGTATTGGCAATAAAACAAGAACACGATCCCCTATCTGAAAAGACTGCTGCACGGCTTCACGATCATAGCAAATTTTCATTTGCTCTTGAACAGCATTATAGGCGGGCGTACACGGTGCGATTTTTGCTGTCGTACGCGATTTATTTCCCATCGGGAGGAATCGTTGTTGCTTGCATGGTCATGGCTCCCATCGTGTGAGAGGGATTTACGAGCCGAGCCGAGCGCCTCACGAGCTCCCGATCATTTTTAAAAATGTCAAAAAAATTTGGGAGCTGTCGGCTTGCATTCGTGAGGTGTGTGCAGTCAAACGAGCCGATTTGTCGATTTATCTGAAGTTGACCAATCAGGAGCTGAGGAAACCTACAGAAGAAAGATGAAAAGGAAGATAGAAACTTGCAGAACTTTTTTTTATAATTATTAGCCGGCTCCAGATATGAGATGAAGGGTGGGCCAAGTGATATTCCAGGTGGGCCGGGGTTATGAGTTGGGAGGGGGGGGTATATTTTCATAAATATAAAAATAATTTAGTTCAGTTGGAAAATGTACACTACAATTCTAAACTGAAAGCATCTGCTCTACAACAGGGTTGCCAGGTGACAAAACTAGCCCAATGGCCAGTGAAAAGCAGCACAAAGTAGTCCCAAATATCAAAACTCATTTCCATACCTAAAATACATATTTTACAGTCACTGTTATGCTTCTTAAACACTCAAAAGCTTCCTACCAGTGGCCCTCCTTCACAACATCCAGCACAGTTTTACGGTAGAATGGTAGAATGCAAAATATTTCAATACAAGCCTTTAACCCACGAGGGAAAAAATCAACCCATGGCAGCAGTTAAAAAAGTTGCCCAATTAAGTAGAAAAAAACAACAACTTGAAAGTCTAAAAAACTTGAGTCTTGACAACCCTGCATTCAACACGAGTCTTTGCTGCAGTCCGATTTGACTGATCACGGGTGAAGAGTAAGGAGCAGTGGTGTAGTGCTGCCTGGAGAAATGGGTATTAGGCTACTCTTAATTTATGCCCACATTTTTTTAAAGCGAAAGGATGAACGCCTTATGTTATAAACAGTGACAATTAAGACTTGCATTTAATTAACCCCAAAATGGGCCATTTGCACATTTTCACTTAACTTCTGCTACTTCACGGAGTATTAAGGATCATTATGAAATTAATATTAGCCACAATAGGTGCAAATTTTGCAATAAATAATTCAAATTTTAAAAATTAAATAGACTGCAGCAATTAACCCCGAAATTCTCTCCCCCCCATACCTTTTACAATTTATATATAGTGCAAAAACATTATAAAACACTCATACTTTTAAGCCAAATACAAGCTGAAACGAATAATTCTGGACGTGACAACCTCTGATGAAATCAGTCGGATTTTCTCTGTATTAGAGCCGTTTTAAACTTACTGTTTGAACGCATTCGTTTACTCTTGGACTGAAAAGTTTACAGGAGTTTACAGGTTTAAAAATATCTGATCACAAAAACCTGCTTCTTTTCATTTTTTTTTCATTTTATAATGTACTGATTCAAATTAGAAATCAATAATTAATTATTATTTTGCCACTTTGCGTGCCTCCCGTGACATGCTCTCACGCCCCATACCAACTCTGCTTGCATTCACGTGATTTGTCGAGATGAGAGGTAATTCACGGTGCCCCCTCCTGGGTAGTCGGATTTTTATAGTGTCATTTCTAATTACCCAGATACTGACGCTCTGACTCTGAGCGATAAAGATTAAAATATAAAAGTGATACCGGTAATGCGTACCAGAGTGTCTGGCACATTTCGACCACTGGTCCTGTTATTAAAGAGTGCTCACTTTGGTTAACGTCCTCATTTGAAGTTGTAGTTGAAGAGGCAGCATCTCTGTCACTCTCGGGACAAAGCAGGCGCGGGCGCAATCATCAATCATATTTAAAGGGAAGCCGGCGCGTCCTGACCGCATAACTGTCTTTACTGGGTGTTTTTAGGGAATATTTGCATTTATTCACATACGATTTGATTAGCTACTCGTGTGGTGGTCTGTCATGATTTTGGCTAAATGCAGGACTCTACTGAATGCGCATCAGAGGGGATTTAGAAGTGGGTATACGCAAAGCCGACTGATAAAGAAGTGTAGCCTATACGCCGTATACCTGAATATACCCTGCACTACACCACTGAGACTGACAAGACCATGCACCAACATGCATCAACAGATTCTGAGCTCATTGACAAATATCTGATCTTGTAAGATGTTCTTCCTTTATACAGAGCACTGTACGTGCGATCGCCAAATCGAAAGTGAAAGTGAACAGCGCGAGCGCTTATTCAAAAGGATTTCAATTCCGCGCATATTGATAGCGGTTCCCTGATGTGCGGAAATACAGTATTAACACGTTTGTAGTTGTGGGCGGGAGTGGACGGTAAGAAAGCGAAAAATAAAAAATATATGAACCTCAATTGAATATCACAATAATTTTGTGATTGGCTGTTATGTAGTGTGGGGCCAGGGTGGGCCAAGGTTCTGATTGGGTGGGAATGCTCATAACCCAGTATTTGTTCCTGCAGAACTTTCAACGGCCAACGCACAGAATGACCAAAAATTAACTCAGATGGGGTAAAACCAAGCGATGCTCGTGTTGTGTTGTGGACAGCAAACAATAAAAGAGGAATTGCTTCATCCCAATCTTGCTCTAGCTCTACACAATAAGAACGAAGCATCGATTTTAACGTTTGGTGAAATCGTTCAATAACACCCTGGGACGGTGGGTGATAGGCACTAGACACTTGGTGTTTGACATTTAATTGCCTCATTACTTTAGCAAACACCTTCGACATAAAATTACTACCCTGGTCAGACTGAATGTACCGGGGAAGACCAAATGTAGTGCAGAATTTGACAATGGCTTTAACAATAGATGGAGCTCTGAGAGTTCACAATGGGATTGCTTCAGGAAATCTGGTCATTGCACACATCAGAGTTAAAAGATAAGAATTTCCAGATTTCGTTTTTTGTAAAGGGCCAACGCAATCAATTAAAATACGCTCAAACGGTTCTCCAAGTGCAGGGATTGGGTTTAAAGGAGCTGGGGGAATAACCTGGTTGGGTTTTCCGGCTAGCTGGCAGGGATGACATGACTTACAGAACTTTACTACATCAGATTTCATAGATGGCCAGAAGAAATGTTTTAACAAACTATCATACGTTTTCATGATGCCATCATGGCCTGAGAGTTCATGTTCATGTGCAACAAAAAAGATTTGGAAAGATCCAGTCTCCTCAAACTTACAAGATTGAGCACGAGTCACTGCACAAACACCAAACACATCATGAAATGTTTCATGTAACACATCGTTACCTTTATTTACGTCAGTGGGGTCATCAGTCACTTCAGGCAAACAAAAAAACTTTCTTACCCGCCAAGTCATTACCAAAAATGAGTGATACTCCCTCCACAGGTAACTCAGCACAAACAGCCAACTTAACAAGCCCTGAACATATGCTAGACTGTATAGTGGACAGCACATTCCAGTGCCCAGTTTATGGCGGGGCCCCTCTCTTACCACAATAGTGGACAAAGGTTTGCTACATTTTGACTAGATCTTGGTGGACTAACATAAGCCAACTGTCCAACGCCATCAGATAAAGATGCCAGGACAACAGCCAGACACCTCTTAGAGGGCAAGAAGAAGACCTTTGGTACAAAGCCCGGGAAGGACAGGACTTCCTATTGGTCAAAATGCAGTTTCTGCCCTTCACCCACCAACAGACTGATTCCTCAGGTTTTGGCCTGTGACCGCCTTAAAAATTCCTTAGGACATCTGGATGCAGCAGCAGTGGGTGAAACAGTGTCACAAAGTTCCATCCAAATCCATTCATAACTATGTTCTCAAACCTTAAAACTGATGCACACTACAACACTCACATCTCATACTTATTCAGAGAAATAAGTATTCTCAGTGACAGCGATGTGTAGTGCAACATCTTACACAAACTCAGCTGTTAATGGACAAAATGAATGCATGCATGACAGTTCAATCTTCTTCCATCATGTTTGGACAATGTGTTCGTAATATTGCCAAAGGTATTCTGGTTGTGGTTTGGTAAGTGAATGATGCATTGGTAAAACTTTAGTGACACTTTTCTAAATGTGTGTTTGGACTATGCAAATAAGTTCCACAGGAGGAAAGAAGGGTGGGCCACACCATGTCCCCCCACTCTGATGG
Source organism: Spinibarbus caldwelli (assembly GCA_039654775.1). NCBI lineage: Eukaryota > Metazoa > Chordata > Actinopteri > Cypriniformes > Cyprinidae > Spinibarbus > Spinibarbus caldwelli. Next base: position 34,481,100 of record CM077230.1, on the reverse strand, counting down.
AAATAGCCAATCACACCCAGAAGGCCGAAGGCCGAATTGCAAAGTCCTCCAAATCAAATTTAGAAGACATCTAAAATCCTCTGCCAAAATCCCCTCCCCTTACAGCAAAATACCCAAGGAAAACGATAAAAAACAAGGCAAACTTCATTAAATTGAATGTTCCATTTGTCTAAACTGAATTTAGTTGTCCAAACCAAAGAAAGTTTGAACTAGCGGACGAGCCCCCAACTGGCCTCCACTTTACCGTCTTTCTGGCTGTCTCAAAGGGCCTCTTCCTTTGCTGGGCCAGTTTGTCCAGAACCTTCACATTAATGATCCTTCCGCAGGTTCACCTACGGAAAGCAGGCTCAGTCGGGGGGCCAGTTCTCCTCTGGCCAGACGAAACCAGCTTGGCTTGGTTTAATTCCAAAAGTGATTCTGCAGCAAATATGTATTTGGTAGATGCTTATGCATTTGGTAGTTTAGCAGCATTTATATGTGTCAGCAGATACTGTAAATGTTGTTTAATAAAGATATTTAAATAATAAACCTGGTTTCCTTCCACTATGGACAGAAATGGGATCATCTGTGTTTGGGTTGTAAATAAACACTGCTAATGATTCAGGTAAGTTATCTGAATTCAGAATCAGTCATCTTATTTTTAATCAATGTGATATATATACATAATACTGCATTGCTCATAATTTAAGTTTTTTTTTTTCTTCATTATCAGCTGATTTTTATCACATTATCAGATGACAGGATTTATCTGAATAAAAATATAATTTGGATGCTCCTATAAAATGCACCACTGACCGGTTTAATGAGTACAGTAGAGAGATGGTAGTGCACTTTGTGTCTAAAATTTGATTTATTGCCCCTCATAAAATTCCACCCCCCCACCCCCCTTACTGGACACCTGTTTTGGACACCTGTTTGTACACCCCCACCCATCTAAATGGGGCCATCTGTTTTGATCCAGTCCAGCGATCCGAAGGAATTTATGACTGTTTTTGGAAATGTGTTTTTGTGTGTGGGGGTGTACAAACTGTTAAAACTATGTGCTTTAATCTTTAAATTGTGAAACAGTGTTAAATGGGATAAAGGGAAGTTTTTATTAAAGTTTTTCACACACACACATCAAGAAAAAACATCAAACATACGCGTAAAACGAGCAATGCAATGACTGTTTTTCCCTGCAAGTTAAGACGAGCTAGTGTTGTTCATTTAAAAACTAGAGTTTGACAAAGTAAAATAAAAAGAAGTAGAGGTGAGCGTGTTCGCTCATCTAAAACAAAAATGTATCAGGAGCGTTCGTTAAACAATACGGCAGTTTTTCTGTTTCAATTTAAAACTAGTTTATAAGTAAAATAAAAAGTAGCTACTGAACGTCTTACCATGATCTAAAACAAAAATTATGAGATCGTTAAAACAACAGCATAAGATACTTGTCAAAATCTTTGTTACGTATACAAAGTAGCTGAGCGACTTACCGTGATCTAAAACAAAAAAAGCATGAAGCAAACGTTAAGCAATAAGATACTTGTCAAAATCTTGTAACATTACACTTTAAAACTAGTTAAACAAAAGAAAAAGAACCGCGTAGGCCTATCTTGTCGTGATCTAAAAGAAAAAGTATGAGATCGATAAAACAACGGCATAAGATACTTGTCAAGATCCACGTCGTACGCCACCATTAGTTACAATTTTAAAAAGCGAGACCTTGTTACTGCCAGAAAGTTAAAAGAAAAAGAACCGCGTAGCCTATCTTACGCTGCTACATCCTCACACGTTGCAGTCAAAACTCAAAATGAGCCCAGGAGCGTTGCGGTCAGACCACGCCCCACTACCCGCCCCTAACACCAGAGGAGCGGCTGTGGTTAAGCAACCTGGGTGTAGCGATATGTTTAAAAAGGGTCTGAGGATAACTTATCCTTACCTAGACACAAAATACAAACGGGGATTTTGTGAATTTGAAAAACAGAAAATTATTCTGTAACAATGGTGGAGGCATCATCACCTAAAACTCCTGAGAAGAACGTTGAGGTCGCTATGGGCGATCTTACTCTAGCGCCGAGGAAGATGAAACACGGACCGTGTTTGTCCAAGTTTCTCCACGAGTCTTTGGATAACCTGAGTTTCATTTATCCGGTAATCACGTTTGCAGTTACAACTTTGACAAGATCAACCGAGAGGTCAGACTGAGTACCGTGGACAATGATGAAAGGTTCACGTATGACACGTGCGATGACCCCGAGTTATTTTTCACCGTAAAAGACTGGTGTTTATTTTACAACTATGTTTGGCGTGATCTAAAAGACGGTTGCGATGACCCTCTGTTCATAGGGGAATGGGTCGGTATCACGCCCGGAATGCGGTACAGAGTGCTCGGGGATCACGTTAACAAGCACGCTGATGATTACATTTACATACTTTGTAGCGATCACGGCTCAGATCTAGCTGAACGCGCATGGCCAATATCTGAAGAGGATCATCTCAAATACTATAGCATTAAATTCTTGTTTCAATGGAAAGATGTGCCTGCGTTAGAAGACATATTCGGAAAGATTGACAAATTGTTTAAGTGGTGCGAAGCATTTGACAGATACAACAATATAAAAGTGAAACTGTTTCACCCTGAATGGGGTGTGTCCAGTCGGAGAGGCGTTCACGTAGCTCCGCCTACATTCTATAATCATTAAATACAGACCGACAGGGGCTCTCAGAGGAAATAGACTTTCAAACGCTAACATCATCAACATGACCCAAGAAAATACTCCGACTCCTCTTAGTTTTGTATGCGACGAGACCGCAGCCGCCGCGGGGTCGTCTACGGACAACGTTACCTGGCTGAACAAATTTTGTACAGAACTCAGATACCATAACCTCGCTTTCCTGGCAAAGTACAGACCGCCTCAAGACGGGGCGCCTGACGCTACAGCCTCTGACGCCGTCTCGGACACAGTCGACGGTTGCATCGGTGTGACCGGGCATAAAATCATTAAAGCCGTTGTCGGGATCATTCTGGAACATCTGGTTGACAGGCGCCTAAAAAAAAATTGCTATGGTTGTGAGACGGATCATCCTTCGCAAGTACAGCATTCATGTCTCTATGAGGCGCCCTCATATTATTTTCTCGGCTGTTTTGAAGAACTGCGTGGTAAAGTGTGTAAAACTGATCTAAAGCTCATTCTGGCCCGAACCTTGAAACTGTTTGGTTTATCGCCGCACCTCCAAAGGATTCAGGGGGTTGTCGACGCTGTTCTGTATGAGCTCAGCGATGAGATGTACATAGTGGGGGGATTGGCTGAACTCAGGACGAAACTCTTGGATGAAACCTGCGAACAGGCTGTTTATGACGCTGTTGACAGCTGGAAGAAAAGTGCACCTGCGGATTCTGACTAACCTGGGACATGGGAAACCTCTGCAACACAACCTGTCTGGCAAAACTCTTATTCAAACAACGAATTAAGAGAGAAATAATGCATTTATTGTATAAGATTATTAATGATGTGAGTGTACGTTATGCGGATAATAATCGTTTAACGAAATTAAAAATTCAAATGACTGTTATACGGGGTATGTCGAATGAGTGGAACGTTATGACAAGCCATTGTGTCGCAAAGGGGTATGATCCCTGCATGACCGTTAAAAACATTCTTGAAATCATGCCTGAATCTGAAGAAAGTCTTAAAATAGGTAACATTTTATGTCTTTGTACTTATGTAACCGATGTGTGTGTAATACTGATGTCAAGAAACGAATCGACGGACGTGTGTAAAATTATTGACGTGTTAGTTGAATATATGATGGAGAAAAATTTTGTAATGTGTGTGAAATTCCTTCAATATCTAGACGATATATAACCAATCATATTTAATGTTTGTACCCTTCTGAATTGACATATTGTAAATAAAAACCTGTTTGACACGAAACGTTCTGTCATTATTTTCTGAAAAACTGTGGGGGTAAGATGTCTGAATTAATGAAAAAAGTGTACTACAACTCATCAAACCCGGGGTCTTTGGGTGGTAAAGAACGGTTAAAACGCGGTGTGTTACAGGAATATGGGGTAACTCTGAAGGATAAAGAGGTGGAGGATTGGTTAGCAGCTCAGGACGTCTATACATTACACAGAACCGCACCTGTCAAATACAAGAGGAATAGAGTGGTAGTGTACGGGAAAGACGTACAGTTTCAAGCAGATCTGGTTGACATGTCTGCTTATTCGAAAGAAAACGATAATATCAAATTTTTACTGACCTGTATAGACGTTTTCAGCAAGTACACTTGGGCATGCCCGCTGAAGAATAAGACCGGACAGGAGGTCGCGAAAGTGTTCGAATCTATACTTGAAGAAAACCGCGTACCGCAAAAATTACAGACTGATAAAGGCACTGAATTTTTTAACAAGCATTTTCAGCAACTGATGAAAAAGTATAACATACATCATTTTGCTACAGCAAGTGATGTGAAAGCATCAGTGTCGGAGCGCTTTAACCGTACTCTTAAAAATAAAATGTGGCGATTTTTAACAGCCGTCAATTCAAAGTGTTATTACAATATCTTACAAGATCTTATAGATGGATATAACGCGAGTTATCACAAAAGCATTAAAATGCGACCCCTGGACGTTCATAAAGAAAATGAAGCGGTCGTATTTAATAATCTGTATGGAAAGATGCGTAAAGACGCACCTGTCTTTAGGTATAAAATTGGTGATGTGGTTAGAGTGTCTAAAGTCAGAAATGTGTTTTCTAAGGGCTATGAACAGAATTATACAGAAGAGTTTTTCACTATAGTTGCCTGTTTACCGCGGACCCCGCCAGTGTACAGATTACAAGACTACGATGAGGATATTATTGACGGATGTTTTTATGAGAAAGAATTACAAAAAATTATTGTGAATCAAGATAAGTCATTTAAAATAGAAAAGATTTTAGATCGAAAAAAGAGAGGCCGTGACATGTTTTGTCTCGTGAAATGGTGTGGGTGGCCGCCTAAATTTTCATCATGGTTGCCAGAACGGGACATCTTGGACATACAGACCCCCTTAAAGTAACATCGAGGTTGTCATAAGTATCATTTGTGAAAATCTACATCATGGACGAGGGTGGTTTTTACGTTACGCTACCTTGCAATGCGTCGATGGATGTTTATCCCGACAACCGTATTTCTAATTACAAAACAAGACTCGCGAGAAGTATGAACCTCAAAGGCCGGTGGGAGGTCGGGTTGATCGAAATTTATTACCCTATTTCCTGGTACACATTTAATGAGGAAGATGCTACATTTATTATTAACACTACCCCAAACATACTGGGGTATGATGAGAAACATTACGAAGAGGACGAGGGCGTGATTATCTACATTAAAGACCTTAAAACCGGGATATTATGAGGACGTTGTTTTTCTGGTTAGAGAAATAAATGCAAATCTACCTCCGAGAGTGACTCTGGGGTACGATCACGTCAAAAACAGGATATTTCTAAAAGCACCGACGAACACATCTTTGGTATTTTACGGGAAGGTGGCTGTTATTTTAGGGTTAAAATCAGGCGTGCCTCTAGGATCTGTAAATCACCCTCACGAAGATCATTTCGATGCTACACCCGTCGTGACGTATGCCCCGCATCAGGCCGACATAAGAGGTGCCTTTTATAGCTTGTATATATATACACAGACATGATCGAATATCAATCAGTCGGCGATTCGTATGTACCGCTACTGAGAACTGTACATATAGAGGGTGCGTCTAACGACATCGTCAGTGTTAGGTTCGATAAACCGCATTACGTGTGTGTGACTAAATCTAATATTACAGACTTTTGCATCGAGGTTAAAGACGACCAGAACAAACACGTCCATTTCACTTACGGTAAAGCTGTGGTTAAACTCCACTTCAGACCTGTGAAATAGATTTTTGTTTTTAACAAAACTATTACCCGACTATGGACCCCGAACGCTATGTAGCTTACTACCGAAACCAAGCGGGTAACGGGTTACCCGGCTATGCCGGTGGTCCTGTTATGTACGGGGCCGGTATAGGAGGAATTTTCAAAGCGCTTTTCAAAACTGCTCTACCTCTGTTGAAAAAAGGTTTTAGTATAGCAAAACCGCATCTAAAAGCTGCTGCAAGAAATATAGCTAGCGACGTTGTAACCACAGCCCTATCGAGGTCGTATAACGATAATAATAAGAACAACAACGGTCAAAACGATAACGGGTTAATGGTTATGTCGCGCGGTTCTTTTAAACCGCCCGGAGTGCGAATGCTTAGGGGGAGTGGCCGCGTGAAGAAAGCTAAACGTACTAGCAAGAAGCGTAAGGTCGCAAAACGCTCACGACGCACCCGCGCGAAATGTGTAAAGAAAACTGTCCGTGTCAAAAGACCACTGAACACTATTTTCTAAACATGTCTCTATTCCACAACATGTCGGAGGAATGTATTAAATCCGAGCTAGATTTATTTACCGTTCCTATGACACAGACGTCTATTGAAAAAAATACCTACGTCGAAATACCACCTCTATCTGCAATAACTGATTCATCGCCGCTAGAATTTTTTATTGCGGGGACGGGTGAAGATTACATCGATCTAAATAACACTCTGTTATACACTCGGATCAAAATAACCAGACCAGACAGCACCGATATAGCAGATGGTGCACCTGTCGGTTTAATAAATTACCCCGGTGCGTGTATATTCTCGCAGGTAGATGTTTCTCTAGGTGACCGACTGATAACGCAGAGTTCCAGCACGTATCCTTACAGGTGTTTGATCGAAGCTCTGATAAATTTCGGAAAAGATACCCTCGAAAGCGTCTTTTCAGCCGGATTGTTTTACAGAGACACGCCGGGTCACATGGAATCTACCAACCCTGTGGGGGAAAATATGGGATTAATGAAGCGTGCCGCGTTTACCAACGCTAGCAATGTCGTAGAATTACTAGCCCCCATTCATAGCGACATTTTCTTTCAAGAAAAATTAATGTTGAATGGTGTAGATATAAAAATACGGATGACAAGAGGTAAAGACGAGTTTTGCCTGATGCGAGATGACACTAACGCTTATAAAGTCAATATTGTATCAGCATCTCTTTTTGTGAAAAAAGTTTCGGTTTCACCGGGCGTTCGGTTAGGACACGCGCAGGCTCTTCTATCAACCACTGCTAAATACCCCATAGAACGTGTGTGTCTGAAGAATTTCTCTATCCCAGCAGGATCTCATGTGTCTAATCAAGAAAACCTTTTTCTCGGGACGCTACCAAAATCTATCATTTTAGCAATGACAGAAAATTCTGCTTTTTCAGGGGCGTACGATAAAAACCCCTTTGCTTTTAAACATTTTAACTTGGAATTTCTGGCTTTATATCGAGACGGAATTCAAATCCCGTCCAAACCCCTTCAGCCGGAATATGAGAACGGATCTGCCATGATGGAGTTTTATCAACTCGTATTATCTACCGGGAGACATCTTAAAAATCACCCTCTGGCGATAGATCGGCAGGATTTTCTAAACGGATACACCCTCTACGGGTTTAATTTATCACCCGATGAAGATTGTTCGAATCACGTATCTCTAATCAGATCAGGAAACATTAGACTGGAAGCCCGATTCAGACAACCTCTCACGCAGTCCATAACCATTATCGTATACGCGATTTTTGATTCGATCGTTGAAATATCCAATCGAAGACAGGTGCTGGTCGATTATTACTGAGACGGCGAAATGAATACCGTCCAACTAATGGCCGTTATGGATAAAATTGCACACAGTACGTATTTTTTAGGAGTGCTTCCGTGCGATTACCTACCCAAAACGCCGTTAAAGAATTTACCGGTTATGCTTATTTTTAATACCGACCCGTCCACAGAACCGGGTCAACACTGGTTAGCCATCTACGTAAACAACAACGGCGTTAGTTGTTTTTTTGATAGCTTTGGCGGAGACCCTAAAGATCCGCGTTTTCCACAGACCGCCCGAGACTTTTTAAAAAACAATTCTATTCGTGTGCAATACTCTAACAAGCAGGTCCAAGATTTCGCATCAGATACTTGCGGCCAGCATTGCGTGTTTTTTCTGTATCACATGTCAAAAGGTCACGATTATGAAAATATTGTTAAAATGTATTATGATGATCTGATTAAAAATGATCTCATGGTCGTTCGATTTGTAAAGAGACTGAAACCTCGACTCTGCAATACATTTAATTGTATTCACTGCGTGCAGATCTGTAAATCTCTGTAATGCTCCTAGAACGGTTTTATAATTTCATGTCTAATAAATAAAAGGAAATGTAATCACAAATGTGTTAATGTGTGTACTGTATAAATAAAATACGACGTGTAATCAGTCATATCTTTTTATTGACATTATGTTGATAATTCAACATAGGCTTTAATACAGACATTTCAAATATGTTTACAAACATATTTACAAACAATGATGTTAAAAAGTTAACCATGCGCTAGCATCAAGAGGTGGCGAATTAAAGTACTAGATTGTGACTTAGCCGTAAGCTTTTTACCTCGCCGTTTTTTCAACGGGGTAGCCATCTTTGGCGACATCTGCTGGCTGCTTGTGGGTGATTTCCTTTTAAGGGCCTCAACTGTACGTTTAACTTGCGGGTTGCTTATAGTTGAAAACGGTATATTTAAAACGGCAAAAGCATCCAGAAATTCGCTCCATCCGCGTGGTCTGTATTCATCGCGAATCGTATGAGGAGCTGTTATACTTTTAATCAAATCCAACATGTGTGATCCGGCGATCACTTGCCCTTTAAACACAAACTCTCCAGATTTTGTCCATGAAGACACTTTCTTAGCGTTAGACATTTTATTCAAAATGAATTTTATGTTTTTTAAACTCCTTTGTGGAACGTTGTTTAAGATTTCATTGACAATTTGATCCTCCCCATCGACGTCATTAGACGGCGGGGCAGGCGCATTAGCAGGTGCGGTAGCAGGTGTACTAGCAGGTGCATCGGTATGAACGGCGTCCTGTTTTGGTAGCGTAAGAGTTAAAGCGCCGCTCTCCAAATCACCTTGTTTTACTATAGTTAAAAACCTTTGCAAAACGTTGGAATAAAGTTTAGCTTTCCCGTGCGAATCTAAATCGACCCTCTGTAATATATTTCTTATAGCACCATCCAAATCGTTTTCTACAACTTGTTGAATTGTCTCACGAATATTCCCGACTCTTAATTTATTCAGCTGATTCTGCGGAATTACATAATGCTTTTCAGCATATTCCATTCCTAATGTTGTCTGGATGATATCAAACTAGTAATAAACGGTATGGCAACGCTTAACAGAGGCACTAGAAAACCTCCTCGTTGATTAATAAGTCGTTTTTTTCTCTTGACGGTGATCTTTTTACTAGCGGCGTATTTGATTTCCTCTTTTCTCTTTTTTAATCTTCAGAACTGCGCGCTGTTTAGGGGTATGGTACCGCGGAGGACGTTAAGAGCTATCTCACACAAGGATAGAATCAGTTGATCTGATGCCGACTGTAAAATGACACGTCGTTGCTTTGGTGAAGCCTTATATAACAATTTTAAAAGCGGTAGGTTTTTACAAAGCCTATCGCTCATTTTTTCTTATTTTTCACCAAAGTTTACCACGTTCTTTTCTGTACGTACACCACCTGGTGATCTGAAAACAGACCCAATCTGAGACGAAAACGCTCCGGCGTTTTAGCTTTAAAGTCAATCAAAAGGAATCCAAAGGGTTGATTGGTTGCATCCTGATAACATTCCATAAAATATTTTGTGTTCCCAGGAAAAATTTGACGTCCTAAAAGCATTATTTGCATCGAGTCTCTGGGGCTCTTGTACAAAATAATATAGTGTGTGTTCAGTGTAATAGTCCTGCTGGTTTTACCTTGAAAAAACAGGTTCTGAGTTATCAATATAATGGAAAATGATTTATGTTGAACATATTTCGTGAACGCTCGTGAGAGTTCATCGTTCGAATATGCTAATTCCATTAAATCATCACAAATCAAAACAGATTTCTTATTAGGAGGTAATAAATTTTCATCCGTTAAAGATTTTGGAATGCCTTCAATAAATTTAATATCAAACAATGACAAGAGTTCATCATACAAAGGTTGCCAACAGCTGTATAAAAACACAATATTGTCAATTTTTACACTGATCATCTTATCTGCATTACACAACAAATTTTTTACTAAGACAGTCTTTCCGCTGTCAGAAGGCCCGGAGATCACCGCGGAGAACGGGAAGTGAAAACGAAAGTCAAAACCTTCTTCAACATACACATTGTGTGATCCAGACATTTTGTTAATATCCGTAGGGTAAAGTTGAGTAGTCAGGCAAAAGCAAACGCTTGTCATAAACCACTTTGAACCTTTTCAAAACTGATCTATTATGCAATGTGAACTTCTTTTTATTCCGTACAATGGTTTCTGTACGTGTGAGCAGGTGGGTCGTGTCACGTGATGTTACATAATCATGCACCAGACAGACCATGCTTTCTAAGGTAACGATTCGCGCGTTCGCAGAATGGAGCGTGATACCCTTCGCTTTAAGAGTGACTTTATTTTTAGCCGTTCTAAAGCTGTACGATTTTGGTCCGGTTGCTGCGAATTCCGTGATATAATCGCCTGCGTCAATCTCATTCGTCAGTTCGCCTACATATGAGCCTGTTTGAGGCATCCATTCGCCTTCTTTCGATGAAAAGATAAGACTGTCTGTATCTACGTAAAAAACGCGTGGTCCTAGTCTATCCATAAGGTCGTATAATTCCAAACGTCCATACGCGGTGGTGAATGACACAATAAACACATTAACATCGCGTGCGGGGGCGGGGTCCTCATTCGCGTAACACCACTGTACCAGGGCTACTGAGTCTGACACGAATGAGAAATGTTTAATGACGTGACAGTTTCCAAAGATGTGACGGGCGAAATCTTCAGGATCTGTTAAAAGTTCTGCTGTAGGTAAATTACATCTAAGCCCGAATCTCCCCCAAAGCGCGTTCAATAAATATTTATTTATAGATCTGCGTGCAGGATTGAGCGCGATTTTGTTAATGTCCAGCTGAACTCCCTCCTTCTCAAAATACGCGTTGACGTAAGACTGTTTTTTGGCGTCTGTCACTACGTGCGGCGGAAAACCTGAGGCCTCTTGCTTGAATTTGAGAAACGTCTTAACATATTCGGTGAATAATGTGTCTGACGTCTGCTGAAAGTGCCAAACTTCCACAATTCTGACGACTGAATACCCTTTAACGACAGCATGTGAGTGTTCTACAGATGTCCAAACGCCTGAAATGGCTCTTTCTTCATCACTGTGCTGACAGCACTCCTGTAGCTGTTGTTCTGCACAGGTGCGGCACAGAGCGAACAATAGCTTTCCCTGCGGGGATTTGAAAGGGATAAGCGGATGAAGTAGTTTACGCGGAGGTAGTACGGTGCATTTAATAAACCCGAAATACGACTCGACCGGTTCAAAATCTTTTAAAATTATTTCAGGATGGCCGATCGGGTAAGTTTTACGCGACTGCACGTAAGGATAGAGCGACGTAAAGTCCAGATATGAAATGTGCTCGCCCTCTGTAACTTTATGGTAAAGCTTCAGGGCATTGGTTCTCCCACCGAAAAGCGATTCCCTAGGATTAAGCCGTTCAGACGCTGTGTAATTAGTCATAAAAGCCCTAACATCAGGGTCGTTAATTTTGGCTTTCTCCCACTGGCATTCCCAAATAGTGACTACTTTGAGATTGTAAGCGTTACGCAAAACTTCCATCTTATTATCAGACTACCTTCTGAGCACACCGAAAGGTATTTTTGATACCGGATTTAATTCGTTAGGATTAAAACGGCAGCTACAACCGTGCCAAAAACAACCCAGGAATTCCAAAGCTATTCTATCACCGTTAAACTCGTAATACCCGTCCACATGATATGGTCCGAATTTGACTTCGCCGTGATTTAATGCGTGATGAACCTCAACGTTTTTGCTCGCTTTAATATATTCCAGCCACTGGATGGAAGAATTAGAATAAGACTTGTGTTGGTTAATGTATGCGTTTTTGTGCGTTAGGGCTATTGTGTCTTTGGATAAAAAAAGCGTTTTAAACACCTTCATAGCGCATCCGGCAAGCGTTACACATCCAAAGGGGTCCACGTTTGTACATTCGATAAACTCGTTTCTGTATTTCATACAACCCTCCCGCAACAAAACAGCGTCGTTCTTGCAATACATTCCGAGTTGTTTTTTGAAGTCAAACACCTGTCCTGCTACGCTCTCGTACCACCTGTCAAATTTTGTACAATCAGGGTCAGACATTGTGTGGTATCCGTAATGTTCTTTAGACGTATACGACCCGACATAATTTGAATTTTGTGAATGATTAAAATGATGGGGAAAGAAACCTTGTTCGGTGGTGTTTAGGTTTAAAGCCGCGGTCATTTTTGACAGTTTCATAGGCAAGAAACTGTAGCTGTCTATGTATCTCTGTTTAAACGCTTGATCGTACATATATACGAGTCTACATCCTTGGAGTATAATTTTTGGCGCCAGACCCTGACTTGTGAAATACTCGAGCAATATATAAGAATCGAAACCTGAAGAATTGTGCGCGATGAATGTAAAGTCCGCAAATTTTGGACGTCTGAAATGTTTGACCATTCGGTCCACGCAATCAATCCCTTCGGCTGTAAACTCTTCACCATCTTGTGAAATAGCACACACGTAATTTGCTGTGTCTTTGTCGTTTTCGTGCATTGTTTCAAAATCAAAATAAATATACTTTTCTCTATGCTCGCCAGGTTTTAGGGGTTGAATATAACAACTGTGATGACCTTCATCTATCAGAACATCGCAGCAATGCGGACATTTGGACAGGGCACATGTGTGCAATAATAGTTTATCACCAGACCATTTTGCTCTGTATTGTCTGGAACATCTGTCGCAGTACTTTACAAGATCACACCGAGACCTCACCCCTTCACTTTGCGGTTGTTTATGCGTTTCATAACAGAAGTCAGATCTACAATATCTCAAACAACCCTCACACTGCAACCATTTCTTAGGATGCGTGTAGCACTGAGGCGTATTACACACAGCACATGTAAATTTGCAATGATGTAAACTACGATCGTTAAAGCCTTGATAGCAGTACTCGCAAACATAGCTGTACCCTAAGAATCCCTTCAAATTTTTTATCATGTAGTAATGATCGTCATGCAAATATAAATGTACCGTGTTCTGGTGTGTTTCATCTATATTTTTATACACTTCCAATTTACCTGAACATGATCTGTGAAAGACGACTATTTTCAGGTTTAGGGCCGTTTCGAATTTAGATATGTCATGAAACGCGATTTTATCTTGCGGATGATAACCCAGATCCGTGTGTATGTTGTTGGCTATTCTCACCAATTCCTGGTCGGGGGAATGAGGGTTTAAAAAATGAGCTAAACAAATACTGAAACACATATTGTCTGTTAAATTTTTGGGGGCAAAAAGATTCATTTTATTTTTTTGGATGACCATATTGTGCGCCAGGTCACTTAACTTTCTACGCACCCCTCCTTGCTTGTTCCGTGCTATGGACACATTTAACTGTAAAGCAGAATCGCAACCCACATCTGCGTTGCTTTGAACCGCTCGCTCGATTTGATCAACAAATGTGTTAATGTCGTGATTATTATCAGGCGTTAGGACCGCATTGATGTCTGTGGGGAGACTTTCGCCTTGCAGAGACACGTTTAGAAAGCCATCTTCGCCGGCCATCAATCTGGCAAACGCTACGATCTCATTCAAAATATCCTGCAAAAAGATATTATATGCAGCATAATCATCTGTGGCGATTTCGCGGAAATTTAAAGTTCTGCGAATTTCTAAACCGTTAAATCTCAGCCTTGGGACAATTGTAAAATCGCCCACACGACCGCCCTCTCTTATTAATATATCTATACAATTCTGGCTGAGACCCATATCTGGAGCCGATGGATCATAACCTGACGTGTCATCATTAGACGGACCCCCGCCAATCTGTTCATTGTTGTTTATAGACATGGCCAACCATTCGTGCTGCTCATCTACAAGCTCATGTAATCTTTCAATCATGTTAAACGAATCAGGTTGTAACATCTGTATCTGATTATTAATCAGATCGCGTAACTGATCGCTATTTCTTTGAAAATTATGTCTAGGTCTTAATGATCTCTGATCATCTTCTGGTCCACGGTCATGTAAATCATCGTGACATCTTTTACCACTCATTTTGAAAATTTAATTTTTTTAAAAATCAGAAATACAAAATTTTTCAACCTTAAAGACAAACGTGCGCGCCCACATGAAAACACCACCATGGTTCACAATATGACATAACCAGGTATAACAAAACAAATCAGTACAAATTCAAAAAGCACAAGTAAAATTGAATCAGAAACAATCAATAATAAGAAGATACAATTCACCACATATATGAAGGTAATAACATAAATCAAACAATAATAAATCGGCGTCAATAACAAACAGCAATAATTGCGTGAAAATCCAATGTCAATAACAAACAATAATGTAAGGAATAAATCAATAACAAACAGCAATAATTGCGTGAAGATCCAATGTCAATAACAAACAATAATATAAGGAATAAATCAATAACAAACAGCAATAATTGCGTGAAAATCCAATGTCAATAACAAACAATAATGTAAGGAATAAATCAATAACAAACACCAATAATTGCGTGAAAATCCAGTGTCAATAACAAACAATAATGTAAGGAATAAATCAATAAAAAAAAAAAAAAAAAAAATCAACAATTCAATACATAGAACATTATGATCTCCACGACATCATACGATCATGCAAATCTGCTACCATTCTCTGGATCAAATTCAAACGTTCCGAAATCAAACTTAAAGCATTTACCGTGAGTCTTTGTTCCGTACGCTGCTCTCGCACTTCCTCCGGGACACCGTTCATGGACCGCTGAAAATGTCGGAATTCATTATATAGTTCTTCGTGGCAATTTCTCCAAAATTCTGCAGCATGACGTAAGGCCTCCGTGTGTTGTTGCTGACACGCTATGATGTTTCTTAAAATCGAAATTACATCAGTTTGTGCGTTAGCAGCAATCTCTTCTGCTTCCCGGTAAGATAACGACTGTCCGGCCAGGTCGAAAATCCTTTCAAAGTAACGGTTAACGCGGTTCAAGCCTTCTATTTAAATCGTGTTCGCGGAACACTTCCCGAGGTATTTCATATGGTAATTCTGCCTCTTCCTCACCCTCCGATTCGCTGAAGGACACCTGATCCCAAGCATGGATCATCGAATCAGTCCATGCTGTTAGTCCTCGTTCGTCGTGACCTTGTTCTGTAAAAAGAATAACAATAGCCGTTTTTATTAATTTATTAAATAAAAGTCGAACATAAAACGTGATAATGTGATTTTCTGTTTTAACGTACCGTTATTCTCTGAAGTTCTTAAACGACTGGTGGTCGGCGAGTCACCCGTTTCCTGTTCGGGCAATCTCAAACGTTTTACGCCCTGTCCGCACCCGTGCTGGGTAATCATCCGTTGCGCGGGGGAACTGGTTACGGCTGTGTGTACGCTTGTGCAGGCTGCCGTCGTGTGAACTCTTTCCTCAGAACACCGGCCGTGGGAGGGGGAGGGGTGTGTGACGTTGTCTGGTTCATGACGTAACTCCGTTCTCACCACAATCTCTTGATCCATGCCCTCCGCAGATAATATTATCACACGGTTGTCGTCATCATTGCGTTCGCCTGTCAAATTTAGTAAGCATAGATTATGAGTTGGAACTTTTTAACGCGTTAAGAAAAAACTAATGTCTGTATAACTTACCGTTAAGTCTGACGTCATCCGCGCAAGCAACTAGTTGGGCTTCATCAACTGAATAAATGATAACGACCATTATTATTATTATTGTTATTATTATTAGACGTTAAACCACTCGATAGAAAAAGAATAAAGACTCACATATTTCTTCGAGCATCTGTTCCAGACCTTCGTCAAACTCGAGATTCTCAAAAGTAGCTGGAGATAATAACGGTATCGTGTTAAACAGATATTCACATTAAAATATTTAAACATCTCCTATGAACAAAACATACTTACCATCGTAATTGTCAGCCATCGTTCCAGCGATTGATGAGGTATATCAGTGTCGTACAACAAGAAGTTAGAGTTTACAGGTAATGAACGTCATATAACTTTCACTTTTTAACGCTTCAGGGTGTGGGCGTCTCCTGAAAACGCATCGTGAAATCCGATAACTACCAGCAGGGGTGACCTAATGCCACAAATCTTTAGTAAGGTATAACGCTAATTTGTGAAATAGCGTGATCAAATATTGTGAAATTCATGTTTAAACCATAATGATAAGTGTTCTATAAATAATGCGATCATTCGTGCATGATTGTATAAAACCATCGCATTATTATTTTACATTTTAAATATCAGTTTCGCATCTGTTTACCATAATTTACCTAACGGTATGATATAGTTTTACATCACGTTATTTAAAAACAAAATTCTGGATGTATTTTATATTTACCTCTTATTACCATTCGCGTCTACCATATATTTTTCAGATTCTGACTTTTGTTATAAATCTCATCAAAACCACCCCGCGCAAATTCATCAGACGTAGTTACACCGTCACATCTTTATCAGTTTAAACACGGTCAGAGATGTTTCACCGAGGGATGAAACAACTTTTAGATTTTCTTTTTTCTTTTACAACTTAATTGGTGCGATGTTAGCGGGTGCGATCTACGTCAGAACCTGTCTGGTCTTTATTACACATCTCTGTGTGTAGACACGCTTTTTTCCTTATCTACGCGTGTTTGAACGCAACGGGGGTTTTAACCGCCAAAAAATCAAAGCTCAGGATATCTGTTTATTGATCTTGCGTGATGGTAACCATCTGTTCAAATGGACGTTTGAAGTAGGTCTGATGTAATTCTTACGTCGGAAAAGATCATGGGGATCTATTTGTATTATCCATATTACGTATAGACCAGCACCATAATATGTTTTAAATGTGGCAATGATCAAAAATCGGATAAAGAAATAACAAAATTAACTAAATTAACTAAAATTAAACACCATTTTCCTACAGCATAGACCCTTTTATTAAACAACCATCAACAAACAAATTTGTTGTTATCGACTTCTTCTTTATCTATCTCTTCACATCGTGAACATCGGTTTGAAGTCGCATTCGAATAGATTATAAATTCGTTATAAATACTCAATTCTCAACTTTACCTAATTTTTAACTTCGCCAGATGTGTCATATAAAAGCTTCAAAAGACCGCGCACCCTTTGACCGGTCAGTGAACGTTTAGTCTAAATGGTTAATGGTCCTTTGATCCTTTGAACTTTTTACCTAACATCCTAAACAAGTTTACGATGCCAGATCCCCTCAAAAACTCATTAGATTGCAAATGAGTCGCGTCCCAAAAACATCTTAGATGTTTTACGACAACCCTCTTGATCTGATATGGTCACGTCAGTAATCAGTCGTACTTTCAGACACACGGCGCCATCCTCATTTCGCAGCACTGCGTGAGATGAAATATTTACATATCGTAAGATGTTGTAAAAAAGTTTAGGCGTCTAATTACGACTGAAAATCTAAAGACCCCGCCAAAACATTTGCTTTCATATCAGTTTGCGTCTATATACGCGCGTATGCTTTCAAACTGTTATACCGTACCGCAAGTTTTAAGATTGACAAAAATCAAAGAGTAAATAAAGGAATTAAGTGTGAATGGCCTAACTAAATAAAATGAAATAAAGCAACATTTTTCCTGTGGCGTACAGGTGAATGTTTAGAAAAAACTAGGCTAACTTAGTTTTAAAGTGAAAAAAAAAAGTCTGGGTTGTATAGCACACTAGAAGTCTTAAACTTGACAAAGATCAAAGACCCATTAAAGGATTTATGCTACTTAAATAAAACAAAACAAACAACATTTTCCTGTGGTTTAGAGGCGATTGTTTAGAAGAAAAGTTGTGTAACCTAATTTTTAAAAGTGAAAAAGTCTGGGTTATATAACACGTCAGAAGTCTTAAACTTGACAAAAATCAAAGGTCGATTAAAGGAATAGGTGAATTAAGTGTGAATAACTAGCCTGTGCCTTAGATGTGATTGTTTAGAAGAAAACTTGTATAGGCTAACCTATTTTTAAAGTGAAAAGTTTTAGGCTGAATGGTTTCATTAATTAAGAAATTTAAAAGATTTATTAAAAATAAGTCTTTGCGGTCTCTCCACCGGTGTTAGGGGCGGGTAGTGGGGTGTGGTCTGACCGCAACGCTCCTGGGCTCATTTCGAGTTTTGACTGCAACGTGTGAGGATGTAGCAGCGTAAGATAGGCTACGCGGTTCTTTTTCTTTTAACTTTCTGGTAGTAACAAGGTCTCACTTTTTAAAATTGTAACTAATGGTGGCGTACGACGTGGATCTTGACAAGTATCTTATGCCGTTGTTTTATTGATCTCATACTTTTTCTTTTAGATCACGACAAGATAGGCCTACGCGGTTCTTTTTCTTTTGTTTAACTAGTTTTAAAGTGTAATGTTACAAGATTTTGACAAGTATCTTATTGCTTAACGTTCGCTTCATGCTTTTTTTGTTTTAGATCACGGTAAGTCGCTCAGCTACTTTGTATACGTAACAAAGATTTTGACAAGTATCTTATGCTGTTGTTTTAACGATCTCATAAACTAGTTTTAAATTGAAACAGAAAAACTGCCGTATTGTTTAACGAACGCTCCTGATACAGTTTTGTTTTAGATGAGCGAACACGCTCACCTCTACTTCTTTTTATTTTACTTTGTCAAAGTCTAGTATTTAAATGAACAACACTAGCTCGTCTTAACTTGCAGGGAAAAACAGTCATTGCATTGCTCGTTTTACGCGTATGTTTGATGTTTTTTCTTGATGTGTGTGTGTGAAAAACTTTAATAAAAACTTCCCTTTATCCCATTTAACACTGTTTCACAATTTAAAGTTTAAAGCACATAGTTTTAACAGTTTGTACACCCCCACACACAAAAACACATTTCCAAAAACAGTCATAAATTCCTTCGGATCGCTGGACTGGATCAAAACAGATGGCCCCATTTAGATGGGTGGGGGTGTACAAACAGGTGTCCAAAACAGGTGTCCAGTAAGGGGGGTGGGGGGGTGGAATTTTATGAGGGGCAATAAATCAAATTTTAGACACAAGGTGCACTACCATCTCTCTTACAGTTTCTCACAAGCCTGGTATGGTCCGCTTTTCCCTGAGCCAACCTCTCTCTCCCTTTCATTTCTATAAGTATGTTCTTGCTTTTTTTCTGAGGATTAAACCATGAAATAAAAATTCATTTGCCTAGTTTCATTTTCATGGAAATGACTTTTGGTGCGGTTTAGATTCATGAACTGATAAAATACATAAATACAATGTAAAGAACTATGGATAAAAGCATCTACCAAATGCATAAGTTTGAACATAGTTATTTGATTGATGTTATAAATGATTAAAAAAAATGATGAGCATATTTATGTATTATTTTATTTTATTAAAATATCAATAGATAAAAAGAAAATCAGGTCAATCAACAGCCTGAAGGCAACTATTCTAATTAAAAGTGGGGTGTAACATCAAACACACACACATCTATTCGTGAGTTTAGCAAGCGGTGGAATGTGGTTTGGTTTCTTGTCTTATTGCTGTGGACAGAGTTATGTCAAAAAATAATCTTGATGATTAGCACCACAAAAGCTATTCCAGTAATGAATCTCTGGTTAAAATGATTCAGACAAGTTACCTAGAATTCACCCACACTGAGTATTTGAGTAGTTTTGATTTGTAAATAAATGGTAACACAAAGGTAAATACTTTAGTTTGTTTTGTGGTAAATTAGTCCACAGAAATCAGCTATCAGCTAATCATTGCTTAATCTTGTCCAGTATATATATATATATATATATATATATATATATATATATATATGTTAGTGCTGTCAAAGATAACGCGTTAATAACACATTAATGCAAATTCATTTTAACGGCGCTAATTTTATTAACGTGCTATTAACGCAGCGCTCATTTTCTGTTTGAGCCGTGGCCTAACCCGTGGTTGGAGAAATGGATGGAAATGCTGTCAGTGTTTCTACTTTGCGACTTTTCAGACCCCTTTAGCAACTTTTTTTTTTTATTTATTTTTTATTTTTTCCAAAAGAGCCTAGCAACCAATCTTTAGTTTTTGCCCAGACCTTATTTAGTTTCTGAGATCAGCCACCGAGCCGGTACTGTACATAGCACAAGCGCGAGGTCTCTCTTTCCCTCTGCGCACACACCTCTCTCTGTCTCTGCGTCTGCTCTGTTCAGCATATAACTTTTTCTGTGTTCAGAATTTGCAAAATGCATATAATGAGCGAGTACATCATGAATTCATCTTCCAAACCGCGTTTCTGTCTTATCACGAATCACTACGTTACACTTATAATAAGTGCTTATTTTTGGACTATTGTAGCCTTGTCGGGTCGTCACGGCTGCGGAGTAACACATACCTGCGTGAATCGCCATAGACATAAACTTAGAGAAGTAGCTCCGGTTAGAATGTTCTTCCGTAGAATGTAGAGCGCCAAAAGTTACATAGTGCTGCTTTAAAACCGATATTATGTTGCTTCTCTAATTTTACATGCAAGTATAGCCGAAATCAAAGAACAGCTATTGTCTTTATGTTTAGGCTATTTGATTTTATCAGACCACGGCTCGATTATAAATCAAGATTTTTGTGCAGATTAACATCTTGGAAGGTAGAGCTGGTTATGTAGTCTTAATGGGTCACGTTTCAATCAGTACTTCATGTTCATCCTGTTATCTGACAACAGAAAATATATTTATGAAAAAATATATCAATGAAAACAGTTTTATTGAGAATTTAGCTGCATCAAAATACAGTATGTGGGCACAGAGAGGCAAACAAATGTAATAATAAATAATAAATGTACATTTAGCATGCTCAGAAGAAGTGAGCTGCCCTGTAGTGTGAAAATGTAAACAGGCTTGTCTAAGTCAATTGCTCAGTGCAAATAAAGAGAAGTAATGGGAACCTGGTATTTCTATGTTCTTTTTTCATGTGTGTAATAGACATGAACAAGTTCTTTGAAAAACATCTATGACCTTTGAAATATGTCCAGTCTTCATGCTCTAGATTAACTATGGTTTCACTAATAATAAACATATATTGCATAAAGCATCCATATTTGTCCATGCCCATGTCAATTAGAGTATTAAAAACTTGAAAAGTATTAATTTAAGGTACATTTAAAACAGATAAAAAAGTTTGATTAAATTGCAAGTTAACTCATGACAGTCATGCGATTAATCACGATTAGATATTTTAATCGATTGACAGCCCTAAAAAAAAAAAAAAAAAAATATATATATATATATATATATATATATATATATATAGTGTATATATAATTGATCTTTTAATACAGGTTATATGTATCTACAAAGTTGTAGTGCATTTCATGCCTTAAGCCTTAAATGTTAAATGGTGCAATAAGCTACAAAAAGTAACACATCTTTATCTAAACAGTCTTTATTTAAATAAATAAAAAAAATAATAATAAACTTATTGGGCTGCACAATCAAAAAGAAAAAAATAAGAAACAATTACATATTTAACTGATCAAAACACTGAACAGGCATAAGAGACAGAACATCAACCAATTGTAGTGGTTCAGCTAAAGGTCTACAGTTTTGTATTCCCACAGCTTGGGTAGATTTTTGGTTTATTGCCATCCCCAAGAGGCCCCCGGTGAAGAAATTTCTGGATCACTACATCTGTAAGAAATTAGTCAAAGTTAGGTTTGTAATAATATAATTACAATAAATTGATTTACTAAGCCCAGAATTACGTTTACACTTAAACGTATCATATTAAAAATCTAATTGTCTGAATCCTATATGTATTTCAGGAAGTGCTCAACATTTAAAAGCAACTTTTAACTTTGGTAGTGTTGGGAGGTACAGTAAACTAAACTTGATTTTAGTCAACAGGGTGTTAAAATATATATTTAATCTGCTTAAGTCTAGCAATCCAACACTGTACCAAAGTTTAATTTTACTTTTAAGTTAGAACTGTGCCTATAACTTGAAGTGTTTAACTGCTTATAAGATGACAAATACACTACACAGCAAAATCCCCGGTGTCAAATTAACACCGCTCGGTGTCTGTATGGGTCCACACTACAGAGTGTTAAAAGTAACACTAAAGTGGTGTCAAATTAACACTACAGAGTGTTAAAAGTAACACTGAAGCAGTGTTAAAGTTAATGTGATAATTAGGAGATCCATTGAGTGATGATTGACCATTACTGAAGACACCTGATGTTAACAAGCAGAATCACCAAAGAAGAAAATCACAAGTTTTTAAGTCACCATTATAGTGGTCAGTGTTTACTTTAGTTGGGCTCCTGACCCTTGAATTTTTCATTTTATTTGGCTGGTATAATTGAATTTCAACAGCCAGACTTTTGTGAAGAGCATAAGTCATCAGGTGGTGGTGTGGATGATTATGTTAGAACATAATTTTTTGGCCTGAATAAACTCATTTAGATTATAATATTTGAGTTAAATTTCCTTTATTGATTACAACAGCCTTATGATTCCACAGTGAAAAATTCAGTTTTTTCTATAAATCTTAATCTGTAAGTTGTTCTGATGAAAAAAAAAAAAAAAAAACTTCAGTGAAGTCTTTATTTTAGGCACACACAGACATCAAGAATCAGCGTATGAATCTTAACGGTGACAAACAGCATATTCAGATAAACAGATAAACAAAACAAGCTACTAAAAGTCACATAAAAACAGCAAAAATAAAAGAAAAAAGACAATTCTGCTCATAATTTATTCACGTTGCAATGCATGATGGGAGCCATGGATGAGTTTTGATTGGCTGCAACATGCTTTTTTGATGCTCACTGTTGTTGTGAGTGTCACACTGGATCTAAATTAAAGACAATTCTTTAATTAAGTTTTTAATCATCACCACCCAAATACTTTTGTTTGTCTGGCTGCTATAATTTAGTTGTAACAGCCAAACAAAATGTAATACTAAAAAGTCAAGGGTCAAGAGCCCAACTAAAGTAAACACTGACCACTATAATGGTGACTTTAAAAATTGTGATTTTCTTCTTTGATGATTCTGTTTGTTAACATCAGGTGTGTTCAATAATGGTCAAACATCACTCAATGAATCTCTTAATTACCTCATTGATTTTAACACCGCTTCAGTGTTACTTTTAACACTCTGTAGTATGGACACTTATAAACACCCGGCAGTGTTTATTAGACACTGGAGATTTTGCTGTGTACTCACAAAAAGTTAGGGATATTTGACTTTTGGCTGAAATTGATAGAAAATGTAAAAAGTTCATGCTATAGTGATATTATATCATGAAAGTATGGCATTTAAGTAGAAGCATGCAATGGTAATTACTTAATTTCAAACAATTTATTGAAACAAAGCTAACAACAGTGGTGGGCATACTACAACAACAAAAAAATCAATGTCTCAACTTATCATGAGTCCTTGAGCATCAATTACAGCTTGACAATGACGTCTCATGCTGTTCACAAGTCGACTTATTGTCTGCTGAGGCATGGTATTCCATACAATGACTGGATTAATGATGTTTTCAGGTAGTATTGGCTTGTCACAGTACCATTCACAAGGTGTAGGCCAGTTCCCTATCTGTCGGTCACTACGAGTTATGTCATGACGACATAGGGGATTTACTTGGAAGCCCCAATCATCTCTGACTTTAAGAGAAAACGCCAATGAATATTGGCTAGTGGATTTTGCATACCTGAGCCACTCCCCGTGCCCACGGGTATAAATAGGTGGCAGGTGCATCCACTCATTAGAGTTTTGCTTCGGAGCCGAGTGGATGAGAAGTGTGCTGATCTCCACAAAAGCCTTTCATCTTTTATTTGTTCCTGGTTGGCGTCACGGTGCAGTCATCGGAGTCCCTCTCAGCAGCGATTCCCCTGGGCACTTCAACTGAAAGAGCAAATTCTAAAAGAGCAAATCACGGACGGTCGCGTCTTTTTCAAGATGCCCGTTCCGTCTGTGTCCTCTTAGTTGTGGTCGTTTTCTGTCTCCGGATGATGGACACGATCGTTATCTTCAGTGTCTGAGCCTCCAGCACGCTGAAGATGCGTTCGTGGATGACTCATGCGTCTGTTGTGGGCGTATGAGCATGACCTTGCTGTGATCTTGCCTTTCTTTTCTGAAAAGATTGGCACCCTCTGCCGCCACCCGTCCCAGTCTCTCTGGCTCGAGCAGAGGACCGCCGGCTGGCGCTCTGGGAGATCTGAGGGTCACAGTAAGAGCCTCTCTGCCGGGTACATCCCCACGGACCTCTTACTCCTCACGCAGCGAACGTCCCGTCCGGCTCCCGGGTGATTTCGCTGGTTCGTCCCACGGGGCGGCCAGCATTTCATTCGGTGTGCCGCCTGAAGACAGAATGTCGATTGCAGCATCGGGGGATGGGCTTACGTCCTCTGAGGATGAAGGCTCGGCGGGGCTGGCCCCCTCGGGTGTTGTCGCCACCGCCGCACCGGACCCAGAGCTGACAGCCATGCTTGCCCGGGCAGCCGTGAGTATCGGGCTGGAGGTCAATAGACCGCCCAGTCCCGAGCCCTCGCGGCTGGATGATTGGTTTCTCGGAGCGAGGCACGGCTCACAACCGCGTTCTGCTCCGGTGCC
This sequence comes from Spinibarbus caldwelli, assembly GCA_039654775.1. Taxonomy (NCBI): domain Eukaryota; kingdom Metazoa; phylum Chordata; class Actinopteri; order Cypriniformes; family Cyprinidae; genus Spinibarbus; species Spinibarbus caldwelli. Next base: position 34,456,338 of record CM077230.1, on the reverse strand, counting down.
TTTTTTCCCGGAGGTGCATGAGGAGCTGACGAAGTCGTGGATGGCCCCTTTCATGGCCAGAAGCCGCTCGTCCGTCTCCTCCGTCCTCACTACACTCGACGGCGGGGCTGCCAGGGGGTACACGAGCATTCCCCAGGTGGAGAGAGCAGTCGTGGTGCACTTTTGCCCGCGAAACGCCACCACTTGGAGGAATCGTCCGCGTCTCCCGTCCAAAGCCTGTAAGCTGACGGCTGCGCTCGCGGCCAAAGCTTATAGTGCTGTGGGCCAGGCAGCCTCTGCCCTGCATGCCATGGCTATCCAGCAGGTACACCAAGCCAAGGCACTCAAACAAATGCACGAGGGTAGTTCCTACCCAGGTTTGAGCGTCATCTCTTGCTCAACCTGGCTGAGATGAGGGACGTCGACAAAGCACGCTTTCTTGACACCCCCATCTCACAGGCTGGGCTGTTCAGTGACACTGTCGAGGGCTTTGCCCAGCAGTTCTTGGCAGTGCAGAAGCAGACAGAGGTGATCCAGCACATCCTGCCCCGGCGTGATGCATCGTCAGCCACCGCTGCCCCCGGGGCCAGGCCTCAGTCTGCTTGTTGCCGTGGGCGCTCTCCTGTGTCCTCCACAGCTGCTCCGCCCCGTGCTGAATCTACACCTAGGCCGGTGCGTCGAGCCTCTCACAGGAGTGCGGCGCCCCCTGCGTCCCAGCTGGGCCCCAAATCGTCCCGGAAGTCGACCAAGTCGACCCGATTGTGCCGTTGGAGCCACTTGCATGGTGTCTGGGGGCGTGGCTCGCCTTGCCCAGCCCGTCTCGTTGGCTCATGCGCACGATTCGACTCGGCTACGCGATTCAGTTCACCAGGCGACCTCCCAAGTTCAGCGGCGTTCTCGAGACTTCGGTGGCAGCCCGGAACGCTCCTGTCTTGCGTGAGGAGATTGCTGTCCTTTTGGCAAAGGATGCAATTGAGCCGGTCCCTCCAGCCGAGATGAGGCAGGGATTTTACAGCCCTTACTTCATCGTACCCAAGAAAGGCGGTGGTCTTCGACCAATCCTGGACCTGCGTGTCTTGAACCGGGCCCTCCACAGGCTCCCATTCAAGATGCTGATGCACAGGCGCATTATCAAATGCATTCAGCGTCAGGATTGGTTTGCAGCGATTGACATGAAGGACGCTTACTTTCATGTTTCGATCCTTCCGTGACGCAGACCGTTCCTACGGTTTGCGTTCGAGGGTCGGGCATGGCAGTACAGGGTCCTCCCCTTCAGGCTCTCCCTGTCTCCCCGTGTTTTCACGAAGGTCATAGAGGGCGCCCTTGCCCCATTACGGGAAGTGGGCGTCAGGATCCTCAACTATCTCGACGATTGGCTCATTCTGGCCCGGTCACGAGAACAGTTGTGCGATCACAGGGACCTGGTGCTTCGGCACCTCAGCCAGTTGGGGTTTCGGGTCAACTGGGAAAAGAGCAAGCTCTCCCCTGAGCAGAGAATCTCTTTTCTTGGTGTGGAGTTAGACTCGATGAGTATGACGGCGTGCCTCTCTGACGAGCGCGCCCAATCAGTGCTGAACTGCCTGAGTTCCTTCAGAGGCAGGACTGTGGTTCCGCTGAAACAGTTTCAGAGGCTCCTGGGGCATATGGCATCTGCAGCCGCAGTCACGCTGCTCGGATTGCTTCATATGAGACCACTTCAGCACTGGTTGCACTCCCGAGTCCCGAGATGGGCATGGTGCCGCGGTACACTTCGTGTGAAAATCACACAGGAGTGTCGTCGCTCCTTCAGCCCCTGGACGGACCTTGCCTTTCTATGGGCTGGGGTGCCCCTAGAACAAGTGTCCTGGCATGTTGTTGTCACGACAGATGCCTCCAGCACAGGTTGGGGCGCTACATGTAACCGGCAGGCAGCCTCAGGGCTCTGGACAGGGCCTCGACTGCTTTGGCACATCAACTGCCTGGAGCTGTTGGCAGTGAACCTCGCCTTGCGGCAGTTCCGGCTACTGCTTCTAGGCAAGTACGTGTTGGTCCGTACAGACAACACTGCGGCTGTCTCGTACATCAACCGGCTGGGAGGTCTACGATCACGTCGCATGTCACAGCTCGCCCGCCATCTCCTCCTCTGGAGTCACACGCAGCTCAAATCGTTGCGTGCTGTCCACATTCCGGGGGAGCTCAATCGTGGAGCCGATGCGCTCTCACGACAGCTCACGTTCCCTGGAGAATGGCGACTCCATCCCGAGATGATCCGGCTGTTCTGGAGTCGATTCGGGGAAGCTCAGGTAGACCTGTTTGCTTCCCGCGAGTCCTCCCACTGCCAGCTGTATTTTTCCCTGACCGAGGCCCCCCTCGGCACGGACGCACTGGCACACAGCTGGCCTCGGGCTCTACACAAGTATGCGTTTCCCCCAGTGAGCCTGCTTGCACAGACACTGTGCAAGGTCAGGGAGGACGACGAGCAGGTCCTGTTGGTCGCACCGTACTGGCCCACCCTGACCTGGTTTCCTGAACTCATACTCCTCGCGACAGCCCCTCCCTGGCGCATTCCTCTGAGGAAGGATCTCCTTTCTCAGGAGCTCAGCAAGCACTGCCCTCGGAGGAGGCAGATCCAGCCTTGACGTTGCTGTGTCCCGTAAGAGCACTGCGCATATACGTGGACCACACCTGGAGCTTTAGAAGCTCTGAGCAGCTCTTTGTTTGCCACGGAGGTCAGCAGAAAGGGAAGGCTGTCTCCAAGCAGAGGTTGGCCCACTGGATAGTGGATGCCATTGCCTTGGCGTACCAGTCTCAAGGCGAGCCGTGCCCCCTGGAGGTGAGGGCTCACTCCACACGGATTGTTGCCTCCTCCTATGCGCTGGCGCACGGCACCTCTCTGGCAGACATCTATAGAGCTGCGGGCTGGGCGACACCGAACACCTTCGCGAGATACTACAGTCTCCACGTTGAGCCAGTTTCTTCCAGTGTGTTGGGTAACAGGTAAGTGGCGGGAAGAGCTGGCCGGTGTCACGCTTGCTGCACCATTCCCACTCACCCAGGGATACGAGCGCCTTTTTCCTCGACCAGTTCAGTTCCCTGGACAGTGAACCCTGGTGGAGTTCCTCCAGCACCCCCGGCAGTCAGACTGGGCGGATCAGTCTGACTCCAGGCCCAGTACTGGTGTTAGCTCGCTCCGGTCAGCCCCTGTACTGGGCTAGGTGTCCGTACGGCTTGATTCCCTTCGGGTAATCCCATATGTGTATTCTTCCACGGTAAGGTTTCCCTCACGGTAAACCCGTGTCTTCCCTTGACAGAGCCTCTGTCAGGCCCTGCTGGCAGCTCTCCTCCCTACCCCTAGGTAGGATCTGCCCCAGGGTCCAGTCGTATGTAGTACTGCCCCAGACCTAGGTCAGTCCATATCAGTGTCTCCACATGTTACCTCCCTTCTGGCAGGATGTGGCCTCCGTAATGCCCTTCTCCGGAAGGCTCGCTTCCCCGTCGTTACTGCCAAGCTGTAACAACAAATAGGGAAGACCTGAAGCTATCTTTCATTGAAGGTCGAAATCCCTTCCGACTTCTGTGGGAAAAGGAATAGCGGCTTGGCTATCTCCAGCAGCGATACACTCAGTGGTCCCTGCGGGCACCAAGGTTAGCGAATTTGTGCTGGGGCAATGGGAAGGTTGCGACTTTTGCATGGCATTTGTCTGTCACGCGCTCGCTTGTCAGCATCTGCATGCCACAAGGTTGTGACGGGGTTCAGGTTGTGGCGCTTTCCATAGGACCCCTATGTCGTCACGACATAACTCGTAGTGACCGACAGATAGGGAATGTCTCGGTTACGTACATAACCCTCGTTCCCTGATGGAGGGAACGGAGACGTTATGTCCCCATGCCACAATCTTGAACCATCGCCAGGGACTCGTTCTCGGCTCCTCCGTCAGCCTATTTATACCCATGGGCACGAGGAGTGGCTCAGGTATGCAAAATCCACTAGCCAATATTCATTGGCGTTTTCTCTTAAAGTCAGAGATGATTGGGGCTTCCAAGTAAATCCCCTATGCCATCACGACATAACGTCTCCGTTCCCTCCATCAGGGAACGAGGGTTACGTACGTAACCGAGACGTTCTGTATTGACTAAACACACCTGATCAGACTGTAATGGCCAGGGAGACTTGCATGGGCCAGGGAGCATTTGTGCTGGACGAGGAACCAGTGCTGTTCTCTGATGAAAGTCAACTCACATTGAGCAAAAATAATGTCCACCAGTGCTGTTGGAGACATCAAGGAGAACGCTATGCATCAGCCACTGCTGTCACCAGATGAGCCTTTGGAGGTGATGCTGTTACAGACTGGGCAGGTGTGTCTAGTCAATACAGAACAGGCCAACACCTTGTGAATGGTACTGTAACAAGCCAATACTACCTGAATAACATAATAATAACCTGAATAATTTTGCTCCATTACTTTTGTCAGAGAGCTTTAATTCATTTTCAGATGTTGCATTGCTTATCCAGTGAAAACAATGAGCTTACAGTATTTCTATACAGATTAATCTAATCTATAGTTAAAATTAAGTTTAATGCGAACAAATTGCAAAACAGATCAGTGCAGCTGTAACATTAATCATAACATCATATATAAAACACTGACAGGGAATATTTGAAACTGATCTATATAGGGACAGAGGCTCTTGCAGTCCAAAATAATCATATAACACTTAGTTTCTATATAATATTAGCATATGAATTTGAATAAAGCCTTGAGTAAATTAATGTAAATTACCTGCACCACTGCAGCTCATACAAGGGCGTTTCATCCAGTGCTCCACTCAGTGATGTTGTTGGTCTGTCTCCGTGCCTGTCTATAAAATCATTGTCATTTAAACTTGATGTGAAGGTGCTGGCACATTTCTTATCGTTCCACTTGCTAAGAAAAACATCTTAATGCAGATGACTGTTTGTTTAGCTGCAGCCGTTGCTCAGACTCAGCCGTTGGCGCGGTTGTGTATGAATTTTGGTGCATGCGCAGAAGCTGTATTGGGAGGTTCAAGCACAATCGCGCTGATTCGCGCATGTAGTATAATTAATTGCGTTTAGTACAATGACGATAATCGCAACGATGACAGCGCATATGGACAAATGAAGTGTTTTTCCCCCTCATAACTCTATAATACATTCTTTTTTCTACAGCAAGTAACTTATCCAATCATTGACATTTAGGCTTAGTAGGCTATATTGGCATATTAATCTCTACTTTTTCCCCAGAAAACTGAATTGAAACAATGAATAAAGTTAAGCAAAAAGTAATTTTGTTATATAATTAATTTTGTCAATATATATTGTTAACAAATGATCAAAACATATAGTACCATATAAAATTTTGATATACAGTGGGTACGGAAAGTATTCAGACCCCCTTAAGTTTTTCACTCTTCGTTATATTGCAGCCATTTGCTAAAATCATTTAAGTTCATTTTTTTCCTCATTAATGTACACACAGCACTCCATATTGACAGAAAAACACAGAATTGTTGACATTTTTGCAGATTTATTATAAAGGAAAAACTGAAATATCACATGGTCCTAAGTATTCAGACCCTTTGCTCAGTATTTAGTAGAAGCACCCTTTTGATCTAATACAGCCATGAGTCTTTTTGGGAAAGATGCAACAAGTTTTTCACACCTGGATTTGGGGATCCTCTGCCATTCCTCCTTGCAGATCCTCTCCAGTTCTGTCAGGTTGGATGGTAAACGTTGGTGGACAGCCATTTTTAGGTCTCTCCAGAGATGCTCAATTGGGTTTAAGTCAGGGCTCTGGCTGGACCATTCAAGAACAGTCACGGAGTTGTTGTGAAGCCACTCCTTCGTTATTTTAGCTGTGTGCTTAGGGTCATTGTCTTGTCGGAAGGTAAACCTTCGGCCCAGTCTGAGGTCCTGAGCACTCTGGAGAAGGTTTTCGTCCAGGATATCCCTGTACTTGGCCGCATTCATCTTTCCCTCGATTGCAACCAGTCGTCCTGTCCCTGCAGCTGAAAAACACCCCCACAGCATGATGCTGCCACCACCATGCTTCACTGTTGGGACTGTATTGGACAGGTGATGAGCAGTGCCTGGTTTTCTCCACACATACCGCTTAGAATTAAGGCCAAAATGTTCTATCTTGGTCTCATCAGACCAGAGAATCTTATTTCTCACCATCTTGGAGTCCTTCATGCGGGCTTTCATGTGCCTTGCACTGAGGAGAGGCTTCTGTCGGGCCACTCTGCCATAAAGCCCCGACTGGTGGAGGGCTGCAGTGATGGTTGACTTTCTACAACTTTCTCCCATCTCCCGACTGCATCTCTGGAGCTCAGCCACAGTGATCTTTGGGTTCTTCTTTACCTCTCTCACCAAGGCTCTTCTCCCCCGATAGCTCAGTTTGGCCAGACGGCCAGCTCTAGGAAGGGTTCTGGTCGTCCCAAACATCTTCCATTTAAGGATTATGGAGGCCACTGTGCTCTTAGGAACCTTAAGTGCAGCAGAAATTTTTTTGTAACCTTGGCCAGATCTGTGCCTTGCCACAATTCTGTCTCTGAGCTCTTCAGGCAGTTCCTTTGACCTCATGATTCTCATTTGCTCTGACATGCACTGTGAGCTGTAAGGTCTTATATAGACAGGTGTGTGGCTTTCCTAATCAAGTCCAATCAGTATAATCAAACACAGCTGGACTCAAATGAAGGTATAGAACCATCTCAAGGATGATCAGAAGAAATGGACAGCACATGAGTTAAATATATGAGTGTCACAGCAAAGGGTCTGAATACTTAGGACCATGTGATATTTCAGTTTTTCTTTTTTAATAAATCTGCAAAAATGTCAACAATTCTGTGTTTTTCTGTCAATATGGGGTGCTGTGTGTACATTAATGAGGAAAAAATTGAACTTAAATGATTTTAGCAAATGGCTGCAATATAACAAAGGGTGAAAAATTTAAGGGGGTCTGAATACTTTCCGTACCCACTGTATATTGTTAAAATGTATGGTCATATCATAAAATACAATATATCATTTTAAAATATATTGTTAACATATATGGTCATAACATGCAATACCATATAAAAATCAACCATATACATACTTTAAATATATGTTTATATACAAATTTTACTATGGGAATTTCATATATGTTATAAACATATATCTACATATACTGAGAAGATGGATATATGTGATAATAATATATTGCCTTATATGTAACTTATATGACATTATCACTATTGATATAGGGACATATGTCATATATTACATTTCCGTATGGGCAGAATCTGAACCCTTCAGAGCAAATCCTGCCACCAAAATAATTTTCAGGGCCTCTACAATAAACTTAATCAAACAGAGTGGTCCTGACTGAAATACATGTATTGCTAATTCGTGTGTTTATTATACTAACACTACATAAAAAATGGTGTGAAAGCAGTGCAAAATGCTGCTGCCATAAAAAAAAAAAAATCATCAGATTTCTATCTTTCCTGATGTGTCATCTTCAGCAGTGATGCATGCAGCTCATTAAATGTTCCTTTTTTTACTCTGTGATTGAAATAAACACCCTTAACCTTTGAAAGTTTGAAAGATGATTTCCGATAAATGATGACTTGTGAACCCTGAGGCGTAAATCGACTTACCTTTCATATCTACTATAATTTTCAGTTTGTTGAACTAATTATGTTATTATTATTTTTTTATACTGAATATTTGTGCAGTGTTAAGGATACTCGGCACTATTCACTGTCAGAAAAAGGTACCGCGGAGGTACAATTTTGTTCCTAGGGGAACAAAACATATAATTGTAGCCTAAGGACCTATTGTGTACCTTTAAAGCATTGGTCTCAAACTCAATTTCTGGAGGACCACAGCTCTGCACAGTTTAGCTCCAACCCTAATCAAACACACCTGATCCAGCCAGTGGCGAAGCTAAGGGTGGGCAATGGCCCACCTACTTTTAGCTGTGGCCCACCCAATGAGAAGTTGGTAATTTTCCAAATGAATGTAATTTATTAAACGATAATAACAATAAATGACTTATTTCACTTTTGTTTTATATATTTATTTAAATATATATATTTAACGCTTGTTTTCATGGTCAAATACGAGCAGTTTCTTAATTTTCCTTCTTCCTATAGGTGGAAATCGCATGCTTGTCAAATTGATGATTCGTCAGTTTGTGTTAGTCCCACCCATAATTATGTTGACATGAGGATGCGCATTTGAAAATAGTGTTGAATTTGAAAGTTGAATTTGAAAATAGTGATACAAACATCAGTCAGTCTTTAAAAAGTATATATTGGATAACCCAAATGAAACTTAAGTCTTAGCAATGAATCCGGACCGTCTACATATGAAGCCAGACCACCTGCGGGTGATGGATTATTAATTTTAATAATGTGGGCAATTAGTAAATGTTGAAATTAAAATGAATGTTAATCAATGCTTTATTGTGTATTGATCCATTGTACTGTATTTTCTGTTGGCAATTTTATATGCAGTTTTTATACACTACACTATTAAAAATTTATTGTAATTTTACAGGAAATTCCTGACAACTAATTGCCGTGAATTGTGCCGTTAAATAACAGTAATTTACTGACATAAATTCACGATTAATTTACATCTCTTCATTTTTACAGCATGTTACTGTTATACTACCATGGAAATTAACTCTGCTCCAATTGCTTCAAACAGTTAGAGTTTAAAATATTAGTATTCATACGGTGTTAGTAATGTAAACATTTCATTTGAGTTCACTAAGAAGAAATATTTCGTAGTATAAAACTGTAAACATTTTAAATGACTAAAAACATGTTTTTAACTCAAATCGTTTCAGCTTATCATCAACTATAGCACACATGCATGTGCTGAAGTACTTAACAAAAAGGTCATTGCTGCTTAAGCAACTGCACAGTTACTGCCTTTAAATAAAGCAGCAGAACATCAGTGTTTGTCGCTCATCATTGACTGAAGCACAGGCTCTACTCAGGCACAATGGTGACCCACAAAACTACATTAACGATTCTCTCTTGTGCAAAAACACATTAATATAGTTCAGTTAAATATTTACTCTTCTTATCAGTTCATGACTTTGCATAACTGTTTTCTGTGGACCTTCACTAATATTTCAGTAAAAAAAAAAAAAAAAAAAAAATCCATTTTGTTAATCTGTTAAATTTTACAGTAAATTGCTGTTATTTCCTTGAATTAACCGTTTTTCTACAGTTTTTTTTTTCCGTAAATTAATTACAGTTTATTGCTGTTAAATTATATTTTATGCTGTTTTTTTTCATCTTACATCTTTAACCCTTTAAACCCCACAGCAAAATCGATAGTTTTAAATGAAAACTTATAATGTGTGCACACTACAGAGTGTTAAAGTAACACTGGATCCGTGTTGAAGTTAGTGAGATAATTCTATGATTAATTAAGTGATTATTGAGCATTAGTGATGAACAGATGCTGTTAACAAGCAGAATCACTGAAGAAAGAGAAACACAAGAACTACAAATGACTTCAGCCACAGCCTTAGATGAAATCAACTAAAATAAAGAAGACATTAAATCTCTCAAGATCTAATCAAACAACTCCTAAAACAGCATTACTTCACACATTACTAATCAGACTGATGCTATTTCTGTCAGACGTTCACAGAAATGCAAGTTTTTTTTTTTTTTTTTACCATGATGAGGATCAGTGCTTGCTTTAGTTTGGCTCTTGAACCTTGATATTTTTAACATTAACTCTTCTTTGGCTACTATAAACGTGTTTTAAAACACATTTATGGTCAAAAAAAAAAAAACCTGTAACATTACTTATGTTTTGCTAATGATATAACCATCATGACAAAATACTATTTTCACAGATTTTTTTTTTTCCTCCAGTGTTTCTTCTCTTACCAAAGTGTTGTAATACACTAGAATGAGCAGGCTGTTATGCAAGATTGTTTTTAATATTTTTATATATAATATAATAATAATTATTATTATTAATAATAATAATAAATTAATAATAATAATATAAAAAAAAAAAAACCCTCTAAAGTGCTCAGAAACACACACATCAAGAATCAGCGTATGAATCTCAACAGTGGTGACACTTTACAGCAATTTTTAACAGTGTACACTTGGCCCACCCAGGTTTATGTAGGCCCTCCCACTTAAACATTTCTGGCCTCGCCCCTGGATCCAGCTAATCAAGCTCTTCAGAATCACTAGAAACTTCCAAACAGGTGTGAGTTGGAGCTGGTTGGAGCTAAACTCTGCAGAGCTGTGGCCCTCTAGGAATTGAGTTTGAGACCACTGCTTTAAATGTAACATTATGTACCCAAAATGTGTTTTAAAAGCAGAGGTGGAAAGTCCAGGTTCAAAAAGTAAAAGTCCTCCTCAGTATTTTGTTCTAATCACCTGGATTTGCTAATTAGCAGATGTGGGACCAAGTCATTCCTTTCAAGTCACAAGCAAGTCTCAAGTCAAATCCCAAGTCCTCAAAGAGTTAAAGTTAATGAGATAAATAAGTGACTAATTGAGGCTACGTCCACACAAAGCCAGAACAATACATTTATTAATCTGTGTTAATGTTAGCTAATAAAAAGACAATCGTTCAGTGTTTGTTCATGTTTTTGTTGCTGTTACATGACATAGCGGTGTCTGACTAGGGGCGAGATGTGGGCTGATGACATCATCTTTCAGAAAATATATGGATTCGCTGTTCACACAAAAATGCAAGGGTGGTGTTTTCAGATTTATCCACGCTGGGACCCGGTTTCAAAAAATATCGGTTTCACTCTCCCAAAACGCCAGATCCGACTGGACAAAACGCCTATATGATACAAAAATGATGCATATACAGCTAAACGCATCTCTGTGTGGACGGGGCCTAAATGATGATTGTGCATTAGCGATAAACACCTGCTGTTAACATGCAGCATCACTGAAGAAAAGAGAAACACAAGAGCTACAACTGACTTCAGCCACAGCCTTGGACGGAATCAACTTGAGAAAAAAAAAAAAAAAAAAAACCTTCAAGATCTGATTAAACAACTCCACAAACAGCATCACCAGCTTCACTCATTACTAACCAGATTGACTTTATTTTATGTCTGCAGAATCTCTTATTGAGAAACAACAGAGTTTTAGATGTTGATGTTTTATTGGTCAAGGAGAGGAAAAAAATAAAAAATAAAAACATACACACGATGCCACCATAATTTTTTAGCAATTTCAAGTAATTTGCTTCTGAGTAATTGCAATATTGTTTCACAGTAAACGTTTGAGCATTGCTGAATCAAGAGCTTGAAGTAGCAGATTAGCTTATACTTTCTGCTAATAACTCGTTTGAATGAGTTTGAAGTGGTCTTTCTTTGGTTTGTTGACTGACATTCAACTATTACCGAACTGCAAAAAAGTTCTATTAAACAAATGCCACCATAATGCTTCCATATTCAAGAAAACAAAATAAAAATAAAAAAGTATTGGCTCAAGCTTTTAGACATGAACATTTGTCATACGATCCTCAACAGTGGTGACAATAATTATTCATGCTGCAGTGCATGATGGGAGTCTTTACCATGGTGTTACCCAGCATGCATTGCAGCATGAAGCATTTTGTTGATTGTCACCATTGTTGAGATTCATATGCTGCTTCTTGATGTCTATGTGTCTAGTTAGAACATGAGAACAAACATTTATATATATGACATTGATTTAAACCTTTTTCACAACAACTTTTAGAGCAATGCTTTGTTTGCATGCTGTAGTTCTACAGATTTGTACCATTTTTTCTGAGAGTGTAAAGATGTATTTCAGCAGCTTCTGCAGCAAAACACTGAATGTGATGTTAAAATGACGCTGTTAAATCACATTAATTACATACAGGGGATCAGTTCTGTTTGTTCTGTGGAGCAGCACAATAGAAGATAATTTTCAGTAGTTCATAGAAGTGATGGTTATGAAATTTGAGGCTTTAGATCATTGGTCTCAAACTCAATTCCTGGAATTCTGCACAGTTTAGCTCCAACCCTAATCAAACACACCTGATCCAGCTAATCAAGCTCTTCAGGATCACTAGAAACCTCCAAGCAGGTGTGAGTTGGAGCAGGTTGGAGCTAAACTCTGCAGAGCTGTGGCCCTCTATGAATTGAGTTTGAGACCACTGCTTTAGACCAAATTTAACAGATAATTTTTCCGTCCGCTTGTAGGTTGATCTAGAAAGCCAATTCAGCACATTTTCTTTCCTCAGATCACACTTGACCACATTAAAAGCCATGTGTAAATGCATAAAAACAATATTGGGCCTCAATGACTTTCATCACAAGAACATAAAAACCACTGCAACATTTTTCAAAATAAATTCCCAAAGTCAACGCTTTGTACAATATTGATTGTGTCAAAGCAGCTTTACAGTGTCAACAGGAAAATAGTTTCAATAATGCAAGAGAACAATAACGGAGTCATTTTCCAGTTAAAGTCAGTTCATTGATGATTCTGTGATATCATCATCCAGTTCTGGATTCTATATCCATAGAATGTAACGTAACGTCTCTTTCAGCTTCAATTTCTACAGTACGAAGATGAACAACCTGTAACTCGTATTGCTTTTTGAGTGCAAGGTCTAACTCTTTAAATCTTATAGCAACTACAGGGTCAAAACATGGACTGGCAGGATCAATACTGGGAACCAGATCTGCAAAAACAGCTTCTTCTGCAGTCCCAATATGCTCCAAAACCTCTTCTGAATCCACAGGCAGGATTCTGGTTTTAACTAGCTCTCAAAGTAGCTCTTTTCAGATTACCTGCATAGCAGCTTCTTTGGAAATATCAGTTTTAAAGAAGTCTTCTATCAATAGCAAGTCCTTCTTTCTTCACTTATTAAAGACTTCAATAGAAGGAGCCAAAGTAAATGCAGTCAAATCAAATTCCATTCTTACCGATATCTCCCCTCACCCCAAAAAATGAAAACAGTCAAGCAAAGCACACGGTCTATAAACTATAAAACAAAAGGGAAGTAATGTTTTAAAGTAAAGGTTTGAACCGTTCTCAGTCCCAGCACTCAGTATACAAAGTAACATGCCAGTAAATTTATTTACAATAAACAAATGATGACATATATGCAGTGCAAAAAGATTTCCAAGCAAACAATTTCAACATAAGAGAAGCATCTATTCAGGAGTGGGTAAAGCCAAAATAACAAACAAAAGATTACTACCTGTAAGAAGGAAATCTAGCTAACCTCTAAGGATAAAAATAAATACAAATAAAACAACAGAATTCTTACCTGACTTCCTAACTAGCAAAAACAGGATAAAACAAGGACAAAAGAAAATGGCACCTGACTCCCTACTGCTCCAGCACTCAAAAAAAAAAAAAAAAGGGAAAATGACTCAAAGCTGTGCACTACAGCCAAATCACATTTAAATTTGGTTTTAAATTTTGGCTTAATACATAAAACCGCACACTACAGCCATAACACCATTAAGCTTAAAGCACACCAACAAGAACAACACTCTGGGACTGGCAACATCTCAACACACTCATGCTTTTGGGAGAATGAATCTCTCACTGGGTTTCTCTTGATCTTCTTAAATACTGTTTCCGGTTGACATTGACGAGGAGCAGCCGGTAGGTTCAATCACCTAGATTAGGACAGGGAGGAGCACAGAAAATAGGACAAAACATACAACAAAAACTACAACTCCCAGAAGGCCGTTGGGTCCACTGGCAGCACATCATGAATGATATACACCATGATAATAAAACATAAATTCATACGTCCTGGGACATAACAGGAGGAGAACCTCCGGTCTTCGTGCCGACAAGGCACCGCCCTCACATTTTCAAACATGAAAAATGCATGCTGTCTGATTGGGGCTTTTTCAAGTCATTTTTTACTTTCACAGATATCCCTTTTCCACCAAGGCAGTTCCAGTGCTGGTTCAGAGCCAGTGCCTAGTTTCAAACCGGTTCTTTGTGTTTCCACACCCAAAGCACCAGCTCCGAACCAGGAAAAGCGGTTCGTAAGTAGCACCAAAACATTGCTGGGCTAGAAGGAAGAACCGCTTGCGTTAGGGGCTGGGGCGGGGTTACCGTGACCAACAAGACGAACAGAAAGTTTTGACCGCCATATTTGAAATAGCAGCAAAACACGATGGACGCGATTAAGCAAAAACAGCAGTGGTCCGAGGAGGATGTTACATGCTGAGGCTAATGTTGAGATTTTATTGTTTGATGTTAACAATAAAAATGTGTCATGTACTTACCGTTATTCTTGTTTGAAATCTCCGTCTATACAAATTACGGCGAGCTGCTCGAACATGTTGGATTCGCCAAGTTTGGATGCTGATGTAGGTTCGCAAAGCCAACATCAATAGCAACGCAATGTCTGCCAATGTTGATGCCGGTGTGATTGTGTTTGGCACTTCCGCGCTAACGTTGCTGGGAAAAATTAGACGTATTCGGAGACGTAAGACCTGGCTGTACTGGCTCTCTATCCTGTGGAAAAGCAACTGGTTCTTAAAGGCCTGGCCAGTCGAACCTACTAAGAACCGGCAATAGCACTGGCTCTGAACTAGCACCTGCTTCCTGCTGGTGGAAAGGGGGAAAGAGTTTTTGATTCTGCACACTCTCAAAAAGGATGTGTTAATTAATAACACATTTTTTGTGTTATGGCCATTTTAACACATTATGTGTAATTTTAAGTTGATCATGTGTAAAAAAGAAAGAGAGAGAGAGAAACAACACAATGTGTCCAACACAATATGTGTTAACCCCCTGGGGTCTGAGGTGATTTTGGGGCCCTTGAGATGTTTTGACATGCCCTGATATTTGTGCTTATTTCAGCTACTTAAAACATACTATTGACCAACATGTAATTTGTTTGTATTCAGCACAAACTGTGCTACAGTAATATGTGACCCTGATGGATGTACATGTTTGCATTTTTTAGAAAAAAAATATTATGCGTGGTTAGTAAGTTTTGGGGGAAAAATATAGCTGAAATAAGGCCATAAAACCCACACTAAATAGTTCTGAATAAGACTTTTGAGAAATCAGTCTTGTAGGCTAGAATATTTACTTCAAAATTATGTGAAAATCATTCTGCTTACTCATTCACAGAAAACAATATATTGATTTAAATTTTTAAAGACATGTTTTGTGAACGAAAGCCTATATGCGAGGGAGTGGCAATGGCCCTGAATATTAAGTGATTCTCCCCTGAGAGACAAAGGGCCCTCCCCTAATGGCCCATCAATTTAACTGTGACGTTGAGGCAGGTAAGACAGAATGTGAGGAGACTGAAAAATGGGTTGTTTAAATTATTTGTATTTTATTTACAACACAGTATAATCAAAACATACATAATGAAGGTCAAAGACACATTGTGCACACTGACCACAGAGATGTGAACAGACTTTGAGTCATTCCTGCAACAGATTCTGTCCAACAAGTGAAACAAGTAAATCATAACTGATATTTACATGTTATTTAAGTGTTTCTGCTTCTTTCCATGGATTCAAGAAGAAAAAATATATAGAAAAACCATAGAATATCACAGTAGTTGGGGAAGTCGTGGCCTGATGGTTAGGGAGTCGGGCTTGTAACCTGAAGGTTGCTGGTTCGATTCTCGCACCGGCAGGAATTGAAGGTGGGGATTGTGAACAAACAGCACACTCTCTGCCTTCGATACCATGACTGAGGTGCCCTTGAGCAAGGCACCGAACCCCCAATTGCTCCCCGGGCGCTGGAGCAATGGCTGCCCACTGCTCCGGGCGTGCGTGCGTGCGTGCGTGCGTGCGTGCGTGCGTGCGTGCGTGCGTGCGTGCGTGCGTGCGTGCGTGCGTGCGTGCGTGCGTGCGTGCGTGCGTGCGTGCGTGCGTGCGTGCGTGCGTGCGTGCGTGCGTGCGTGCGTTCACTACTCACTGCTGTGTGTGTGCACTTGGATGGGTTAAATGCAGAGCACCAATTTCGAGTATGGGTCACCATACTTGACAATACGTCACGATTTCTTCTTCTTCTTCTAGTTGAACATCTGATGATGGTACAGCGCTTTCAGAGGAAAACAGTTTGAAGAAAGTCTTCAGGATTCATCTGTGGTTCAGGTACCTGATTCAATAAAATACAAACAACCAAAAAAAAACATTTGTGAGCATGTTAATATCAGGAGCATCTGTAGGTTTTGTAGCCATAGACTCACGCATGCTTTGTATTATCATTAAAAAAAAGACATTTTATATCTGAGAAACGAATTATTATTGTTTAGCATGTTATTAAAATCTATTTCTGAACAGAGTAGGATATTAATAATAAACATGTTCTAAACATACTTAGACTCGTAGCATTGATCATGTTACAGTGTACACTCATATTACTTTTATTGTTTTATACAGAGCATGAAAACATCATCACGCCGTAATAAATTTAAATACAATGAATTGCCATTCATATTCAAAATGTTTTACTCGATTTCAAACATTGTAGTCAGGAATTATAGTTTGGGAAAAACCCAACTATGATTTTGTTGTCATATAGCCTAGTATGTATGATTTTATAGTAGCCTATGATATGATTCTGTAGCCATAGACTCACACATGCTTTGTACTATAAAAAAGGATATTTTACATCTGAGAAACTAATTATTATTGTTTAGCATGTTATTAAAATCTATTTGTGAACAGAGTATTAATAATAAACATGGTCTAAACATTCTTAGATGCCTAGCATTCATCATGTTGTAGTTTGGGAACAATCTAACTAGTAAATGTGTTCTTGTTTATGTCACAATAACACGTTAACTAATGCAAAAAAGAAACATTACTTATCAGATTGATCTTCTCTTCTGGATGAAATATTGTTTTTCTTTTGAGGGAAATCCAGCCTTCTTCTTGCAGAAACGAACAGTAGCCGTGATGAATGATCTCCTCGCGCTTTGTTTATGTTGGGCGTTTCCATGCGCACGTGTCTCACGTGGATATTTACATATGAACGGCGCGAGCCGCGAGGGGGCAGGATTGCATTAAAAATAATGAGTTAGACGGGAAAGACTGAACATCGTGTTGGTTTCATATGGATTACTTTATCACAGAATATTTGTTTTCGATAAGACTTACTTCATTTAAAAGTAGTTAATTAAGTTTTCTATAGATATAACTCCCATGTCTGTGTGCTGAGTATTTGCTGAGTTACAGTTCATTTTAGAGACGCGTTTCTAAAAGCAGCTCGTGGAGATGGCGAAGACAGAGAGCGCACCCTGTTTGTTTTCTTTATTTTCCAAAACCACAACATTTTGTTTTTATTGTGAGTGTACCCGAAAAAAAAAAAGATACTTCAAAGTTTCTATTGACGTATAACACTTATCTGTATGACCAAAATCGACGGAGTATTTTTAGTGTCTTTTGCACTGATAAGAAAAAAAATGAGCTTGTCTCGCCGGCGAGACAACCGACCCCAGGGGGTTAACTATCATCCAATCACATGCTGATGCTGCCTGCATCACTCCACAAGCTGTTAACCAAATTCGCGCCTCTTTTTTCATTGGTGGATGACGTGGATGCACTCAGGTATACGGTCAGGTATATGGATTTCCTCACTAGAAAAGTAAAGTTCCCAGAGCTTTCTCAGAAGGTCCCAATAGGTCAATGACGTTCCCAGAACATTTCCTGAGATGATGTGGAGTTCTTTAAAGGATTGGGCAGAGCTGGGACCAAGTCAAGTCTCGAGTCAAATCCCAAGTTCTCAAAGAGTTAAAGTTGATGAAATAATTAAGTGATTAATTAGATGATGATTGTGCATTAGTGATGAACACCTGCTGTTATCGAGAATTACAGAGGATCAGATGTTGATGTTTTATTGGTTAAAATTATGCCACCATCACAGAGATCAGTGTTTGCTTTAGTTGGGCTCTTGACCCTTCACTCCTGTATTAGATCTCTCTCTCTGCAGCGATGCATGTGGTGTTTTAAAGCAGAGCAGAGATATTAGCTGTTTTTATGTGATAAGACAATCACCATGAGGTGGCTTGATTACAATCAAAAAATTTTATTATTTTTTGTTTTTTATAATTATGTTTAGGTTTTGTGTAATCAACTCTGTGAAACTACAGTATGCAAACAACGTGTTGCTCTAATAGTTATAGCGAATGCATTTTAAATCTATGTAATAAATATAAAAATTTGAACTCCAGTATCATTTCGACACACACAGACATCAAGAACCAGCATATAAATCTCAACAATGGTGACAATCAACAAAATGCTTCATGCTGCAATGCATGCTGGGTAACACCATAGTAAAAACTCCCATCATGCACTGCAGTATGAAAAATTATTGTCGCCACTGTTGAGGATCATATGATGTGATGAAGTGTTTATGTCTAAAAGGCTGAGCGGAAACAGTTCTTTTTTTAATATTGAAGCATTATAGTGGTGTTTGTTTTTTGCAGATCTGTAATAGCTGAATGTCAGGCAAAAAAACCAAAGAGAAACCCTTTCATGATGTTCATTCACCATGAGTTATAAACAGAAGTCATAAGTTTATCTGCTACTTCTAGGTTTAATTCAGTAATGCACAATTGTTCGCTGTGAAACAACATTGCAATTGCTTAGAAGTAAATTACTTTGAATTAGTAAAAGGGACAAGAGACCAACTAAAGCAAACCTTGACCACAATTATGGTGGCATCGTGTTTTTTTTTTCAGTTGATTCCATCCAAGGCTGCGGCTGAAGTCTGTAGTTCTTGTGTTTCTCTTTTCTTCAATGATACCGCTTGTTAACAGCAGGTGTTCATCACTAATGCACAATCATCATTTAATTAGTCACTTAATTATCTCATTAACTTTAACTCTTTGAGGACTTGGGATTTGACTTAAGGCTTGCTTGTGACTTGAAAGTCCCACTTCTGGATTTATGACACATTAGTGTGTTAAATATTTTAACACACTGCCTGTGTTAAGAAGAATAACACACTGGTTGTGTTAAAATTGAATTGACACAAAATGTGTTGTGCTTAACTAGACACACAGGTGTGTTAAAATATAACACAGGTTGTGTTGTTTTTAACACATCTGTTTTTTTAACACACTAATGTGTCATAAATAACACAATTTGTGTCATAGATGTGCTATTCTTAAAGGTGCACTATTTATATATTTGAAGAATATCAACGTGTGTTAAGAAGAATAACACACTGGTTGAGTTGAAATTAACACAAAATGTGTTGTTCTTAACTAGACACACAGGTGTGTTAAAATATAACACAGGTTGTGTTGTTTTTAACACATCTGTTTTAAGAGTGCAGCAAATATGTAAGTGGTGTGTAGAGCTGGAAATCTGTTTTTATTGGTTGTTTGTGATCAGCAAAGGCTTGATATAGAAATCTATTTTACCACAAAACGAAGTAAAGAATTTGCTTTCGTGTTACCATTTATTTAAAATTCAAAACTACTCAAATACTCAATTGGGGTGAATTCCAGGTAACTTGTCTGACTCATCTCAACCAGAGATTCATTGCTTCTGTGGTGCTAATCATCAAGATTATTTTTTGGCATAACTCAATGTCCTACAGTAATATGCAAATTACATTCCACCGCTTGCTAAACTCACAAATAGATGGGTGTGTCTTTGATGTTACACCACACTTTTAACCCTCTACAGCAGTGTTACTCATTGTGCGGCTCGCCAAGCTTTACTTTGTGGCTCGCATGGCAGTAAATAATACGATGATATGATCATGCAGTCAATACAGATATTTCATAGAAACATTAAAAACAAGCAGGGCTATAACATAACCCATTAAAAAAACTCACACCAAGTCTACACCAGACGCGAGTGGCGCAATCCAACAAAAGACAATAGAACCCATCAGAGTATGTGAGCGGAGCGCGGAGTAGAGCGGTGTGATTTTGAATGGAGGGAGGAGTGGATTTTTTAAAAGTCAGAGCGTCGTGGTTTTCACTCGCTCCAAGAGCGCTCCACCACCGCTCCATCACGAGTACAATTCATGCCAACGGCCCGTAATATAACTGCATATTTAGCAAGAATTCACATTAAACATATTTAGCTAGCTTGATAGAGAAGGATCACTCAACTCAGAAAGAATGTGAAGGCTATGATGATGTGAGTTGGAAGTTATAGTTCTCTAGGAATTTATAACTTTGTTCCATCTGATACTGAATATTTCCAGGTGAAAGCATGATTTAAACAGTTACAACACTTATTCACACGCAGTCGCTCTCTCAATAATGCAGTCAAACAAATGTAATCTTACAGTGCTACTTCATCTGTATCTGATTTCAAATGAGCAGAAATCTGTAAGAAATTAAGTGATCCATAGGTAAAATAACTGATGAAAATGTACTGTTCTTTTAATCAGAAACAAAATTGTCACTGCAAAAAGCAGCAATTATAACTTTTTAATGCTGATTTTAGCTTGTCATGCTAGGAAAAAAGTTTGCACACTTTCAATAAGTCACTTTGAAACTCTACTGTTATTTTATTTATTTTATTTTATTATCCTCTCTTCTTTTAATATACGTAATGAACAGACGTCGGATGGCGTCGCGTGGTGACGTAATGACGTGTGCCATTAATCTATTTTTACTGAATTGTGCGCTTCTCTCAGGACAAATCGATCTATTTTTACTGAACTGTGTGCTTCTCTCAGGGCAGGAGTACTCAATAGGTCCGTATTACTGTTATTTTTAGTGTACTATGCGCTGCTCTCAGGGTAGTAGTACTCAGTAGGTCCGTATTTCTATTATTTTTTTACTGAACTATGTGCTGCTCTCAGGGCAGGAGTACTCAATACTCATTTAACTGTTATTTTCTTAAGGTTTTTTTTTTTCTATTTATTTATTTTTTGTTTTTTACTGAACTATGCGCTGCTCTCAGGGCAGGAGTACTCATACATATTACTGTTATTTTTACTGAACTATGCGATGCTCTCTGGGCAGGAGTACTCAGTATTTATATTAAGGATTTTTTATTTATTTATTTATTTTTTTTACTGAACTATGCGCTGCTCTCGGGGCAGGAATACTCAATATTCATATTACTGTTATTTTTACTGAACTATGTGCTGCTCTCAGGGCAGGAGTACTCAATGTTCATATTACTGTTATTTTTGCTGAACTATGCGCTGCTCTTAGGGCAGGAGTACTCAATATTCATATTCCCACTGGGCAAAATCTAAGGCATCCTGAGAGTGTTTATTTGGTCCAGAAACAGTATAAATTAAGTCTAAATTAACCTTAAATGATGTTGAAAATAAGTCCACTGACCACATTTGAACTAGTTTTTAACCTTGTACGGAGGTTCCATGAACATCTATATCAGACATGCAAAACACGTCAAAAACAGACGTCATTAAAAACTTTTATTCTGGCTCCTCAGTGGACATCTTTTCAACGTCTGCAAAGACATAAAAACACGTCCACTGGACATAACTTTGCCCAGTGGGTTACTCCTAAACCAAAAAAAGGTAGCGCATTGCACCTCATGTTTTCAAACATGAAAAAAATGCATTCTGTCTGATTGGGGCTTTAAAAAATAATGGCCGAGAGAACTGTCAAGTCATTTTTTACTTTCACAGAGTTTTTGATTCTGCAGCAAATATGTAAGTGGTGTGTAGAGCTGGAAATCTGTTTTTATTGGTTGTTTGTGATCAGCAAAGGCTTGATATAGAAAACTAATTTACCACAAAATGAAGTAAAGAATTTGCCTTTGTGTTACCATTTATTTACAATTCAAAACTACTCAAATACTCAATTGGGGTGAATTCCAGGTAACTTGTCTGACTCATCTCAACCAGAGATTCATTGCTGGAATTGCTTTTGTGGTGCTAATCATCATGATTATTTTTTGGCATAACTCAATGTCCTACAGTAATATGCAAACTACATTCCACTGCTCGCTAAACTCACGAATAGATGGGTGTGTCTTTGATGTTACACCACACTTTTAATCCTCTACAGCAGTGTTACTCATTGCGTGGCTCGCCAAGCTTTACTTTGTGGCTCGCATGGCAGTAAATAATACGATGATATGATCATGCAGTCAATACAGATGTTACATCCTTGTGTTGTACTAATGTTTCTTTATTTCTTTCCCCGAGTCGCTTTTGTTTTTTACTTTCACTTTCACAGTCATGTCTCATTGGTCCACACTGCTCACCTGGTTCCCATGCTCCCGTGACATCACTGACCAGCCCACCAATCTGATTGATGCCCTGTGGCATAAAAGTGGAGGGAAGACGCCACTCGTGAGGCTCTAGACATGTATCGATTTCATTCTGTGTGTCATCCTCTGTTACAGTGTATCTGTGTAGCCTGTGTATGTTTAGAATTGTACACAGCTCATCTGTCTATTGTCATAACTCCATTCGTTTACCTCTTGTTACGGCGCTCTTGTCACATCCCGAGGTTGGAGAAAGGGACAGGTGAGGTCGCGCGACATACATTCTGCACACCTAGGTATCTCACTTTTGTATTAGACACACTAGTTTAGGGGCGAGCTCCACCCGCTGTGATTTTTGTCTTTTGCTAGTTTGGGTAGGTCAGGAAGTGCGTTGCGGACGCAAAGACTCTTTTCATTTCTTGTTTTTTCTTTGGCAGCTAGGTAAGTGGTTGGGATTGTTAGGTCTTTGTTTTTGTTTATTTCTTTGATTTGGATGCCGCCCGCGTCCCCTCTCCAACTCTCTTACATTTACTCATCTTGTGCTTACCCATTTGTCTTTAGTGTTTCTGTTGTGCCCCTACTATAATATACTTATTTATATTATTCATTTTTATTTCTTTTTTTTCCCCCTCTCAATTGTAACTATTTTCCCAAGTCTTCACACTGTGTAAATAAAACACTTGCAGCATAGATCGACTCTGGCCTTACTCCTCACCTGGTTTGTTATATGTTTCGCAGATGTGTGTTTCTCCCAATCTTAATGTTACTCCCCCTTTTCTCTTTGACTGACCACCTAGGGTCGTAACACAGATATTTAATAAAAACATTAAAAACAAGCAGGGCTATAACATAATCCATTAAAAAACTCACACCATGTCTACACCGGATGCGAGTGGCGCGATCCGACTAAAGACAATAGAACCCATCAGAGTATGTGAGCGGAGTGCGGAGCGGAGTGTGGAGTGGAGCGGTGTGATTTTGAATGGAGGGAGGAGCAGATTTTTTAAAAGTCAGAGCGTCATAGTTTTCACTCGCTCCAAGAGCACTCCACCACTGCTCCATCACGAATACAATTTATGCCAACGGCCCGTAATATAACTGCATATTTAGCAAGAATTCACGTTAAACATATTTAGCTAGCTTGATAGAGAAAGATCACTCAAATCAGAAAGAATGTGAAGGCTATGATGATGTGAGCGGGAAGTTATAGTTCTCTAGGAATTTGTAACTTTGTTCCTTCTGATACTGAATATTTCCAGGTGAAAGCATGATTTAAACAGTTACAACACTTATTCACACGCAATCGCTCTCTCAATAATGCATTCACTGTAAAATTACATACAAATGTAATCTTACAGTGCTACTTCATCTGTATCTGATTTTGAATGAGCAGAAATCTGTAAGAAATGAAGTAATCCGTAGGTAAAATAACTGACGAAAACGTACTGTTCTTTTCATCAGAAACAAAATTGGCACTGCAAAAAGCAGCAATTGTACCTTTTAATGCTGATTTTAGCTTGTCATGTGGTAGGAAAAAAAGTTTGCACATTTCCAATAAGCCATTTTGAAACTCTCCTGTTATTTTATTTATTTTATTTTATTATCCTCTCTTCTTTTAATATACGTTATGAACAGAACAGTGATATTTCAAACATACTGAAATACTTTAGACGCGGAGCGAAGGTTTCTGATATCAGTGAGCGAGGAGTGGAGCAGGAGTGGGAAATGGTGAACCCGGAGAGGAGCTGGAGCGGAGTGATTATTAAATACTCGGAGTGTGAAGAGGAAATTATTGGTAACTTCCGCTCACATACTCTGGAACCCATTGATGTTGTCTACACTGGATGCGGCGCGGCGCGATGTGACACGATCCCCATCAGTAAACTGATGCCTCGTTCTATTTATGACGAACTGTACTGACACTACGTTCAAATGATTTGCAACTGTCGCTTTTTCGCGTCAAGTGTAGACATACTTTTAGCGCAGTGAGGCGCGGCACGACAACTGTCAGACAGTGACTACGTTTACATGGACAACAATACTCAGATTTTAATACGATTAAGACAATACTCTGATTAAGAATCTACTATGTAAACATAGATTTTTAATTACCTTAATCCGGCTAAAGTCATAATCGAAGTAAACACAAATCGAATTAAGACTTGCAGTATTCCTATTTTAGTCGCATTATTGAAATGCAGTACAGACATGTAAACACCTTAATCAAACTATTACCATCGTGTAGGACTTTTCGCCGCATTTTGCAACAGGATACACACACGGTAGTGCACTCTCACAAAGGATGTGTTAATTAATAACACATTTTTTGTGTTATGGCCATTTTAACACATTATGTGTAATTTTAAGTTGATCATGTGTAAAAAGAAAGAGAGAGAGAGAGAGAAACAGCACAGTGTGTCCAACACAATATGTAACTATCATCCAATCACATTTTTGCCTACATCACTCCATAAGCTGTTAACCAAATTCGCGCCTCTTTTTTCATTGGTGGATGAGGTGGATGCAATCAGGTATATGGTCAGGTATATGGATTTCCTCACTAGAAAAGTAAAGTTCCCAGAGCGTTCTCAGAAGGTCCCACCGGTGTCAATGTTGTTCCCAGAACATTTCCTGAGATGTTGTAGAGTTCTTTAAAGGATTGGGCAGAGGTGGGACCAAGTCAAGTCTCAAGTCAAATCCCAAGTTCTCAAAGAGTTAAAGTTAATGAAATAATTAAGTGACTAATTAAATGATGATTGTGCATTAGTGATGAACACCTGCTGTTATTGAGTATTACAGAGGATCATATGTTGATGTTTTATTGGTTAAAATGATGCCACCATCATGGAGATCAGTGTTTGCTTTAGTTGGACTCTTGACCCTTGAATCCTCTTTCATATGCACATCTAAGATTATGTTAGCCACGCCAGTGCTTTAGAAAAAGCAAGAAGCAAGATTACTTAAAGCCAACCTTATACTCATGAGGCCTTATGCATACTTCAATGCACACATTTAAACTTTAACACACTTACTGTCAAGCCATGCATAGTGTGCCTTCTGTCTGAACCGGGCCTTGTTTACAATTGCCCTAAAGCAACTGCAAGTAAGAGACAGATTCATGTAGGCAGCATCTCCAACCTGTAGCACTACTTCAAGGAGTATCATCTCCAAGACCTCCATGGGTAACTGGAAAGTATTTATAAGAGGATTAATCCATTTGCTTGAATGGAATATTACAGTATTCCAGCACAAAAGAAAAAAAGACATCTTACATCCAAAAGTTGCAACTCAGCAGTCATGCTTGCCGTTTGTGCCTAAAAGGATAGCAGAGAATACAAGTCAGTCTATATATGGTAAGAGAAGAAAAAAAGTCTTATTAAATGTCTCATACATTCTTTTCAGTATGCCTCATTTGTCTTTTTGTTGCGCGTCTTTCTCCATCAGACCTGCAATGAAAAGAAGTACAGGACAGGTGTGTAATGCAATTCTTTTAAATTATGCAAATAAAGCGTTCTCTCAAACTCAAAGGAAAAGCTAAGTCTTTGATCATTGAAGCTTCAATGGCTGCCGGACCGAGGAGGAAGACTGAGGCAGCGAGGAGGAAGACTGAGGCGGCGTCTGCTGGACCGAGGAGGAAGACTGAGGCGGCATCTGCTGGACCGAGGAGGAAGACTGAGGCGGCATCTGCTGGACCGAGGAGGTAAACTGAGGCAGCGAGGAGGAAGACTGAGGCGGCGTCTGCTGGACCGAGGAGGAAGACTGAGGCGGCATCTGCTGGACCGAGGAGGAAGACTGAGGCTGCGGCTGCTGGACCGAGGAGGAAGACTGAGGCTGCGGCTGCTGGACCGAGGAGGAAGACTGAGGCTGGGTTGGTGGTGAAGCATGGGTGGCGATGTGCTTCAGCAAATTTGCCTGAGTTATTACAGTTGCTGAACAATAGCAGCAGTGAAAGTGGGACTTTGCCCGACATTTTAAACTACATTTTAAAATGGTGAAATCTGAAATGGCAAAAAAAGAAAATAAGTTTGTTGAAAATTGCCTAAATTTAACCTTCACTTGTTTGCATTTTGCTCTGGACGGTGGACAGTCGCAAGACAGAATTTTCATCAGCACCATCCATGTGCAAACTGAGCCTTAAAATTAAACATTCTACTACAAATTCACAAGCAATTCAATCAGAAGCATGCACGGTGCATTGCTGGCTGGTTTGGCACCATATTAAACTTTAACTAAAGTGATATAAGCAAAAGACAGTTAAACTCACCATGATGTTGCACTGCCCTCTGAAAGTGATTTTTGCTGTGATAATACATCAGTTGTGGCATACTGGTGTAATTGCAGAATGGGCACTCACTAGTGCAGTTTTTTTAAATACTGCTCACATTCCCCCTTGCTTAACACAGTTTTGTTCATTTTTGCAAGGGGAAATGGCTCTTAAAAGAGCCTTTGGGTTATAAAGTGAAGAACAACAAAAAAAAGAGGAGAGAGATGGAGAGATGGTGGGGATGACAATGACAAGGATCTGCAAAAAGAAGGAAATACAGAGAATCAGTATTAGCAAAAAAGTTTTTTTAAACTCGTGCAGGGGTGTCTAAAGTCGGTCCTGGAGGGCCACTGTCCTGCAAAATTTAGCTCTAACTTGCCTCAACACACCTGCCTAGAAGTTTCTAGTATGCCTAATAAGATCTTGATTGGCTGGTTCAGGTGTGTTTATTGGGGATGGAGCTGAACTCTGCAGGACAGTGGTCCTCCAGGAGCAGGATTTGGCACCTGCTCTAGTGCATATACTGTATAGCAGCATAACAGTGTGTAATATAAAAAACGAGCTCTACTTTCAAGGACTGTTAAACTTAATCATACTTTTGGTTTAATTATTATTATTAAATGTAGTTTACTGTTTATTTTAATAGATGTATAATTATTATTATTAATAATAATAATAATAATAATAATATCTAAATATTTTACATTTAATCATTTTATTCACAGAAAAACAATATAAATTTGTATAGCTACTGTTAATATGAACTTGTCCTTTATTACTTCTGCTGGTTCAGTTTTGCCACTGTATTTCTTTTTAAGGGGCTTATTTTGGGAAAACTATATCCTAATCATAATCCCACCAAAACCACACACACACACACACTAACGTTTCTAATGCTGCCTTCAAGTGCTCTCGGAATTATCTTAAATACGAGTTTCCTAGGTAATCATGAACGCTCTTCCATTTCGTAATCACAACTTCAATAGTGAGAATTATCAAATTTCCGATAGAAAGTGAAGGTGGCATTAGGCCTACGATGCTTTCGGGAAACGCAGACCTGGTTATTTTAAAAGCAGACCTTCACACCTTGCGTGACATGGTTGAGTGAGTAAAGTTACGCGATTTTATTTTTAAACTACTTCACATTTCCTTTTAACAACACACTAAACGCCACTTTAGAATTAATCATTGTAATTAAACAAATTAGACAAGAGACGTAGCTCGCCTGTACTCACCATGCAGCAAAGAACAGCGTAAATGAAAAACCGCTAGAATCGACGTTATGACTTGAAGCCATTAACCAATGAGAACAGTTTTAGGCGGGACGAGACGTGCAGCCCCGCCCCAGATACAGCCCCGCCTCGATATACATCATTACTTTGCCACTAACCAATGAGAAGTGTTGTGGGCGGGGCGACACGTGCAGCCCCGCCCCAGGTGCAGCCCCGCCTCGATCTGCAGGCTGCAGCCGGGTGCTTCTCAACCACTTGGCTGAAAAGCTTAAAGCTTCATGAGGCTTCATCTGTCCATCACTACCCAGCAGTGTTAATTTGTCACCGATTCAGTGTTACATTTAACACTCTGTAGTGTAGACACCGAGCGGTGTTAATTTGACACCGGAGATTTTGCTTTGTGCTGAGCTGTTTAAAATGAACTTGACAGTCAGCTGATGAGAATAAAGGGCATGACGAATGTCAAAAATTGATGTACAAACAGAGAGAACAGGTTGATCCTATTCAGGTTGAATTCTGCATTCCTGTCATTTCAGAGAACTGATCACATTCAACGCTATAGCAATACATTTGCATTACATGCTTTTATATTGTTTAGTTTGTGCTGTTAACATGATTTATAATGTGCTGTTAGCATGATTTCTAATGTTTCTCAGCTTTGACCAAGCCTTCACTTGATCTTCACATCTGGAGGGTCACCTGAACTTAACCCAGCTTCAATGAAACCGGACTATCATCTGATCAGCTGAAGCTGTGATAATGGGTGTGACCTGTCACCGAGTGTCAAATGCTACTGAATATTAATGACTGTCAGAAATTACAACTGACAAACTCTGAGAGGACAAACACACATAAAGACACAGCGGCTTATGGGTAAGAGCTCATTCAAATCTTTGACTAAGACTCAATCTAATATTTCTTAACAGAAAGAAAGATTCCAGTCCAGCTCTTTGTGAAGGTAAAACTCTTTCTAAGAATCAAGTTCCAGGCTATGTACAGGATTATATTTACGATTAATTTACCACTGACATTGTTTAGTTACAATTTTTAGTAACACTTTATAATAACT
This sequence comes from Spinibarbus caldwelli, assembly GCA_039654775.1. NCBI lineage: Eukaryota > Metazoa > Chordata > Actinopteri > Cypriniformes > Cyprinidae > Spinibarbus > Spinibarbus caldwelli. Next base: position 34,427,628 of record CM077230.1, on the reverse strand, counting down.
TTCATTAATAAATTATTAACAAACATTATGTATTGCTTAACAGATTGCTTAACAGTGTTTGTTAATGTTTACTAATAAATGTATTAGTCAAGTCAAGTCAAGTCACCTTTATTGATATAGCGCTTTTAACAATACAGATTGTGTCAAAGCACTTAACAGTATCAAATTGGAGGATAGAGTGTCAGTAATGTATAATAATAAGATTAAACACTCAATTTTCAGTTAAAGGCATTTCATTATTGAATTCAGAGATGTCATTGTCTAGCTCAGTTTAGTTTAAATAGTATATATGATATCAAATTGACGATAATCAATTTAGGTATTAAACATTACCTAATAATTAAGTAATGATTAGTTAAACATCATGTAATGTTTGTTAATGATTTATTAATGAAAGTTATTATAAAGTGTTACCCTTTGTTGATTCTGCTTTTTAAACAGCAGGGGTTTATCATTAATGGTTAATCATCACATAATTATCTTCTTAACTCCAACACTGCTTCAATTCTACTTTAACACTCTGTAGTGTGGAAATACATGAAAACTGAGCAGTGTTTATTTAACATTGGGGACTTTGTTGTGAACTAGTACATAAATCGTACCCATTTCATTCACATATGACTAACGCATATGAATCACATTGAGTTTATTAATTTATGTTAAAATGCAATCTAAATGGATGGAAAATTTGTATGCAATTGAAATACATAAAATTTAAATTTAGACCGAAATGCACAGCAAAATCCCCGGTGTCAAATTAACACTGCTGGGTGTCTATATGTGTCCACATACAGAGTGTTAAAAGTAACACTGAAGCAGTGTTAAAGTTAATGAGGTAATTAAGAGATTCATTGAGTGATGATTGACCATTATTGAAGACACCTGATGTTAACAAGCAGAATTACCAAAGAAGAAAATCACAATTTTTATCACCATTATAGTGGTCAGTGTTTACATTAGTTGGGCTCTTGACCCTTGACTTTTTAATGTTATGTTTTGCTGCTGTTATTGAATTATAATAGCCAGACGAGCAAAAGTTGTTTGGTGGTGATGATTATAATTTAACATACTCATCATGTACTGACCTGAATAACTGAGTTAGGTTTTTTTTTTGTTGGTTAAACACTTTGAACAAGATAAGATATAGCATTTTCAGTATAATCAGACAGATGTTTTTAAAACTTATTTTGATCAAAAACTTTAAAAAGTGTCTTTAATTAAGAATCACAGACATCGAGAATCACAACAATGGTGACCATCCAAAAAGCATGTTTTAGCCAATCAAATCTCATCCATGGCTCCTATCATGCATTGCGGCATGAATAAATTATAATCAGAATTGTCTTCATTATTTTATTCTTACTATTTTCTTTTATTTTTGTTGTTTTTAGGTAACTTTTTAGTACCTTGTTTTGTCATGTTCAGAGTTGATCCGTTTATCTGAATATGCTGTTTGTCACCGTTCTTGAGGTACATACCCTGGGTCTTGATGTCTGTGTGCGCCTTAAACAAAAGACGTTTTTTGTTTTTTTTTAGATCAGAACAGCTTGTAAGAAATCCTTCCAAAATTTATAGACAATACAGAACATTTTACTATTGAATCACAAGGCTGTTGTGATTTTAATAGTATAAAGTCAACACTGACCACTTTAATGGTGATAAAAATTGTGATTTTCTTCTTTGGTGATTCTGCTTGTTAACATCAGGTGTCTTCAATAATGATCAATCATCACTAAATGAATCTCTTAATTACCTCATTAACTTTAACACTGCTTCAGTGTTACTTTTAACAACTCTGTAGTGTGGACACATATAGACACCCAGCAGTGTTAATTTGACACCAGGGATTTTGCTGTGTATTGTTGTAAAGCAGGGGTGTCAAACTCCTGGAAATTCCTGGAGGGCTGGAGCCCTGCAGAGTTTAGATGCAACCCTAATTAAACACACCTGATCCAACTAATCAAGTCCTTAAGGCTTGATTGAAAACTGCATAGTATGTGTGTTGGAGCAGGGTTGGAACAAAACTCTGCAGGGTTACAGCCCTCCAGGAACTGAGTTTGACACCCCTGTTGTAAAGCATTGTAGTTTTTCTTTGGGGGCGATGAATGAAGCTGAATTACAAGATCCTGTAAATTCTGCATGTTTTATTGTATTTCTGATGCTATCTGTTTTATCAGTGATTAAATTCATAAAGTCATTACTAAACTGTGAGAGAATATTTAGTTCGGGTGACGTCTGATTATAGCCACTGTGCTAAATAAAAACTTTGTATTGTTTTGGTTATTTTATATGAGTTTGCAGATATGCTCGTTCCTGACTGCTTTTAGAGCCTGTCTAAAAACTTCCAAGTTAGTTTAAGAGAGGAAATCTGCAGAGGTGGGACTTTCAAGTCTCAAGAAAGTCTCAAGTCAAATCCCAAGTCCTCAAAGATTTAAAGTTAATGAGATAAATAAGTGACTATTTAAATGATGATTGTGCATTAGTGATGAATACCTGCTGTTATCAATCAACATCACTGAAGAAATGAGAAACAAGAACTACAACTGACTTCAGCCACAGCCTTGGATGGAATCAACTGAAAAACAACAACAACAACAAAAAAAACGATGCCACCATAATTGTGGTCAAGGTTTGCTGTAGTTGGTCTCATGGCCCTTTTACTAATTCAAAATCATTTGTTTCTAAGCAATTACAATATTGTTTCTCATCAAATATTTGTGTGATTCTGAGTCAAACTTTGAAATACCAGATGAGTTTACATTTTCTGCTTATAGCTCATTTGAGTTAACATGAAGTGGTGTCTGTGGTTTACTGATTGATGCTCAGCTATTACTAAACTGCAAATGCCACTGTAATGTTTCAATATTTTAAAAAACAGTCTGCAACAGCTCAGGCTTTTAGACGTGAATACTTATCATACGATCCTCAACAGTGGTGACAATAATTATTCATACAGCAGTGCATGATGGGAGTTTTTACTATGGTGTTACCCAGCATGCATTGCAGCATGAAGCATTTTGCTGATCATCATTTAATTAGTTACTTAATTATCTCATTAACTTTATCCGTTTGAGGACTTGGGATTTGACTTGAGACTTGAAAGTCCCGCCTCTGGAAATCTGCATACATCCCTGGCAATCTGTAGTAGCCAGATAGGAGAGATTTTTTCTGCATATCTGACAATGTAACGTTAAGCAGAAGTATTTTGAATGAGTTAAACCTGTTTCCCGTTTTCTGAGTAACATTAAGAATATCATTGTATATTGTTGCAACACCGCGGCCACGACCAATCTGACAGGGCTCATGCTTATATCAGTAACTTGGTGCAGTAGACTCATTTAGACCAAATATTGAAACCTAGCATTTGGTTTAAGCTAGGTTTCAGTCAAGCAGAGTATATCAAATCTATTATCTGTGATCGTTTCATTTACAATAACTGCTTTGGGTGTGAGTGATCTAATGTTTAGGAGCTCCAGCTTTAAAAATTGTTTTTGTTAATTTTTTTAGTATTTAGCAGATTTTTCTAGATCTTGCATTAAAAACAGGCACAGTCTTTATGGATTGGACAACACAAGTACTTCTATCATTTAAGTGGGTAGAGCAAAATCCATCATAGCTGTTATTTGAGAATTGGCTTACTATTCATATGGAGTGTAGCGTCCGGGAGATGTTGTCTGACAGGAGTTCCGCTCCGACTGGGGTGCAGGCCATCAGCACGAAAAAGCTTAGGACTTTCCCAGAAAAGATTCCAGTTTTTAACAAAGAGCAGTTACTGTTCTTTACACATGTTCTTTAAACCATTTTACATAAATGTGTGCATGTTGTGTGATCATTTTCAAAAGGTCAAATATTCCTAGTCTGTCAATTAATCTGAAACCTCTCTGTATGATAATATATTATAGTAAACTGCTGTGTAGAGATTTTTTACATATTAGGACACTAAAACATCATGCGCTAACCACTGATACTTCATCTGTTGACTCCATTCTAGATATAAACACCATAAACTGACATGATGACGCCAGCATCGAGAAAAACACTGCTCTGCAACCATATTTCTGTCCTGTTTGTTCTTGTTTGTAGTGAGTTACAGACACACACACACACAGAATTATTTTAATAATTTAGTGCCTTGCTCACAAAGACAATCACTTGTTTGCCACCTGCTGGTGTAAAGTTGCAAACAGAGTCAAAGTAAATCCACAAACACTCAGAGAGCAGGAGTGAAAGAGAGAGAAAAAGTGACGACGACATCATCATGCTGCTAAACTGGTGTTTAAACTGGTTCTTTAAAACAAACCTCACAGTAGTGATGGCGAGATGAAGCCTCATGAAGCTTTTCAGCCAAGTGGTTCACAAAATTGTTAATTTCTGGAGGCTTCGTTGATCTCCGTGATGGTGGCATCATTTTAACCAATAAAACATCAACATCTGATCCTCTGTAATTGTCTATAATAACAGGTGTTCATCCCTAATGCACAATCATCATTTAATTAGTCACTTAATTAACTCATTAACTTTAACTCTTTGAGGACTTGGGATTTGGCTTGAGACTCGCTTGTGACTTGAAAGGAATGACTTGGTTCCTCCTCCGGTGAAATCAGCTGCTGAGTTCATTGGTGGAATAAACATTTGGCTGGACTTTTACTTTCTGACCCCTGGACTTTACACCTCTGTCTGTAATATATTTGCTTGTTTTGCACTCTTTGGCCACCAGGTGGTATTGTGAGCAAATGAAGCCTCCAGAAATTAACCCTTTTGTGAACCACTTGGCTGAAAAGCTTCATGAGGCTTCATGAGGCTTCATCTGGCCACCACTACTTTTAACACTCTGTAGTGTGGACACATATACACTAGTGATGGTGAAATGAAGCTTCATGAAGCATTAAGCTTTTCAGCCAAGACTGTAATATATCTGCTTGTTTTATACTCTTTGGCCACCAGGTGGTATTGTGAGCAAATGAAGCCTCCAGAAATTAACCCTTTTGTTAACCAAGCTTAATGCTTCATGAAGCTTCATTTCACCATCACTAATATACACACCCAGCAGTGTTAATTTGACACCGCTTCAGTGTTACTTCTAACACTCTGTAGTGTGGACCCATATAGACACTTAGCGGTGTTAATTTGACATCGGAGATTTTGCTGTGCAGCTGGGGATGATAGGTAACTACAGAAACAACAAATGCATAATCAGAAACCACTGAAACCAAAACAGCAGGGAAACAGGAGCTAATGAAAAAAGGGCAGAATATCAAAATAACTGTGACATATTTCCCAAGATGCCTTGTTTCTCCGGTCACAGCTAAATTATTGGTATTTTTGATCTTTTCTTTAGGCTACTTTATTGCAGTACTGCATGGAGAGGTGAGTGGAGCAAACACACACTGAACATAATAATAATAATAATATATATATATATGTCTAAATCTATATAACTGTGAAAATATCTCCATGATACTGGAACAAACTGCAGTTGTGAGAAATGTGAAGATTTTTTATAGTAATTTTTTTTATAAGATTTTTTTATGTCTATTAACTAAATATGGTAACACTTTGGTAATACTTTATAATAACTTTCATTAACAAATCATTAACAATTTTTTTTTTTTAAATTTCTTATTGTCTGTGTGTTCTTGTTGTCTGTGCACAGCAAAATCCCCGGTGTCAAATTAAAGGGGTCCTATTATTCTTTTTCAGTTTTTGAATTTTAGTCAGTGTGTTGTGTGTATGTTTGGGTATAAAAAGATCTACAACGTTACAAATTTCAAAGTCCACTCCAAAGGGAGATATTTCGTTTTTTAAAAAAATCTCTTTTCAAGAACTACAACGAACGGCTCGTTTGGACTACAAAGATGTTTTCCTGTATTTGTGATGTCACAAAAATAAATCCCACCTACGGAAATTCGAATAGTTGGTGGGTGGGGAGAACACTTGGTTGAGCACTGCACGTTTCAAAATCGAAACCCGGTGCGGGTTTTTTTATATCACTGTATTTCTGATGGAAACCGACTGTTTTCAGAAAATTTGAGATGTCATTTTCATTTCATCTTGCATGTAATGTCTGATAAAGCAGCGTTTGTGAGCAGAGCGCTGCTTTGTGTACAGCGCTACTGGGGAAACCTCGCTCTCTCCCACTCCAACAGCGGTTCCTGCTGGCAGAGAATTAATTTGCATATATATATGCCGCTATAAATAGTGTAATTCTGTGGGACTATGGTATAGCCTTAATAAATTCAACTGTATAACAGTTTCACTGCAATTCATGTTATAATGTTAGAATTAAAGTACAATAAATATAATACATATTACCGTTGCTCTTATCTGTACATAGTAAATGCAGTTATTTTTAAGCTGTTGTTTATATCTTATCTAAAACGTGATTTAGCCAAAAAAAAAACAACACAAAAAAAAAACAACAATAACATCACCACTTTAATGTCTTGCAATATCTGTGCGTGCAAAGGTTCTGTATGATCCTCTTGTTCAATATTCTCGAGGTCTGAATTGATATAGCAATATTGATGAACTTGCTGCTTTGGCAAGGGGCGTAATAAGTATTATATGTTTGTTAATTGTTTAATGAAATTAATGAAAGTTGTTATTAAGTGTTACCGCAAATTTTAATGCAACCCTCCTTCAACTTGTCTTTGGCTTCGGTTTTTAAGGTAGTTTGTTATTTGGTTTTTCCAACATATTGCCCAAAGCTTTTAAAATAATTTTAAGTATTATTGCATAAATTTATGTAGAATATTGATTTTGTGTTTTTAAGAATGACACTTTCAAAACAAAGCAAAATAACACATTTTTACATTTTCAGGAAAATCAGATGAGAGTTGGAATTAGTTTATGAGCAATGGGAATTTATATAAATTTTTCATTTTATGCAGTAACTGCTTAAATAGAAAATGTCTGCAAGTATTACATTTATTTATCCTGATACTATATTGTATAATGCAGCATCTTTCTGAACATTCTGGATTAATCTCCAAATATGTTGCTTTTTGTTCTATCTTTAGAGTATCCCAATTCATTTTAACAGTAAGTATTCTTTTTTTTCATATTGATTCCATAACTCATACTACAGCATAATTTTTGTGTGATTGAAAAGAATATAGTTCAAGCTGATCTGTCTGGTGCTGTTCAATCTTTTTCCCAGCAAAATTACAGCAACCAGAGAACAGGTCAGAATGATTATCTTTGTCATCTGTCTGAAGTCTTAGCAGCTTTATGGTGATGCTGGTGAAATGTCATTTAAAAATAATTTATCTTGCTCTCAAACAGGACTGTTAGCGTCTCAATGCAAACCTGCAGCTCAGTGGAGTTGAACCATGCAACCTCAGCGGTAAGACCACCATACACCTGTCTGCCCACAAACTAGAGGTCGACCAACAGAGGTGGGTAGTCCAGGGGTCAGAAAGTAAATGTCCTGCCATATGTTTATTCCACCCATGAACTCAGCCAGCTGATTTCACCAGAGGAGGAACCAAGTCAATCCTTTCAAGTCACAAGCAAGTCTCAAGTCAAATCCCAAATCCTCAAAGAGTTAAAGTTAGTGAAATAATTAAGTGACTAATTAAATGACGATTGTGCATTAGTGATGAACACCTGCTGTTATTGAGCATTATAGAGGATCAGATGTTGATGTTTTATTGGTTAAAATAATGCCACCATCATGGAGATCAGTATTTGCTTTAGTTGGGCTCTTGACCCTTATTTTTATAATTCAAAGTAATTTGCTTTTAAGCAATTGCGATAGTGTTTCATAGCAAACGTTTGTGCATTGCTGAATTCAAAGCTTGAGATAACCGATTAGCTTACAATTTCTGCTTATAAATTATTTGAATGAATATCATGAAGGTGTCTCTCTTTGGTTTGTTTACTGACATTCAGCTATTACTGAACTGCAAAAAAAGTCCTGACAAAAAAATGCCACTGTAATGCTTAAATATTGGAAAAAAGGAAAAGCTGGATCAGCTCAGGCATTTAGACATGAACATTTATCATACGATCCTCAACAGTGGTGACAATAATTATTCATGCTGCAATGCACAATGGGAGTTTTTACTATGGTGTTACCCAGCATGCATTGCAGCATGAAGCATTTTTTTGATTGTCACCATTGTTGAGATTCATATGCTGGTTCGTGATGTCTGTGTGTGTCTAACTAGAACAAGAGTTCAAATATTTAAATGCATTACATACAGTAGGTTAAAGGCTAATTTATTCTAACTATTAGAACAGCACATTCCTCACATGCTGTAATTTCACAGGGTTAAATATTCAGAATTTAAACATTTAAAATAAAAAGTTATTTTTATGTCATCATATAAAAGCAGCTAATAATAGCCGCTCACTACACAGCACTGATCTCTCTGCTTCGCAACAACACATGCACTGCACAGAGAAATCTAACACAGGAGTCAAGGGTCCAACTAAAGCAAACACAAATCTCCATGATGGTGGCATCATTTTAACCAAGAAAACATCAACATCTGATCCTCTGTAATTCTCAATAACAGCAGGTGTCCATCACTAATGCACAATCATCATTTAATTAGTCACTTAATTATCTCATTAACTTTGGTGGCCAAAGAGTGTAAAAAAAGCAGATATATTACAGACAGAGGTGTAAAGTCCAGCGGTCAGAAAGTAAAAGTCCTGCCATGTATTTGTTCCACCCATTAACTCAGCAGCTGGTTTCACCAGAGGAGGAACCAAGTCATCCCTTTCAAGTCACGAACGAGTCTCGTCAAATCCCAAGTCCTCAAAGAGTTAAAGTCAATGAGATAATTAATTGACTAATTAAATGATGATTGTGCATTAGTGATGAACACCTGCTGTTATTGAGAATTACAGAGGATTAGATGTTAATGTTTTATTGGTTAAAATGATGCCACCATCATGGAGATCAGTGTTTGCTTTAGTTGGGCTCTTGGCCCTTTTAATAATTTTGCTTTAGTTGGGCTCTCGGCCCTTTTAATAATTCAATGATCAATGAGATAATTAATTGACTAATTAAATGATGATTGTGCATTAGTGATGAACATCTGCTGTTATTGAGAATTACAGATGATTAGATGTTAATGTTTTATTGGTTAAAATGATGCCACCATCATGGAGATCAGTGTTTGCTTTAGTTGAGCTCTTGGCCCTTTTAATAATTCAATGTGGTTTGCTTTAAAGCAATTGCAATATTGTTTCACAACAAACATTTGTACATTGCTGCTTGAAAAGCTTGAGGAAGCAGACGAGTTTATACTTTCTGATTTTAAATCACTTGAATGAACATCAAGATGGTGTCTCTCTTTGGTTTATTGACTGACATTCAGCTATTTCAGAACTGCAAAAAAGTTCTATTAAACAAATGACACCATAATGCTTAAATATTGGAAAAAAGAAGAGCTGTATTGCTCAGGCTTTTAGACATGAGCACTTATCATATGATCCTCAACAATACTGTGACAATACTTATTCATGCTGCAGTGCATAATGGAAGTTTTGACTATGGTGTTACCCAGCATGCATTGCAGCATTAAGCATTTTGTTGATTGTCACCATTGTTGAGATTCATATGCTGGTTCTTGATGTCTGTGTGTGTCTAAATAGCACTGGAGTTCAAATATGTATTTGCATTATATAGATTTAAATTTCATTCAACATAACTTTTTGAAAAACACTTTCATTGCATGCTGTAGTTTCATAGGATTGGTTAATCAAAATCTGAACATATAAACAAAAAAAAAATAAAAGTTATTGGATATAACAGGTGTTCACTGTACAGCACTGATCTCACTACTTTATAACAGCACATGCAGTGTTACAGAGAGAAATCTAACACAAGAAGTCAAGGGTCAAGAGCCCAACTAAAGAAAATACTGATATCCATGATGGTGGCATCATTTTAACCAATAAAACATCAACATCTGATCCTCTGTAATTCTCAATAACAGCAGGTGTTCATCACTAATGCACAATTATCATTTAATTAGTCACTTAATTATCTCATTAACTGTAACTATTTGAGGACTTGAGATTTTACTCGAGACTCGTTTGTGACTTGAAAGGAATGGCTAGGTTCCCTCTGGTGAAATCAGCTGTTGAGTTCATGGGTGGAACAAACACATGGCAGGACTTTTACTTTCTGACCCCTGGACTTTACACCTCTGTCTGTATTATATCTGCTTGTTTTACACTCTTTGGCCACCAAGTGGTACTGTGAGCAAATGAAGCCTCCAGAAATTAACCCTTTTGTGAACCACTTGGCTGAAAAGCTTAAAGGAAAACGCCACCGTTTTTCCATATTCCAATATGTTTTTCCTTCAACTTAGACGAGTTGATACGTACCTCTCCCGTCTCAGTGTGTGCACTTAATCGCTCTAGCGCGCAGCGCCACTATGCTAGCGTTTAGCTTGGCACCATTCATTCCTTAGGATCCAAACAGAGGTGAATTTAGAAGCTACCAAACACTTCCATGTTTTCCCTATTTAAAGACGGTTGCATGAGTAGTTACACGAGTAAGTATGGTGACACAAAATAAAACGGGGCAATTTTCTAAACAGACAAAAAATGATAACTATAATGTATGGCGGAAGAGTACTTCTCTCTTCTCGCAGCACGTCGACCTTGGCGCAGTAATATTGGTTCTATTGATGGAAGTTAGAGGGAGAGGGCGAGGGGGAGTTTTCAGGAGTGATGATATTACTGCGCCGAGGTCGAAGTACTGCGAGAAGAGAAGAAGTACTCTGTTTTTATGCATGTCCAAAAGATGGGCAAAAATTTTACACTAAACCATGTCAAATGATTCATGTTATCCCCATGAATGAAAGTTAGAAATGTGGGTCTTTTATAAAGTGAATTTTACATAAAAAGCTGTTTTTTGTATAAAAACCTATATAAAAAATATTTTTTAATTTATTTATATAAATTTAAAAATATCATAAATCCTCCAAAAACTACACAAATGTGGAGTAAAAACATTAATAAACAGAGTAAAATTACATTTGTTTTAAAAAAAATAATTATTTTGATACAAAATTACAATTTGTTACCTGGGGTCTCTAGAGACCCCAAAGACCATGAGTGCACAACCCAAAATGAAAACCGCATAAGGGTTAATACATTAAACATGTAAGAAATATGCAGTTTACTCAACTTACTGCATATATGTGTTCTTTTAATTTAGCCAAGAGTTAATTTCATGATGCATCGTTCTTCCATTGGTCACACATCTTCACATGATAGTTTACCGACTTGAATTAGTCATATTAGTATATCGTCAGAGAGATTGCGGGCAAAGAGTCCACTCAGGTCACTTCCAAATCAAGCAGTTTATGATCAATGCGGTGAATTTGCGTATTTATGAACTTGAATCTGATGTGAAATCTGTGTGGGGAACAAATCCCTCTTTCAAATCCCTGATTACAAAAAACCTATTGAAATTTTTTCAAAGTTTTACTCGCCAAATTTGCCATATGATTAGCTTGTGAGCAACACAATAATCTGCTGAATAATGGACCTTATATAGCAGAGGTCTCCAACCCTGCTCCTGGAGAGCTACCATCTTACAGATTTCAGCTCCAACCCCAATCAAACACATCTGAAGCAGCTAATCAAGGTGTTGAGAGCTACTTGATAATTACAGGCAGGTGTGTTGGAACTGAAGTCTACAGGACAGTAGCTCTCCAGGAGCAGGGTTAGAGACCACTGTTATATAGGATGCGGTGATAGGTGTTGTAGTCCTATAGGTGGACTTGCGAGCTTGACTGATGAGACCTGCCAGAAATAACGCCACGCTTGATTTAGACTCAACTTTGACTCTTAAGTAACTAGTCTCAGTAATCATGGTTATCTCTTTCTCAGGTGATCAGTGCCGTGGACCACATGAGCAGTCAGGCACTGTGTCCCGTGATGAGTGACAGAAATATCTCCGGTGCTAAACTGCAGCAGCTGCACACACAGCTCAGAAACGTCATTGAATCAGCACTGAATTTCTCTGCAGAGCTGGTCAGTAACTCACACAACACAAAAGTCTAGCTCCATCTATCCTCCGTCTGTCTCTGTTTGACCAAATCACAACTTTCTGTCTTTTCCAGAACCCGCAGATGAAAGTCTGTGTCGCTGATCTCTATGCTTCTTTGGACGATCTCACTGAAACAACCATCCACAATCTGCCGTTTGTTGAGAACTGGCTGTATTTGAAGTTTCTGCCTGTCCTGTCATACATGAATGAGGAGATTGTGACACAACTGAGCCTGATGAACTTCACATGTGGAGCCTTCCACGTGATGTATATGGCATTTTAAACAAGAAAAACAAAAATACATATATTCACATTAAAAAATTTCACCATAATACAGTAGTTGTAATAAAGTAATTTTTTCTGAATTAATAGTGTGAAAGTCCTCAGCAGGGAGAGATTGCTGATCACAGACAGACAGCAAAAACTGGTCTTCACTCATCTCATTTACTCTTACCTGTCCAGGAAAGATACAGCGGGTACTCAGACATTAACTGACAAATTTACTGGAGGGACTTTATGGAGGATTGCATGTCACAGGTGATAATTGTTCAATTTCAGATCCAGGTTGCCTTTCAAATATCACCAAAAACAATGAATGGCTGCAGAGGAATTTTGGGGTCTTCTCTAAACATGCAACATTCAGACAACTGCAAACGCTCAACAGCCATTTCACTCAGGTGAGTTGAGTTCTGAAAATTATGATCTAACAGCTGTTATGATGCACATGAGCTTTGGCTAATGACTTGTGTGCTTTGCAGCTGGATTCATTAGGATTAATGAGTCCATTTCTAGTGGCGGAGTATACTGTGACTTCTGGAGCATTGAGCAACGTGAATCTGATCAACAACATTTTTGACCATCTAGAGGAAGGTGATGCTTTCCAGAACATTGATGAGTTTTTCTGGAAACTAATTCAATTTGAGGTAAATTTGGTTTACATCCAAAATATATATATATATATTTTTTGATTTAGATGTTCAGGTTTTCAATAAACAACACTGTGAGACTACAGCATGCAATGAAAGTGTTGATCTAATAGTTATATTGAATGAATTTTAAATCTATGTAACTCATATAAATATTCAAACTGTTATTCTATTTAGACACACACAGACATCAAGAACCAGCATATGAATCTCAACAATGGTGACAATCAACAAAATGCTTCATGCTGCAATGCATGCTGGGTAACACCATAGTAAAAACTCCCATTGTGCACTGCAGCATGAATAATTATTGTCACCATTGTTGAGGATCGTATGATAAATGTTCATGTCTAAAATCCTGAGTGACATAGTTCTTTTTTCCAATATTTAAGCATTATGGTGACATTTGTTTGATAGGACTTTTTTAACAGTTCTGTAATAGCTTAAAGTCAGTCAATAAACCAAAAAGACATGATGTTCATTCAAGTGACTTAACAGAAAGTGTAAGCTCATCTGCTTCCTCAAGCTTTTAATTCAACAACGTACAAATGTTTGTTGTAAAGCAATATTGCAATTGCTTAAATGCAAATCACATTCAGGTATTAAAAGGGCCAAGAGCCCAACTAAAGCAAACACTGATCTCCATGGTGGTGGCATCATTTTAACCAGTAAACCATCAACATCTGGTCCTCTGTGATTCTCAATAACAGCAGGTGTTCATCACTAATACACAATCATCATTTAATTAGTAACTTAATTATCTCATTAACTGTAACTCTTTGAGGACTTGGAATTTAACTCTAGACTTGCTTGTGACTTGGTTCCTCCTCTGGTGAAATCAGCTGCTGAGTTCATGGGTGGAATAAACATATGGCTGGACTTTTACTTTCTGACCCCTGGACTTTACACCTCTGTCTGTAACATATCTGCTTGTTTTACACTCTTTGGCCTCCAGAAATTAACCCTTTTGTGAACCACTTGACTGAAAAGCTTTATGAGGCTTCATCTACCCATCACTAATGATTTTTTTAATGAAACATAATCATCAACATCCGATTGTCACAACTAACATGTCTAAACAAACACAAAGTTACGGCAGCCCAAAAAAAAAAAAAAAAATTGTAGTTTTAAGTCAAGGGTTAAGAGCCCAACTAAAGCAAACACTGACCTCGATAATGGTAATTCAAACAAAACTAAAACATCAACATCTAAAGTCAAACTGGTTAGTAACGTGTGAAGCTGGTAATGCTGTTTGTGGAGTTGTTTAATCATCCTCAGCCGAGATCTTGAGATATTTAATGCCTTCTTTTATCTTGTGTTGATTTCATCTAACACTGTGGCTGAAGTCAGTTGTAGTTCTTGTATTTCTGCTTGTCTCGTCTCTTTTTTTCTGTCCTTTTCTTTCAATGGTTCAGTTTGTTAACAGCAGGTGTTCATCACTAATGCTCAATCATCACTCAATTACTAAACTAATTATCTTATTAACTTTAACACTGCTTCAGTGTTACTTTTTTAACACTCTGAGTGTGGATTATATATACACTGGGAGTGTTGATTTAACACTGGGGGTTTTACTGTGTAAAGTCAGAATTAATTATTGTCTTAAAGAAAAATAGTTATAAATTTACATTTACATTTAGGCACAAATGAGGACATTAGAAGCAATTAAAATGGTAACACTTTACGGTAAGGGTACATGAATTACAATGAATTCATTTATAAATTAATGTGTGAATTATGCATAACTTCATGCATTAATATCTCATGAATTATTAGGAACTAAAATGAGTTCAAAGTCTTTCATTTATGACTTCATTGATGAACAACACCTTAAAGTAGGGAAAGTTGTGGCCTGATGATTAGAGACTCGGACTCGTAATCCAAAGGTTGTGAGTTCAAGTCTCAGGTCCGGCAGGAATTGTAGGTGGGGGGAGTGAATGTACAGCGTTCTCTCCACTCTCAATACCATGACTGAGGTGCCCTCGAGCAAGGCACCGAACCCCCAACTGCTCAGCCGCAGCATAAATGGCTGCCCACTGCTCTGGGTGTGTGTTCACTGCTGTGTGTGTGTGCACTTAGGATGGGTTAAATGCAGAGCACTAATGTGGCAAAGTGATAGGCTGTTAAGGAGGTGGTGGAAGGGGACAGAGGAGAGAATTGAACGTTTTGAAGAGATTGAGTGTGTCAGATGCGCTGTTGATCTTGTTGTGGAAGTATGAAGCCTTGGCAGTATGGACTTCAGCAAAGAAAGATGAAAGCAAAGACTGATAGATGCTCTGACGGATCTTTTGATTTGCGCCATTTTCTCTCTCCTTCCCTGAGTTTGGACCGATGTTCACAAAGAACATCAGATAACCAGGGGTTAGAAGGGGCATCACGTGCTGGCCTGGAGGAGAGAGGACATATATTGTCTAGACAAGAAGTTAAAGTGAAGCACAAAGTGCCAGTTGCAGCGATCACATCAAGAGATAAGAAATGGGTAGGTGAGAGAAGAGACTGGAAACTCCGCAGCAAGTTTTAAATATTTTTACAGTCACTGTCCACCCCTTTCTAATTATCACAGCAAAGCCTATAGCACACAAATGGCTCGAATAGAAACTATTTGTGGTCCAGTTTGCCAGTGCTTAAACACAAATTAACAGGTAACAAACAGACTTTTTGTAATTTCTAATTACAGCCAACAGCAAACAACAAGCACAATCAGCATAAACATTTTAAATAAAACAAGCATTAAACTAACCAATCCTCACAACTAGCAGATATTTACTCTAATAGAGAGAAAACTTGTATTAAGCAAAACACTTAAGTTGTAACATGATCATTTACTTAATATTTCTAACAGCAATGATCGCTTAACAAATTCAATAGAATTTGTGACAATTATGTCTATAATTGTCATTTATATAAGGATCAGACAACATTTTATAAGTAATCAATGCAAAAATCCATATATCCTGTGCCCCATTCCATGAAATCGGGGCCTTTTGCATCCCTAAGAAATAATCAAACATAGAATTAATAGGTAATACTTTATTTTATGGTGTCTTAATTAGCTGCTAATTAACATGCATATTAATAGAATATTAGCCATTTATTAGTAGTAATTAAGCATATATTAATGCCTTATTCTACATGACCTTATTCTACGTCCCTAATTTTACACAGCAAAATCCCCAGTGTAACTTTAACACTGCTTCAGTGTTATGTTTAACACTCTGTAGTGTGGACACATATAGACACCCATCAGTGTTAATTTGACACTGGGGATTTTGCTGTATACAGTACACCTTATCCAGTTGCACCTTAGTTTGATTTAAACCACCAGTACACAGCTTAAATACATATAATACATTTCTAACTACATTACAATTATATATTGTATTATATAATTACACAAACATAAGCTACTTATAATCAGTGATGGGAATAACGGTGTTATAAATAAATGGCGTTACTAACAGTGTTATTTTTTCAGTAACGAGTAATCAAACAAATTACTGTTTCCCCCATTACAACGCCGTTACCGTTACTGACAATAAAATGCGGCATTACTAAAATTTATCATAATATTATTAGAATTTTATTTTTCAGTTCATCTGAATGGATGTGCAGTGTAGGCTACCTGTATTTGATGTACCGTAAACTCTAGTGTGAAGGCGCACAGCTCGCCGTCGCTTTGTCTCACACATGCAAAGAAAGATACAGAGCAAGAGAGTCTTTCATAACATGCAGAATTGACGTGCTACATGTAAACGATATTCTTTGTTGTATTTTCCTGGCAAAATAACGGAGTTCCTTTGGAATTCTTCAGCTTTTAAGAACTGCCGGGTTCCCTGGTAGATGGTGGAACTAATGTGTAACCGACAATCTTATTGGCTGGTGCTCACCTATTAGTGAACCTTTTTTGATTTCAGCAAATCAATTTGAGCAAACGCAGACAACGTGATTAATATTCATGAACCCAGCAGCTCATTAATCCTTAGTGCATTTTATATTGTTATTAGTAGTAGAATTCGTAGTAGTCTTGTTATCTTATCAATCCCCCCCCCCTTTTTTTTTATAGAAACACTAAATGACAAACAATATCTTAAGCACCACCACCAGTCCTAAGTTAGGTCAACATGACAAATATGCACTCATACTTGGTTATTCTAATTACTAAAGTTCTATCATCATAAAATGCAAAATTATCATAATATCATAATATAATGCTTGACTGACTGATGCTAAGTGTCAGTAGATAAATAGTGTAGATTAATGTACAATGTTTTATAATAATAATTTATTTTATTTAGTGTCCATTTCATTCTTTTAACATATTTAATATTAGGGGCATCCAAGTTATTTGACATATGGATCAATATCACTGTAGGGTGCCTTTTGGTGTCCTGTACATAAATAACTCATTTGCCATGATAACTTAAAATAAAAATGACTATGAAAGGGTGTGTTATATTAGGCTAAGTTTTTATATTCATAACAAAAGCATTACTTGGCTCTTTAGATACATTTTCTATATTTTTCTTAGTTTTGTGTAAGAGGATGCGTGTTATTTTGCTATGTCCCATGCACTGCTCATTAAATTTGATTGAGAGTAGAATACAGTCAAATCATAAAATTAAAATTTTTTGTCCTCTATTAATATTTTGTTATTTTTTTGTTAAACTCAATTTGAGTGTATTGATCATTTGGTCATAAAAATTAAAAAAAAATGAAAAATGAAAGTTTGTCCATGTGCCTTGAATGGTTGTCCACCCTGTCGTGTTGGGAAAGCCGCCCATTTAAGAAAAGCCCACCCCCTTTAGTGACATCAGGACAACAGATTTTTTGTCTCTTCAGTGGCGGGAATTTCAACCGGTTAGGTGAATAAGTTTGTGACTTTTCAATTGACAAATTTTCTTCGTCTGAGTTTGCTTACTTGCTTTTCCTAAGCTTAACATATCCACCCTGTCGGCATAAAATATGCCAAAACTGATTAGAATACAGTGTTTTCAAAATATGTAAGTTTAAATATACCAAATTCTTTTCAACAACCATACTAAATATTTAGCTAATCACAGTTTGTTTGAAGCTAATATTGACTTGATAGAGTGGACATAAAGACAACAGGGTGGACTGAATGAAAATGAATGGGGTGGGGTGGTTATATCAGTGTGATTGAGGATGTAATTATATTATTTATTATTATTATATTATTTTTTAGAAGTTGAATAAATATTTCATTTTCATATTTTGTCATGATTTGTGTGTTCTGCAATATGTGTCCACACCATCATGTACTGGTCCACCCTGTCATCTTGATATTTTACAATAATATTTTAAATAATAATTCAATCATATCTATATAATCCAGTGTGCTGAATAGCTAGGTGTGGGGGCAATAACATGCAAACAAAAAAACTGCATCCAAATATCACAGTTTTATCCAAATTAAAAAAAATAAATAAATAAAAAATACATGTGTGAATTGTATGAGTGTCATGGTGCACGCACGAGGGAAGCGAGGAGACGAGGAATAACTCAAAATACAGTCTTTAATGAAATCCAAAACAGACAAGGCAAGGCACGGCAAGACAAAGCAGGGTAGACACACAGGAACACTGGGAGTAACGAGTAGACCAGACGCAAATGAACAGAACAGGCAAGAACTAAATACACAACATAATTAACTAACACACCTGAAAGAAATCAAATACAATCAAACTAGACGAGGACAGGAACAAGACAAGACAGACAGGACTGTGACATTACTCCCCCCTCCCGGAAGGCGGAACCTGCGCCGTAACAGTACCACCGGGGGGGGGGCACTCTGGAGGCCCCTCAGGACAGACACAGACAGCAATACAGGACGGGGCCTCCAGGACGGACAGACAGGAAATGGGCGCAATGGCGGATCAGGGATCTCAGGAGGCCATGGCGGTGCAGGGAGCACAGGAGGTCATGGTGGTGCAGGGATCTCTGGAGACCGTGGCAGAGCTGGGAGCTCTGGAGGCCATGGCAGGTGGTCTTAATGGCCGTGGCCTCTGTCTCCTCGGCCCGGCCACTACAGCCGGAACTCCTTTGTACCCCCCCAAAAAATTCCTTGCTGCAACATATGGGGTTAACTCAGGAACTGGAGCCCCCATGGGGCTGAACACGGGAACGGGAGCCCTCCGTGGGCGACACTCGGGAACAGGTGCCCGCCATGGACTAAGCTCGGAATCTGAGGCCTACTGGGCATGACGGGAGATCCACAGCCCATCCTGGCCTGAACATGGAGTCAGGGGCCCTCACAGGGACTCTCAGGAACCGCCTCTACTTCTACGACAGGGAGGCAGGCAGCTGGCAATTGCCTCTGTGGCCATAACCAGAGGAGCCGCCTGCCTCAGATGAGTCTCCATAGACTTGACCGACATGACTGGGTGATTAAAATGCTCCTGTGGACACAACTTTAAAAAGCCTAGACTCCGGTCAGGCTGGGAACGGCACTCCTGGCCGTGACTGGGGAACTGGTGTCAGCGGCGGCTGGCGGGCTTGAGTCAGCGGCGGACGGCGCGCTTTGGTGAGCCGCGGACAGCGGCTTGAATTTCCCTGCGAATGGTGGGCTTGGGTGAGCGGTGAGGACAAACAGACAGGAAAAAAATAAAAACTTTCAAAAAACAAACAAAACAAAACGAGGTGAAGGGGCGCCACTTACTGTTTGGTTAGGTCTGGTCTTCTGTCACCGTGCACACATGAGGGAAGCGAGGAGACGAGGAATAACTCAAAATACAGTCTTTAATGAAATCCAAAACAGACAAGGCAAGGCACAGCAAGACAAGGCAGGGTAGACACACAGGAACACCGGGAGTAACAAGTAGACCAGACGCAAATGAACAGAACAGGCAAGAACTAAATACACAACATAATTAACTAACACACCTGAAGGAAATCAAATACAATCAAACTAGACTAGAACAGGAAGGACCAAATAAGGGCATGGAGGGGGAAACACACAAGACAAGATGGACAGGACTGTGACAATAAGTTTCTTTAGAAACCAGTGGTGGAGGTAACGAATTACAACTACTCACGTTACTGTAATTAAGTAGTTTTATCGGGTACTTGTACTTTTTTGAGTATATTTTTAAAGCTGTACTTTTACTTGTACTTAAGTACAAATTAAACAAAATAATCTACTTCGTTACTTTTAAATCATAGTTCGCTACTGAGTACGCCCACAATTTGAATTGATATTCAAACCTTTGACGAAACTTCAGTAGTCAATAACGATATCTGATCGTAAACGGACCAATAAAAGCCCTGATATCTGAAAAGCCGCAGCTGCTGCAGGTGAAGAAATGATCGGACAGTGAGGGAGCTCAGCGTGATTTATGGACTCAAAGTTTGGAGAAACAAACTACATGGTAGTGTTATCATACATATCTATATTTTGAGACCGATACTGAAATATCTGACAAGGTTCCATTACTCATTTTCCACAGTATCTACCGTATATACACCGATCTCGCTCTCTCCTCTCCGACAGTGAGTTTGACGCGCATCGCCTCCTGTCAGTTACAGAGCCTGAAACTCTTCGAGGGATTGCAGGTATTCCGCATAATTTTAATTATTCCCACGCAAACGTGGTGAGCGCTTTATTGTAATATGAGAACACAGTCATGTAATTGCAGAAAAAGGCTGTAAATGAAATGCACCAGAAAGTCTTTCAAGTATCAAAGATGGAACTTTAATTTCTTTACAATGTCAGTTTATGCATAAATGTTTCAGAATGGGATATTTGTATGATTTCTACATATAAATATCCTAGTCTGTCTAACTGCATCACTACATTGTACAGACATTACAGGTCAAAGAGATTTGATGTTCCATTTATCTAAATAAATAACTTTAACATATATGGCTCTTAAAAATTCAGTGTTGTCATATTTCGAATACCTCAACTGAATTGAGGTCATTTGTTTTATAATTTTATTACTAACTGTGTACTTGTCTTTTTTTGTAAATTCAATTCAGTTTGAAATCAAATTTAAAATCAAGCTTCCTTGTGCTGTAAGCTTTTGCAACAGTTACCCTATTTTAAAGACTCAAATACACAGAATGAGCAAATGTTTAAGATTGAGATTTTTGTAATGGTAATTGATCAATGTTTATATGTATGTAAATAAAAGCCTATATTAAAATCTGTTCATCATATAAAGCAAACGTGTCTTTTTAGAAGACTTGGATTAAATCACTCAAAGCTTGAAATAATGATTGCCTTGAAAAAAATTGAGATATTACAATATCTATATGGCAGTATACAGTATGTGGTGGTTTTGCCAATGGTATTGAAAATGATTAAAGTCATCATGAAATCAAAAATTACCCTACTTACATTTTAGTGCGCATTACTAGTCTTGTGGTGAACAATTAAACCGTGCAAGTCAATACACCGAAAAAAAAATTGTCTGTCGTTGTAATCTTTAATCAAAAACTGAAAAATTGCTTCCGCTCTGGAATGGCGTTCTTGCTCTGATGACATCAGTTTGACGGCTTGGGGAGAATCCTCTTAAGTCATGACGTAAGGAATGGTGTTTCTGGGTCCAAGCCAGGTCCAAGCTACTCATTTCACTTGAGAATACTATCTCAACAGCCATTTATGAGCACTATTTAATTAAAGGGGTCATATGATGCAATTTCAAGTTTTTCTTTCTCTTTGGAGTGTTACAAGCAGTTTGTGCATAGATAAGATCCCTGAAGTTGCAAAGACTAAAGTCTCCAAACCAAAGAGATATTCTTTATAAAAGTTAAGACTCGTCCATGCCCACCTAAAACGGCTCATTCAAACACGCCCCCACGTCTACGTCACGGTGTGGGGAGATTTGCAAAACAAATGTATACGCAAAGAAAGAAGGCAGGACTTTTATTCTCGCTGTAGTGTTGTTGCTGCCGCCAGTGCCATGTCCTGGAGACGCTGTGTTTCGTTGTGAAAGCGAAAGTACTTTGTTTGGGCTTCCAAAAGAGGACACAACCAGAAATCAGTGGTTAAGTTGTATTTACAACACTGCTCCAGAACAGTTCAACCCAAATATTAGAGTGTGCATCACATTTTAATGGAGGACTATTTCCTGAACCAGGGAGTAGCCTACCAGCTGCTCAAAGACTGTTTCTATAAAGCAATTTCAACTTTGCACGGACAGTCTGGCGCTTCTGACTCACAGCCTTTAAGTATGTTTTCATATTTAAAGAATTTCCCACTGACTATTCAAACGCGAGTTTTGAGCAGTGTAGAGTAGTGCTTGTTTGTCGTTTCTCCGATCACAAATGCAGACATCGTAATGTTTTACTGTTAAAAAGACAGTATAAGTCATTATAATCAGTAATTATGTCCCCACTGGATGCATCAAATGCGTCGTTTTGTGTCGTCATGCTGGGACACAGCATCACAATACGGTAAGGGGTGTAACATTTTCCTCTCACGCGTGAGGTATTTGGCCAATCACAACGCACTGGATAGCTGGCCAATCAGAGCACGCCTCGCTTCTCAGAACGATGAACTTTGTAAAAATCGATGCGTTTCAGAAAGACGGGGCTTAGAAGAGCAACAATGTACAGTATGTAGAAAATAATGTTTTTTGAACCTTAAACCGCATAAACACATTGCATTACACCAAATACACAAAATAATGTTCTTTTTTTAGCCCCTTTAATATTACATATTTAAGCTAAACATTTAAAATATTGCTGTGCACACTACAGTCTCACTTCTCACAGTGTCTTAGATACTAATATTTTAGCTGAAACACTGTCTGGCCATCTGGGATTTCAGTATGGAGATAAAGATTAGGGTTATAATTTTTCAGTATTACATGACATTGTGGGTGTATATTAGCACAGTTTGTTGTTTTCTTGGCGCGTCTGGTAGAGCGTTAGGACCCAGAAGTGGTGAAGCGTGGTGTCAGACGTAACAAGCAGATATTCTTAACCACTCCTACCATGAATCTGCTATGAGCAAGAGGTGGAGTGGAGGTGCATGACAATAAAATCCCGTCCTTTATTCAATATTCCATTTCACTTGGAAATACATCACAACACTGAAGTCAGTTGCAACTTCTGGATAACGGGTACTTTAATATTGATATTTTTCAAGGTATTGAGGTTAGAAATTCCTGTATCATGACCACTAATTCATGTACTTTGTCAATAAGATAAGGTTTTGTTCAAAGTAGCTATTATCCACATAGATCTTTGATATGAATTAATTTTTTTTTTTTTGGTAATTCATTAAATATCGCCGGCTAAAAAGTAACTAGTAACTAGTACTCTGAGTAGTTTTTGAGAAGAGTACTTTGTACTTTTACTTAAGTACTGTTTTGACACCAGTACTTTTACTTGTAATTGAGTAGTATTTCAGCAATGTAACAGTACTTGTAATTTACATTTACATTACATTTAGTCATTTAGCAGACGCTTTTATCCAAAGCGACTTACAATTGAGGACAACAGAAACAATCAATTGTAGTATTAAAACAACTAAAACTGATCCAAAACTAAAAGCTAAAACTTTATAAATACTATATATACATGCACATAAAAAAAAAACAAAAAAAAAAACAATTAAATAAAAATGACAAATACATACAAAATTTCTAAACTTAACATTTAAATGAAAACAAAATATAGCTACGAAGGATTCAAAATATTAAGAGAACAAAAGGCATAAGAGTATAATAATGATTCTAACATAACACTAAGCCAAACACCAAAAACAACTACGTATGTACACACACACACACACACACACACACACACAGACATATATGCACGCACACACACACACACAAATTCAATATTATTTCATTTCAATTTAGTTTGTTGAAGTACTAAAATAACTCAAATTAAATAAAACTAAAACTTAATAAATAACATATAAAGACATAATAAAAAACTAACAAAAATGACAAACATTACTACAACTGTAACTAAAACTAAAATAAATAGCATATGCAAATCAAACTACATTAGTTTAACAGTAATCCTAAAAAAAAAAAAAAAAAAAAAAAACCACTGAGCCAAACATACAAGTAAGAAATGGCTATAAAAACTAAAACAGAAGTGAAACAAGTAATAGGAACAAATTTACAAATAGTACAAATTTTCAGTACTCTTTTCACCACTGTTAAAAACACATGATTTACATAAAATATTTTATGTATTTATAATCTGAAAGCAAACAAATAACCCTGTTTAGGAAAGGGGCATCATACCTTTCAGACAATATAACTTGCATCTTAATTTTGCAATAAAAACTAATTTAACAGTAATATGACCATGACAGGGTGGACAAATATTATGGTTTATGCTTCGAATAATGGCCCATAATTATCTAAAAAAATGTGTGGTAGCTCAGCTAAAATGTTTCTATAGAACTTGAGTGTGTACTATTTATGATATGACATAAAGCGAATGAGAAATTAAAACCAAAATTTTTGAGTATTGTGAGGGCTGAAAGGCACTCTATGGAGATATTGACCCATATTTGAACTTTTTTTTTTTTTTTTTAAAGTAACACAATAGTTACTTTCCCTGGTAATTAGTTACTTTTATAATGATGTAACTCAGTTACTAACTCAGTTACTATTTCTGAGAAGTAACTAGTAACTATAACTAATTACTTTTTTAAAGTAACGTGCCCAACACTGCTTATAATAAAGTATATCAAGATTGTACTTAAAGGGGTGGTTGATTGCGATTTCACTTTTTTAATATTAGTTCATGTTTAATGTTGCTGTTTGAGCATTAACAATATCTGCAAAGTTATGACGCTGACAGTTCAATGCAAACGGAGATATCTTTTAAAATTCTGGCAGTTTAATGCCTACAAAAACGACTGGTAAGGGACTACAACGAGTTACTTCCCGGGTCTGATATGTCACGGACCCAGATAAACCCCGCCCCCGGGAACACGCAAGGAAGGGGGCGAGACCATGCTGCACTGCTTTAGAGAAGAGGAAAAGAAAACTATGGGTGCACATAAAAATCTATTCATATTTGAATCGCGGTTTAGCCATTCACAACACACTGGACCAGCTAACCAATTAGAGCCCTTCACGTATTTCTGAGGGAGGGGCTTCATAAAACCAGGAAATAATCGGGGCGTTTATTAAACACAATCAAGCCTAGAAAAAAAAAAAAAGTCAACCACTCCTTTAAATGTACTTCATGTGTATCTATACTGTAACTAGGTAATTACTCTGTATTATGGACACCTTAAAATAAAGCATTACCACTAGTGCTTGTGTCTATAACAGGGTTAAAAAAAAATTCCAAAACATGAGGTAGAAAAATAGCCGTAATATAATAAATTATGTAGTCTGAGATGGAACAATACAATTTCTTGTTATTTTAAGGTGTCTCCATTTCATGGATTTTTAAAAATATTGATTAAACTTTTTTTTTTTTTTTTTCCCAAGTGGAAAAGGCACCGATTTCGTGGAATGACCCTAATGCACTAAAATAAAAAAATAATAATAATAATAAAAAAAAATAAAATAATAATAATAATAACAAAATTTAAAAAAAAAATAAACTTTCACATCTAGTGTCTCAACTAAGAGTCATAATGAAAAAGTAAGTAAAAGTGAGTTAATGCTAAAGAAATTACATTTTGTGATGGAAATATTGCTTTCTGTTTGTCATTTTCTCTAGGCTTTGGACATCAATCTTGTGGTGAAGGACATCATGATGAATCGAACCTTCACTGTCATCAATCTTCATTTTGCTGATTTTTGTATCTACGACTGGGTTTCCTGGTTCACTGTGAAACTGATTCCAGTCTTGCCCAGCTTGACTGCAGAGATGCTCCAGATAGTAACATTAAACACAGACTGCAACTCCTTCCACGTCATGTACGTAGCACTCCCCAAATGGTCCAGCTGTGCAGCAATTGTGTTTCTCATAACATTGTAAATGAAAATGCAAGGACATTTCTTGTGGCGGTTTTGTGAGTGGTGAAAAACTAGCACCATCCTTAGCTTCCTTTTAATTCAGTCTTTCCTTTGTAGTGTTGAGGCTCTGAGCAGCGTCTTTAAACAGATGACCTCGCAGAGACAGCAGGAGATCACAACTGTTCTGGTGGACTACATGAAACTGAATCATGGATTGGGTATGTTTTTTTATTGGTGACATTCCTCATTTGAAAACTATGAAATTTGTATTAAACGAATAGGATTAATGTTTTTAATTTTAGTTAAAATTTTTTATTTGGAAATATTATGTAATATTATGCAAATTTGGAAATTTTAGGCAATAGTTAAAACCAAGGTCTTGCTAAGCTTACTAAAAAAAATTCTAGGTAGGTGTGTTTAGACAAATTGGAGCTAAACTCTGCAGGAGAGTGGCCCACAGGACTGAGTTTGGACACCTCTGGCCTAAATATGTTCTAACTGATCGGAGCCGAAAGCCTCGTAGGCAGTGCTTCAAGATTTAGTGCAGTTGTGCTTTGGGCGACCTGAGTTTAATCCCTGCTCGAGGACCTCGAGGATAGTACATACAGTATCTTTTAATTAAAGCAATGATAATAAATTGTAAATAATAGAAAAAAATATATATATATTTTCTTGAGGAAAATAAAACAACGAATAAAGAACAAATTATAAAAAATGCATACATGAATCCATAAATGCTGTCTCCAAGAGAGAGTGAGACAGCCTACATCATGTAGCCTATCATATCGTATACGTTTTAAAACATTACAATGGTGTATGATTCAGTAGTCCAACTTATTTAATTATTTCAATGGTTCTGAGAGATGCGGACAGAGACGGCAGTGCAGCTGTTTGATTTGTAATTGTGCTTATTTAATTTATTCTGGTATCGAGGTTTAAATAATTTTACATATAGTAGAATGTGTGTCTAATGTAGTATTTTAGTTGTTATTACTTTTCGGTCCAGTTTCACAGACAGGGCTTAGCTTAAGCCAGGACTAGCCCTTAGTTAAATTAGGATATTTAAGCTGCTTTTATAAAAATGCCTCATAAGAATCTGTTACTAGTGTGCATCTTGAGACAAATCAGTGGCACTGACACAGATACTGATACTTCAGTGAAAGTTATTTTAAGTTATGACTGCTCCAACATGTAATTTAGTCTGGGACTAGCCTTAAGCGTTGTCTGTGAAACCGAGCAATAAAGATTTATTTTTTAACTGTATGCCTTTATTTTGATAGGACAATATAGAGTAGACAGGAAGAAATCTTTAATGTATATTAATGCATTATATATTTGTTCCAAAGGTTGTGCTGTTTTTCCTACTCTATCAAACACAACTATTCCACCTGGTCTCACAACCACTGTTGGTGCTACTGATGTATCAAGTGCAGCAGCCACTGACAGTCCTTCAGACACTACGGGCCATGCTCATACATCAAGTGCAGCTACAACTGCCAGTCCGTCAGTAATCACAGACCATGATGAAGCATCAGCAGCTGCTACTGACAGACCTTCAGGAACCACAGGCCACAACAATGCACCAAGCTCAGGTGTCACTGATGGTTCTTCAGGCACCATGGGCCATGCCCATCCAACAAGCTCAGCTGCCACAGAGAGTCCTTCAGATATCACGGGCCCTGCCCATCTATCACGTGCAGCTGCCACTGATGGTCCTTCAGAAACCACAGGCCATAAAGATGCACCAAGATCAGATATTACTGAAAATCCTTCAGGCACCACGGGCAATGCCTATCCATCAAGCTCAGCTACCATTGCCAATCCTTCAGGCACCACGGGCCCTGCACATCCATCAAGTGCAGCTGTCACTAACAGACCTTCAGGCACAACAGGCCATGCACATCCATCAAGTTCAGCCGCCACTGACGGTCCTTCAGACATCACAGTCGATGCCGATGCATCAAGTACAGCTGCTACTGACAGTCCTTCAGAACCCACAAGCCACAACAATGCACCAAGCTCAGGTGCCACTGGCGGTCCTTCAGGCACCACGGGCTATGCCCATCCAACAAGCTCAGCTTCCACTGTCAAAGGCCATGCCAATTCATCAAGCACAGCTGCCAGTGATGGTCCTTCAGGCAGCACTGACCATGCCCATCCATCAAGTACAGATGCCACTGACGGTCCTTTAGAAACCACAGGCCATGCCGATGCATCAAGCACAGCTGCCAGTGATGGTCCTTCAAACATCACGGGCCATGATGATGCATCAAACTCAGCTCTCACTGATGGCTCTTCAGGCACCACGGCCCATGCAGATGCATTAAGCACAGCTGCCACTGATGACCCTTCAGGCACCACAGGCCGAGCACAGTCATCAAGCGCAGGTGCCACTGACGGTTCTTCAGGCACCACAGGCCTTGCCCAGCCATCAAGCGCAGCTAGCAATGACAGCCCTTCAGGCACCACGGGCCATGCCAATCCATCAAGCACAGCTGTCGCTGATGGCCCTTCAGGAACCGCAGGCCATGCCCATCCATCAAGCATAGCTGCCACTAACGGTCTTTCAGACATCACGGGCCATGCCCATCCATCAAGTGAAGTGCTCACTGATGGTTCTTCAGGCACCACGAACAATGCCCATCCATCAAGCGAATCTTCCACTGACGGCCCTTCAGGCACCACAGGCCGTGCTCAGCCATCAAGCACAACTGTCACTGAAGGTTCTCCAGGCACCACGAGCACTGCTCATAAATCAAGTGCATATTCCATTAACGGCCCTGCAGGCACCACGGACAATGCCCAGGCATCAAGCGCAGCTGCCACTGATGGTCTTTCGGGCATCACAGGCCATACCCATGCATTAAACACAGCTGCCACTGATGGTTCTTCAGGCACCCCGAGCCCTGCCCATCCATCAAGCGTAGCTGCCACTGACAGTTCTTCAGGCACCACGAGCACTGCCCTTCCAACAAGCGCATCTTCCAATGACGGCCCTTCAGGCACCACAGGCCATGCCCATCCATCTAGCATAGCTTCCGTTGATGGTTCTTCAGGCACCATGAACCATGCCCATCCATCAAGTGCATCTTCCACTGACGCCGTTTCAGACATCACGGGCCATGCCCATCCATCAAGTGGAGCTCTCACTGAAGGTTCTTCAGGCACCACGGGCCATGCCCATCCATCAAGCGTATCTTCCACTGACGGCCCTTCAGGCACTATGGGCAGTGCCAAGCCATCAAGCGCAGCTGTCACTGAAGGTTCTCCAGGCACCACGAGCACTGCTCATCCATCAAGTGCATATTCCACTAACAGCCCTTCAGGAACCACAGGCCCTGCCCATTCATCAAGCGCAGCTGCTACTGACGGTTTTTCAGGCACTGCTGACCATGCCCAGCCATCAAGCATAGCTGCCATTAACGGTCTTTCAGACATCACGGGCCATACCCATCCATCAAGTGGAGCTCTCACTGATGGTTCTTCAGGCACCACAGGCCATGCCCATCCATCAAGCGCATCTTCCACTGACGGCCCTTCAGGTACCATGCCCCATGCCCATGCATCAAGCGCAGCTGCCTCTGATGGCCCTTCACACATCACGGGCCGTACCCATCCATCAAGCGCAGCTGCCACTGACGGTTCTTCAGGCACCACAGGCCTTGCCCAGCCATCAAGCGCAGCTGTCACTGATGGTCCTTCAGGCATCACAAGCCATAACCATGCATTAAGCACTGCTGCCACTGACAGTTCTTCAGGCACCCCGAGCCCTGCCCATCCATCAAGGGCAGCTGCTACTGACGGTTCTTCAGGCACCGCTGGCCATGCCCAGCCATCAAGTGCATATTCCACTAACGGCCCATTAGGAACCACAGGCCATGCCCATCCATCAAGCGTATCTTCCACTGACGGCCCTTCAGGCAACACGGGCCGTGCCCAGCCATCAAGCGCAGCTGTCACTGAAGGTTCTCCAGGCACCACAAGCACTGCTCATCCATCCAGCGCAGCTGACACTGACGGCCCTTCAGGCACCACAGGCCATGCCCATCCATCAAGCAAAGCTGCCACGGACGGTCTTTCAGACATCACAGGCCATGCCCATCCATCAAGTGAAGCTCTCACTGATGGTTCTTCAGGTAACACGGGCCATGCCCAGCCATCAAGCGCAGCTGTCACTGATGGTCCTTCAGGCATCACAGGCCATACCCATGCATCAAGCACAGCTGTCACTGACGGCCCTTCAGGCACCACGGGCCGTGCACAGCCATCAAGCGCAGCTGCCACTGACGGTTCTCCAGGCACCACGAACGCTGCCCATCCATCAAGCGCATCTTCCACTAACGGCCTTTCACGCACCACGGGCCATGCCCATTCATCTAGCGCAGCTGCCACTGACAGATTTTCAGGCACCACGAGCACTGCCCATCCATCAAGCGCATTTTCCACTGATGGCCCTTCAGGCATGGCAGGCCGTTCCCAGCCATCAAGCGCAGCGGTCACTGATGGTTCTTCAGGAACCACGGGCCATGTCCATCCTTCAAGCGTATCTTCCACTGACGGCCCTTCAGCCACCACGGGCCGTTCCCAACCATCAAGTGCAGCTGTCACTGAAGGTTCTCCAGGCACCACGAGCACTGCTCATCCATCAAGTGCATATTCCACTAACGGCCCTTCAGGAACCACAGGCCATGCCCATCCATCAAGCGTAGCTGCCACTAACGGTCTTTCAGACATCACGGGCCATGCCCAGCCATCAAGTGGAGCTCTCACTGATGGTTCTTCAGGCACCACAGGCCACGCACATCCATCAAGCGCATCTTCAACTTACAGCCCTTCTGGCACCATGGCCCATGCCCATGCATCAAGTGTAGCTGCCCCTGATGGCCCTTCAGGCACCATGAGCCAAGCACAGCCATCAAGCGCAGCTGCCACTGACGGTTCCTCAGGCACCACAGGCCTTGACCAGCCATCAACCGCAGCTTTCACTGATGTTCCTTCAGGCATCACAGGCCATACCCATGCATTAAGCACTGCTGCCACTGACGGTTCTTCAGGCACCCCGAGCCCTGCCCATCCATCAAGCACAGCTGCTACTGACGGTTCTTCAGGCACCGCTGGCCATGCCCAGCCATCAAGTGCATATTCCACTACCGGCCTATCAGGAACCACAGGCCATGCCCATCCATCAAGCATAGCTGCCACTGAAGGTTCTTCAGGCACCACGGGCAGTGCCCAACCATCAAGCACAGCTGTCACTGAAGGTTCTCCAGGCACCACGGCCCATGCCCATGCATCAAGCGCAGGTGCCTCTGATGGCCCTTCAGGCACCATGAGCCGAACACAGCCATCAAGCGCAGCTGCCAATGACGGTTCTTCAGGCACCACAGGCCTTGCCCAGCCCTCAAGCGCAGCTGTCACTGATGGTCCTTCAGGCATCACAGGCCATACCCATGCATTAAGCACTGCTGCCACTGACAGTTCTTCAGGCACCCCGAGCCCTGCCCATCCATCAATCGCAGCTGCTACTGACGGTTCTTCAGGCACCGCTGGCCATGCCCAGCCAACAAGTGTATATTCAACTAACGGCCCATTAGGAACCACAGGCCATGCCCATCCATCAAGCATATCTTCCACTGACGGCCCTTCAGGCAACACGGGCCATGCCCAGCCATCAAGCGCAGCTGTAACTAAAGGTTCTCCAGGCACCACGAGCACTGCTTATCTATCAAGTGCATATTCCACTTCCACTGACAGTTCTTCAGGCACCACAAGCATTACCTATCCATCCAGCGCATCGTCCACTGATGGCCCTTCAGGCACGGTGAGCCGTTCCCAGCCATCAAGCGCAGCTGTCACTGACGGTCCTTCAGGCACCACGGGCCATTCCCATCCATCAAGTGGAGCTCTCACTGAAGGCTCTTCAGGCACCACGGGCCATGCCCATCCATCAAGCGTATCTTCCACTGACGGCCCTTCAGGCACCACGGGCAGTGCCCAGCCATCAAGCGCAGCTGTCACTGAAGGTTCTCCAGGCACCACGAGCACTGCTCATCCATCAAGTGCATATTCCACTAACAGCCCTTCAGGAACCACAGGCCCTGCCCATCCATCAAGCGCAGCTGCTACTGACGGTTCTTCAGGCACCGTTGGCCATGCCCAGCCATCAAATGCATATTCCACAAATGGCCCGTTAGGAAACACAGGCCATGCCCATCCATCAAGTGTATCCTCCACTGATGGCCCTTCAGGCAACACGGGCCATGCCCAGCCATCAAGCGCAGCTGTAACTGAAGGTTCTCCAGGCACCACAGGCCTTGCCCAGCCTTCAAGCGCAGCTGTCACTGATGGTCCTTCAGGCACCATGAACCATGCCCATCCATCAAGTGCATCTTCCACTGACGGCCTTTCAGACATCACGGGCCATGCCCATTCATCAAGTGGAGCTCTCACTGAAGGTTCTTCAGGCACCACGGGCCATGCCCATCCATCAAGCGTATCTTCCACTGACGGCCCTTCAGGCACCACGGGCAGTGCCCAACCATCAAGTGCAGCTGTCACTGAAGGTTCTCCAGGCACCACGGCCCATGCCCATGCATCAAGCGCAGCTGCCTCTGATGGCCCTTCAGGCACCATGAGCCGAGCACAGCCATCAAGTGCAGCTGCCACTGGCAGTTCTTCAGGCACCACAGGCCATGCCCAGCCATCAAGCGCAGCTGTCACTGATGGTCCTTCAGGCATCACAGACCATACCCATGCATTAAGCACTACTGCCACTGACAGTTCTTCAAGCGCCCCGAGCTCTGCCCGTCCATCAAGCGCAGCTGCTGCTGACGGTTCTTCAGGCACCGCTGGCCATGCACAGCCATCAAGTGTATATTCCACTAACGGCCCATTAGGAACCACAGGCCATGCCCATCCATCAAGTGCATATTCCACTAACGCCCCATTAGGAACCAAAGGCCATGCCTATCCATCAAGCGTATCTTCCACTGACGGCCCTTCAGGCAACACGGGCCGTGCCCAGCCATCAAGCGCAGCTGTAACTGAAGGTTCTCCAGGCACCACGAGCACTGCTCATCCATCAAGTGCATATTCCACTTCCACTGACAGTTCTTCAGGCACCACGAGCATTGCCCATCCATCAAGTGCATATTCCACTAACGGCCCTTTAGGAACCACAGGCCATGCCCATCCATCAAGCATAGCTGCCACTAACGGTCTTTCAGACATCACGGGCCATGCCCATCCATCAAGTGGAGCTCTCACTGAAGGTTCTTCAGGCACCACAGGCCATGCTCATCTATCAAGCGCATCTTCCAATGACGGCCCTTCAGGTACCACGCCCCATGCCCATGCATCAAGCGCAGCTGCCTCTGATGGCCCTTCAGGCACCATGAGCCGAGCACATTCATCAAGCACAGCTGCCACTGACGGTTCTTCAGGCACCACAGGCCTTGCCCAGCCATCAAGCCCAGCTGTCACTGATGGTCCTTCAGGCATCACAGGCCATACACATGCATTAAGCACTGCTGCCACTGACAATTCTTCAGCCACCCCGAGCCCTGCCCATCCATCAAGCGCAGCTGCTACTGACGGTTCTTCAGGCACCGCTGGCCATGCCCAAGCATCAAGTGAATATTCCACTAAAGGTCCATTAGGAACCACAGGCCATGCCCATCCATCAAGCATATCTTCCACTGATGGCCCATCAGGCAACACGGGCCGTGCCCAGCCATCAAGCGTAGCTGTAAATGAAGGTTCTACAGCCACCACGAGCACTGCTCATCTGTCAAGTGCATATTCCACTTCCACTGACATTTCTTCAGGCACCACGAGCATTACCCATCCATCCAGCGCATCGTCCACTGATGGCCAGTCAGTCACGGTGGGCCGTTCCCAGCCATCAAGCGCAGCTGTCACTGACGGTCCTTCAGGCACCACGGGTCATGCCCATCCATCAAGTGGAGCTCTCACTGAAGGCTCTTCAGGCACCACGGGCCATGCCCATCCATCAAGCGTATCTTCCACTGTCGGCCCTTCAGGCACCATGGGCAGTGCCCAGCCATCAAGCGCAGCTGTCATTGAAGGTTCTCCAAGCACCACGAGCACTGCTCATCCATCAAGTGCTTATTCCACTAATGGCCCTTCAGGAACCACAGGCCCTGCCCATCCATCAAGCGCAGCTGCTACTGACGGTTCTTCAGGCACCACAGGCCTTGCACAGCCATCAAGCGCAGCTTTCACTGATGGTCCTTCAGGCATCACAGGCCATACCCATGCATTAAGCACTGCTGCCACTGACAATTCTTCAGCCACCCCGAGCCCTGCCCATCCATCAAGTGCAGCTGCTACTGTCGGTTCTTCAGGCATCGCTGGCCATGCCCAGCCATCAAGTGCATATTCCACTAACGGCCCATTAGGAACCACAGGCCATGCCCATCCATCAAGTGTATCTTCCACTAATGGCCCTTCAGGAACCAAAGGCCATGCCCGTCCATCAAGCAAAGCTGCCACTAACGGTCTTTCAGATATCACGGGCTTTGCCCATCCATCAAGTGGAGCTCTCACTGATGGTTCTTCAGGCACCACAGGCCATGCCCATCCATTAAGCACATCTTCCACTGACGGCCCTTCAGGCACCACGGCCCATGCCCATGCATCAAGCGCAGCTGCCTCTGATGGCCCTACAGGCAGTTCTTCAGGCACCACGGGCCATGCCCAGCCATCAAGCGGAGCTGCCACTGATGGCCCTTCAGGCACCACAGGCCATGCCCATCCATCAAGCGAAGCTGTCACTGACAGCCCTTCAGACACCACAGGCCATGTCCATCCATCAAGCATAGCTGCCACTGAAGGTCTTTCAGACATCACGGGTCACGCCCAACCATCAAGTGGAGCTCTCACTGATGGTTCTTCAGACACCACAGGCCATGCCCATCAATCAAGCATAGCTGCCACTGAAGGTCTTTCAGACATCACGGGTCATGCCCAACCATCAAGTGGAGCTCTCACTGATGGTTCTTCAGACACCACAGGCCATGCCCGTCCATCAAGCAAAGCTGCCACTAACGGTCTTTCAGATATCACGGGCTTTGCCCATCCATCAAGTGGAGCTCTCACTGATGGTTCTTCAGGCACCACAGGCCATGCCCATCCATTAAGCACATCGTCCACTGACGGCCCTTCAGGCACCACGGCCCATGCCCATGCATCAAGCGCAGCTGCCTCTGATGGCCCTACAGGCAGTTCTTCAGGCACCACGGGCCATGCCCAGCCATCAAGCGGAGCTGCCACTGATGGCCCTTCAGGCACCACAGGCCATGCCCATCCATCAAGCGAAGCTGTCACTGACAGCCCTTCAGACACCACAGGCCATGTCCATCCATCAAGCATAGCTGCCACTGAAGGTCTTTCAGACATCACGGGTCATGCCCATCCATCAAGTGGAGCTCTCACTGATAGTCCTTCAGGCACCACGGGCCGTGCCCAGCCATCAAACGCAGGTGTTACTGATGGTACTTCAGGCATCACAGGCCATACCCATGCATCAAGCACAGCTGCCACTTACGGTTCTTCAGGCACCCCGAGCACTGCCCATCCATCTAGCGCCGCTTCCACTGACAGTTCTTCAGGCACCACGAGCATTGCCCATCCATCCAGCGCATCGTCCACTGATGGCCCTTCAGGCATGGTGGGCCGTTCCCAGCCATCAAGCGCAGCTGTCACTGACGGTCCTTCAGGCACCACGGACCATGCCAATCCATCAAGCGCATCTTCCACTGACGGCCCTTCAGGTACCACGCCCCATGCCCATGCATCAAGCGCAGCTGCCTCTGTTGGCCCTTCAGGCACCATGAGCCAAGCACAGCCATCAAGAACAGCTGCCACTCACGGTTCTTCAGGCACCACAGGCCTTACCCAGCCATCAAGCCCAGCTGTCACTGATGGTCCTTCAGGCATCACAGGCCATACACATGCATTAAGCACTGCTGCCACTGACAATTCTTCAGCCACCCCGAGCCCTACCCATCCATCAAGCGCAGCTGCTACTGACGGTTCTTCAGGCACCGCTGGCCATGCCCAAGCATCAAGTGAATATTCCACTAAAGGCCCATTAGGAACCACAGGCCATGCCCAGCCATCAAGCATATCTTCCACTGACGGCCCATCAGGCAACACGGGCCGTGCCCAGCCATCAAGCGTACCTGTAAATGAAGGTTCTCCAGGCACCATGAGCACTGCTCATCTATCAAGTGCATATTCCACTTCCATTGACAGTTCTTCAGGCACCACGAGCATTACCCATCCATCCAGCGCATCGTCCACTGATGGCCAGTCAGGCACGGTGGGCCGTTCCCAGCCATCAAGCGCAGCTGTCACTGACGGTCCTTCATGCACCACGGGCCATGCCCATCCATCAAGTGGAGCTCTCACTGAAGGCTCTTCAGGCACCACGGGCCATGCCCATCCATCAAGCGTATCTTCCACTGTCGGCCCTTCAGGCACCACGGGCAGTGCCCAGCCATCAAGCGCAGCTGTCATTGAAGGTTCTCCAAGCACCACGAGCACTGCTCATCCATCAAGTGCATATTCCACTAACGGCCCTTCAGGAACCACAGGCCCTGCCCATCCATCAAGCGCAGCTGCTACTGACGGTTCTTCAGGCACCACAGGCCTTGCACAGCCATCAAGCGCAGCTGTTACTGATGGTCCTTCAGGCATCACAGGCCATACCCATGCATTAAGCACTGCTGCCACTGACAATTCTTCAGCCACCCCGAGCCCTGCCCATCCATCAAGCGCAGCTGCTACTGACGGTTCTTCAGGCACCGTTGGCCATGCCCAGCCATCAAGTGCATATTCCACTAACGGCCCATTAGGAACCACAGGCCATGCCCATCCATCAAGTGTATCTTCCACTAATGGCCATTCAGGAA
This sequence comes from Spinibarbus caldwelli, assembly GCA_039654775.1. NCBI lineage: Eukaryota > Metazoa > Chordata > Actinopteri > Cypriniformes > Cyprinidae > Spinibarbus > Spinibarbus caldwelli. The sequence goes on along the minus strand of CM077230.1, from coordinate 34,390,835 downwards.
CCACAGGCCATGCCCATCCATCAAGCATAGCTGCCACTAACGGTCTTTCAGATATCACGGGCCATGCCCATCCATCAAGTGGAGCTCTCAATGATGGTTCTTCAGGTACCACAGGCCATGCCCATCCATTAAGCACATCTTCCACTGACGGCCCTTCAGGCACCACGGCCCATGCCCATCCATCTAGCGCCGCTTCCACTGACAGTTCTTCAGGCACCACGAGAATTGCCCATCCATCCAGCGCATCATCCACTGATGGCCCTTCAGGCATGGTGGGCCGTTCCCAGCCATCAAGCGCAGCTGTCACTGACGGTCCTTCAGGCACCACGGACCATGCCAATCCATCAAGCGCATCTTCCAATGACGGCCCTTCAGGTACCACGCCCCATGCCCATGCATCAAGCGCAGCTGCCTCTGTTGGCCCTTCAGGCACCATGAGCCAAGCACAGCCATCAAGCACAGCTGCCACTCACGGTTCTTCAGGCACCACAGGCCTTACCCAGCCATCAAGCCCAGCTGTCACTGATGGTCCTTCAGGCATCACAGGCCATACACATGCATTAAGCACTGCTGCCACTCACAATTCTTCAGCCACCCCGAGCCCTGCCCATCCATCAATTGCAGCTGCTACTGACGGTTCTTCAGGCACCGCTGGCCATGCCCAAGCATCAAGTGAATATTCCACTAAAGGCCCATTAGGAACCACAGGCCATGCCCAGCCATCAAGCATATCTTCCACGTACGGCCCATCAGGCAACACGGGCCGTGCCCAGCCATCAAGTGTACCTGTAAATGAAGGTTCTCCAGGAACCATGAGCACTGCTCATCTATCAAGTGCATATTCCACTTCCACTGACAGTTCTTCAGGCACCACGAGCATTACCCATCCATCCAGCGCATCGTCCACTGATGGCCGGTCAGGCACGGTGGGCCGTTCCCAGCCATCAAGCGCAGCTGTCACTGACGGTCCTTCAGGCACCACGGGCCATGCCCATCCATCAAGTGGAGCTCTCACTGAAGGCTCTTCAGGCACCACGGGCCATGCCCATCCATCAAGCGTATCTTCCACTGTCGGCCCTTCAGGCACCACGGGCAGTGCCCAGCCATCAAGCGCAGCTGTCATTGAAGGTTCTCCAAGCACCACGAGCACTGCTCATCCATCAAGTGCATATTCCACTAACGGCCCTTCAGGAACCACAGGCCCTGCCCATCCATCAAGCGCAGCTGCTACTGACGGTTCTTCAGGCACCGTTGGCCATGCCCAGCCATCAAGTGCATATTCCACTAACGGCCCATTAGGAACCACAGGCCATGCCCATCCATCAAGTGTATCTTCCACTAATGGCCCTTCAGGAACCACAGGCCATGCCCGTCCATCAAGCATAGCTGCCACTAACGGTCTTTCAGATATCACGGGCCATGCCCATCCATCAAGTGGAGCTCTCAATGATGGTTCTTCAGGTACCACAGGCTATGCCCATCCATTCAGCACATCTTCCACTGACGGCCCTTCAGGCACCACGGCCCATGCCCATGCATCAAGCCCAGGTGCCTCTGATGGCCCTTCAGGCACCATAGGCCTTGCCCAGCCATCAAGCGCAGCTGTCACTGATGGTCCTTCAGACACCGCTGGCCGTGACCAGGCATCAAGTGTAGCTGCCACTGACGGTCCTTCAGGCACCACAAACCATGCCTTTCCATCAAGTGCATCTTCCACTGACGGCCCTTCAGGCACCACGGGCCATACCCAGCCATCAAGCGCAGCTGCCACTGATGGCCCTTCAGGCACCACAGGCCATGCCCATCCATCAAGCGCAGCTGTCACTGACAGCCCTTCAGGCACCACAGGCCATGCCTATCCATCAAGCATAGCTGCCACTGACGGTCTTTCAGACATCACGGGCCATGCCCATCCATCAATTGGAGTTCTCACTGATGGTTCTTCAGTCTCAATGGGCCATGCTCAGCCATCAAGCGCAGCTGTCACTGATGGCCCTTCAGGCATCACAGGCCATACCCATGCTTCAAGCACAGGTGCCACTGATGGTTCTTCAGGCACCCCGAGCTCTGCCCATCCATCTAGCGCAGCTTCCACTGACAGTTCTTCAGGCACCACGATCACTGCCCATCCATCCAGCGCATCGTCCACTGATGGCCCTTCAGGCATGGTGGGTTTTTCCCAGCCATCGAGCGCAGCTGTCACTGACAGTCCTTCAGGCACCACGGGCCATGCCCAGCCATCAAGCGCAGCTGCCACTGATGGCCCTTCAGGCACCACAGGCCATGCCCATCCATCAAGAGCAGCTGTCACTGACAGCCCTTCAGACACCACAGGCCATGCCCATCAATCAAGCATAGCTACCACTGATGGTCTTTCAGACATTACGGGTCATGCCCATCCATCAAGTGGAGCTCTCACTGATAGTCCTTCAGGCACCACGGGCCGTGCCCAGCCATCAAACGCAGGTGTCACTGATGGTCCTTCAGGCATCACAGGCCATACCCATGCATCAAGCACAGCTGCCACTTACGGTTCTTCAGGCACCCCGAGCACTGCCCATCCATCTAGCGCCGCTTCCACTGACAGTTCTTCAGGCACCACGAGCATTGCCCATCCATCCAGCACATCGTCCATTGATGGCCCTTCAGGCATGGTGGGCCGTTCCCAGTCATCAAGCGCAGCTGTCACTGACGGTCCTTCAGGCACCACAGACCATGCCAATCCATCAAGCGCATCTTCCACTGACGGCCCTTCAGGCACCACGGGCCATGCCCAGCTATCAAGCGCAGCTGTCACTGAAGGTTCTCCAGGCACCACGAGCACTGCTGATCCATCAAGTGCATATTCCACTAACGGCCCTTCAGGCACCACGGGCCATGCCCAGGCAACAAGCGCAGCTGCCACTATTGGTCTTTCGGGCATCACAGGCCATACCTATGCATTACACACAACTGCCACTTATGGTTCTTCAGACACCCCGAGCCCTGCCCATGCATCAAGCATAGCTGCCACTGACAGTTCTTCAGGCACCATGAACCATATCCATCCATCAAGTGCATCTTCCAGTGACGGCCTTTCAGACATCACGGGACATGGCCTTCCATCAAGTGGAGCTCTCATTGAAAGATCTTCAGGCACCACGGGCCATGCCCATCCATCAAGCGTATCTTCCACTAACGGCCCTTCAGGCACCATGGGCCATGCCCATCCATCAATTGGAGCTCTCACTGATGGTTCTTCAGGCACCACAGGCCATGCCCATCCATCAAGCGTAGTTGCCACTGACGGTCTTTCAGACATCACGGGCCATGCCCATCCATCAAGTGGAGTTCTCACTGATGGTTATTCAGGCTCCACGGGCCATGCCCATCCATCAAGTGGAGCTCTCACTGAAGGTTCTTCAGGCACCACGGAACATGCCCATCCATCAAGCGTATCTTCCACTAACGGCCATTCAGGCACCACGGGCCATGCCCATCCATCAAGCTCAGCTGTCACTAACGGCCCATCAGGCACCACAGGCCATGCCCATCCATCAAGCGTATCTTCCACTAACGGCCCTTCAGGCACCACGGGCCATGCCCATCCATCAAGCTCAGCTGTCACTAACGGCCCATCAGGCACCACAGGCCATGCCCATCCATCAAGCCCAGCTGCCTCTGATGGCCCTTCAGGCACAACGGGCCATGCCCAGCCATCAAGCGCTGCTGTCTCTGAAGGTGCTCCAGGCACCACGAGCACTGCTCATCCATCAAGTGCATATTCCACTAACAGCCCTTCAGGAACCACAGGCCATGCCCATCCATCAAGCTCAGCTGCCACTAATGGTCTTTCAAACATCACGAGCCATGTCCATCCATCAAGTGGAACTCTCACTGATGGTTCCTCAGGCACCACAGGCCATGCCAATCCATCAAGCGCATCTTTCACTGACGGCCCTTCAGGCACCACAGCCCATGCCCATGCATCAAGCCCAGCTTCCTCTGATGGCCCTTCAGGCACCACGGGCCATACCCAGCCATCAAGCGCAGCTGCCACTGATGGCCCTTCAGGCACCACAGGCCATGCCCATCCATCAAGCGCAGCTGTCACTGACGGCCCTTCAGGCACCACAGGCCATGCCTATCCATCAAGCATAGCTGCCACTGACAGTCTTTCAGACATCACAGGCCATGCCCATCCATCAATTGGAGTTCTCACTGATGGTTCTTCAGTCTCAATGGGCCATGCTCAGCCATCAAGTGCAGCTGTCACTGATGGCCCTTCAGGCATCACAGGCCATACCCATGCTTCAAGCACAGGTGCCACTGATGGTTCTTCAGGCACCACGATCACTGCCCATCCATCCAGCGCATCGTCCACTGATGGCCCTTCAGGCATGGTGGGTTTTTCCCAACCATCGAGTGCAGCCGTCACTGAGGGTCCTTCAGGCACCATGGGCCATGCCCATCCATCAAGCGCAGCTGTCACTGATGGCCCTTCAGGCACCACAGGCCATGAACATCCGTCTAGCACAGCTTCCACTGATGGTTCTTCAGGCACCACGAACGATGCCCATCCATCAAGCGCATCTTCCACTGACGGCCCTTCAGGCACCACGGGCCGTGCCCAGCCAGCAAGCGCAGCTGTCACTGAAGGTTCACCAGGCACCACGAGCACTGCTCATCCATCAAGTGCATATTCCACTAACGGCCCTTCAGGCACTACAGGCCATTCTCAGGCACCAAGTGCACATGCCACTGATGGTCCTTCAGGCATCACAGGCAATACCCATGCATTAAGCACATCTTCCACTGACGGCCCTTCAGGCATCACAGGCCGTGCCCAGCCATCAAGCGCAGCTAGCAATGAAAGCCCTTCAGGTACCATGGGCCATGCCAATCCATCAAGCACATCTTCCAATGATGGCCCTTCAGGCACCACGGGCCGTGCACAGCCATCAAGCGCAGGTGCCACTGACGCCCCTTCAGTCACCACAGGCTATACCAATGAATCAAGTGCAGATGCCACTGATAGCCCTTCAGGCACCACAGGCCGTGCACGGCCATCAACCGTAGCTGCCACTGACGCTCCTTCGGTCACCACAGGCCATGCCCATCCATCAAGTGGAGCTCTCACTGATGGTTCTTCAGGCACCACGGGCCATGCCCATGCATCAAGCACAGCTGCCACTGACAGTTCTTCAGGCACTCCGAGCCCTACCCTTCCATCTAGCGCATCTTCCACTGATGGCCCTTCAGGCACGGCGGGCCGTTCCCAGCCATCAAGTGCAGCTGTCACTGATGGTCCTTCAGGTACCGCGGGCCATGCCCATTCATCAAGCTCATCTTCCACTGACGGCCCTTCAGGCACCACAGGCCTTGCCCAGCCATCAAGCGCAGCTGCCACTGAAGGTCTTTCGGGCATCACAGGCCATACCCATGCATTAAACACAGCTGCTTCTGATGGTTCTTCAGGCACCACAGGCCATGCCTATCCATCAAGCGCACCTTCCACTGACGGCCCTTCAGGCACCACGGCCCATGCCCATCCATCAAGCGCAGCTGCCTCTGATGGCCCTTCAGTCACCATGAGCCGAGTACAGCCATCAAACGCAGCTGCCACTGACGGTTCTTCAGGCACCACAGGCCTTGCCCAGCCATCAAGCGCAGCTGTCACTGATGGTCCTTCAGGCATCACAGGACATACCCATGCATTAAGTACTGCTGCCACTGACGGTTCTTCAGGCACCCCGAGCCCTGCCCATCCATCAAGCGCAGCTGCCATTGATGGTTCTTCAGGCACCACGGGGCATGCCCATCCATCAAGCGCAGCTATCACTGACAGCTCTTCAGGCACCACAGGCCATGCCCATCCATCAAGTGGAGCTCTCACTGTTGGTCCTTCAGGCACCACGGGCCGTACTCAGCCATCAAGCGCAGGTGTCACTGATGGTCCTTCAGGCATCACAGGCCATACCTATGCATCAAGCGCAGCTGCCACTGATGGTTCTTCAGGCACCCCGAGCCCTGCCCATCCGTCAAGTGCATCTTCCACTGACGGTCCTTCAAGCACCACAGGCCATGCCCAATCATCTAGCATAGCTTCTACTGTCGGTTCATTAGGCACCACGAGCACTGCCCATCCACCAAGCGCATCTTCCACTGACGGCCCTTCAGGCACCGCGGGCCGTGCCCAGCCATCAAGTGCAGCTGCCTCTCATGGTCCTTCAGGCACCACAGGCCGTTCCCATCCATCTAGCACAGCTTCCACTGATGGCCGGTCAGGCACGGTGGGCCGTTCTCAGCCATCAAGCGCAGCTGTCACTGACGGTCCTTCAGGCACCACGGGCCATGCCCATCCATCAAGTGGAGCTCTCACTGAAGGCTCTTCAGGCACCACGGGCCATGCCCATCCATCAAGCGTATCTTCCACTGTCGGCCCTTCAGGCACCACGGGCAGTGCCCAGCCATCAAGCGCAGCTGTCATTGAAGGTTCTCCAAGCACCACGAGCACTGCTCATCCATCAAGTGCATATTCCACTAACGGCCCTTCAGGAACCACAGGCCATGCCCATCCATCAAGTGTATCTTCCACTAATGGCCCTTCAGGAACCACAGGCCATGGCCGTCCATCAAGCATAGCTGCCACTAACGGTCTTTCAGATATCACGGGCCATGCCCATCCATCAAGTGGAGCTCTCAATGATGGTTCTTCAGGTACCACAGGCTATGCCCATCCATTCAGCACATCTTCCACTGACGGCCCTTCAGGCACCACGGCCCATGCCCATGCATCAAGCCCAGCTGCCTCTGATGGCCCTTCAGGCACCATAGGCCTTGCCCAGGCATCAAGTGTAGCTGCCACTGACGGTCCTTCAGGCACCACAAACCATGCCTTTCCATCAAGTGCATCTTCCACTGACGGCCCTTCAGGCACCACGGGCCATGCCCAGGCAACAAGCGCAGCTGCCACTATTGGTCTTTCGGGCATCACAGGCCATACCTATGCATTACACACAACTGCCACTTATGGTTCTTCAGACACCCCGAGCCCTGCCCATGCATCAAGCATAGCTGCCACTGACAGTTCTTCAGGCACCATGAACCATATCCATCCATCAAGTGCATCTTCCAGTGACGGCCTTTCAGACATCACGGGACATGGCCTTCCATCAAGTGGAGCTCTCATTGAAAGATCTTCAGGCACCACGGGCCATGCCCATCCATCAAGCGTATCTTCCACTAACGGCCCTTCAGGCACCATGGGCCATGCCCATCCATCAACTGGAGCTCTCACTGATGGTTCTTCAGGCACCACAGGCCATGCCCATCCATCAAGCGTAGTTGCCACTGACGGTCTTTCAGACATCACGGGCCATGCCCATCCATCAAGTGGAGTTCTCACTGATGGTTATTCAGGCTCCACGGGCCATGCCCATCCATCAAGTGGAGCTCTCACTGAAGGTTCTTCAGGCACCACGGAACATGCCCATCCATCAAGCGTATCTTCCACTAACGGCCATTCAGGCACCACGGGCCATGCCCATCCATCAAGCTCAGCTGTCACTAACGGCCCATCAGGCACCACAGGCCATGCCCATCCATCAAGCGTATCTTCCACTAACGGCCCTTCAGGCACCACGGGCCATGCCCATCCATCAAGCTCAGCTGTCACTAACGGCCCATCAGGCACCACAGGCCATGCCCATCCATCAAGCCCAGCTGCCTCTGATGGCCCTTCAGGCACAACGGGCCATGCCCAGCCATCAAGCGCTGCTGTCTCTGAAGGTGCTCCAGGCACCACGAGCACTGCTCATCCATCAAGTGCATATTCCACTAACAGCCCTTCAGGAACCACAGGCCATGCCCATCCATCAAGCTCAGCTGCCACTAATGGTCTTTCAAACATCACGAGCCATGTCCATCCATCAAGTGGAACTCTCACTGATGGTTCCTCAGGCACCACAGGCCATGCCAATCCATCAAGCGCATCTTTCACTGACGGCCCTTCAGGCACCACAGCCCATGCCCATGCATCAAGCCCAGCTTCCTCTGATGGCCCTTCAGGCACAACGGGCCGAGCACAGCAATCAAGCACAGCTGCCACTTACGGTTCTTCAGGCACCACAGACCTTGCCCAGCCATCAAGCGCAGCTGCCACTGACGGTCCTTCAGGCACCACAATCCATGCCTTTCCATCAAGTGCATCTTCCAGTGACGGCCCTTCAGGCACCACGGGCCATACCCAGCCATCAAGCGCAGCTGCCACTGATGGCCCTTCAGGCACCACAGGCCATGCCCATCCATCAAGCGCAGCTGTCACTGACGGCCCTTCAGGCACCACAGGCCATGCCTATCCATCAAGCATAGCTGCCACTGACAGTCTTTCAGACATCACAGGCCATGCCCATCCATCAACTGGAGTTCTCACTGATGGTTCTTCAGTCTCAATGGGCCATGCTCAGCCATCAAGTGCAGCTGTCACTGATGGCCCTTCAGGCATCACAGGCCATACCCATGCTTCAAGCACAGGTGCCACTGATGGTTCTTCAGGCACCACGATCACTGCCCATCCATCCAGCGCATCGTCCACTGATGGCCCTTCAGGCATGGTGGGTTTTTCCCAACCATCGAGCGCAGCCGTCACTGAGGGTCCTTCAGGCACCATGGGCCATGCCCATCCATCAAGCGCAGCTGTCACTGATGGCCCTTCAGGCACCACAGGCCATGAACATCCGTCTAGCACAGCTTCCACTGATGGTTCTTCAGGCACCACGAACGATGCCCATCCATCAAGCGCATCTTCCACTGACGGCCCTTCAGGCACCACGGGCCGTGCCCAGCCAGCAAGCGCAGCTGTCACTGAAGGTTCACCAGGCACCACGAGCACTGCTCATCCATCAAGTGCATATTCCACTAACGGCCCTTCAGGCACTACAGGCCATTCTCAGGCACCAAGTGCACATGCCACTGATGGTCCTTCAGGCATCACAGGCAATACCCATGCATTAAGCACATCTTCCACTGACGGCCCTTCAGGCATCACAGGCCGTGCCCAGCCATCAAGCGCAGCTAGCAATGAAAGCCCTTCAGGTACCATGGGCCATGCCAATCCATCAAGCACATCTTCCAATGATGGCCCTTCAGGCACCACGGGCCGTGCACAGCCATCAAGCGCAGCTGCCACTGACGCCCCTTCAGTCACCACAGACTATACCAATGAATCAAGTGCAGATGCCACTGATGGCCCTTCAGGCACCACAGGCTGTGCACGGCCATCAACCGTAGCTGCCACTGACGCTCCTTCGGTCACCACAGGCCATGCCCATCCATCAAGTGGAGCTCTCACTGATGGTTCTTCAGGCACCACGGGCCATGCCCATGCATCAAGCACAGCTGCCACTGACAGTTCTTCAGGCACTCCGAGCCCTACCCTTCCATCTAGCGCATCTTCCACTGATGGCCCTTCAGGCACGGCGGGCCGTTCCCAGCCATCAAGTGCAGCTGTCACTGATGGTCCTTCAGGTACCGCGGGCCATGCCCATTCATCAAGCTCATCTTCCACTGACGGCCCTTCAGGCACCACAGGCCTTGCCCAGCCATCGAGCGCAGCTGCCACTGAAGGTCTTTCGGGCATCACAGGCCATACCCATGCATTAAACACAGCTGCCTCTGATGGTTCTTCAGGCACCACAGGCCATGCCTATCCATCAAGCGCACCTTCCACTGACGGCCCTTCAGGCACCACGGCCCATGCCCATCCATCAAGCGCAGCTGCCTCTGATGGCCCTTCAGTCACCATGAGCCGAGTACAGCCATCAAACGCAGCTGCCACTGACGGTTCTTCAGGCACCACAGGCCTTGCCCAGCCATCAAGCGCAGCTGTCACTGATGGTCCTTCAGGCATCACAGGACATACCCATGCATTAAGTACTGCTGCCACTGACGGTTCTTCAGGCACCCCGAGCCCTGCCCATCCATCAAGCGCAGCTGCCATTGATGGTTCTTCAGGCACCACGGGGCATGCCCATCCATCAAGCGCAGCTATCACTGACAGCTCTTCAGGCACCACAGGCCATGCCCATCCATCAAGTGGAGCTCTCACTGTTGGTCCTTCAGGCACCACGGGCCGTGCTCAGCCATCAAGCGCAGGTGTCACTGATGGTCCTTCAGGCATCACAGGCCATACCTATGCATCAAGCGCAGCTGCCACTGATGGTTCTTCAGGCACCCCGAGCCCTGCCCATCCGTCAAGTGCATCTTCCACTGACGGTCCTTCAAGCACCACAGGCCATGCCCAATCATCTAGCATAGCTTCTACTGTCGGTTCATTAGGCACCACGAGCACTGCCCATCCACCAAGCGCATCTTCCACTGACGGCCCTTCAGGCACCGCGGGCCGTGCCCAGCCATCAAGTGCAGCTGCCTCTGACGGTCCTTCAGGCACCACAGGCCGTGCCCATCCATCTAGCACAGCTTCCACTGATGGTTCTTCAGGCATCACAGGCAATACCCATGCATTAAGCACATCTTCCACTGATGGCCCTTCAGGCATCACAGGCCATGCCAAGCCATCAAGCGCAGCTAGCAATGACAGCCCTTCAAGCACCACGGGCCATGCCAATCCATCAATCACATCTTCCAATGATGGCCCTTCAGGCACCACGGGCCGTGCACAGCCATCAAGCGCAGCTGCCACTGACGCCCCTTCAGTCACCAAAGGCTATACCAATGAATCAAGTGCAGATGCCACTGACGGTCCTTCAGGCACCACGGGCCATGCCCATCCATTAAGCACATCTTCCACTGATGGCCCTTCAAGCACCACAGGCCGTGCACGGCCATCAACCGTAGCTGCCACTGACGCTCCTTCAGTCACCACAGGCCATGCCCATCCATCAAGTGGAGCTCTCACTGATGGTTCTTCAGGCACCACGGGCCATGCCCATGCATCAAGCACAGCTGCCACTGACAGTTCTTCAGGTACCCCGAGCCCTACCCTTCCATCTAGCGCATCTTCCACTGATGGCCCTTCAGGCACGGCGGGCCGTTCCCAGCCATCAAGTGCAGCTGTCACTGACGGCCCTTCAGGCACCACAGGCCTTGCCCAGCCATCAAGCGCAGCTGCCACTGATGGTCTTTCGGGCATCACAGGCCATACCCATGCATTAAACACAGCTGCCACTGATGGTTCTTCAGGCACCACAGGCCATGCCTATCCATCAAGTGCACCTTCCACTGACGGCCCTTCAGGCACCACGGCCCATGCCCATCCATCAAGCGCAGCTGCCTCTGATGGCCCTTCAGTCACCATGAGCCGACAGCCATCAAGCGCAGCTGCCACTTACGGTTCTTCAGGCACCACAGCCCTTGCCCAGCCATCAAGCGCAGCTGTCACTGATGGTCCTTCAGACATCACAGGCCATACCCATGCATTAAGTACTGCTGCCACTGACGGTTCTTCAGGCACCCTGAGCCCTGTCAATCCATCAAGCGCAGCTGCTACTGATGGTTCTTCAGGCACCACGGGCCATGCCCATCCATCAAGCGCAGCTGTCACTGACAGCCCTTCAGGCACCACAGGCCATGCCCATCCATCAAGTAGAGCTCACACTGATGGTTCTTCAGGCACCACAGGCCATGCCCATCAATCAAGCATAGCAGCCACTGACGGTCTTTCAGACATCACGGGCCATGCCCATCCATCAAGTGGAGCTCTCACTGATGGTCCTTCAGGCACCACAGGCCGTGCCCAGCCATCAAGCACAGGTGTCACTGATGGTCCTTCAGGCATCACAGGCCATACCCATGCATCAAGCGCAGCTGCCACTGACGGTTCTTCAGGCACCCCGAGCCCTGCCCATCCGTCAAGTGCATCTTCCACTGACGGTCCTTCAAGCACCACAGGCCATGCCCAATCATCTAGCATAGCTTCCACTGTCGGTTCTGCAGGCACCACGAGCACTGCCCATCCACCAAGCGCATCTTCCACTGACGGCCCTTCAGGCACCGCGGGCCGTGCCCAGCCATCAAGTGCAGCTGCCTCTGACGGTCCTTCAGGCACCACAGGCCGTGCCCATCCATCAAGCGCAGCTGTCACTGATGGCCCTTCAGGCACCACAGGCCATGAACATCCATCTAGCACAGCTTCCACTGATGGTTCTTCAGGCACCACGAACAATGCTCATCCATCATGCGCATCTTCCACTGACGGCCCTTCAGGCACCACGGGCCGTGCCCAGCCAGGAAGCGCAGCTGTCACTGAAGATTCACCAGGCACCACGAGCACTGCTCATCCACCAAGTGCATATTCCACTAACGGGCCTTCAGGTACCACAGGCCATTCTCAGGCATCAAGTGCACCTGCCACTGATGGTCCTTCAGGCATCACAGGCAATACCCATGCATTAAACACATCTTCCACTGACGGCCCTTCAGGCATCACAGGCCGTGCCAACCCATCAAGGGCAGCTAGCAATGACAGCCCTTCAAGCACCACGGGCAATGCCAATCCATCAATCACATTTTCCAATGATGGCCCTTCAGGAACCACAGGCCATGCCCATCCATCAAGCGTAGCTGCCACTGACGGTCTTTCAGACATCACGGGCCATGCCCATCCATCAAGTGGAGTTCTCACTGATGGTTCTTCAGTCTCCATGGGCCATGCTCAGCCATCAAGCGCAGCTGTCACTGATGGCCCTTCAGGCATCACAGGCCATACCCATGCTTCAAGCACAGGTGCCACTGATGGTTCTTCAGGCACCCCGAGCTCTGCCCATCCATCTAGCGCAGCTTCCACTGACAGTTCTTCAGGCACCACGATCACTGCCCATCCATCCAGCGCATCGTCCACTGATGGCCCTTCAGGCATGGTGGGTTTTTCCCAGCCATCGAGCGCAGCTGTCACTGACGGTCTTTCAGGCACCATGGGCCATGCCCATCCATCAAGCGCAGCTGTCACTCATGGCCCTTCAGGTACCACAGGCCATGCATATCCATCTAGCACAGCTTCCACTGATGGTTCTTCAGGCACCACGAACGATGCCCATCCATCAAGCGCATCTTCCACTGACGGCCCTTCAGGCACCACGGGCCGTGCCCAGCCAGCAAGCGCAGCTGTCACTGAAGGTTCACCAGGCACTACGAGCACTGCTCATCCATCAAGTGCATATTCCACTAACGGCCCTTCAGGCACCACAGGCCATTCTCAGGCATCAAGTGCACCTGCCACTGATGGTCCTTCAGGCATCACAGGCAATACCCATGCATTAAGCACATCTTCCACTGACGGCCCTTCAGGCATCACAGGCCGTGCCCAGCCATCAAGCGCAGCTAGCAATGAAAGCCCTTCAGGTACCACGGGCCATGCCAATCCATCAAGCACATCTTCCAATGATGGTCCTTCAGGCACCACGGGCCGTGCACAGCCATCAAGCGCAGCTGCCACTGACGCCCCTTCAGTCACCACAGGCTATACCAATGAATCAAGTGCAGATGCCACTGACGGTTCTTCAGGCACCATGGGCCATGCCCATCCATTAAGCACATCTTCCACTGATGGCCCTTCAGGCACTACAGGCCGTGCACGGCCATCAACCGTAGCTGCCACTGACGCTCCTTCGGTCACCACAGGCCATGCCCATCCATCAAATGGAGCTCTCACTGATGGTTCTTCAGGCACCACGGGCCATGCCCATGCATCAAGCACAGCTGCCACTGACAGTTCTTCAGGCACCCCGAGCCCTACCCTTCCATCTAGCGCATCTTCCACTGATGGCCCTTCAGGCACGGCGGGCCGTTCCCAGCCATCAAGTGCAGCTGTCACTGATGGTCCTTCAGGTACCACGGGCCATGCCCATATATCAAGCTCATTTTCCACTGACGGCCCTTCAGGCACCACAGGCCTTGCCCAGCCATCAAGCGCAGCTGCCACTGATGGTCTTTCGGGCATCACAGGCCATACCCATGCATTAAACACAGCTGCCACTTATGGTTCTTCAGGCACCACAGGCCATGCCTATCCATCAAGCGCACCTTCCACTGACGGCCCTTCAGGCACCACGGCCCATGTCCATCCATCAAGCGCAGCTGCCTCTGATGGCTCTTCAGTCACCATGAGCCGAGTACAGCCATCAAGCACAGCTGCCACTGACGGTTCTTCAGGCACCACAGGCCTTGCCCAGCCATCAAGCGCAGCTGTCACTGATAGTCCTTCAGGCATCACAGGCCATACCCATGCATTAAGTACTGATGCCACTGACGGTTCTTCAGGCACCCCGAGCCCTGCCCATCCATCAAGCGCAGCTGCTACTGATGGTTCTTCAGGCACCACGGGCCATGCCCAATCATCTAGCATAGCTTCCACTGTCGGTTCTTTAGGTACCACGAGCACTGCCCATCCACCAAGTGCATCTTCCACTGACGGCCCTTCAGGCACCGCGGGCCGTGCCCAGCCATCAAGTGCAGCTGCCTCTGACAGTCCTTCAGGCACCACAGGCCGTGCCAATCCATCAAGCGCAGCTGTCACTGATGGCCCTTCAGGCACCACAGGCCATGCACATCCATCTAGCACAGCTTCCACTGATGGTTCTTCAGGCACCACGAAAGATGCCCATCCATCAAGCGCATCTTCCACTGACGGCCCTTCAGGCACCACGGGCCGTGCCCAGCCAGCAAGCGCAGCTGTCACTGAAGGTTCACCAGGCACCACGAGCACTGCTCATCCATCAAGTGCATATTCCACTAACGGGCCTTCAGGTACCACAGGCCATTCTCAGGCATCAAGTGCACCTGCCACTGATGGTCCTTCAGGCATCACAGGCAATACCCATGCATTAAGCACATCTTCCATTGTCGGCCCTTCAGGCATCACAGGCCGTGCCAAGCCATCAAGCGCAGCTAGCAATGACAGCCCTTCAAGCACCACGGGCCATGCCAATCCATCAATCACATCTTCCAATGATGGCCCTTCAGGCACCACGGGCCGTGCACAGCCATCAAGCGCAGCTGCCACTGACGCCCCTTCAGTCACCACAGGCTATACCAATGAATCAAGTGCAGATGCCACTGACTCTCCTTCGGTCACCACAGGCCATGCCCATGCATCAAGCACAGCTGCCACTGACAGTTCTTCAGGCACCCCGAGCCCTACCCTTCCATCTAGCGCATCTTCCACTGATGGCCCTTCAGGCACGGCGGGCCGTTCCCAGCCATCAAGAGCAGATGTCACTGATGGTCCTTCAGGTACCACGGGCCATGCCCATACATCAAGCTCATCTTCCACTGACGGCCCTTCAGGCACCACAGGCCTTGCCCAGCCATCAAGCGCAGCTGCCACTGATGGTCTTTCGGGCATCACAAGCCATACCCATGCATTAAACACAGCTGGCACTGATGGTTTTTCAGGCACCACAGGCCATGCCCATCCATCAAGCGCATCTTCCACTGACGGCCCTTCAGGCACCATGGCCCCTGACCATGCATCAAGCGCAGCTGCCTCTGATGGCCCTTCAGTCACCATGAGCCGAGTACAGCCATCAAGCGCAGCTGCCACTGACGGTTTTTCAGGCACCACAGGCCTTGCCCAGCCATCAAGCGCAGCTGTCACTGATGGTCCTTCAGGCATCACAGGCCATACCCATGCATTAAGTACTGCTGCCACTGACGGTTCTTCAGGCTCCCTGAGCCCTGCCCATCCATCAAGCGCAGCTGTCACTGACAGCCCTTCAGGCACCACAGGCCATGCCCATCCATCAAGCATAGCTGCCACTGACGGTCTTTCAGACATCACGGGCCATGCCCAACCATCAAGTGGAGCTCTCACTGATTTTCCTTCAGGCACCACGGGCCGTGCCCAGCCATCAAGCGCAGGTGTCACTGATGGTCCTTCAGGCATCACAGGCCATACCCATGCATCAAGCACAGCTGCCACTGACAGTTCTTCAGGCACCACGAGCACTGCCCATCTATCAAGTGCAGCTGCCACTGACAGTTCTTCAGGCACCACGAGCACTGCCCATCCGCCAAGCGCATCTTCCACTGACGGTCCTTCAAGCACCACAGGCCATGCCCAATCGTCTAGCATAGCTTCCACTTATGGTTCTTCAGGCACCACGAACCATGCCCATCCAACAAGCACATCTTCCACTGACGGCCCTTCAGGCACCACGGGCCGTGCCCAGCCATCAAGCGCAGCTGTCACTGATAGTTCTTCAGGCACCACGAGCACTGCTCATCCATCAAGCACATCTGCCACTGTTGGTTCTTCAGGCACCACGAGCACTGCCCATCCACCAAGCGCATCTTCCACTGACGGCCCTTCAGGCACCGTGGGCCATGCCCAGCCATCAAGTGCAGCTGCCTCTGACGGTCCTTCAGGCACCACAGGCCGTGCCCAGCTATCAAGTGCAGCTGGCACAGATGATCCTTCAGGCACCATAGGCTATGCCTATGCATCAAGCACAGCTGCCACTGACGGTTCTTCAGGCACCACGAACTATGCCCATCCATCAAGCGCAGCTGTTACTGACAGCCCTTCAGGCACCACGGGCCATGCCCAGCCATCAAGCGCAGCTGTCACTGATGGTTCTTCAGGCACCACGAACCATGCCCATCCATCAAGCACAGCTAACAATTTCAGCCCTTTAGGCACCACGAGCCATGCCCAGCCATCAAGTATTGCTGTCACTGACCATTCTTTAGACACAACAGACCATGCCTATCCATCAAGTGCAGCTGTCACTCATAGTCCTTCAGGCACCATGGACCAGCTATCAACTACTGCCACACGTCCAGCAGGGCCAGGCGAGAAATTCATTATTCTGAAGCTCCGTTTAGAGATACTCTTTATTGAAGCTTATAATATCCCTGCTTCTATGGAGTTCCAGACTCTGGCCATCAATATCACTTCCGAGGTGCTTTAAGAAATATTTTAGTAATATTAAAAGGTTTTTTTTATTATTATTATTATTTTTTTTAATTAATATTAAATCAGTTTAGACTTTATCTATAGAGAATGTAATTTATAGCTTATGTCTGTGTGTTTCTATGTGCTTCTGTAGCTGAATCGATTCTACAGGGAATTGTATCCAACCATCTTCCTCAGATCCTTCCTAAAGAGATTCTGGTATGTTACAAGGCTCTCATTTATTACCTTTCCTTTCTACTCTCTTTTTCCCCTTTTCTGTCTTTGTTGCTCATCTCTGCATAAAAATGTGATGTCTTTGTCCAGTTCTGTAAAGTTTTCATCCAACATTGTCAGTGCAGTCCAGTCAATAATATTAGTTAAAGGGTTAGCTCACTCAAAAATGAAAATTCTGTCATTAATTACTCACCCTCATGTCGTTCAAACCCGTGAGACCTCTGTCCATCTTCGGAATACAAATTAAGATATTTTTGATGGAATCTGAGAGCTCTCTGATCCTCCATAGACAGCCAGGGTCCTTACACTATCAAGGTCTAGAAACATAGCAAGGAGATCGGTAAAATAATCCATATGACATCAGGGGTTCAACCGTAATTTTACGAAGCTGCGAGAATACCTTCAGTATGCAAAGAAAACAAAAATAACGACTTTATTCAACAGTTCATCTCCTCTACGTCAGCGTAGCGCCATTTTGGCAGAGGTGGGTAGAGTAGTCAAGTCAAGTCAAGTCACCTTTATTTATATAGCGCTTTTAACAATACAAATTGTGTCAAAGCAACTTTCCAATATCAAAATAGGAAAATAGTGTGTCAGTAATGTAAAATGACAAGATTAAACACTCAATTTTCAGTTAAAGGCATTTAATTATTGAATTCAATGATGTCATCGTCCAGCTCAGTTTAGTTTAAATAGTATCTGTGCAATCAAGTTGACGATATCGCTGGAAATTAAGTGTCCCCAACTAAGCAAGCCAGAGGCGACAGAGGCAAGGAACCAAACCCCCAAACTTGGGAGAAACCAAGTTCAGTCAGGGGGCCAGTTATCCTCAGACCAGACGAACCAGCAGTTCAATTCCAACTGCAGCAAATTCAGATTGTGTAAGGACTCATCTGGTTCCCGAGGTCTTGTCCCGATGGCCGTCTAGGTGACAAGGTCTTCACTGGGGATCTGTCTCTGGGGCTGTCTCTAGGTGTCCTGATCTCCGCTGATGTTCAGGGCTGTAGAGGTCATCTCTAGGTGCTGATCCACCATTTGATCTGGATACGGATTGGATCTGGGTGACTGCAGTAACCATCTGATCTGGATACGGACTGGATCAGATGGCTACGGTGATCTCGGAATAAGAAAGAAACAGACTAATATGAGCGTAGATGCCATTCTCCTTGTGATGAAACGAGTATGTCGGGTGTTATGGGAAGTGTTCCCGGTTCTGGTTGACCTAATTAATGCAGCCTAACAATCCTTTAATGGATTTGAATATTAGAAGCGCATTAGTGTGTTACGTGTATGCCAGGTTAAAGAGATGGGTCTTTAATCTAGATTTAAACTGACAGAGTGTGTCTGCCTCCCAAGCAGTGTTAGGTAGATTGTTCCAGAGTTTGGGCGCTAAACAGGAAAAGGATCTGCCGCCCGCATTTGATTTTGATAATCTAGGTATTATCAAATGGCCAGAGTTTTGAGAACGCAGTGGACGTGGAGGACTATAATGCGATAAGAGCTCGCTTAAGTACTGAGGAGCTAAACCATTCAGGGCTTTATAAGTAATTAACAAGATTTTAAAATCTATACAAGGTTTAACAGGGAACCTGTGCAGTGTTGAAAGAACCGGGCTAATGTGGTCATACTTCCTGGTTCTAGTAAGAACTCTAGCTATTGAGAATTTCAAAATCAACTTTGGGCGGCAGATCCTTTTCCTGTTTAGCGCCCAAACTCTGGAACAATCTACCTAACACTGTTCGGGAGGCAGACACACTCTGTCAGTTTAAATCTAGATTAAAGACACATTTCTTTAACCTGGCTTACACATATCACACTAATACACTTCTATTATTCAAATCCGTTAAAGGATTGTTAGGCTGCATTAATTAGATCAATCGGAACCGGGAACACTCCTCATAACACACAATGAACTCGTTACATCGTAAGAAGAATGGCATCTACGCTAATATTTGTCTGTTTCTTTCTTATTCTGTTTCTCAGTCCGTGTCCGGATCAGATGGTGGATCAGCGCTGGGAGATGATGTCTGTGACCCTGATCGTCAGCCTAGGCCAGACACCTGGATGAGCCCCGGGGACATATCCCCAGTGAAGACCTCGACTTAAATACAATAAAACTAAAAATAAAACAAAATAACTAAAAATATAATAAAATACCTAACTACATAATACTATTATTGTTAGAAATTGCAACAATATAAAAATAGAAATATAATACATTTATACATTTAAAATTTTATTAAAACAATAAGTAAAAAATAAATAAACAATAATATCCTGGCCAGAGGAGAACTGGCCCCCCGACTGAGCCTGGTTTCTCCCAAGGTTTTTTTTTCTCCATTCCTTCACAGAGGGAGTTTTGGTTCCTTGCCACTGTCGCCTCTGGCTCGCTCAGTTGGGGACACTTCATTTCTAGCGATTATCGTCAATTTGATTTCATAGATACTATTTAAACGAAACTGAGCTAGACAATGACATCTCTGAATTTCATAATGAAATGCCTTTAACTGAAAATTGAGTGTTTAATCCTATTATTATACATCACTGACACTCTATCCTCCAATTTGATACTGTTAAGTGCTCTGACACAATCTGTATTGTTAAAAGCACTATATAAATAAAGGTGACTTGAGTTGACTAACTGATGACGAAGAATTTACAGAGCAGCCATCAAGTGTTAGACAGTGTTATTACATGTGGGGGTTTTAGGTCCGATAATTAACTTAATTTAATTTAATTAATTAATTTTTCAGAATTTAGCAGTAAGAAATTACTCATCATCCAGTTTTTTATATTAGTTAGTTAGTTAGTTAGTTAGTTTCTCAATTTGGTGTTTTTCGCCGGGCCGCAAAGAAATATAGAGCTGAGTATCATCAGCATAACAGTGAAAGCTAACACCGTGTTTCCTGATGATATTTCCTAAGGGTAACATGTAAAGCATGAAAAGTAACAGCCCTAGTACTGAGCCTTGAGGTACTCCATACCGCACTTGTGATCGATATGCTACATCTTCATTCACTGCTACAAACTGATGGCGGTATCTTTGACAGAAAAGGGAGATTCGAGATCAGTCTGTAATTAACTAGATCTTTGGGGTCAAGTTGTGTTTTTTTTTTTTATTTAATGAGAGGCTTAATAACAGCCAATTTGAAGGTTTTGGGGACATATCCTAATGACATTGACAAATTAATAATAGTCAAAAGAGGATCTATGACTTCTGGAAGCACCTCTTTTGGTAGTTTAGATGGAATAGGGTCTAACATACATGTTGTTGGTTTAGATGATTTAACAAGTTTATACAATTCTTCCTCTCCTATAGTAGAGAATGAGTGAAATTGTTCCTCAGGGGATCTATAGTGCACTATCTGATGCGATACTGTAGCTGACGGCTGCATGGTTACAATTGTATCTCTAATAGTATCGATCTTGGAAGTAAAATAGTTCATAAAGTCATTACTGCTGTGCTGTTGGGAAATGTCAATACCTGTTGATGCTTTATTTTTTGTTAATTTAGGAACTTCTATTGAATAAATACCTGGGGTTATGTTTGTTTTCTTCTAAAAGAGACGAAATGTAATCAGATCTAGCAGTTTTTAATTATTTTCTGCTATAGGGTAGGGTATAGGATACTTTCCCACCAAGCAATACGAAATATCTCTAGTTTTGTTTTCCTCCAGCTGCGCTCCATTTTCCGGGCTGCTCTCTTTTTTGGGCGCGAGTGTGCTCATTATACCACGGTGTTGGAATCTTTCCCTTAATCTTCCTTAAGCATAAAG
The DNA here is from genome assembly GCA_039654775.1 of Spinibarbus caldwelli. Classification (NCBI taxonomy): domain Eukaryota; kingdom Metazoa; phylum Chordata; class Actinopteri; order Cypriniformes; family Cyprinidae; genus Spinibarbus; species Spinibarbus caldwelli. The sequence goes on along the minus strand of CM077230.1, from coordinate 34,369,934 downwards.
GAGCAACCGTATCTAAAGTGCTAGAAAAGAAGAGAGTCCATAGTTTCTGTTACATCATCAAGTTTTTCTGTGCTGTTGGATTGCTGAGGAATTGAGATACATCAGGAAGATTATTTACAAAGCAGTCTTTTGTGGTAGAAGTGATGGTTCTACCATACTTGTAACAAGGAGTAGAATTTACAGTTTTAGCTATATGGAGTTTACACAAGACTAGATAATGATCTGACATATCACTTTGCTGCAGAATTTCAATACCATTAACATCAATTCCAGAAGAATGAATCAGAATCAGAATGAGCTTTATTGGCCAGGTATGCTTACACATACGAGGAATTTGTTTTTGTGACAGAAGCTCTACAGTGCAACAGAAAGACAGCAACAGGACAGGGCACAGATAATAAAAGAATAATTTACAAATAGGCAATGTACAAATAGCAAAAACACAATGTATAGACAATTATGGTGTACAGGTCTAATATGTGCAGATCTGAAATGAAAAAAATAAGTATGTGTGTTGAATAAATAATTTATAATAGTGTTGTATGTTCCACTTTTAATGTCAAGTGTTCATGAGATGGATTGCCTGAGGGAAGAAACTGTTCCTGTGTCTGGTCGTTCTGGTGCTCAGAGCTCTGTAGCGTCGACCAGACGGTAACAGTTCAAAGAGGGAGTGTGCTGGATGTGAGGGGTCCAGAGTGATTTTGCCAGCCCTTTTGCTCACTCTGGATGAGTACAGTTCTTGGAGAGTGGGGAGGGGTGTACCAATGATTCGCTCAGCAGTCCGGACTACCCTCTGTAGTCTTCTGAGGTCAGATTTGGTAGCTGAGCTGAACCAGACAGTTATTGAAGTGCAGAGGACGGATTCAATGATGGCGGAGTAGAACTGATTCAGCAAGTCCTGTGGCAAGTTGAACTTCCTCAGCTGGCGAAGGAAGTACAACCTCTGCTGGGCCTTTTTCACAATGGAGTCTATGTGATTGTCCCACTTCAGGTCCTGGGAGATGGTGGTGCCCAGGAATCTGAATGACTCCACTGCAGTCACAGCGCTGTTCATGATGGTGAGTGGGGGGAGTGCAGAGGGGTTCCTCCTGAAGTCCACGATCATCTCCACAGTTTTGAGCGTGTTGAGCTCCAGGTTGTTAAGACTGCACCAGACAGCCAGCTCCTTAACCTCCTGTCTGTAGGCAGACTCGTCACCGTCCTGGATGAGGCCGATCAGTGTGGTGTCGTCTGCAAACTTCAGGAGCTTGACAGAGGGGTCTTTAGATGTGCAGTCGTTAGTGTACAGGGATAAGAGCAGTGGGGAGAGAACACAGCCCTGAGGAGTTCCAGTGCTGATCGTACGAGTGCTGGATGTGTATTTTCCCAGCCTCACTAGCTGCTGCCTGTCTGTCAGGAAGCTGGTGATCCACTGACAGACGGAGGTGGGGACGGAGAGTTGAGTTAGTTTGTTCTGAAGGGTGTCCGGGATGATGGTGTTAAAAGCGGAGCTGAAGTCTACGAACAGGATCCTCACATAAGTCCCTGGTCTGTCCAGATGCTGCAGGATGAAGTGCAGTCCCATGTTGACTGCATCATCCACAGACCTGTTTGCTCTGTAGGCAAACTGCAGGGGGTCCAGTAAGGGTCCAGTGGAGGACTTCAGATAAGCCAAAACCAGTCTTTCAAATGACTTCATGACCACAGATGTTAGAGCCACAGGTCTGTAGTCATTAAGTCCAGTAATTTTGGGTTTCTTTGGGACGGGGATGATGGTGGAGCGTTTGAAGCATGAGGGGACTTCGCACAGCTCCAGAGATCTGTTGAAGATCTGTGTGAAGATGGGGGCCAGCTGGTCAGCACAGATTTTTAGGCAGGCTGGTGACACACCGTCTGGGCCTGGTGCTTTCCTTCTTTTGTTCTTCCTGAAGACCTGGCGCACCTCATCTTCGCTGATCTGAATTGCAGGTGTGGGGGAGACGGGGGTTGCTGGAGGTGTGAATGGTTGTGTGAATGGTTGTGTGGAGAGGTGTTCAGGGCGGGTGTGGGGTGTTTTTTCAAACCTACAATAGAACTCGTTCAGACCGTCTGCCAGGTGTTGATTCTCCAGAGTGCTGGGGGATGGTGACTTGTAATTGGTGATTTCTTTCATACCTTTCCACACTGAAGCAGAATCACTGGAAGAGAATTTTTTCCTTAGCTTGCCGGAATAATTCCATGTGACAATCTTAAATGTAGAATATGATTTCGACAATGAGTAGGTCCTGAGACATGTTGTCTAACCCCAATAGAGTTCAGAATGTCTATGAATGCTGATCTGCATCTTTTTCATTATCAATGTGGATATTAAAATCACCAACGATTAAGGCTTTATCTGTAGCCAGCACTAACTCTGATAGAAAATCTGCAAATTCTTTAATAAAGTCTGTATGGTGCCCTGGTGGCCTGTATACTGTAGCCAGTACAAACATTACAGGTGGTTTATCATTAACACTTGTTTCTCTAGATCAGTGGTTCGCAGACTTTTTTGGTCGCGCCCCCCTTTAAATCCATAAAAAAATCTGCCCCACCCCCACCTCCCTTCCCGAATTCCCATCCCACCTCAAACTACCAAATAATTTCATTAAACATTATGAAAAATTAATACTTTTTAAAATTTAAAATACGTACGGGGGAAAAAAAAACACCTGCATCACTTGAAACATTGAAAAATCACATGACTGTCACAGTCACATAACTGTTATTATTATTCTCTCTGTTATTTTTTTATTTATATTTTATTTATTTATTTTTGTGGGTTTCATGCTAAGCATAGGACACACAGACAGAGGTCTTTTCTCCTTAACACCGTATCTACACCGGACACGAGCGGCAAAATAAGTTACAGTAGAACCCATTATAATAATGGTAAATATAATATTGATGCTGTCTACACATTGGATATGGCGTGGCACAATGTGACGCGACGCAACACGACACGACAAATCCCCGACGTTAAACTGATGTCTTGTTCTATTTATGACGTACTGACACAAAGTTAAAATAGTTTGCAACGCTCGCTTTGTCGCGTCCAGTGTAGAGCTGTTGCGGTGCGAGCCGCACGACGCGACATCTGACGCGTCCGGTGAGTGAAGCCGAGAGCAAGAATGCATATGCCCCGTCATATTTTCTGCATTTAGCTTTTGAATGAACAGCACCTGCCTGGGTCTGTGCGACTTCGTCTATGGCTTTTCTCTTCCCTTTCACAAACCAATCCATCTCCCATTCTAAGTTACGTCCTTTGGCTATTTACTGTTTTATTTAAAGTAATGATTATGAGTGCGTCTGGGAAAAAGAAGACATTTTCTATTATTTATTACTAAACTAGTGCTTTCTCAGTGTTGGCTGCAAATATGAAGTTGCCAAATGCCGACGCTGACTCGCCATCTCCACAGTAATGGACTTGCAATCAATAGAGAAATGCACCTTTTCATACAGACAACATAATTAAAGAATATTTGTTTTTATTTGAATTGGTTCGTATAATAGTATAGCCTACATTTCAAGCTTTCTGTAGGCCTAGATTTATTTCTTATGTCTGTGTAACTTAAACGTGCAATGTCCGATCTGCCCCAAACTTAACACGTTTTATAAGAGTCCTTGACTGAAGACATCTACATGCCAATATTCAGTTATAATCATAGCGCCACCTGTTGGCAACAGGAAATTTGGCATATATAAATGACTTTGACATATTCCTCCTATATTTACCACTTTAAAAGCATATTGCCCGCTGTTTGCTGTTTTCCTATGGCCACGGGATGGCGGTGAGCCCGGGTGCGAGGGCCCTTTTATTGCTGCTTGCAGCTTTAATTAGTTGCTGTTCTTCCTATGTGGAGTAGGGTATTAAATTAATGAAAGTATAAATCCATAAGTTTAAACATGGTCATGTGAATATATTTTAGTTTTATTGTGTTTGTTTTATGTTTGAGAATATACATGACTTTCTTCTTCACTGGAATTCCTCAACAACTTGTAATATTCTACAAAGACATTCAGAGGCAATAAATACTACATTAAGATAATTCAAAATTAGCATTCTATGTGTGTGTTGTGTTTAAAGCCTTTTAATCAAAATTATATTGCCACCCTCAGGCTGTATAATGGAACTTCTGCCAAAAGTGTTCTGAGTGTGTTTAGTGAGTAAAAAAAAAGCTTAAAATGTTAAACTAGCGCTACGACCCAGAATCTGCCCTACCAATTTACAGTCAGAAGCTGTATGGTCCACACTTTATCTGATGTCTCTTGCTGAAATTCTGTTACAAGACATTAATATATGTTACATTTACTTTCTTTTCCTTTCCTTTGTTATGTCTTTTTTTAACAATTTGATGAATTAGTCCCATAGCCGCCAACTACTAACAAAGATATGAAAAATACAGAGTCGCTGAGTTCAATCAGCTTTCCGTCTGCGCCCATGGATCCATCGGCCTTGTCTCTGTCGGTTGTCCGGCAACAACATCTTGGCTCCTCTCTCCCTCTTTTGTTAGAGTTTTTAAGTTTCGTTGTATGCTTAATTCAGTGTCCGGTCATGTTTGCATTTGGTGTGTTTTCTTCTGCCCTATTTTGGATTACCTGTGGATTATCATTAAAGATTGCATTTGAACTTAATTATCTGCCACTTCAGTCTGTCTGCACACACCCATCCTTGCTGACAGTATTGTTGTTTCAATAGGCTGATTTGGGAGAAGTGCTGAGGACATTTGTTATGCTTCAATTTGTTTCATACTGTTTATATCTTACACTTTTTGCATTCTGCTGAGTTCAACTTCTCAGGGGCTTTCCTCTCTGGCACCGCTTTGTATTATATGTATGTACATTTATATAGAGGAAACTGGTCATTGTCAAGATCACTTTTTACACTTAGGGTTACATTTGTGTGTAAAGGCAGTCACATGTTGAGTTGCTGTGATTTAATACATATTTTAATGTTCAAGTAAATATTAAATCCCTGCAAAAAAAAAAAAAAAAAACATCAAAACAGCACTTTTGTTTTATTAATTTAGGATTCATTTATTTCATGACTAATATTAATGTGAAATATTATTTCTGTCCAGGTCTGGGTCAGTGGGTGTGGATACGCAACTTATTTTTACAAATGAGGCTGTTATTCCAAATGCAACGAGCATTGAAGACAATCTTAAGACAGGAATTGCTGAATCAAAAGTGTTCCTTGGTTCTGTGATTCTTTCCAGTGTCATAATTGGTGAGTTCTCATTTTGTCAAGCTGTTTATATATATATATATATATATATATATATATATATATATATATATTAGGGCTGTCAAATCGATTAAAATATTTAATCGCAATTAATCGCATGATTGTCATGAGTTAACTCGTGATTAATCGCAACTTAATCACACTTTTTTTTTTCTAAATGTACCTTAAATCAATACTTTTCAAGTTTTTAATACTCTAATCAACATGGGCATGGACAAATATGGATGCTTTATGCAAATGTATGTTTATTATTACTGAAACCATAGTCAACATTGAGCATGAAGACTAGACATGTTTCAAAGGTCATAGATGTTTTTCAAACAACTTGTTCATGTCTATTAGACACATGAAAAAAGAAATTCCAGGTTCCCATTACTTCTCTTTCTTTGCACTGAACAATTTACTTACACAAACCTGTTTACATTTTTGCACGACAGGGCAGCTCACTTCTTCTGACCATGAAAAATGCAAATTTATTATTTATTATTACATTTGTTTGCCTCTCTGTGCCACATACTGTATTTTGATGCAGCTAAATTCTCAATAAAACTGTTTTCATTGATATATTTTTCTGTTTCTGTTGTCAGACAATGGAATGGATATAAAATAGTGACTGAAACGCAACCCATTAAGACTACATAACCAGCTCTCCCTTCCAAGATGTTAATCTGCACAAAATTCCTGATAATCGAGCCGTCGTCTGATGAAATCAAATACACATAAGATAAAGACAATAGTTGTGCTGTGATTTTAGCTATACTTGCATGTAAAATTAGAGAAGCAACATAATATTCGTATTTAATTGAAAACGCTGCTCCTCTCTGCTGCTCGCTGAACAATGCAGACGAACAAAGAGAGAGGTGTGTGCGTGCGCGCTGGGACAGCAAGACCTTGCGCTCACGCGGCAGTACCGGCGAGTCTCAGAATCTAAATAAGGTTTGGGCGCTTTTTTGAAGGGAAAAAAAGTCGATAAAGGGGTCTGAAAAGTCGCTAAGTTAGCAACACTGTGCATTTCCATTTCTCCAACTACAGGCTAGGCCACAGGTCAACGCTCGTTAATAAAATTAGTGCCATTAAAATGAATTTGCGTTAACGCATTAACGCTTTAACTTCGACAGCCCACTGAAAGCAAGAATGTTTTATATATGTATATATATATATATATATATATATATATATATATATATATATATTTAATATATATATATATATATATATATATATATATATATATATATATATATATATATATATATAAAACATTCTTGCTTTCAGTGGTTGATTTACACTTGTTTTCATGTTGTTTCAGAGGAAGAAAACTCATCATTTAACACCAGCACAACTGTTCCTCCTGGTACCATAAACACCACTGTCTCTACTGATCTGTCAAGCACACCTGTGTCTAATCATTTGGATACTACAATTTCAACCATTTCATCAATCACAACTGCTCCAGCTGACAAGCCAAGCAACACAGTTCATATAGATTTAACAAGCACAAGTGCTTCTACTGTTATTTCAAACGGTGTATTTCCTACAGATGTAACAAACACAACATTTATTTCTGGTTCATCTGGCACTACAGTATCTGTATCCAGTGCAGCTGCTAATAAGATCACCACATCTGTATTATTTTCGAACTCAACACACTCTAAAGTTGTCACCACCTCAACCACGTCTTCACAACCAACCAGTCATCAATCAACTAAAACCACTACAGCAACCACTCATCTATCAACTAAAACTACCACAGCAATGACTCATCTATCAACTACAGCTACCACAGAAACCACTCATCTATCAACTAAAACTACCACAGTAACCACTCATCTATCAACTACAACTACCACAGGTCCAGCAGTGCGAGGCGAGAGATTCGTTATTCTGCAGTTCCATTTACAAATAATATTTATTGAAGCTTACAGTAACCCTGCTTCTATGGAGTACCAGACTCTGGCCATCAACATCAGTATTGAGGTGAATTAAGAAATATTTTAGTAATATTAAAATAGTTTTATTTTATTAATTCTGTCCAGACTACATCTATAGAGACTGTTATTCATAGCTTAAGTCTGTGCATTTCTATGTGTTTCTGTAGCTGACTCGAATCTGCCAGGAAATGTATGGTACCAACTTCCTCAGAACCTTTGTGATGGGATTCTGGTATGTCACACAGCTCTCATTTATTACCTTTCTTTTCTACTCTCATTTGTTCTCGTCTTTCTTTCTTGTTCATCTCTGCAGTAAACAGTGATGTCTTCATCTAGCTCAGTTCAGTTATCATCCAATACTGTCAGTGCAGTCAAGTCAGTAATATTTGTGAATATTAAGTGTCCCCAACTAAGCAAGCCAAAGGCGATAGTGGTAAGGAAGTCAAACTAAATCAGGTGACAGAAATTGAAGGAAAAAAAAAAAAAAAAACCTTGGGAGAAATCAGGCTAATTCACATAGTTTTCCTTTGGTCAAACAAACGAACAAGGTGTGATTATGATTCCAAGCTGCATCACAAGTCAGATTGTGGATATTTCTTTCTTTTGCAGGGAAATAAACAGTAGATTTTTGTTCCCCATTAGACCAGGGGTTTCCAAAACATGGTACCTGCTAACAGTTTAGTATAGTGAAACTATTTGGTCATGTGTATCATTGCCATGGTTAAATGGGGAATATAAATAACATGCTTAAGATTTTGTTCATATCACCAACAATTGAGCAATTTAGCTTAAAAAACGTTATTTGAAAGTCATGCCATATTATTATACAAAACACATAGTACATAATAAAAAGCATCTTTAGTCTCCTAGTGTGCAAACCAAAGACAACTGTGGCAAGGAACTAAAATCTCCATTTGACAGGGCTCCAGACAAAAAAAAAAAAAAAATAAATAAATAAATAAATCGAGTAAGGAGCCATTGGCTTCTATAAGAAAAAAACTTTGGAGCCAAATTATTTTTTTAGGTGCCACAGAATAAACATGTTTTATGTATGTATTTATTTATTTATTTATTTTAAAATTTTGACATGTCAATCATACTGTCATGTGTTTATGTCTAATCTTTTCTTGACTTTATCAGCATTTTAATCCATCTTGTAGTTGACCTGGGAACTAAGGTTCACTTAAAGTGGGAACTAAACGTCTTTTCCAACTTGAAATATACAGTCACAAAGAATTGTTTATTACACAGAATCTGTACAAATATCATGGACCATAAGCATCACTTGGCCATTGAGAGTGCATGTTTAAGTAATTTAATAAATTAAAGCTAGTCCAACTTAAATAAAAAGTGAACACAACACATTTTCAAACTTTTATTTGTCAATGTAACTCAGAATTGTCAAGTTCACTTAATGTATTTCTTTAATTATGCATTAAGTTTATTTACTTAATAATTTTAAGGCACTGAGTTTCAGGGCTCGCAAAATTTCAAAATCCCTGGTAGCCCTTTGGGCAGGTACTCTTCAGATTTTGGTAGCCTGAAAATTAATTTAATTACCCAAATAAAAAAGATACACTGTAAACCCGGATAAGTTCTAGTAACTCAAAAAATTTGAGGCAACTGATTGCCGCTATTTATTTAAGTTTGCAAACTTAAAAAAATGGTGGCAATCAGTTGCCTCAAATTTTTTGAGTTAGTAGAACTTATCTGATTTTCTATATTTAAAAAATACACTGTAAACCCAAATAAGTCTAAATGTCAATCAAAAACATTTTCAATACACAAATATCAACAAATATCAATGAAAGAATTTTATTTCACTATTTACAGGGTATCTGCAGAATTTTTAAAAATCAATTTAAGGCAATTTATGAACCTTTTTAAGAGCTGCACAAGTAAAATGAACACTGTATGAGTGGGGTTGAACAACATCTGGGTAACATTTTATGCCATAAAATGACATGATTCACAGTTTAGATACAAGTTTTCACACACAAAAAAAAATCATATAAAATTGCATTTCAGCTTTTAAACCATTTTTATGAAAAGGGACAAGTCAAAATATTATTATATTAATTTAAAACATAAATATTACTGTCTTAATTGTTTAGATTTTTAGAAGGCACATTAACTTTCACATTTACAACTCTATTTTTTCTGCTTAAAAACATGGGTCAATATTCGCATTGATCTGAACATAAGATAGGCACACTGGAAATGCAACTTCACTCTCTGTCACGAGGTGGCGCTTTAGGAGCAAATATAGCGACTTCTCCGGTAATGGCTGTATACAAAGCAGCACCGCACTCATATACGCTGCTTTATCAGGCATTTTATAGGCAAGATGAAATGAAAATGCAATGACACTTTTCTGAGGACAGACAGTTCCCTTCAGAGACACATTCACATAAAGACATCTGCGTAGTGTTTTGACTTTAAAAGGTGCAGCGCTCATATTTAGATCTCAAGATGGCGCCGCACATGGCAGCCATTGTGCTTGGCTCTCCAGTTGTTTTAGTGTTTTTGTTAGTTTTTCCTGTTTTTTGTTTGTCAAACACGACCAGTTTCACTAGGGAAGAACTGCTGAACATTCGGCAGAACACACCACAAAATCTCCAACCGGTTTTCGATTGTTCGGATGTTTTGCTGGACATAGTCGGCGGAGCGGCGGTGCTGTTTAGACGCTTCAGGACGCGCAGACGGGGAAGCGAGCCGGCGCGCTCGTGAAGATCAGACAGCGCGGATTTCGAATGCCGTTGCCTAGCATCCATCTGGCGAATCTCCGCTCTCTACCAAACAAAACGGACGAACTCCTTCTGCTCTCCCAGACAAACAGGGACTTTTCAAACTCTGCTGATCTGTGTTTCACGGAAACCTGGCTGAACGGCGCCATACCGGACAGCGTGCTACATCTGCCGAGCTTCCAGCTGATCAGAGCAGATCGCGACGCAGAATCAACGGGGAAATCAAGGGGCGGCGGGACGTGCTTTTACATCAATGAGAGGTGGTGTACAGATGTAACTGTGTTAAAGAAGATGTGCTGTTCTGATCTGGAAACGCTCTTCATTAACTGTAAACCTTTCTACTCGCCGTGGGAGTTTTGCTGTTCATTCTCGTGAGTGTTTACATCCCTCCGCAAGCGCACGTGAGCTCAGATTTACAGAAACTCGTTGATATGATCACAGAGACTGAGCAACAACACCCGGACTCTGTTTTAATCATTCTCGGGGACTTTAATAAAGCAAATCTCTCCCGCGAACTGCCAAAATACAGACAGCACATCACATGTCCCACCAGAGACAGTAATATATTGGATCACTGTTACACAGTAATAAATGACGCATATCACTCTGTCTCACGAGCAGTTTTAGGACTCTCTGATCACTGTTTGGTTCATCTTATTCCTACCTACAGGCAGAAACTGAAATCAGTTAAACCTGCATTAAGGACTGTAAAGAGATGGAATAATGAGACAGAGCAGGTTTTACAAGCCTGTCTCGACCTGACTGATTTGAGTGTTTTTGAGGCTTCTGCAAACGATCTGGATGAGCTCACAGAGACTGTAACATCCTATATCAGTTTCTGTGAAGATATGTGCATTCCCACCAGGACTCATCTAACCTACAATAATGACAAACCATGGTTCACTGCAAAACTCAGACAACTTCGTCAAGCCAAAGAAGATGCTTACAGAAAGGGGAACAGAGTCTTGTATAAACAGGCCAAATACACACTGGAAAAGGAGATCAGAGTAGCAAAGAGGAATTATTCCGATAAGCTAAGGATCCAGTTCTCTTCCAGTGACACGGCTTCAGTGTGGAAAGGTCTGAAAGACATCACCAATTACAAGACACCATCCCCCAGCACTGTGGAGAATCAACAACTGGCAGACGATCTGAACGAGTTCTATTGCAGGTTTGAAAAAACACCCCACACCCGCCCTGAACACCTCTCCACACAACCATTCACACCTCCAGCAACCCCCATCTCCCCCACACCTGCACTGCAGATAAGAGAAGATGATGTGCGCCAGGTCTTCAAAAAGAAGAAAAGAAGGAAGGCACCAGGCCTAGACGGTGTGACCCCAGCCTGTCTGAAATCCTGTGCTGACCAGCTGGCCCCCATTTTCACACAGACCTTCAACAGATCTCTGGAGCTGTGTGAAGTCCCCTCATGCTTCAAACGCTCCACCATCATCCCCATCCCAAAGAAACCCAAGATTACAGGACTTAACGACTACAGACCTGTGGCTCTAACATCTGTGGTCATGAATTCATTTGAAAAACTGGTTTTGGCTAATCTGAAGGACATCACTGGACCCTTACTGGACCCCCTGCAGTTTGCCTACAGAGCAAACAGGTCTGTGGATGATGCAGTCAACATGGGACTGCATTACATACTACAACATCTAGACAGACCAGGGACTTATGTGAGGATCTTGTTCGTGGACTTCAGCTCAGCCTTTAACACAAACATCCCAAACCTCCTCCTGTCCAAACTAACTCAGCTTTCCGTGCCCACCTCTGTGGATCTACAGCTTCCTGACAGACAGGCAGCAGCTAGTGAGACTGGGAAAATACACATCCAGCACCCGCACCATCAGCACTGGAGCTCCTCAGGGCTGTGTTCTCTCCCCACTGCTCTTCTCCCTGTACACCAACGACTGCACATCTAAAGACCCCTCTGTCAAGCTCCTAAAGTTTGCAGATGACACCACACTGATCGGCCTCATCCAGGACGGTGATGAGTCTGCTTACAGACAGGAGGTTAAGGAGCTGGCTGTCTGGTGCAGTCTTAACAACCTGGAGCTCAACACGCTCAAAACAGTGGAGATGATCGTGGACTTCAGGAGAAACCCCTCTGCTCTCCCCCCACTCACCGTCATGAACCGCACTGTAACGACAGTGGAGTCATTCAGATTCCTGGGCACCACCATCTCTCAGGACCTGAAGTGGGACAATCACATTGACTCTATTGTCAAAAAGGCCCAGCAGAGGTTGTACTTCCTTCGCCAGCTGAGGAAGCTCAACCTGCCACAGGAGCTGCTGAAACAGTTCTACTCCACCATCACTGAATCCATCCTCTGCACTTCAATAACTGTCTGGTTCAGCTCAGCTACCAAATCTGACCTCAGAAGACTAAAGAGGGTAGTCCGGACTGCTGAGCAAATCATTGGTACAACCCTCCCCACTCTCCAAGAACTGTACTCATCCAGAGTGAGCAAAAGGGCTGGCAAAATCACTCTGGACCCCTCACATCCAGCACACTCCCTCTTTGAGCTGTTACCGTCTGGTCGACGCTACAGAGCTCTGAGCACCAGAACGACCAGACACAGGAACAGCTTCTTCCCTCAGGCAATCCATCTCCTGAACATTTGAACTCTTAACAATAAACATGAAACACACAACACTATCTACTTTTTATTTTTATTTTTTATTTAACACACATACTTATTACATTTCAAATTTGCACCTAACATACCTGTACATACTGAATTGTCTATTTTTTGTATATTGTGTTTGTGCTATTTTGCATACTGTCCAATTTGTATATTTGTACATTAATCTTTTATTATTATCTGTGTCCTGTCCTGTCGCTGTCATTCTGTCGCACTGTGGAGCTACTGTCACTAAAACAAATTCCTCGTATGTGCAAACATACCTGGCAATAAAGCTGATTCTGATTCTGATTTATTCAATGACATCATTGCCTTTTGAAGTTTAATCCTGCTGTATCGATTCTTGTCTTTCCGTCCCAAAATGTAAGACCTCTTGAAATTGTAATTAAGACTTTTCTTATACTATTTAACGTATTTACAACTTTTTATGGCATTACATTTTATACAAGTAAATTGAGAGTTTTTAAGGACCCGTGGAAGCCCTTTTATTTAAGGCCCATCGTGCAGGGCAGTGATACATTTTTGTAGCCCGACTGGAAAACGCAACAACCCCAGGACGTTTGTCTAGCGGTTTTGCGAGCCCTGAGTTTCCTCCATTTTTTTAAGAAAAGTCAACTGATCACTTTTTACAGTGTTAGTTTGGGCTCCTCCTCAATGCATCCTATAGAAATGTTGTCAAATTTCTCACACATCCAGTGATTTTTCTTCATTATTAACATGCAATTTTATAGGATGTGTTGAATTTTATCTTAAGCTTGCATTCTTGCATTTTTTATCATGTAGACAACAGGTCAAGTAAAAATATTAATATGCAATAGCGAATAAATATAGCAAAATGCTCCTCTTTATAGTTATTTTTCTAGCTGACTGATGAGGTTATGGATGCCCAATGGTTATTCTGAGGTATAGCCTAAATGTATTGTTACGTGGCATTGTTTACAAGTTTTACACGTTTTCCGCAGTTTGACACAGAATGAGCGATTACATGACACATTTCAATAAGTTGTACTATAGGCTCTCTTATAAAATAGCTTACCTTTTGATGTTAATTCATGTTCATTTCGTACTATAGTAGAGAAAGATATAATGGGTTCACTTGCCACCTGAACTGAGGCGCTAAAGCGATTGCGCCTGCCGCATTAAAGGGCTCCAAAACCATATTTATTGTATGAATTTCATTATGAATTTGGAAGAATGTTGAAGCAGATACTTTGTTTATTAAAAAGTAACAAAGCTTATTGTGATTACTGGACAGCAAGTGCGTTGCCAACAGGCTAATATGAAGTTCGACGCATATAGAACACAGCCTAAGATCTTGATAACAAGAAGCGATAAGCTATTAGTAATGATTATAAACGAGAATTGTTAACGATATTGCCAATATCCACACAGTTGACAGCTTTACCTGTTGAAGTTTGTTCAAATCGTGCACGAAATAGACACTGCTTTTCTGCACTTTCACTTTGCATTTTGATCTCTCTCGCGCTGCACAACTGAGCTGCGTTTAGCAGGTGTGCCGTCAATGCTGCTGTGTGGCAGAGATGAGGACTGTTTGAAACTTTTTTCCATTAAAACTTTGACGTGCATCGTCTCAGTTTAATACGTGAACATAACAAAAGATGTAATCGCAAAATAAACAGGAAAAAAATTTAAGTCATAACATTTAAATGTACATAGTCTCCAGTGGTGACCTCAGCAAAAATTTCACTCGCAAATTAATATTTTTGGTCGCAAATGCGACCGTTTTAGTTGCAGTCTGGAGCCCTGTTTGATGTTGAATAATGGAGAAACCAGGCTACATCAGGGGGCCAGTTCTTCTCTGGCTATACAGTCAAAATATAATGTCAGTAAAGTGAATCTGTTAGTGAAAAGATGTAGATGTGGATGCATTTAAAGTTCCTTGCCAGTTGCTTGGCACAGGATATGATTTGTAGACATCGTACAGCAACATTAAGCTGAGCCTATGCTGGATCTGGCTTTTGGAAGGAATGCAAAATAAAATGTAGTTTGAGCAACTGAATGGAGCTTAAGCGTAAGTCAAGTCGAGTCGAGTCAAGTCAAGTCACCTTCAGTCAAGTCAAGTCACCTTTATTTATATAGCACTTTATACAATATTGATTGTGTCAAAGCAGTTTTACAGTGTCAACAGGAAAATAGTTTCAGTAATGCAAGAGGACAATAACAGTCATTTTCCAGATGATTCAGTGATGTCATCATCCAGTTCAGCTCTCTTCCAAAAGTGTCTGTGCAATCAGTCAAGTGTCTTTGCAATCAGTCAAGTTAGTCCCCAACTAAGCAAGCAAAAGGCGACAGTGGCAAGGAACCAAAACTCCATCGGTGACAGCAATGGAGAAAAAACCTTGGGAGAAACCAGGCTCGGTCGAAGGGCCAGTTCTCCTCTGGCCTCACTTATTGTGATTACTGGACAGCAAGTGCGTTGCCAACAGGCTAATATGAAGTTCGACGCATATAGAACACAGCCTAAGCAAGCAAAAGGCGACAGTGGCAAGGAACCAAAACTCCATCGGTGACAGCAATGGAGAAAAAACCTTGGGAGAAACCAGGCTCGGTCGAAGGGCCAGTTCTCCTCTGGCCTCACTTATTGTGATTACTGGACAGCAAGTGCGTTGCCAACAGGCTAATATGAAGTTCGACGCATATAGAACACAGCCTAAGATCTTGATAACAAGAAGCGATAAGCTATTAGTAATGATTATAAACGAGAATTGTTAACGATATTGCCAATATCCACACAGTTGACAGCTTTACCTGTTGAAGTTTGTTCAAATCGTGCACGAAATAGACACTGCTTTTCTGCACTTTCACTTTGCATTTTGATCTCTCTCGCGCTGCACAACTGGCCAGATGAAACCAGCATGGTGTGGTTAATTCCAGACTGCAACACAGGTCAGATTGTGCAGAGGACTTTTCAGGTTCCCGTGGTCTTGTGCCGATGGTTGTCAAGGTCTTCGGAGGGGATCTGTCACCGGGGCGCATCTAGTTGACATGGTCTCTGCTGATATTCAGAGCTGTAGAGGTCATCTCTAGGTGCTGATCCACCATCTGGACTGGATACGGACTGGATCCGGGAGACTGCAGTGACTATCTGATCTGGATACAGACTGGATCTGGGTGGCTACGGTGACCTCGGAATAAGAATAAAACAGACTAATATTAGCATAGATGCCATTCCTCTTACGATGTAACGAGTATACCGGGTGTTATGAGAAGTCTTCCCGATTCCGGTTGACCTAATTAATGCAGCCTAACAATCTTTTAACGGATATGAATTATAGAAATCTGTTAGTGTACTATGTGTACACCAGGTTAAAGAGATGAGTCTTTAATCTAGATTTAAACTGGCAGTGTGTCTGCCTCCCGAACAACACTAGGTAGATTGTTCCAGAGTTTGGGTGCTAAATAGGAAAAGGATCTGCCGCCCGCAGTTGATTTTGATATTCTAGGTATTTTCAAATGGCCAGAGTTTTGAGATCGCAGTGGACGTGAAGGACAATAACGCGATATGAGCTCGTTCAAGTATTGAGGAAGTAAACCATTCAGGGCTTTATACGTAATTAGCAAGATTTTAAAATGTATTCAATGTTCAATAGGGAGCCAGTGCAGAGTTGACAGAACCGGGCTAATATGGTCGTACTTCCTGGTTCTTGTAAGAACTGTAGATGCTGCATTTAGGACCAGCTGGAGTTTGTTTATTAAGCGTGCAGAGCAACCACCCAATAAAGCATTACAATAATTTAACCTTGAAGTCATGAACGCATGAATTAACGTCTCTGCATTTGACATTGAGAGCACAGGTTGTAATTTACATATATTTTTAAGGTGGAAAAATGCGGTTTTACAAATGCTAGAAATATTGTTTTCAAAGGAAAGATTTCTGTCAAATAGCACACCTAGGTTCCTAAAAGACAACGAAGACTTGACAGAGCAGCCACCAAGTGTTAGACAGTATTCTAATTTATTACATGCAGAGGTTTTTGGACCAATAATTAAGATCTCTGATTTTTTTCAGAATTAAGTAGAAGGAAATTACTAGTAATCCAATTGTATAAATCAGTTATGCATTCCATTAATTTTGTGAATTGGTAAGTTTCATCAGGACGAGACGAAATACAGAGCCAAGTATCATCAGCATAACAGTGAAAACTAATGCAGTGCTTCCTCCAAATATCTCCCAAGGGTAGCATGTACAGGTTAAAAAAGTAACGGTCCTAGCACTGAGGCTTGCGGAGCTCCATACTGAACTTGTGATTGGTATGACATCTCTTCATTTACAGCTGCAAACTGATAATGGTCAGATAAGTATGATTTGAACCATGCCAATGCAATTCCACTAATGCCAACATAATTTTTGAGTCTATTCAAAAGAATGTTGTGGTAGACCGTGTCAAATGCAGCACTAAGACTAACAGAGAGATACAGCCACAATCAGTTGTACAATACCAGTTACAATAACAAAACAGATTATCATTTGTAACTCTAATGAAAGCAGTCTCAGTACTCTCATTTAATTAATTCTAATTAATCCTTATATGTTGAATTTAATTAATAATATTGCTTGTAATCTGTTGACACAATTTTATTGAGTAAATATAGTGTATAATTTTTTACAGTGTATAATTAATTAATTCTCTAGGAACAAGAGATAAATCAAGACATAAATCATCCATATACTCACTTGCCTTAATCTATCGCACAAACAAGTGCTAAGCCATTTTTCAGTTTTGTTGCACTATATATATATATATATATATATATATATATATATATATATATATATATATACATAATGTTGGTTGTTCAACATTGTCCAGTTTATTACAGTAACTGAATTACTTTCACATGGAATTTTTTAACTGTTACGTATAAAATTTCTGGTTAGCCTTAGGCTTCAGGGGGTTCCAGCCACAGCGAAGTTTGCTTGTGGACAGCTCAGAAGCTGGACCGTTCAGGGTGAAGCCTACCACCAAATAATATTCCCTAACCCTAACCCATCATGTCAGCAGATTTGTATTGAAGCATTTAGTAACTTATTGTAAGTTAAAGACACAAAACTGTATGTAAGATTATTTGGATTAAAATATCCAAAAACCATTGGAAGAATGTTCCATACATTTTGTTGACTTGTGTATTTACATTATCTTAAACCTTTGAAGTCAGAGAAATCTAATAATTGTTAAATAACTTAAAACGATAAGTCTTATTGCTTGAATATCTTCCTATCTTGATTTACAGCAAGTACCATGTTTGTACCTCAGATACAACACTTTCTTGTCAAGTTGCTAACATAGGCACAGTAACAGTAATACAGCAGTTTCTCCATCATACAGTATATTTTAAAGTTAACTGCATGCCATTTAGCAACACAAGTTATTCTTATATTAATCTATCTCATACAACCACTGAGCTAAGGTAAAGTAGGCAGATGTTAAATGTAAAACATAAATTGTAAGCAAAAACATAAACAACAAAAAGAAAGGAGCAGCAGCATAATGAAAATAGTAAGGTAAAAGACCCACCCTGTTTCATATCACAGTAATGTTATTAATTTAGCTCATCAATAAACACCTGCCTGAGTCTTGTCGAAATGCTTTCAGCTGTGGAGGTGAAGACAACAATTGCTATGATTCCACGCTCATTCAGGCCATCATCAAGCTACACCTTTGTTTTGAATAAGTGACCTCTAATGGCAAAACTTACATACTGCACCTTTAATAATCACAGACCTTTAAAGCTCTCTCAACAATTTTCTACTTTCCACTTTCATTTTAATAATATATATATATATATATATATATATATATATATATATATATATACAGATACACACACACACACACACAAAAGCTACAATGTTGACACAATATATATATATATATATATATATATATATATATATATATATATATTTTTTTTTTTTTTTTTTTTTTTTTACAAATTTATGTTTTGGTTGTTTACATGGAGACGGCAAAGGCATCCTTTTCAAAAAATTGCGTTTTCAGGCCCCCAAAACGCCATTGTCATGTAAACGAACGGCCAAAACGCATAAAAAGTGTTCTCTTTTCAGTTGATAATGGTGTCGTGTAAAAAGCCCCTTAGTTGCTTAAGGAAGTTCACACTTAGCTACACTCAGAGATGTAAAGAGTACATGAAAACAATGCTCGAGTAAATGTTCAGATACCTTACAGTGAAAATTACTCCATTACAAGTTACAAGTCACCAAATCCAAAACAACTTGAGTAAAAGTCTTAGAGTATCTGATTTTAACAGTACTTTTACTTATGCTAAATTTAGGCTCAAAGATGCACTAGTCAAAAAGACATGCCAGTGAAAAGCAAGAAAAAAATTGTTTGTGAGGAGAGAAATCACATTTATTTTCTAAAATCAAATTAAAACTGAACACCTCAAAACTGTATAAAAAAAAAAAAATAATAATAATAATAATAAAAAACATAAATGTATCGAGAGTACAAATACTCATTCAAAACTGTGGTGAAGTAGAGAGTAAAAGTTGCTAATATCTTTGATACTCAGTAAAACTACAGAGTATCCAAAAAGAAACTTAAGTACAGTAATTAATTACATTTACTCAAATACTTTACACCTCTGGCTACACTATTTCTATTTCAGCAGTTGAATCTGTTTTTTTTTTGTTGTTTTTTTTTGCCTGAATGTGTCAGCAGCAATGAGATATTTTCATATGAGATTAAATCATATCGCATTTCAAATCACAAATGTTCTTTTGCCAAATTGTGCAGCCCTAATTGAATCATAATGTAAAATTAAAATAATTTGAAAATAACCTTAAAAAACCTGATTTACTGTAATGCATTACATATTTTAATAAGTAAATATTGATACTGATATCCAATTAAAAATCAAGAGAGTAAGCAAAATCACACCTGCACCTTCATTGTAGCAATTTAGGTATTTTTATTTCTGTTTTGTTTTTATGATATTTTTTTTCTTTCTTTCTATTTTCTGCAGGCCTGGTTCAGTTGGTGTGGATACAGAACTTATTTTTAAAAATGAGACTATGCTTCCAAAGGCAAGAGTTCTTGAAAACTATCTTAAGAAATCAATTGCTGAATCAAGAGTGTTTCTTGGTTCTGTGATTCCTTCCAGTATTATTGTTGGTGAGTTACTCTTTTTCTCAAATGATTTTTGAAAGTAAATAATGATTTGTTGCTGATTTATATTTGTTTTCTTATACTTTCAGTGGAACCACAAGATTCAACCACCCAGGCACCACAAAATGTTCCTGTAACACAAACATCTTCTACTGTTGCACCGGTTCTGTCTAGTATGTTGTTCATGCTTTTGCTTCTGCTATGGAATGGAACTCTGTAAACTCTGCAATATTTTTCTCCATGTGTCACATGCAAACCTACAATATTATGAAAACTCTATTGTCTGGTGTTTTGAGACATTACTTTTACTATTGGTTTTATGTTATGGAATTGTTGTGACATGCATTCTTTATTTTGAAAATAGCCCTTTCAGGAATTTCTTGGGACAACTGGGGAATTTCAGCACTACTTGTGATTAAACAATGGCAATATCCACAATGACATTGCATTGAATTGATTGTTGCTTTTTATTTTCTTGGATGTTACAATATATTGGAAATTAAATTCTAAAGTGTCAATGGTTTTGATTTAAAAAATTGTACACTAAATCAAGCCAAACTGAAATCAAAACACAATGAATGTTAAACGATCACACCACTATGAAACAATGATGGTTTTTATGACTTCACCAGTTCTGCAGAGGACACAGAAAACCATACTATATTACTAGAGATAGACATATTCTTAAAATCAAGCAGATTGGATCATCAGTCAATTAGGACATGGCGCGTTTACACTTGGCAACATCAACTGACTTCTCTATCAGGATAACTGTCTCTATCAGGATAATCTGTCTTTTCCATGCAATATTTAATAGTATAGCAGTATTTGTTTTGGGGCACTGGAAAAGTTTTGACACGCCCTGACATTTGTGTTTTTTTTCAGTATCTTAATGTACATTAAAGTTTTCTTCCTGTCTACTCTATCTTATCCTATCAAAATAAAGGCATACAGTTCTTAAATAAATCTTTATTGCTTGGTTTCACAGACAACATGTAAGGCTAGTCCCAGACTAAATTACATGTTGGAGCAGTCATAACTTAAAATAACTTGCACTGGAGTATCTTAAAATATGTCAGTGCCATTGATTTGTCTCAAAATGCAACTTAAATATCATATTTTAAGTAATGCCAAGTCCTGGCTTAACCCTCTGGTTGTGTTCAGGTCAAATTGACCCGGAAAAGATTTTCTTTTTCCTGAAAATACTAGTTAACGTTATCGCATTGGACTCAAACTTACTGACTTTGTTCACATAGGGTATAAGTACTTCTCATTAATTTTTTTTAGAATTTTCGTAATTTTTTGTGGGTTTTATTTCACCTAGTAACACTTGTGGTGTTCCCTGTCAAAAATGACTGTACTCCAAACAACTGCTTATAAATCTGTCATTATGCTATATTATCACTAAATATTGGATTCATTCTTTTTGTCAACTTGTTTTCTTTCATTTAGGACTGGTTTTGTGTTTCTATTTGCATCTAATTAATCGTAAGCCTCATTTATCGGAGAGTAGGTACCTCATTTTTTGAGTGAAAAAACATTTTTTTATGAATAATTTTCACAATATTAAACAAAAAAAAATATATAAATATTTGCACTGTTTCTCACACTAGTGTGCTTTAATGTTTAATCAGGAAGTTTGCTTTTAAATGCTTTTATTTTGTACAAAATTGCAAAAAGTCACACTTGTGGTGTTCCCGGTCAAAAATGACCAGACTCAAAACAACTGCTTATAAATCTGTCATTATGCTATTGTCATGAATCCGGTCTATGAACTTCCGTTCACTCACCACCAGAGGTCACTCGCTCATCACATGGACTCTTGCATTACACTACGGTTGCACTTCACCAGACTACATTTCCCATCATCCATTGCACTGATGACACACACAGCTGATTGCACTGAGCACACGCTCACACCTGAGACTCATTATACAATCACACACACTACTTAAGCCATGGACTTTCTCAGTTACAGGGCCGAGTATTGATTGGCACATAGCTCTCTTCAAGCGCTAGCTCCCTTACTGTGCTTCTGTTCAGTTCCTGTATTGTCCTGTGTTTACCACTCCCCTAGTGTTAGCTGCTTTACGGAACGTTTGTTGTTTTCTAGTCTGTGTTCCCAGTATTTACCCGTCTCACTGTTCGGACTCTGTTTATTCCCTTGCCTGGATTATTGCTGTGTACCTGGATTTACTCTCTCTGCCTTGCCCTGTTGGATACTGTTCGCCGATCATCGACCCACGCTTGTTCTAGGATTACTCTGTGTCTTGCCTGTGTTATACCTGTTTGCCATTGCCTGAACCTTGCTCGTCTTCTGACCATGCCTTTAAATAAAAGCCTGCAAATGGATCCGCACGTCTCACGTCTCATCAGCCACGTTACAGCTATATTATCATTAAATATTGGATTCAATCTTTTTGTCAACTTGTTTTCTTTAATTTAGGACTGGTTTTATGTTTCTATGTGCATCTTATTAATCGTAAGCCTCATTTATCTGAAAGTAGGCACCTAATTTTTTGAGTGAAAAAATATTTTTTATGAATAATTTTCAAAATATGAGATAAAAAAAATTATGAAAATTTGCACTGTTTCTCACACTAGTGTACTTTAATGTTTATAATCAGGAAGTTTGCTTTTGAATGCTTTTATTTTGTACAAAATTGCACAAAGTCATACTTGTCAAAAATGGCCAGCCATTGAAAGTGAATGGGGAAGAATGAAAGTAAGAGAAACAACTAGTGTTCAGGAGCATGTTGTGCTTGCAAACATAAAGGCCTTGGTCCTGTGCATGTGTACTCATGTATGTACTCATGCATGTATACTCACGCTATCACACACACACACACAGACACACACACACACACACACACACACACACACACACACACACACACATCTATGCACACAAACTATTGTGAGTATTACACCTATTTCATCCTACCATGAACTGCATGCAATATGCTTTTATGAATCTGATATTATAACTATCTCTATCTCTCTCTCTCTTTCACACACACACACACACACATGCTCAAACTGCCTTGTCTTTAGCCTGCATTGACTTCAAAATAATCTTTTCTTTCACCACAAATTCTCAACAAAACATTATGACAATAGGTTTTGAGGCTTTCGTGTTCACACAGAGTAGACAAAAGTTTACAAATAAACGTTAGAGCATACAAATGCCTCACAGTGCCTTGCTTGTCATTCACATGAGGAAGGGACAACTGAAGATGAATCTTACAGTGAAGATGCATTGCAAGATATATTGGAAGAGGAAAACATCACTGAACAAGCTGAAAACCTTGCAACAACTGAAGAGGAGCAATCTTTTGATTTTGAGGGCCCAGCTGAAGTTGATGTAAAGTTCTGGTCGAAAGATGGAAAAAAAAATTATTTTGAAGTCAATGCAGGCCAAAGACAAGGCAGTTTGAGCTTGTGTGTTTGTGTGTGTGTGTGAGAGAGAGAGAGATAGAGAGAGAGAGTTATAATATCAGATTCATAAAAGCATATTGCTTGCAGTTCTGGGTAGGATGAAATAGGTGTAATACTCAAAATAGTTTGTATGCATAGATGTGTGTGTGTGTGGATGCATGTATACTCACACTATCACACACACACGCACAGGTCCAAGGCCTTTATGTCTGCAAGCACAACATGCTCCTGAACACTAGTTGTTTCTCTTACTTTCATTCTTCCCCTTTCACTTTCAATGGCAGGCCATTTTTGACAAGTGTGACTTTGTGCAATTTTGTACAAAATAAAAGCATTTAAAAGCAAACTTCCTGATTAAACATTAAAGCACACTAGTGTGAGAAAAAGAGCAAATTTTCATAATTTTTTATCTCATATTGTGAAAATTATTCATAAAAATGCTTTTTTCACTCAAAAAATGAGGTGCCTACTTTTGGATAAATGAGGCCTACGATTAATCAGATGCAAATAGAAACACAAAACCAGTCCTAAATGAAAGAAAACAAGTTGACAAAAACAATGAATCCAATATTTGGTGATAATATAGCAGAATGACAGATTTATAAGCAATTGTTTGGAGTCCGGTCATTTTTGACCGGGAACACCACAAGTGTGACTTTTTGCAATTTTGTAAAAAATAAAAGCATTTAAAAGCAAACTTCCTGATTAAACATTAAAGCACACTAGTGTGGTAAACAGTGCAAATTTTCATAATTTTTTATCTCATATTGTGAAAATTATTCATAAAAAATGTTTTTTTCACTCAAAAAATGAGGTGCCTACTTTCAGATAGCTTACGATTAATCAGATGCAAATAGAAACATAAAACCAGTCCTAAATGAAAGAAAACAAGTTGACAAAAAGAATGAATCCAATATTTAGTGATAATATAGCATAATGACAGATTTATAAGCAGTTGTTTGGAGTCCGGTCATTTTTGACCGGGAACACCTCAAGTGTGACAGGAGTCCGAACACAACCAGAGGGTTAAGCTAAGCCCTGTCTGTAAAACCGGGTCTAAAAGTAATAACAACTAAAATACTACATTAAACACACATTATACTATATGTATATTAAAATGATTTAAACTTTGTATATGATACCCGAATAAATGGAATAAGCACAATCACAAATCAAACAGCTGCACTGCCATCTCTGTACGCATCTCTCAGAACCACTGAAATAATTATCTAAGTTGGACTACTGAATCACACACATTTTAATATTTTAAAACTTATACGATATGATAGGCTACATGATATTTCTCTGTCTCACTCTCTCTTGGAGACAGCATTTATGTATTCTTTATGTATTTTTTATAATTTGTTCTTTACTCTTTGTTTTATTTTCCTCAAGAAAATAAATTATTTCTATTATTTACAATTTACTATCATTGTTTTAATTAAAATATACTGTATGTACTGTAAGTATTTATCCGGATGGGGAAAGGTCCTCGAGAAAGGACTTAAACTCAGGTCGCCCGAAGCACAACTGCACTAAATCTCGAAGCACTGCCTACGAGCAGTGCCGGCCCATCCAACAGGCAGTACAGGCAGTACAGGCAGTACAGGCAGTACAGGCGGTCACCTGGGGCCCCGCCTTAAGGGGAGGGCCCCGCGGCCGCGAGGTTGTCAATTAAATCTCAAGGTGTGTTCGACTTGAAGTGGCACTGTGCAGATACAGTGGGTACGGAAAGTATTCAGACCCCCTTAAATTTTTCACTCTTTGTTATATTGCAGCCATTTGCTAAAATCATTTAAGTTCATTTTTTTTCCTCATTAATGTACACACAGCACCCCATATTGAC
The DNA here is from genome assembly GCA_039654775.1 of Spinibarbus caldwelli. NCBI lineage: Eukaryota > Metazoa > Chordata > Actinopteri > Cypriniformes > Cyprinidae > Spinibarbus > Spinibarbus caldwelli. The sequence continues at coordinate 34,344,928 of CM077230.1, read as the reverse complement.
AGAAAAACACAGAATTGTTGACATTTTTGCAGATTTATTAAAAAAGAAAAACTGAAATATCACATGGTCCTAAGTATTCAGACCCTTTGCTGTGACACTCATATATTTAACTCAGGTGCTGTCCATTTCTTCTGATCACCCTTGAGATGGTTCTACACCTTCATTTGAGTCCAGCTGTGTTTGATTATACTGATTGGACTTGATTAGGAAAGCCACACACCTGTCTATATGAGACCTTACAGCTCACAGTGCATGTCAGAGCAAATGAGAATCATGCAGTCAAAGGAACTGCCTGAAGAGCTCAGAGACAGAATTGTGGCAAGGCAGAGATCTGGCCAAGGTTACAAAAAATTTCTGCTGCACTTAAGGTTCCTAAGAGCACAGTGGCCTCCATAATCCTTAAATGGAAGACGTTTGGAACAACCAGAACCCTTCCTAGAGCTGGCCGTCCGGCCAAACTGAGCTATCGGGGGAGAAGAGCCTTGGTGAGAGAGGTAAAGAAGAACCCAAAGATCACTGTGGCTGAGCTCCAGAGATGCAGTCGGGAGATGGGAGAAAGTTGTAGAAAGTCAACCATCACTGCAGCACTCCACCAGTCGGGGCTTTATGGCAGAGTGGCCCGACGGAAGCCTCTCCTCAGAGCAAGACACATGAAAGCCCGCATGAAGGACTCCAAGATGGTGAGAAATAAGATTCTCTGGTCTGATGAGACCAAGATAGAACTTTTTGGCCTTAATTCTAAGCGGTATGTGTGGAGAAAACCAGGCACTGCTCATCACCTGTCCAATACAGTCCCAACAGTGAAGCATGGTGGTGGAAGCATCATGGTGGTGGCAGCTCTGGGGGTGTTTTTCAGCTGCAGGGACAGGACGACTGGTTGCAATCGAGGGAAAGATGAATGCGGCCAAGTACAGGGATATCCTGGACGAAAACCTTCTCCAGAGTGCTCAGGACCTCAGACTGGGCCGAAGGTTTACCTTCCAACAAGACAATGACCCTAAGCACACAGCTAAAATAATGAAGGAGTGGCTTCACAACAACTCCGTGACTGTTCTTGAATGGCCCAGCCAGAGCCCTGACTTAAACCCAATTGAGCATCTTTGGAGAGACCTAAAAATGGCTGTCCACCAACGTTTACCATCCAACCTGACAGAACTGGAGAGGGTCTGCAAGGAGGAATGGCAGAGGATCCCCAAATCCAGGTGTGAAAAACTTGTTGCATCTTTCCCAAAAAGACTCATGGCTGTATTAGATCAAAAGGGTGCTTCTACTAAATACTGATCAAAGGGTCTGAATACTTAGGACCATGTGATATTTCAGTTTTTCTTTTTTAATAAATCTGCAAAAATGTCAACAATTCTGTGTTTTTCTGTCAATATGGGGTGCTGTGTGTACATTAATGAGGAAAAAAATGAACTTAAATGATTTTAGCAAATGGCTGCAATATAACAAAGAGTGAGAAATTTAAGGGGGTCTGAATACTTTCCGTATCCACTGTAGATCAATGTTTGACATCGAAGTACAGCGACTCCGCGAGAGCTATACACTCTTAAAACAGATGTGTTAAAAACAACACAACCTGTGTTATATTTTAACACACCTGTGTGTCTAGTTAAGGACAACACATTTTGTGTTAATTTCAACTCAACCAGTGTGTTATTCTTCTTAAAACAGGTTGATATCCTTCAAATATTTAAATGGTGCACCTTTAAGAATAGCACATCTATGACACAAATTGTGTTATTTATGACACATTAGTGTGTTAAAAAAACAGATGTGTTAAAAACAACACAACCTGTGTTATATTTTAACACACCTGTGTGTCTAGTTAAGGACAGCACATTTTGTGTTAATTCAATTTTAACACAACCAGTGTGTTATTCTTCTTAATACAGGCAGTGTGTTAAAATATTTAACACACTAATGTGTCATAAATCCAGAAGTGGGACTTTCAAGTCACAAGCAAGTCTCAAGTCAAATCCCAAGTCCTCAAAGAGTTAAAGTTAATGAGATAATTAAGTGACTAATTAAATGATGATTGTGCATTAGTGATGAACACCCATTGTTAACAAGTGGCATCATTGAAAAAAAGAGAAACACAAGAACTACAGACTTCAGCCACAGCCTTGGATGGAATCAACTGAAAAAAACAAAACAAAACAAAAAAAAAAAAACGATGCCACCATAATTGTGGTCAAGGTTTGCTTTAGTTGGTCTCTTGTCCCTTTTACTAGTTCAAAGTGATTTGCTTCTAAGGAATTGCAATATTGTTTCACAGCAAACATTTGTGCATTGCTGAATCAAACCTAGAAGCAGCAGATTAACTTATGATTTCTGCTTATAACATCATGAAAGGATCTCTCTTTGGTTTTTTGACTGACTATTACAGATTTGCAAAAAAAAAAAAAAAAAGTGCCTTATTAAACAAACACCACTATAATGCGTCAATATTGAGGTAAAAAAAAGAACTGTTTCCACTCAGGCTTTTAGACATGAACACTTATCATATGATCCTCAACAGTGGCGACAATAATTTTTCATACTGCAGTGCATGATGGGAGTTTTTACTATGGTTTTACCCAGCATGCACTGCAGCATGAAGCATTTTGTTGATTGTCACCATTGTGGAGATTCATATGCTGGTTCTTGATGTCTGTGTGTATCGTAAGAATACTGGAGTTCAAATTTGTATATTTATTAAATAGATTTAAAATTCATTCACTACAACTATTAGAGCAATACTTAGTTTGCATGCTATAGCTTCACAGGGTTGATTATGCAAAACCTAAACATATTTATTAAAAAAAAAAAAAATTAAAAAAATTTTTGGATTGTAATCAAGCTACCTCATGGTGACTATTTCATCACATAAAAACAGCTAATATCTCCACTCTGCTTTACAACAACACATGCATTGCTACAGAGAGAGATCTAACACAGGAGTCAAGGGTCAAGAGCCCAACTAAAGCAAACACTGATCTCCATGATGGTGGCATCATTTTAACCAATAAAACATCAACATCTGATCCTCTGTAATTTTCAATAACAGCAGGTGTTCATCACTAATGCACAATCATAATTTAATTAATCACTTAATTATTTCATCAACTTTAACTCTTTGAGAACTTGGGATTTGACTTGAGACTTGACTTGGTCCCACCTCTGCCCAATCCTTTAAAGAACTCCACATCATCTCAGGAAATGTTCTGGGAACGTCATTGACACCGGTGGGACCTCCTGAGAAAGCTCTGGGAACTTTACTTTTCTAGTGAGGAAATCCATATACCTGACCATATACCTGAGTGCATCCACGTCATACACCAATGAAAAAAGAGGCACGAATTTGGTTAACAGCTTGTGGAATGATGTAGTCAGCAATGTGATTGGATGATAGTTAACACATATTGTGTTGGACACATTGGACACACTCTCTCTCTCTCTTTCTCTCTTTCTCTCTCTCTCTCTCTCTCTCTCTCTCGAGACATGATCAACTTAAAATTACACATAATGTGTTAAAATGGCCATAACACAAAAAAATGTGTTATTAATTAACACATCCTTTTGAGAGTGTATACTAATGGACAGCTCTGCATGCTTTCCTATCGCTACTGCAGTACTTTGATGTCAAACAGCGATCGATCTGCGCATCCCCTTTAAGTCGAACACACATACAGATGACGCACCAGGGCTGTACAGTGCGTTTAAAAAACATTTAATAACGTTTTTGCTCCAAATTCATTTCATAACATCAGTTGAGTGTTTGAAATAACTTCCTTTTGTGATCTGACGTGGTTTCATATCACAGAATGAGGCAAAATCATTTTATAATATTCTATACAGTGATAAAGGCTATGTCGATTAGCATTGCATTATAAATGTACATTATCCATATAAAAAATGCCCGAGATGGCTTAAAGAACAGAGATACACCATTTAGTCACAATCGTATGTTTATTGTCTTCATTCTTCATCAGTTAAAACGTCCTATCTGCATTTTATTCAGCTTATTAGGGATTTCCTCCAACGTGATTCTTGTGAGTATTTCATTTTATGATTTTTTCACTTATGGTTTTACTACACGAGGGCGCCCTCCGGCTACCAGTGTGAATGAAACAGCTACTCACTACACCTTATTTTGGGTAAAAATAGGTAAAATAAGTTTTTCTCTAGTGTAGAGGAGTTTTTTTTTCTGCTCTCACTCTCAGTGGATGCATAACATTTCCTGACAAATATTAAGAAATTACTGTTAATGATTTTTAATTATAATCATTTATAATAAATCCTTACACCTTTCTAAACAATTTTAGTTATAGGCCTCCTGCATGTTACAGTTTTTTTCAACTGCTTACACACATTTTCAAAACTTTGCCTCTTTTTTTTTTCAAAACTTTACACACAAATCCAAGAATTGCACAAACAAAAAGCTAAATGCCTGTCTTGCAAAATGAAGCACTGCATTCAAAATATCACAAACACATCTCAAAAGCAAATATTTGCAAACACCATTGCCATAACATTAATCCGTGTTAGATCTTTGTGTTACATAGATAATTGTGTGTTATGTGTGTTATGTTTTGCAAAAGAATCAAAGGCTGATAATTAGTGTATGATTTTGCATATTTGGTGTGTGGTTCTGCTGTTTGAGAGTCAGGTTTCAGAAATTGTGTGACAAATAAAGATTTTGTGGTAAGCAGCTGAAAAAAACTGTAACAGGTCATGCTGCAGTTTTCTGTAAAATATATTAATAATAATCTTTATCAATAATTATTTGTTTAATGTTTTATTTAGTTATAACTATAATCAGAATTATTAGTAGTCATATTGATACATTAAAAAAAAAATTTTGGCCAAATTGTGCAGATCTACAAACAGGCACACCAAACTTAGTGTTCTATATAATTTCTGGCAAATAAAGAAAAAGTTTATCTGAAAAATTTTCTAGTTACAGTTCAGATTTTGTGAGCAGATTTTGTTGGTTCAGATTTTGGAATTGAAAATTGTGCTGCTGAGAGGTTTGCGATTGTAGCTCCGCTTTTTTATTGAATCTTTACCTTACTTTCACTCTCTGTTGTTTAAAGTGATAATATATAACTTAATTCCCACCATATTTCTGGTATTATCTATCAAACTAATCTAACTAATTTGATCGTTTGCTTTTAAAACCGTGAGTGCAGTGTGCGTGCAGCGCGTTAGCCGGTTAGCTTGTTACTCGCGGTTCCATTCACGTTTCTATTCGCGCCTATTATTGTTTTCTTTTTTCTCGCTCCGTTTTCATTTCTCTCTCGCTCCGTTTTTCAAAAGTTCATCAAACAACAGTGGTAAGTTAAGTTGGTATCATTCATCAATCACAGTGAGTAATGGCTACTCCTTCTCTTGTTGTTTGCACTTCATGCCACATGTACAGTTTATCTCTCTCTGTCGGCGACGAGGGATTCACATGTGATAAATGCAGGAAAATAGTTAGGCTGACAGAGAAGATTTTAGAACTAGAGACACGCATCCAAACTTTAGTTGAGGATAGTAAGAATGTGAGGGCTGTAGATACTGCTTTGGATGCGACTAGCTCAGGGTCTCCTGTACATTGTTCGGTTCCGGTTGTGCCCGTGCAGCAGGGCAACTGGGTGACTGTGAGGCGGCATAGTCGCGGGTCAAAACACCGCTCTTCCGTTCCAATCAAAACATCAAACAGTTTCTCCCCACTCAGTGACGCACCCACTGAGAAACCTGATGAAAGTGCTCTAGTAATTGGCGATTCTATTGTACGGAACGTGAAAATAGAGACACCAGCCACCATAGTCCAATGTTTACCGGGAGCCAGAGCGCCTGACATTTTAAAAGTGCTGGCTAATGCTAAACGTAAATTCAGTAAGATTGTTATCCACGTCGGCGCTAATGATGTTCAACTTCGCCAGTCGGAGATCACTAAAAATAATGTTAAAGAGGTGTGTGAACTTGCAAGTACGATGTCAGACGCTATAATATGCTCTGGTCCCCTCCCTGCTTACTGTGGCGATGAGATTCATAGCAGACTGTCGTCACTCAGTGGCTGGATGTCTAAGTGGTGCCCGCAGAATAACGTAGGTTTCATAGACAATTGGAAGAGTTTTTGGGGCAGACCTGACCTGTTGAAAAGAGATGGTGTTCATCCCTCCTGGGGTGGTGCCGCACTTCTCTCTAGAAATATGGCACATAGTCTTAGAGTTCGTACTTGACTAACTAGGGCCCAGGTCAGGGAGCAGACAGACTGGCTAAACCAACCATCTGCTAGCCGCCTCACGTCACAGAAGTCAGTTAATTCTCAGCACATAGAAACTCCTTCACCTAGATATCACATTATAGAGACTGTGTCTGTTCCCTGTACTAGAAAATACAGAAAACGTTCAAACCAAAGTAATAGTAACAATTTAATTGATGTTCAGCAAATAAAAAATGTTTACAATACAGAGAAACAATTGATAAAACTTGGCTTACTGAATATCAGGTCCCTTTCTACAAAAGCACTATTTGTAAATGATATGATCACTGACCATAAGCTAGATGTGCTTTGTTTGACAGAAACATGGCTAAAACCAGATGAATACATTACTTTAAAGGAGTCTACCCCCCAAGATTACTGCTATAAAAATGAGCCACGTCCAAAAGGTAAAGGGGGAGGTGTTGCTACAATTTATAGCAATATTCTCAGTATTTCTCAGAGGGCAGGCTTTAAGTATAACTCATTTGAAGTTATGGTGCTGCGTATAACATTATCTAGAGAAACACGTGTTTGTGATAAATCCCCTGTGATGTTTGTACTGGCTACTGTGTACAGGCCACCAGGGCACCACACAGACTTTATTAAAGAATTTTTTGATTTTCTATTTGAGTTAGTACTGGCTGCAGATAAAGTCTTAATTGTTGGTGATTTTAATATCCATGTCGATAATGAAAAAGATGCATTAGGATCAGCATTCATAGACATTCTGAACTCTATTGGGGTTAGACAACATGTTTCAGGACCTACTCATTGTCGAAATCATACTCTAGATTTAATACTGTCACATGGAATTGATGTTAATGGTGTTGAAATTCTGCAGCAAAACGATGATATCTCAGATCATTATCTAGTCTTGTGTAAACTCCATATAGCTAAAACTGTAAATTCTACTCCTTGTTACAAGTGTGGTAGAATCATCACTTCTACCACAAAAGACTGCTTTGTAAGTAATCTTCCTTATTTATCTCAATTCCTCAGCATATCCAACAGCGCAGAAAAACTTGATGATGTTACAGAAACTATGGACTCTCTTTCTCTTTTCTAGCACTTTAGATACAGTTGCTCCTTTACGCTTAAGGAAGATCAAAGAAAACAGTTTGACTCCATGGTATAATGAGCACACCCGCACCCTAAAGAGAGCAGCCCGGAAAATGGAGCGCAGCTGGAGGAAAACAAAACTAGAGGTATTTCGTTTAGCTTGGCGGGAAAGTACCCTATCCTACAGAAAAGCATTAAAAACGGCTAGATCTGATTACTTTTCGTCTCTTCTAGAAGCAAACAAACATAACCCCCGGTATTTATTCAATACAGTCACTAATTTAACGAAAAATAAAGCATCAACAGGTGTTGGCATTTCCCAAAAGCACAGCTGTAATGACTTTATGAACTACTTTACTTCCAAGATCGATACTATCAGAGATAAAATTGTAACCATGCAGCTGTCAGCTACAGTATCGCATAAGATAGTGCACTATAGATCCCCTGAGGAACAATTCCACTCATTCTCTATTATAGGAGAGGAAGAATTGTATAAACTTGTTAAATCATCTAAACCAACAACATGTATGTTAGACCCTATTCCATCTAAACTACTAAAAGAGCTGCTTCCAGAAGTCATAGATCCTCTTTTGGCTATTATTAATTCATCATTGTCATTAGGATATGTCCCCAAAACCTTCAAATTGGCTGTTATTAATCCTCTCATTAAAAAAACACGACTTGACCCCAAAAATCTAGTTAATTACAGACCGATCTCAAATCTCCCTTTTCTGTCAAAGATACTAGAAAAGGTAGTATCCTCACAATTATATTCCTTCTTAGAGAAAAATGGTATCTGTGAGGAATTCCAGTCAGGATTTAGACCGTATCATAGTACTGAGACTGCTCTCATTAGAGTTACAAATGATCTGCTTCTATCATCTGATCATGGTAGTATCTCTTTATTAGTTCTACTGGATCTTAGCGCTGCGTTCGACACTATCGACCACAATATTCTTTTGAATAGACTAGAAAACTTTGTTGGCATTAGTGGAAGGTTCAAATCGTACTTATCTGACCTCCATCAGTTCGTAGCAGTAAATGAAGAGGTATCATATCGATCACAAGTGCAGTATGGAGTACCTCAAGGCTCAGTACTAGGGCCGTTACTTTTCACGCTTTACATGTTACCCTTGGGATATATTATCAGGAGACATGGTGTTAGCTTTCACTGTTATGCTGATGATACTCAGCTCTATATTTCTTCACGGCCCGGTGAAACACACCAAATTGAGAAACTAACGGAATGTATAGTCTATATAAATACTGGATGACGAGTAACTTCTTACTGCTAAATTCTGAAAAAACAGAGGTGTTAATTATCGGACTTAAAAGCCCCACATGTAATAACCTAGAACACCATCTAACACTTGACGGCTGCTCTGTCAATTCTTCTTCATCAGTTAGGAACCTAGGTGTGCTGTTTGATAGCAATCTTTCATTTGAAAGCCATGTTTCTAGTATCTGTAAAACTGCGTTTTTCCATCTCAAAATCATATCTAAATTGCGACCTATGCTCTCAACGTCAAATGCAGAAATGCTAATTCATGCGTTTATGACCTCAAGGTTAGACTATTGTAATGCTTTACTGGGTGGTTGTTCTGCACGCTTGATCAATAAACTACAGTTGGTCCAAAATGCAGCAGCTAGAGTCCGTACTAGAACCAGGAAGTATGACCATATTAGCCCGGTTCTGTCAACACTGCACTGGCTCCCTGTCAAACATCGGATAGATTTTAAAATCTTGTTAATTACTTATAAAGCCCTGAATGGCTTAGCTCCTCAGTACTTGAGCGAGCTCTTATCACATTATAGTCCTCCACGTTTGCTGCTTTCTCAAAACTCTGGCCATTTGATAATACCTAGAATATCAAAATCGACTGCGGGCGGCAGATCCTTTTCCTATTTAGCACCCAAACTCTGGAACAATCTACCTAACACTGTTCGGGAGGCAGACACACTCTGTCAGTTTAAATCTAGATTAAAGACACATTTCTTTAACCTGGCTTACACATAACACACTAATACACTTCTATTATTCAAATCCGTTAAAGGATTGTTAGGCTGCATTAATTAGATCAACCGGAACCGGGAACACTCATAACACACGATGTACTCGTTACAACGTAAGAAGAATGGCATCTACGCTAATATTTGTCTGTTTCTTTATTATTCTGTTTCTCAGTCCGTGTCTGGATCAGATGGTGGATCGGCGCTGGGAGATGATGTCTGCGACCCTGACCGTTGGTGGAGGCCGGACACCTGGATGAGCCCCGGGGACATATCCCCAGTGAAGACCTCGACTTAAATACAATAAAACTTAAAATTAAACAAAATAACTATAATATAATAAAATACCTAACTACATAATACTATTATTGTTAGAAATTGCAACAATATAAAAATAGAAATATAATACATTTGTACATTTAAAATTTAATTAAAACAATAAGTAAAAAAATAAATAATAATATCCTGGCCAGAGGAGAACTGGCCCCCCGACTGAGCCTGGTTTCTCCCAAGGTTTTTTTCTCCATTCTGTCACAGAGGGAGTTTTGGTTCCTTGCCGCTGTTCCCTCTGGCTTGCACAGTTGGGGACACTTAATTTCTAACGATTATCGTCAATTTGATTTCATAGATACTATTTAAACTAAACTGAGCTAGACAATGACATCTCTGAATTCAATAATGAAATGCCTTTAACTGAAAATTGAGTGTTTAATCTTATTATTATACATTACTGACACTCTATCCTCCAATTTGATACTGTTAAGTGCTTTGACACAATCTGTATTGTTAAAAGCGCTATATAAATAAAGGTGACTTGACTTGACTTGACATATTGTTCTAAATATAGTCTCATCGTTAAGCAAAGTTTTTAGCATAAGTATATATTTTTTTTTCAATGAAATATAAACCATTTTATTGGTTTCCCCTGATTTTATGTCAGCCCTGTTACCCTCATCAAAAAACCCTTGCAAAATAATGGTACATTCAAGTGACCACTTCTAGGAGGTTACATCATCTCTCAACCAGGATTCCAACACTTAAAACACAAGCATCAAGCTTCAAGCTAGCGATTAGCAAATTAGTTTACTAAATTGTTACTGTCAGCCCTGTTACTTTTCAGAGTAACAGGTTTTGACGTGGGTAACAGGGAAGACAGAGATTGGGTGTCAACTTGTTTTCATCCTCTTAAGACCCGAGAAAAAAGTTTTAGGAAAAAAAAAATGTTTTTTTTTTTTCATGTCTTTACATTGTTAAGAGAATTACAAATAATGTAAAAAATAAAAATAAAAATTAAATAAATTAAAAAAATGATATTTCATTCAAAAGTTATGCTCGGTCCTCACTAGAGGACATCGGGACTCAATTTCTTTAAAAAATAAAAAGACATGAATGAACATGCATAGGCAAAATTAACTGATTTTTTAAATCACCAATACATTTTTAGTTTAAGATTATTATTATTATTTTTTTTTACTAAACTTTGTATAAAGATGATTCTCAACTATGTTATAACAGAATGATTCGATATACCATTTTTCTTTATGCAAAATGTGTGTAAAATGGTCATAAACGGGTTTTCTCATTATATTCAATTTTATCTCTAAACTAAATCTAATTTGCATATTAATGTGTTTTGGGGGCAACACGTAATGAAAAAAGAAGTGTAATAATGGGAGTAATAATTGACAAGATTTTCATAATTATATATAATATTTCATAGAATATTGAAATATTATTTCTTTCCCTATTCATCTGTTATGTTCCCCAAAATGCATAATAAACATGCTTTTAGTCCCGGTGTCCTCGTATGAGGACATGTATGAAATCAATGTTCTGTTTCGTAACAGAAAGTCATATTTTGATTTGAAGCTCCATAACATTTTCCTGAGATGCTGATTTATGACACACAATTTAAAAATTAGACATTTAAATGATAATTACAAAATATGATCATATTTTGTATAAGAGTGTCACAAAATTAATTTCAGACATTTTTGAAGACAAAGGAGAGGGAGTGGTCATGGTGAAACATCCAATCATTTGGTATCTCTGTAAAGCCCTGAATGTGCTCTGTACAGGACATCCAGTCTTAAAACTGTGGCATGTAGAGTCTCAGAGAAATTCACTAAAATATAACGTCCTCATATGAAGCTGCAGGGTCTTAAGAGGTTAAAGATTGACTGTGTAAAATTTTAAAGGTTTTAAAGGGCACCCTGGTGTATTATTGAGCTAATGCCTATATCATTCAGTGGCACATGACGCTACAGAATTGACGACACTGACTCGTTATCTTCACAGTGGACGTGCACATTTCATACGGAATACATAATCTGAAAATATTTGTTTTCTATTTGAATTGGTTCATTTAAAAGTAGACATTGCACTTTCCATATATATATATATATATATATATATATATATATATATATATATATATATATAAATAAATATATATATATATATATATATATATATATATATATAAATATATATATAAATATATATATATATATATATATATATATATATATATATATATATAGAAGATTGAACAGCACCAGACAGATCAGCTTGAAATATATTATTTTCAATCACACACAAATTATGCTGTAGTATGAGTTATGGAATCAGTATGAAAAAAAAAAAGCCTTACTGTTAAAATGAATTGGGACATTCTAAAGACAAAACAAAAAGCAACATATTTGAAGATTAATCCAGAATATTCAGAAAGAAGCCGCATTATACAATATAGTATCAGGAGAAATAAATGTAATACTTGAAGACATTTTCTTTTTAAACAGTTACTGCATAGAATGAAAAATGTATATAAATTCCCATTGCTCGTAAACTGCAACCCGAATTCCGGAAATGTTGGGACATTTTTTAAATTTGAAAAAAAATGAAAACTAAAAGACTTTCAAATCACATGAGCCAATATTTTATTCACAATAGAACATAGAGAACATAACAAATGTTTAAACTGAGAAATTTTCCACTTTTTCCACTAAATGAGCTCATTTCAAATTTGATGCCTGCTACAGGTCTCAAAAAAGTTGGCACGGGGGCAACAAAGGGCTGAAAAAGCAAGAAATTTTGGAAAGATTCAGCTGGGAGAACATCTAGCAACTAATTAAGTTAGTTGACATCAGGTCTGTAACATGATTAGCTATAAAAGGGATGTCTTAGAGAGGCAGAGTCTCTCAGAAGTAAAAAAGGGCAAAGGCTCTCCAATCTGAGAAAGAGTGCGTAAAAAGATTGTGGAATACTTTAAAAACAATGTTGGTTACACTTTATGTCGATAGTCTACTTTAGACATTTTACTAACTATAAGTAACTTTGTACATGAGAATTAGCTGACGTCAACTACATGTCAGCTAATTCTCACTAATTTGCAACTACATGTCTACTAATTCTCAATAGGGTACACTGTTAGACCTTACCAGGTATTTTTACAGTAATATATTGGCAACACTGTTGCCAGCTAGTTACTGTAGGTCAAACATCTAAACTAAAAACTTGCCCTGTAAATTAATGGTAAAATACTGGCAACACTGTTGTCAGTAATTTGTTGTTAATTGTGCAGTTATTTACAGTAGTCTAGTTTACAGTATTTTACTGTAAAGATACCATGGACTGAATTAAAAATTGTGTTAATTGATTTCATTTTTAGAAACTGACTTCCTTTAACCAACTGCCAATTTATTTTATAAACTAATATTTTTTACATTAACATTTTAGTACTTTGAACATATTTCATTTGAGTCTACTTACAGATAAAACTTTTAAAGCAAAAATAACTGAATGAAACACAACCATGAAAATACCAAAATTAATTTTTTTTTGCAGATAACATCGTTATCCACAACACCTATGCATGTGCAGTTTAGCTAAGAATTATTCATTACATCAAAAACTACACAGCTACTGCCTTTTTAAGTAAAACAATATGAATAATATTATCAGTGCTTCTTGGACTTCGCCTGGACTGAAGCACAGGCTCTACTCTTCAGCAAAACGGTAACCTCACAAAACTAAGACAAACAGAAACTCTTTAAATCCCAACAGAACATTCAACACTAACAGATCGCAGCTATATTATTGTGTAAAAACACATAGAATAGCACTTAATTTCAGCATTTAGTCTCCTTTTATTGAGATCAAATAACGTTTTTCACTGTTAGGTTTTACAGTGCATTGTTGTTTCTTGATTTTACAGTAAACTACTGGCAACAGTGTTGGCAGTGTTTTACTGTTTTTCTAGTTTGTTTGCCATACAATTAATTTACAGTTTATTACTGTTAAAATAAATTTTGTGGGTGTATCTTTTTATCTTACACACTTAACCCTTTAACCCCACAGGAAAATCCTGTAGTGTGCACACTACAAAGAGAAAAACTAACACTGACGCAGGGTTGCATTGAGATAATTAAGTGAATATGTAAGTGATTGTTGAGTATTAGTGATAAACACCTGCTGATAACAAGCAGAATCACTGAAGTAAAGAGGAACAAGAACAGAACACTGAAAAGAGACGAGCAGAAACACAATAACTACAACTGACTTCCAGCCATTACACATTATTACACTTATTACTAACCAGTTTGACTTTATTTCTGTCACACATTTACAGAAGCTCTTATTGAGAATTAATAGCATTTCAGATATTTGTGTTTTATTGAAAATGTTTGGTCTGAATTACCGTGTTGGTGGTCAGTGTTTGCTTCAGTTGGGCACTTGACCCTTGACTTTTTAACTTCAGCTGTTTTTTTTTTTTTTTTTTTGTGGCTATTCTAACTGTGTATTTATAAAACACGTTTATTACGTTTACATTTAGTCTTTTTGCAGACGCTTTTATCCAAAGTGACTTCCAACAGGAGAATATATAAAGCGGTTTATCTTCAAGATGCAAACAGACAGAGGAAGTGCTTGTAATACCAAGTCTCAGTCATTGTTCAAATAAGTACAAGCTAGAAAGGGAAGGAATAAATAAAGAGAAAGACAAGGTTTTTTTTTTTTTTTTTTTTTTTAAATTTAGGTTGAAGTCAAGTAGTTTCGAAAGAGATGAGTTTTCAGCTGTTGCTTGAAAACTGTCAGGGAATCAGCATTCCGGATAAGGGTGGGAAGATCATTCCACCAGCTAGGAGTGGTGAACGAGAATGTTCTGGAGAGTGATTTTGAGCCTCTCTGTGACGGTACCACGAGGCGTCGCTCACTAGCAGATCTCAGACTTCTGGAGGGGGTGTAGATTTGTAATATTGAGTGGAAGTAGGCGGGTGATGAGCCTGTGGCTGTTCTATATGCAAGCATCAATGTCTTGAACTCGATGCGAGCTGCAACCGGTAGCCAGTGCAAGAAGATAAAAAGAGGTGTAACATGGGCTCTTTTGGGCTCGTTGAAGACCAGTCGTGCCGCTGCATTCTGAATCATTTGTATAGGTTTGATTGTGCTTGATGGAAAGCCAGCCAGAAGAGCATTGCAATAGTCCAGCCTAGAAATGACTAGGGCCTGGACAAGAAGTTGTGCAGCATTCTCTGTTAGAAAGGGCCTGATCTTTCTGATGTTGTGTAATGCAAACCTGCAAGATCGAGCAGTCTTTGCAATGTGGTCTTTGAAGGTCAGCTGGTCATCAAAGGTTACACCAAGATTTCTGACCGAAGTTGATGGGGTAATTGTAGAAGAACCCAGCTGGATGGTGAAATCATGCTATAGAGCTGGAGAGGCAGGGAAGACAAGAAGCTCAGTCTTTGCCAGGTTGAGCTGTAAGTGATGTTCTTTCATCCATGCTAAGATGTCCACCAGGCAGCCTGAGATCCGTGCAGCTACCGTTGGCTCCTCTGGTTGAAGAGAAATAGAGCTGTGTGTCATCAGTGTAGCAATGGTAGGAGAAGCCATGTGCCTGTATGATGGGACCCAGTGATGTAGTGTATGTGGAGAAGAGGAGGGGTCCAAGAACCGATCCCTGAGGAACCCCAGTGACCAGCTGATGTGCTTTGGATACCTCCCCTCCCCAGGCCACCTTGAAAGACCTACCAGTGAGATAGGATTCAAACCAGCGAAGTGGAATCCCAGTGATGCCCAGTGATGAGAGGGTAGACAGCAGTTTCTGATGATTGACAGTGTCAAAAGCAGCAGATAGATCCAGCAGAATGAGAACTGATGATTTGGAATCAGCTTTTGCAATCCGCAAGGCTTCCGTGACTGACAGTAGCGCAGTCTCAGTTGAATGGCCACGTCTGAAACCTGACTGGTTAACGTCAAGTTTGTTGTTCTGTGAAAGAAACAATGATACCTGGTTGAAAACAACTCGTTCAAGTGTTTTCGCTAAGAATGGAAGGGGAGAGACAGGTCTGTAGCTTTCTGTAAGAGAAGTCTTTAATGAAGGTTTTTTTGAGCAGTGGGGTTACCTGGACCTGCTTGAATGCAGTGGGGAAGGTGCCTGTTAGGAGAGATGTGTTGATGATGTGTGTGAGTGCTGGTAAAAGTGTGGGAGAGATTGCTTGGAGAAGGTGTGAGGTTATTGGGTCTAGAAGGCATGTTGTAGGATGGCTGGAGAGGAGAAGTTTGGATACTTCTGCCTCAGTGAGGGGACAGAAGGAGAAGATGGGAGTTTTAGCAGTGGATATGGTTGGTTGGAGGTCCTGTGTGTAGAGCTGAGAACTGACTGCTGATTGTTCTAGTTTTGTCTGTGAAGAATGTGGCGAAGTCATCAGCTGTTATAGAAGTGGTGGGAGGTGGTGCAGGGGGACAGAGGAGAGAATTAAATGTTCTGAAGAGAACAGCAAAAACAGAGAAAGTAAAGCGATCAGTGAATACTGATTGTATTTTGATGATGAAGTACTCATCAAGTAGTTCCTTGATTCACTAATTGCTGTGTCTAAGCTCTTATCAAAAGTACTACATTATTAGCACAGTTAAATATCAAACCATCATTGTGAAACTACAAGAATTACAGCAACAATCCATTATAATGAATGATTCTTGAACACATTGTGCAGCAAAGCAAAGCAACTGCATCTGCATCAGAGAGAAACACACAGACATCAAAAATCAGCATATGAATCTCAACAATGGTAGCAAATAAAAAAGGAGAAAACAATACATGCAAATAAAGAAAATAGTAAGACCATTCAGCTGCATATTTTATTCAAGCTGCAGTGCATGCTTAGAGTTTCATTTTATGCTAGCACCCATCATGCATTGTGGCATGAAACTTGTGTCAACATTGTTGAGATTCCTGTGCTGATTGTTGATGTCTCTGAGTGTCTAAATGATGCAAGAGTTTAAAAAAAAACTACTGCAATCAATCAATGTAAAACAGCACCCATATAATTAAAGATTTAATACTGTTTGAGATCAGAGATTCAGATGAGTCCACTCTAATAATAGTATCATCACAAAATAACCAAAACCACCTGATTTTTCTTGCCATAACAAATGTGGTTTTTGAACACACAGTTACAGTAGACAGAAAATATCTCATGGTAATAGTCAAGGTTCAAGGGCACAACTAAAGCAAACATTGACCTCCAAAACGGTAACTACAAACTTTATTATTTTCAATAAAAACTGTTCTTTTAAATAAAACCAAACTGTTTTCACACTCAGTGTGAAAGGGTCTTAAAGCTGAAGTCAGTTGTTGTTCTTGTGTTTCTGATTGTTTCTCTTTTTGTCTGTTTTTGTTTCTCTGTCCTTCAGTGATTCTGCTTCTTATCATCAGGTGTTCATCAGTGTCTGTGTTCACTCATTTCCTTTCATTCACTCAGTCAAGTAAACTAATGTAGGGAATAGTGAATGAGGGTATAGTGTGTGATTTTGAACACAGCCTCTGAGTGTCGACTTTGAGTTCTGTTAATTCCCAGTATATTATTGTAGGTTGTTTTCTCAAAAATGACAGATATTACCCAGAATACATTAGTATATTAGTTTTTTTTTTTTTTTTTTTTAATAGAAAATGGTATGTTGCTGTCAGAATTTGGCCATTTATATAGCAAGGGTTAACAGTGTAGGTTTAGGGTTAGTAGAATGTTGACATATACTCGCAAAGTTTCTAATACTCAGTATGTTGTGGACCCATCAAAATAAAGTGTTAGAAGATATTAAGCAGACAGTCTACCAATACTCTAATGACTGCTAGTTGACATGTAGTTGCAAAGTTACTTACTGTTAGTATAATGTCTAAAGTGGACTATCGAAATAAAGTGTTACCACAACGTTCCTCAACATCAAATTGCAAAGGATTTGCAAATCTCACCATCTACAGTGCATAACATCATAAAAAAACTCAGAGAAACTGGAGAAATCTCTGTGTGTAAGGGACAAGGCCGAAGACCTTTGTTGGATACCCATGCACAGCAAAATCTCCGGTGTCAAATTAACACCACTCGGTGTCTATATGGATCCACACTACAGAGTGTAAAAAAAAGTAACACTGAAGCGGTGTCTAATTAACACTGCAGGGTGTTTATATGTGTCCACACTACAGCGTGTAACACTGAAGTAACACTGAAGCGGTGTTAAAATCAATGAGGTAATCAAGAGATTCATTGAGTGATGATTGACCATTATTGAACACACCTGATGTTAACAAGCAGAATCACCAAAGAAGAAAATCACAATTTTTAAAGTCACCATTATAGTGTCAGTGTTTACTTTAGTGTATAAAAAAAGGAAGCCATTTGTGAATATGGTTCAGAAGCACTGTTGTGTTCTGTGGGCTAAGGCTCATTTAATCCTCTGGGGTCGACAAACGCGGATACGCATTTTGTGGCAGATTTTCCTGATAAGGCCGAAAGGAGCTTGAATTACTCTGCTATTTCTGATCGTACAGATAAGAGCAACACACCATTTGAATCTGTAAGGGGTCTATTTTTATTTGTATACACTCATTATAACAACTAAACTTTGTGCTTTTGAAGAATAAAGAAAACAAACAGGGTGCGCTCTCTGCCTTTAGAAACGCTGCTTTTAGAAACGTGTCACTAAAATTAACTGTAACTCAGCAAATACTCAGCATACAGACATGGGAGTTATATCTATAGAGAGCTTGAAGTGTCTACTTTTAAATGAAGCAAGTCATATCGAAAACAAACATTTTGTGATAAAGTAATGCGTATGAAACCAATGCGATGTTCAGTCTTTCCCGTCTAACTCATTATCTTTAATGCAATCCTGCCCCCTCGCGGCTCGCGCCGTTCATATGTAAATATCCACGTGAGACACGTGCGCATAGAAACGCCCAACATCCCAGCTAACAGGGAACGTTCTCGTAACTTTGGCTAACGTTCTCTAAAGGTTCTCTCAAAGTTATCAAAAAACGTTCTTGCAGTAACGTTATTAGAACGTTTCCTTAACGTTATCTGCAATTTACAAACGTTCTAAAAACGTTAGCATTAAAATGTTATAATTGCATGGTTAGTTGAACGTTCTAAAAACGTTAGCATTAAAACGTTATCATTGCGTTGTCAATGGAACGTTGCTAAAAACGCTAGAATAAAAAATGTTATCATTACGTTGTTAGTGGAACGTTCTAAAAACGTTATTATTAAAAACGTTATTTTCGTGTTAATGGAACGTTCTAAAAACGTTAGCATAAAAACATTATCATTGTGTTGTTAGTGTAACATTTTAAAAACGTTGGCATTAAAACGTTATCATTGTGTTGTTTATGGAACGTTTTAAAAACGTTAGCATAAAAACATTATTGCGTTGTTAATGGAACGTTCAAAAAACATTAGAATAAAAACGTTATCATTGCATTGTTAGTGGAACGTTCTAATATAGTACAATGAAAATCAGAATAATGAAACTAGTATAATGAAAAATAATAACTCAAATAATACCTAATTATCAGATAACATTTTTGGTATTTCAGTGTAAATTGAACAATGAATATTCTTAGAGTTAGCGTATTTTTTCTGTTCTTGAGGTTGCAAACTAATTTTCTAATAATATTAATTTCACTACTTAAAGTTGGCTTGTTGTATGTATTGTTAGTGAAATATTCTTTAAATGTTACAGCTGTGACATTTCACATTTAAAATAAAAACAAAATTATATCAATGAGTCCATCAATCAGATAATTAAAATCTAACTTGCAGTGTCACTATCAAAATATAAAGTGTCACACTGTATTTTCTCTGACACCATACATGTCAGATTTGTTTTTTCTTCTTCTCAGTCGCTTTGGCTCATTTATCAGATCAGAAATTAAATTCTCAAAACTACTTGTTCAAACTCCACATTATCTAGTATCTTGCGCACATCATAAAAGCAGTTTCTCATTCTTTTGAACAAGTTTCAAATGCTTGGTACATTCATGCACTTGTATATGTACAATTGTATATGTTATCAATTGCTAGTGTTATGTTGCTCAAATATGGTTCTCTGTCAAATTGACTTAACCCTCACAACATCTATCATTATTTCATCACATTAGCCATTCATTGCAAAATGGTGAGCTACTGTAGTTACAGCTAACAGGGAATGTTGTCGTAACTTTGGCTAACGTTCTCTAAAGGTTCTCTCAAAGTTATCAAAAACGTTCTTGCAGTAACGTTAGCAGAACGTTTTGTTAACGTTATCTGCCCTTGATAAACTTTATAAAATCGTTAGCATAAAAACGTTATGATTGCCTTGTTAGTGGAACGTTTTAAAAACATTATTACAAATATGTCTTGACAAAATGAGTCGTAATTTGCATAGCAACTTAATTTGTTTATCTAATGAAACAAAGAATGACACAATCCAGTGGCCTTTTTCCCCCTGGCCTGAGAGAGAAAAAAATTTTTGTTTAAAATTAAAATCTTACAATGAGCTTAAAAGTCAGAAGACACTTTATTTATTCTCAAACTGTTTTTCTGATATTTGCAATAACAGCGAAGGAGAAAATGCACTTGCGAAGTATACATTATATGATCTTAATTCCCCACGAACTCATCTACGTGAGCGTGAAAAGGTGGGCGTGGCTTTGGAACGTACGTGCACGTCAATCAAACACTTCAGCGGGAAGACACAGCTGCCAAACATTTACAGTGAGACGGCGCCAGTCAGGTAAGTTCTGTGACTTTTGTTGGATATATTATGAATAAAAAATGTTTATTATCACACTGATGATTAGATTTGCAGCAAGTGTTGCTGTTTTGATGAAATTATAGTTCTTATTTGGTTATAAGAACGTTATATAAAACGTTATTAGAACGTTCCAGTCTCTCATATTAACGTTCTTAGAACGTTATTATAATGAGAATTTGGAACGTTCTAATAACGTTTTATATAACGTTCTTATAACCAAATAAGAACGTTAACACAACATCTAAAAAAATGGACATTTTTAACGTTCTAAGACCTTTCAAATATAACGTTTTTATAACTTAATGGGAACATTACGGAAACATTCTTATAACGTAAAATTGTTAGCTGGGATAAAGCGTGAGGAGATCATTCATCGCGGCTACTGTTCGTTTCTGCAAGAAGATGCGCTGAGTAAAGGCTGGATTTCCCTCAAAAGAAGAACAATATTTCATCCAGAAGAGAAGGTCAATCTGATGAGTAAGTAATGTTTCTTTTTTGCATTAGTTAACGTGTTAAGGCCCTTTCACACGGGACGCGGCAAGCGGTGAAATCGCCGCGCGGCTGTCACTTTCTCTCGTAGTGGAAGCGTTTTGTGCAGTTGAGGCGGTGCTTACCATAGTTACAAACAACAAATCACATTTGTATTTCCTAAACTAAACAAATAAAACGTAACGTAAGTTTTGTGTTGGTGTTATTTGCTATTTATCATTTTATGGGAGCGTCTACTAGCATCTACATATCAGACAGACGATGATTTTACACATAGGACTATTTGTATTTTGCCTAACAAACTCCGTACACTCACACTCTGGATTTTTATTTTTTTTCTTTTAAATTATATCTCTGAGATTTTGATGTATCACACAACTCCTGGAATTCCAGTACATTTACAGTGATCTTCATCATGTTTTCAACACTCAGACATGAGCTCAGTGAAATGTTACAATTGGTTAATAACCAGTTCTTTGATTGGTTGAAACCGACGCAGCTGGCGCTACCACTCACAAAAAGATAAAATATTTTTATCTTTGGCGGCGTCTGCCACGATGCGCCGAATTACGACATTACAAATTACAACATGATGAATGCTACGCATCTAAGAATGTTTAGACCATGTTTCTTATTAATAATCTGTTCACAAATATATTTTAATAGCGTGCTAAACAATAACTATTACTTCTCAAATATAAAATATCCTTTTTTTTTAAAGTACAATGTACATCCTTTTATAGTACAAAGCATGCGTGAGTCTATGGCTGCAGAATCATATCTTAGGCAACTATAAAATCATACATGATGTTCAGGATGGTTGTATGACTACACTCTCAAAAAGGATGTGTTAATTAATAACACATTTTTTGTGTTATGGCCATTTTAACACATTATGTGTAATTTTAAGTTGATCATGTGTAAAAAGAAAGAGAGAGAGAGAGAGAAACAACACAATGTGTCCAACACAATATGTGTTAACTATCATCCAATCACATTGCTGCCTGCATCATTCCACAAGCTAACCAAATTCGCGCCTCTTTTTTCATTGGTGGATGACGTGGATGCACTCAGGTATATTGTCAGGTATATGGATTTCCTCACTAGAAAAGTAAAGTTCCCCAGAGCGTTCTCAGAAGGTCCCACCGGTGTCAATGATGTTACCAGAACATTTCCTGAGATGATGTGGAGTTCTTTAAAGGATTGGGCAGAGGTGGGACCAAGTCAAGTCTCAAGTCAAATCCCAAGTCCTCAAAGAGTTAAAGTTGATGAAATAATTAAGTGACTAATTAAATGATGATTGTGCATTAGTGATGAACACCTGCTGTTATTGAGAATTACAGAGGATCAGATGTTGATGTTTTATTGGTTAAAATGACGCCACCATCATGGAGATCAGTGTTTGCTTTAGTTGGGCTCTTAACCCCTGTATTAGACCTCTCTCTGCAGCAATGCACGTGGTGTTGTAAAGCAGAGGGGAGATATTAACTGTTTTTATGTGATGAGATAGTCACCATGAGGTGGCTTGATTACAATCAAAAAAATCTTTTTTTATTGTTATTATTATTTTTTTTATAAATATGTTTAGGTTTTGCATAATAAACCCTGTGAAACTACAGCATGCAAACAAAGTGTTGCTCTAACAGTTATAGTGAATGAACTTTAAATCTATGTAATAAATATAAAAATTTGAACTCCAGTATTATTTCGACACACACAGACATCAAGAACCAGCATATGAATCTCAACAATGGTGACAATCAACAAACTGCTTCATGCTGCAATGCATGCTGGGTAACACCATAGTAAAAACTCCCATCATGCACTACAGTATGAAAAATTATTGTCGCCACTGTTGAGGATCATATGATAAGTGTTTATGTCTAGAAGCCTGAGCGGAATCAGTTCTTTTTTTTTTTCAATATTGATGCATTATAGT
The DNA here is from genome assembly GCA_039654775.1 of Spinibarbus caldwelli. Lineage (NCBI taxonomy): Eukaryota > Metazoa > Chordata > Actinopteri > Cypriniformes > Cyprinidae > Spinibarbus > Spinibarbus caldwelli. Next base: position 34,322,126 of record CM077230.1, on the reverse strand, counting down.
GGTGTTTGTTTAATAGGCACTTTTTTTTGCAGATTTGTAATAGCTGAATGTCAGTCAAAAACCAAAGCGAGATCCTTTCATGATGTTCATTCACCATGAGTTATAAACAAAAATCATAAGTTAATCTGCAACTTCTAGGTTTGATTCAGCAATGCACAAATGTTTTCTGTGAAACAATATTGCAATTGCTTAGAAGCAAATTGCTTTGAAAGGGACAAGAGACCAACTAAAGCAAACCTTGACCACAATTATGGTGGCATCGTGTTTCTTTTTTCAGTTGATTCCATCCAAGGCTGTGGCTGAAGTCTGTAGTTCTTGTGTTTCTCTTTTCTTCAATGATGCTGCTTGTTAACAGCAGGTGTTTCATCACTAATGCACAATCATCATTTAATTAGTCACTTAATTATCTCATTAACTTTAACCCCCTGGGGTCTGAGGTGATTTTGGGCCCCTTGAGATGTTTTGACATGCCCTGATATTTGTGCTTATTTCAGCTACTTAAAACATACTATTGACCAACATGTAATTTGTTTGTATTCAGCACAAACTGAGCTACAAGTACATGTTTGTGTTTTTTGAGAAAACAATGTTTATGCATGGTTAGTGAAAAACTATTTTTTTAAGTCACTGAAATAAGGCCATAAAACACATACAGAATATTTGTTCACAAGACTTTTGAGAACTGGATGTGGTAGACTACAAAATGCTACAAAATGATGTGAAAATTATTCTGTTCACTCCTTCACAGAAAACAATATATTGATTTAACATTTATAAAAACATGTTTTGTGATAGAAAGGTCTGTATGCGAGGGAGAGACAATGGCCATGAATATTTAGTAATTCACACCTGAGAGACAAAGGGCCTCCCATAATGGGCCATCAATATGAATGTGACTGAGGCGAGGCAGGTAAGAAAGAGTGTGAGGAAAGTAAAATAATGTGGGTTTTTGACTATTATTTGTATTTTATTTGCAATACAGCATAATAAAAAATATACACAGTGAAGGTCAAGGGCACATGATTGAACATACTTTCATATTCAAAATACAATTCAAAAAACATTAACAAAGAACACTGAGACTTGAACAGTAACACCTTGCTACGTGTACTGTGTTAGGCTAACCAAGACTTGTCATAGCACTTGCATGTTGTTGCTCTTTTGTTGGTTTTGATTGCTTCTATTGTCCTCATTTGTAAGTCACTTTGGATAAAAGCGTCTGCTAAATGACTAAATGTAAATGTAAATGTAACGCACCTTTGTGCCAAACATTCATTCATAATGTTAAAATTCACACTACTTTATATCTTGTGGTGTTATATGTTATAAAACATTAAACAAACATCCTGGCGTTGTGAAGCATTTAGACAATGAAATGACACATATTTCAAAATGTTTCACTTGATTTCATTCATGTAGTCAGGAATTATAGTTATTTCAAAATGTTTCACTTGATTTCATTCATGTAGTCAGGAATTACAGTTTGGGAAAAGTCTAACTAGTAAAAGGTGTACAAGTTATGTCACAATAACACAATAACAACAGATGCATGTAATCTTAGGCTACTCATCAGAGTGATATCCTCCACTGGATCCAGCTGCGCGACGCATTGCATTGTGGTCTTCTTCTTCTTTTGACATAATTTCTGGGTTATTCCTCTCAGCGTGTCTTCTTCCAGAAACAAAAAGTAGCCGGGATGAACTTGTTTGTTTAGGTTGAGGCAATGTGGGCATTTACATGTGCACGCGTCTCACGTGGATGTTTAGAATTGCGATCGGCATGTGGGCGTGACCGCATTAGATATAATGAGTTGAGACAGGAGAAGTGGACATCGTGTTGGTTTCATACGGATTACATTAACAAAGAATATTTGTGTTGGACGTGACTTACTTCATTTAAAAGTAGACAATTCAAGCTTTCTATACATATATTTCTCATGTATTTGACGCGAGTATTCGCGGAGATTCAGGTTGTTTTATTTACGTGTCTGTGAAGCGAGGTGACAGAGAACACACCCTGTTTATTATCTTTATTATACAGAAGCACATTATTTTGTTGTTATTATGACTATACACAAATAAAAGTAGACCCTATGCAGTTTCAAATGATACCTTATTCTTATCTGTACGATCAAAACTGATGGAGTATTTTTAGTTCTTTTCACAGTCATAAAGAAAATACTAGACAGCCTGCACTGGTGCGACCCCAGGGATTAAATAAGTCTGCAGAGGATGGAAAAGTCGACCTGAAGTGGTTCTGCAACTTTTGGGTACTTTCCTCCATCTTTCTTCTGACAGTTCGGGAGAGAGGGGACAGGGTTTTGCGTGACGTCGACCTACGAATGCAGACACGTTGGCTGGACTGCGTTCACATTACACTGAGATCCGATCACAATGCATCCTTGACTACCTCTGGACCAGGACATGCTGATCGGATAATATTCTGATCAGAAGCGCGTTAACACTTGTCTTTTCAATGTGTATGTGGACAACATCCAGATTCAGGCCACATGTTAATGCCAAGTGTAAACGCAGCCTAAGGGTTAGGTGTTAGAAAATTACAACAACTCCTCCCAACCCAGCACTCGTCTGGGAACGTTTTGAATAGGGAGATTGAGGAAAGGGGCACGGGCCGACGCATGCCAGAACATACCAGCATTGTATGATCCTCCCCGGTCTGGGAGATAGGCCTTCCTGCAAACAAGCCTGCACTGGCCCTTTACGGGCTGCCAGCGCAGGGCCCCTGAGAATTTTCTCAATGGCAAAACGTTGGCCCTGCACGGGCAGCCCTCACTTAGCCTCCAGGAAGCCTAAACACTGTTTATTGAAAATAATAAAGTTTGAAGTCACCGTTATGCAGGTAAGCGCATGCTTTATTTGGGTTCCTGACCCTTGACTTTTTAACTTAAGTTTTTCTCTGGCTGCTGTAACTGTGTGTTTCTGAAGCACATTTGTTATAGCAAAAGATGTAAGAAGAAAAACTGATTTCGTGATTCAGTCATCATGAAGTGGTCTGATTCCCTAATCTCACCCAGAGTTTGATCTCTGAGGACATAATTTAGATTTAGTTATTTCATATTATAGTAGCCCTAGAATACAACTGCATAAAATTTTGTTCTTCTTTAATATTTTGAATGTTTTTAAGTCGTTATGCAGAAATTATTTGGATGGGATCATGTAGACTCACACAGATATAAAGATTCAGCGTATGAACCTCAACAATGGTGACAGTCAACAAAATATTCAGATCAAACATGAAAGTACATGAAAAAGGGCAAAACGCCAAGCACTGGTTTTTGTCATATGACAGAGTCCCCTGTTATGCAGAAAGGACCTGAGCCTGTAAGGCCGAGATGTCCAGATTATAAAACCTGGCAAATGTGGACGGCGAGGCCCAGCTGGCCGGCGCACAGATCTCTGCAATGGACACCGCTAGACCAGCCCCAGGAAGAGGCAACGCCTCTAGTTGAGTGGGCTCTTACTCCCATGGGGCATTGAAGGCCCAAAGAAGAGTACGCTAGTGCAATAGCGTCAATTATCCATTTGGAAAGTCTCTGCTTCGTGACTGGAGAACCCTTGGTGCGGCCACCGAAAGCATATAAATAGCTGATCCAACTGCCTGAACAGAGAGGAGCAGTCAACATAGACTTTCAACGCCTTGACGGGGCAGAGTAAATTCAACTCTTGGTCTTGCTCCGAAGGAGGAAGCGCCGATAGAGTTATTACCTGTGCTCTGAATGGAGTAGAGAGCACTTTAGGTATGTAACCATGCCTTGGCTTCAGAATGACTTTAGAGAGGTTGGACCCAAATTTGAGGCAGATGGGGCTCACAGATAGCACCTGTAGATCTCCCATATGCTTTACAGATGCTAACGCTAGTAGCAGAGCGGTTTTAAGCATCAGGGGATGAAGGTCAATGGACTGTAGCGGCTCAAATGGAGGGCTCTTCAGAGCCCTCAACACCGTGGGCAAATCCCATGTAGGGACTGTGATGGGGTGAGGCGGTTTGAGCCTCCTAGACCCCTTCAGAAAACGAACAACTAAGTTGTTCCTTCCCACCGATTGGCCAACTATAGGAGAATGAGAGGCTGCTATGGCTGCTACATAGACCTTGAGTGTGGTCGCAATTTAGATATGTTTTTGAGATGGAAAAATGCAGTTTTACAGATGCTAGAAACATGGCTTTCAAATAAAAGATTGCTATCAAACAGCACACCTAGGTTCCTAACTGATGAAGAAGAATTGACAGAGCAGCCGTCAAGTGTTAGATAGTGTTCTAGGTTATTACTTGTGGGGTTTTTTTAGGTCCGATAATTAACACCTTTGTTTTTTCAGAATTTAGCAGTAAGAAATTACTCGTCATCCAGTTTTTTATATTAGTTAGTTAGTTAGTTAGTTTCTCAATTTGGTGTGTTTCGCCGGGCCGCAAAGAAATATAGAGCTGAGTATTATCAGCATAACAGTGAAAGCTAACACCATGTCTCCTGATAATATCTCCCAAGGGTAACATGTAAAGCGTGAAAAGTAACGGCCCTAGTACTGAGCCTTGAGGTACTCCATACTGCACTTGTGATCGATATGATACCTCTTCATTCACTGCTACAAACCGATGGCGGTCACATAAGTACGATTTGAACCATGCTAAGGCACTTCCACTAATTCCAACAAAGTTTTCTAGTCTATTCAAAAGAATGTTGTGGTCGATAATGTTGAACGCAGCACTAAGATCCAGTAGAACTAATAAAGATATACAACCACGATCAGATGGTAGAAGGAGGTCATTTGTAACTCTAATGAGAGCAGTCTCAGTACTATGATACGGTCTAAATCCTGACTGGAATTCCTCACAGATACCATTTTTCTCTAAGAAGGAATATAATTGTGAGGATACTACTTTTTCTAGTATCTTTGACAGAAAAGGGAGATTTGAGATCGGTCTGTAATTAACTAGATATTTGGGGTCAAGTTGTGTTTTTTTTACTGAGAGGCTTTATAACAGCCAATTTGAAGGTTTTGGGGACATATGCTAATGACAATGATGAATTAATAATAGCCAAAAGAGGATCTATGACTTCTGGAAGCAGCTCTTTTAGTAATTTAGATGGAATAGGGTCTAACATACATGTTGTTAGTTTAGATGATTTAACAAGTTTATACAATTCTTCCTCTCCTACAGTAGAGAATGAGTCAAATTGTTCCTCAGGGGATCTATAGTGCACTATCTGATGTGATACTGTAGCTGACGGCTGCATGGTTGCAATTTTATCTCTGATAGTATCGATCTTGGAAGTAAAGTAGTTCATAAAGTCATTACTGCTGTGCTCTTGGGAAATGCCAACACCTGTTGATGCTTTATTTTTCATTAATTTAGTCACTGTATTGAATAAATACTAGGGGTTATGTTTGTTTTCTTCTAAAAGAGAAGAAAAGTAATCAGATCTAGCAGTTTTTAATGCTTTTCTGTAGGATAGGGTACTTTCCCACCAAGCTATACGAAATACCTCTAGTTTTGTTTTCCTCCAGCTGTGCTCCATTTTCCGGGCTGCTCTCTTTAGGGCGCGAGTGTGCTCACTATACCACGGTGTTGGACTCTTATCCTTAATCTTCCTTAAGCGTAAAGGAGCAACTGTATCTAAAGTACTAGAGAAGATTGAGTCCATAGTTTCTGTTACATCATCAAGTTATTCTGAGCTATTGGATAAGCTGAGGAACTGAGATAAGTCAGGAAAATTATTTATAAAGCAGTCTTTTGTGGTAGAAGTGATGGTTCTACCATATTTGTAACAAGGAGTTGGATTTACAGCTTTAGCTATATGGAATATACAGGAGACTAGATAATGATCTGAGATATCATCGCTCTGCTGCAAAATTTCAATGCCACTGACATTAATTCCATGTGAAAGTATTAAATCTAGAGTATGATTTTGACAATGAGTAGGTCCTGACACATGTTGTTTAACACCAATAGAGTATAGAATGTCTATAAATGCTAATCCCAACAAATCTTTTTCAATATCAACATGGATATTAAAATCACCAACAATTAGGACTTTATCTGCAGCCAGCAAGAACTCCGATAGAAAATCAGCAAATTCTTTAATAAAGACTGTATGGTGCACTGGTGGCCTGTATACAGTAGCCAGTACAAACATCACAGGGGATTTATCATTAACACTTCTTTCTTTGGATAATGTTATATGAAGCACCATTACTTCGAACGAATTATACTTGAAACCCGACCTCTGAGAAATACTGAAAACATTGCTATAAATTGAAGCAACACCTCCCCCTTTACCTTTTGGACGCGGTTCATGTTTATAACAGTAATCTTGGGGTGTAGACTCGTTTAAAGTAATGTAATCATCTGGTTTTAGCCAGGTTTCTTTCAAACAAAGCACATCTAGTTTATGGTCAGTGATCATATCATTTACAAAAAGTGCTTTTGTAGAAAGGGATCAAATATTCAATAAGCCAAGCTTTATCATGTGTTTATCTGTATTATATCTGTTTTTTATTTGTTGAACATCAGTTAAATTGTTACTATTACTTTGGTTTGGATGTTTTCTGTATTTTCTAGTACGGGGAACAGACACAGTCTCTATAGTGTGATATCTAGGTGAAGGAGTCTCTATGTGCTGAGAATTAACTGACTTCTGTGGCGTGAGGCGGCTAGCAGATAATCGGTTTAGTCAGTCTGTCTGCTTCCTGACCTGGGCCCCAGTTAGTCAAGTGCAGACTCTAAGACTATGTGCCATATTTCTAGAGAGAAGAGCGGCACCACCCCAGGAGGGGTGAAGACCATCTCTTTTCAACAGGTCAGGTCTGCCCCAAAAATTCTTCCAATTATCTATAAAGCCTATGTTATTCTGCGGGCACCACTTAGACATCCAGCCATTGAGTGACGACAGTCTGCTATGAATCTCATCGCCACAGTAAGCAGGGAGCGGGCCAGAGCATATTACAGTGTCTCACATCGTACTTGCAAGTTCACACACGTCTTTAACATTATTTTTAGTGATCTCCGACTGGCGAAGTCGAACATCATTAGCGCCGACGTGGATAACAATCTTACTAAATTTGTGTTTAGCATTAGCTAGCACTTTTAAATTTGCCAAGATGTCAGGCGCTCTGGCTCCCAGTAAACATTGGACTATGGTGGCTGGTGTCTCTATTTTCACGTTCCGTACAATAGAATCACCAATAACTAGAGCACTTCCATCAGGTTTCTCAGTGGGTGCTTCACTGAGTGGGGAGAACCTGTTTGATGTTTTGATCAGAACGGAAGAGCTGTGTTTTGACCAGCGACTAGACCGCCTCACAGTCACCCAGTTGCCCTGCTGCACGGGTTCAACCGGAACCGCACAATTTACAGGACTCCCTGAGCTAGTCGCATCCAAAGCAGTATCTACAGCCCTCACATTCTTACTATCCTCAACTAAAGTTTGGATGCATGTCTCTGGTTCTAAAACCTTCTCTGTCAGCCTAACTATTTCCCTGCATTTATCACATGTGAATCCCTCGCTGCTGACAGAGACAGATAAACTGTACATGTGGCAAACAGTGCAAACAACAATAGCAGGAGAAGAAACCATTACTCACCGTGATCGATGAATGATACCAACTTAACTTACCATTTACCACTGTTGTTTGATGAACTCGAGAAAAATGGAGCGAGAGAAATGAAAACAGAGCGAAAAAAGAAAGAAAAGAAAACAATAATAGGCGCGAATAGAAATGCGAATGGAACCACGAGTGACAAGCTAACTGGCTAACGAATGCTAACGTGCTGCACGCGCGCTGCACTCACGGTTTTAAAAGCGAACGATCAAATTAGTTAGATTAGCTTGAAAGATAACACCAGAAATATGGTGGGAATTAAGTTGTATATTATCACTTTAAACAACAGTGAGTGAAAGTAAAGTTGAGATTCAATAAAAAGTGAAGCTACACGGAGCTACAATCGCAAACCTCTCAGCAGCACAACAGACAGGAACAGACTGAAGAAGAAAGCAGCAGCAGCAGAGCAGGAACCAGCAACAGCACTCCCATTCTTGAAAGCAGCAGAGCAGGAAGCAGCAACAGCATTCCCATTCTTGAAAGCAGCAGCAGCAGAGCAGGAAGCAGCAACAGCATTCCCATTCTTGAAAGCAGCAGCAGCAGAGCAGGAAGCAGCAACAGCATTCCCATTCTTGAAAGCATCAGCGCAGGAAGCAGCAACAGCATTCCCATTCTTGAAAGCAGCAGCAGAGCAGGGAGCATTCTTTCTGGCAGAGAGCAGGAGCATCAAGAGACCAGTGGATTTGAGATTTGTGCTGAAGTGGAAGGTCTGCATATTTTGAGAAATATTCTAAATTGTTCTTTTTATCATATGTCTTCATATGCAAATGTGTGAGCTCTTGTGAGACAAAAGAAATAATGAAGAAAGTAAAGAAATAATGAAGAAAGTTTTCTCATTGTATATTCACCTTTTTCTCCTGCAGAACATAGACCCCCAGTTTTACAGACAAGGCTTAACCCGTATAATACAGGTGCATCTCAATAAATTAGAATGTCGTGGAAAAGTTCATTTATTTCAGTAATTCAACTCAAATTGTGAAACTCGTGTATTAAATAAATTCAGTGCACACAGACTGAAGTAGTTTAAATCTTTGTTTCTTTTAATTGTGATGATTTTGGCTCACATTTAACAAAAACCCACCAATTCACTATCTCAACAAATTAGAATACTTCATAAGACCAATTAAAAAAAAAAAAAAAACATTTTAATGAATTGTTGGCCTTCTGGAAAGTTTGTTCATTTACTGTATAGGTACTCAATACTTGATAGGGGATCCTTTTGCTTTAATTACTGCCTCAATTCGGCGTGGCATGGAGGTGATCAGTCTGTGGCACTGCTGAGGTGGTATGGAAGCCCAGGTTTCTTTGACGGTGGCCTTCAGCTCAACTGCATTGTTGGGTCTGGTGTCTCTCATCTTCCTCTTGACAATACCCCATTGATTCTCTATGAGGTTCAGGTCTGGTGAGTTTGCTGCCCAGTCAAGCACACCAACACCATGGTCATTTAACCAACTTTTGGTGTTTTTGGCAGTGTGGGCAGGTGCCAAGTCCTGCTGGAAAATGAAATCAGCATCTCCATAAAGCTTGTCAGCAGAAGGAAGCATGAAGTGCTCTAAAATGTCCTGGTAGATGGCTGCGTTGACTGTGGACTTCAGAAAACACAATGAACCAACACCAGCAGATGAAATGGCACCCCAATTCATCACTGACTGTGGAAACTTCACACTGGGCTTCAAGCAGCTTGGATTCTGTGCCTCTCCAGTCTTCCTCCAGACTCTGGAACCTTGATTTCAAAATGAAATGCAAAATTTACTTTCATCTGAAAAGAGGACTTTGGACCACTGAGCAACAGTTCAGTTTTTTTTCTCCTTAGCCCAGGTAAGATGCTTCTGACATTGTTTCTGTTTCAGAAGTGGCTTGGTAGCCCTTTTCCTGAAGACGTCTGAGTGTGGTGACTCTTGATCACTGACTCCAGCTTTAGTCCACTCCTTGTGAATCTCTCCCAAGTGTTTGAATCAGCTTTGTTTGACAGTATTCTTAAGCTTGTGGTCATCCCTGTTGCTCGTGCAGCTTTTCCTACCCCATTTCTTCCTTCCAGTCAACTTTTCACTTAATATGCTTTGATACAGCACTCTGTGAACAGCCAACCATTCAGTAATGACCTTCTGTGACTTACCCTCTTTGTGGAGGGTGTCAATGATTGTCTTCTGGACAACTGTCAGATCAGCAGCCTTCCCCATGATTGTATAGGTTATTGTGTAACCATTTTGAAGGTTCAGGAAACCTTTGCAGGTGTTTTGAGTTGATTACCTGATTGGCATGTCACCGTATTCTAGTTTTCAAGTTTTCTCATTGTATATTCACCTTTTTCTCCTGCAGAACATAGACCCCCAGTTTTACAGACAAGGCTTAACCCGTATAATACAGGTGCATCTCAATAATTTTGCTCACATTTAACAAAACCCACCAATTCACTATCTCAACAAATGATAGTGAATTGGTGGGTTTTGTTAAATGTGAGCAAAAATCATCACAATTAAAAGAACCAAAGACTTAAACTACTTCAGTCTGTGTGCATTGAATTTATTTAATACACAAGTTTCACAATTTGAGTTGAGTTAGTGAAATAAATGAACTTTTCCACAACATTCTAATTCATTGAGATACACCTGTATATCAGTGCCTTTGTTTTGTCTCAAGATGCACACCAGTTTTATTTTCTAAGGCACATTTATAAAAATTAGAGACAGATACAGGTTTCTGCTGAAGACTCAAGTGAGATCCTTAGGTCTTTCATCAGTCATCAGTAGTTTTAACTGGCTGGCATGTATAGTGTAAATAATGTCATGCTAGTGTCTAATTAAGTATTTTAATAAGTATTTGTATGTCTGTAGTTAATTTTCAGACTGGAAAATAGAGACTGATGAACAGCAGGCAGCATACAGGTTTAGAAGAAATTTGTTTTATAGAGCTGAAGACCGGACACCCCTAAAGGTTACTATTGATTTAACCAGCAGTATGGAAGACAGAGATGGAGAGTTTCTATCATCTACAAGTCACACAGAACTGACAGGGCATGTCCACTGTCAATTAACCTTAAAGGTATGGTTAAAAGCTAATGTTTTTTTTTTTTTTTTTTTTTTAATTTTATTAAACAAAGGATTATTATCTACAGTGCATTTATAATTATTAGGCAGTTATTGTGTCTTTTCTTCTCCACCTGTGTTCAATGGTCATGCCTTATCTTTGCAATTTCTGTTTTACATTAGTTTTGAATATTTCTTATTGACATTTAATAATTTTTAACTTTTAAGTCTGAGTTAAATCTCTTTTTTGGTTCATTGTATCTGTAAAAGCAAACGTGCCTAATAATTATGCACACCTGAATATAAGACGTTTTTCAGTTTTAGTCTTCATGGACAATTATATATCAATTATAAATGATTAAATATCAAATTAATAGTAGTTATTAAGATTGATGTGGTTTGGAATTGGTAAAATGTGCTTGGAAAGAAAAAAAATGACCAGAATATAAACTTGCCTAATAATTATTAGGCACTGGCACTGTGTTTGTTATTTGTATGTATAAAGGAAGAATTTAATTGTCAGGTGATGCTGCAATTGGGGATGGCGTAACCCGATACTACTTTGCAATGCTTATGTCAAGGGTATAGTACGGTTTCAGTTAAAACATTGGAAGGTGTATTTTATCAGTTTAATTTTTTTTGTCCTTTACCTGCGCAATTGAAGAGTTTTGTCTTAATTATTGTGTGAACTAAATGCCAACTTGTAACATTTTTTAAGAAAACACTGGAAAACACTATTCTTCAATGGAGAAGAGGATCACTTGGTGCCATCTTCATCACGAGTTCTTCTGGACAGTGATCTTTTTAGGGTCATTGGTCGAATGATTGGGCACTCGTTTATTCATGGAGGCCCACTGCTGACAGGGCTGAGCCCCTCTATCTTCAGTCTTCTATTAGGAAATGACGAGCTAGCCACCACTGACCTGAAAGACTGCCCAGACCAAGACACCACAGATATCGTTTCTCTAGTTAGTTTAATTGTACTTGAAGTTATCACAGTGCTTTTTGTTCTGCCACTTTAAATTACATTTATCACAATTGACATGTTTCAGGACCTACTCATTGTCGAAATCATACTCTAGATTTAATACTGTCACATGGAATTGATGTTAGTGGTGTTGAAATTCTGCAGCAAAGCGATGATATCTCAGATCATTATCTAGTCTTGTGTAAACTCCATAAAGCTAAAACTGTAAATTCTACTCCTTGTTACAAGTATGGTAGAATCACCACTTCTACCACAAAAGACTGCTTTGTAAGTAATCTTCCTGATTTATCTCAATTCCTCAGCATATCCAACAGCGCAGAAAAACTTGATGACGTAACAGAAACTATGGACTCTCTCTTTTCTAGCACTTTAGATACAGTTGCTCCTTTACGCTTAAGGAAGATCAAAGAAAACAGTCTGACTCCGTGGTATAATGAGCACACTCGTACCCTAAAGAGAGCAGCCCGGAAAATGGAGCCCAGCTGGAGGAAAACAAAACTAGAGGTATTTCGTATAGCTTGGCGGGAAAGTACCCTATCCTACAGAAAAGCATTAAAAACGGCTAGATCTGATTACTTTTTATCTCTTCTAGAAGAAAACAAACATAACCCCCGGTATTTATTCAATACAGTCACTAATTTAACGAAAAATAAAGCATCAACAGGTGTTGGCATTTCCCAACAGCACAGCTGTAATGACTTTATGAACTACTTTACTTCCAAGATCGATACTATCAGAGATAAAATTGCAACCATGCAGCCATCAGCTACAGTATCGCATCAGAGAGTGCACTATAGATCCCCTGAGGAACAATTCCACTCATTCTCTATTATAGGAGAGGAAGAATTGTATAAACTTGTTAAATCATCTAAACCAACAACATGTATGTTAGACCCTATTCCATCTAAACTACTAAAAGAGCTGCTTCCAGAAGTCATAGATCCTCTTTTGGCTATTATTAATCCATCATTGTCATTAGGATATGTCCCCAAAACCTTCAAATTGGCTGTTATTAAGCCTCTCATTAAAAAACCACAACTTGACCCCAAAGATCTAGTTAATTACAGACCGATCTCAAATCTCCCTTTTCTGTCAAAAGATACTAGAAAAGGTAGTATCCTCACAATTATATTCCTTCTTAGAGAAAAATGGTATCTGTGAGGAATTCCAGTCAGGATTTAGACCGTATCATAGTACTGAGACTGCTCTCATTAGAGTTACAAATGACCTGCTTCTATCATTTGATCATGGTTATATCTCTTTATTAGTTCTACTGGATCTTAGCGCTGCGTTCGACACTATCGACCACAACATTCTTTTGAATAGACTAGAAAACTTTGTTGGCATTAGTGGAAGTGCCTTAGCATGGTTCAAATCGTACTTATCTGAACGCCATCAGTTCGTAGCAGTAAATGAAGAGGTATCATATCGATCACAAGTGCAGTATGGAGTACCTCAAGGCTTAGTACTAGGGCCATTACTTTTCACGCTTTACATGTTACCCTTGGGAGATATTATCAGGAGACATGGTGTTAGCCTTGACTGTTATGCTGATGATACTCAGCTCTATATTTCTTCACGGCCCGGTGAAACACACCAAATTGAGAAACTAACGGAATGTATAGTCGATATAAAAAACTGGATAACGAGTAACTTCTTACTGCTAAATTATGAAAAAACAGAGGTGTTAATTATCGGACCTAAAAACCCCACATGTAATAACCTAGAACACTATCTAACGCTTCATGGCTGCTCTGTCAATTCTTCTTCATTAGTTAGGAACCTAGGTGTGCTGTTTGATAGCAATCTTTCATTTGAAAGCCATATTTTTAGTATCTGTAAAACTGCGTTTTTCCATCTCAAAAACATATCTAAATTGCGACCTATGCTCTCAACGTCAAATGCAGAAATGCTAATTCATGCGTTTATGACCTCAAGGTTAGACTATTGTAGTGCTTTACTGGGTGGTTGTTCTGCACGCTTGATCAATAAACTACAGTTGGTCCAAAATGCAGCAGCTAGAGTCCTTACTAGAACCAGGAAGTATGACCATATTAGCCCGGTTCTGTCAACATCGGATAGATTTTAAAATCTTGTTAATTACTTATAAAGCCCTGAATGGCTTAGCTCCTCAGTACTTGAGCGAGCTCTTATCACATTATAGTCCTCCACGTCTGCTGCGTTCTCAAAACTCTGGCCATTTGATAATACCTAGAATATCAAAATCGACTGCGGGCAGCAGATCCTTTTCCTATTTAGCGCCCAAACTCTGGAACAATCTACCTAACACTGTTCGGGAGGCAGACGGACTCTGTCAGTTTAAATCTAGATTAAAGACACATTTCTTTAACCTGGCTTACACATAACACACTAATACACTTCTATTATTCAAATCCGTTAAAGGATTGTTAGGCTGCATTAATTAGATCAACCGGAACCGGGAACACTCCTCATAACACACGATGTACTCGTTACATCGTAAGAAGAATGGCATCTACGCTAATATTTGTCTGTTTCTTTATTATTCTGTTTCTCAGTCCGTGTCCGGATCAGATGGTGGATAGGCGCTGGGAGATGATGTCTGCGACCCTGACCGTCGGCGGAGGCCGGACACCTGGATGAGCTCCGGGGACATATCCCCAGTGAAGACCTCGACTTAAATACAATAAAACTTAAAATTAAACAAAATAACTATAATATAATAAAATACCTAACTACATAATACTATTATTGTTAGAAATTGCAACAATATAAAAATAGAAATATAATACATTTATACATTTAAAATTTAATTAAAACAATAAGTAAAACAAATAATAATAATATACTGGTCAGAGGAGAACTGGCCCACCGACTGAGCCTGGTTTCTCCCAAGGTTTTTTTCTCCATTCTGTCACAGAGGGAATTTTGGTTCCTTGCCGTTGTCGCCTCTGGCTTGCTCAGTTGGGGACACTTAATTTCTAATGATTATCGTCAATTTGATTTCATAGATACTATTTAAACTAAACTGAGCTAGACAATGACATCTCTGAATTCAATAATGAAATGCCTTTAACTGAAAATTGAGTGTTTAATCTTATTATTATACATTACTGACACTCTATCCTCCTATTTGATACTGTTAAGTGCTTTGACACAATCTGTATTGTTAAAAGCGCTATATAAATAAAGGTGACTTGACTTGACTTGACAATTTATGAAACAATATTTAATATAAGCTTTTTTGTTGTTGTCTTTTTTCATAGCTTGGAGAGCCAAGGGATTTGACAGATGTGGAGCCTTACTGAGTGAATGGTCGTGCTTTAAGCTGGGACTTACCACCATTAACTACTGAAAACAGGAAGTGGCTTGCAGAAAAAATTCTTCAACATGCGGTATTCAGCATTGTGATGTATTTGTGTGTGAAATGTAATATTGAATGGGAAGGAATGGAAGCAGGCCAGGTCTTTATTTTAAAGCACCACCTCTCCATCTCTATCTCAGCAGTTTTCATATTTGACTAAAGATTATGAAGACAAATTATTTTATGTAGATTAACTTAGATGAATTGTTCACTACAAGACTAGTAATGGGCAATAACAAATAGCTAAAATAACCCAGGATAACAAACCACAAATGTCTGCTTTCTTAGAAAATGGTGTCTGATTCTTTAGGTTATTGGTCACGGAGAAAGGCAGATAAAGCAACTCAAACGGGGTCTGAAGGACATTGGGGTCCTGCTTATGTTAAAGGAACGCCCTTCGGTCATCTCAGTGCTGTTCCCGAGAGCGGCTGACAAAATCATCCTGCCTGAAGTAATCGGTTATATTTGTGGTTTTAAAAACATAAGCAATCAATCACTAAATCTTCCCATCTTCTAAAAACTTCAGCATCTGTTTAGTTATTTCCTTTTGTTGATATCTAGTTTTGGAAAGAGTTATATGGCCAATGATGCAGGATGAGGATGAAGATGTTCACAAGGTTCCTCTGGAATTGAAATGCCAGATGTCATCGTACCTCAGGAAGTACATTGAATATGGTAATTTAATAGTAACAGTCTTGTCACCACACATAAATTTTGAATGCCAGTTGATTTACATCTTTGTAAATTCTGCACTTACTGTTTTTACAGCTACAGCCTTGGATCTCGAGCAGCTGGTTGCATTTTGGGTGGGGTGGGCAATCGCCTTCACCGCCTTCACATGTAGTGAGAATATAAATCTGCATTCTCACTATACTAAATTTATGGACTTTGAGGCAGATTTAAAAGCAGCAGCATTTGAGAGTGAATTCGGATTAGTTTAATCGCATGGTGTGCTCCAGGGCTTTTTAAATGTAGAGGCTTGTCCTATTAGACAATATGTTCCTTGCCTTCAGGCTCTGTTTGATCGGACTGTTTAGAGAGAGAAAATTTGTCTTTGATGAAATTAAATTGTACATGTTTTTAAAATTTCATGTTCGTTACATAATTTGTAACTTAATGTTGTAATTTCATGAGAAAAAAATTAAAAAACAACAGGAAACAGTAACATGAATAGCAGTTTTAATATTTGTAAAGGTTTATTCAGGTTTAATCATTAATTGTAATTACTAGCCAGTGCATCAGATAAAAAATGTATTGTTTATCAATAAACTAATTGGATTCACAGATCTTAAGAGTGGACCAAGTTGAGTTATTATAAGAGGTGGAAGTTTCAGTGATCATGACATTAACTGGTTAATCACACTGACTGTGTCAAGGTAAATTTGAACAGAATTTAACAATGGAACTTCAGGATGAGGCAAGGTTGCAATTTCCTCATTGGTTAGCTCTCGTGGTAGCTGAACCTCTGGGATAGTCGCACTCTCTTCCTCATAGGAGTGTGGTCCCACCCAGTCCACACCATAGTCGTCATCCACCTGGAGTAAAATACAAATAATGTTACATTCCCCAGTTTGGTTTGGTAAATAAACTTATGTACTCCGCTTAGTGTTGAAATGACAAGCAAATAACACTATATTTTGTTCAGGGTTTGTGCATGGTTTATGAAGGTAAACATAAGATTACTTTTTTTTTTTTTTTAAAGACCTTTCAAGACTAATTTATTGAATAAATTAACAGGAGCTCAATGTCAACAGGTTCTCTAAATGTAAATGTCTACACAATTTTAGAACACTTAAAAGTTTGAAAATACAACTTCCAGTCAGTGTTATTGTCATTTATTATTGTGATACTATAATATTTTTTAGTTAGTTTGTCATGTTGTCTCTATTTGGTATTTATATTATTTTTATTAAATATTCTATGTTTTTATTTAACTATAATAATCCTGCTTCATCAGATCTACATTAATCATTTTTTTTTTTGCAAAAAAAAATATGAAGCTTAACAACAGTATACAATCGCTGCAAAAAAACACTGTTCTTCCTCGGTATTTCTGTCTTGTTTTACAGTACAAATATCTAAACATGTTTAATAAAGATACATTTACCGGAGGAGAAACATTACTGAAGATAAGTCTTGGTTCCTGAGAAATGTATCAAAAAGAGTGTTTGTTTAAAACAAGAAAAAAAATCTGCCAAATGGGCTCAAAAATAATTCAAAAGGAAAAGAACTTTTCATACTCTATTTACGTTAATGTTTTAAGCATTAACTTGTAGGAAACTTTTTTTCCTCGTCGAAGCAGAGACCAGGAGACGTTGGGATATATTTCAAGCAGAAGTTTCTCTTTATTGAGAACTCACTGTGCGTCGCTGCAGTCATCCAAGTCTGACTATATCTCAGCACAGTAGAGTTTATACCTTTCAAGGGGGAGGGATACATAGAGGTGGAGACAATCTAAACAAAGATGCAAATGCAGTACAGGAATCAGCCCGTTACCTGAATTTCCCCATGCCTGATCTCATCAGCATAACAAGGTCATTCAAATGCATAGGTGCTAATCCAATCAGCCTGTCCTGGAGGGCCGGTGCCCCTGCACAGTTTAGCTCCAACCCTGACCGAACACTCCTGAACCAGCTAATCAAAAGTTGTGTTTGACTTGAATCATGGCTACAGACGGTGGTCAATGAGAGTAGCCGCTTGCAGTCGGGGCTGGAATTGAAAGCGAGACGTTAAGCCGGACACTTTCTGCTCCCGTTAGTGACACTCACGCAGTGATTGAATACTCTATCACAGATGAAGTGAATAAAATGCAATATTTGTCAAATACACACGTTTCAGAAACATTTTCATGAGCAACAGAAACACTTTTTGTATACTGTACAGCTTAATACAGCACCATCTGTTTAATAATAAAGTTCAACATAATCATATATTATTTAAATACTAATAAAGTGGGGGTAACATATGCTTCAAGGGATACAGGTCTGACCAGAAATGAACAATGAAATTAAATTTTCTAATTATATATTGTGTTATTAACGTCTACACCAGGGGTGTCAAACTCAGTTCCTGGAGGGCCGGAGCCCTGCAGAGTTTAAATGCAACCCTAATTAAGCACACCTGATCCAGCTCATCAAGTCCTTCAGTCCTATTTAAAATCTACATGGTTTGTGTGTTGGAGTAGGGTTGGAACAAAACTCTGCAGGGTTGCGGCCCTCCAGGAACTGAGTTTGACACCCCTGGTCTACACCTACCCCACCCTAAACTTACCCCTTACAATAATGAAAAAAAAAAAAAGTAATTGTTGTACAGTGTGACAAAAATTACGCTGTACTGATGTGCGCATGTCCAGTAGCACCATATGTACCCCTTCTAGCCTTAACAGGAGGCTACAGACAGGCGAGTTATTTCAGGGTTGGAGATAAACTGCACAAACACTCCAGGACAGAGTTTGCCCATGCCTGCTTTAAGCCAGGGGTTTTCAAACCTGCCCTGGAGGCCCTGACCTGCATATTTTGTATGTCTCCCTTATTAGTCACACCCAATTCAGGTCTTGCAGTCTCTACTAATGAGCTGGTGAGCTGAATCAGATGTGATAGACATGCAAAATGTGCAGGGCAGGGGCATCCAGGACAGGTTTGAAAACCACTGACCTAGAAACCAGTTTCAGTAATTCAGGGGTTTAATGTGCCATCTGCCTCCAGATCCAGGAAGAGACAGGAGAACAGGTCCAAGACATGCTCGTAAACATCCCTCCACAGTCTCTTGATCCTGCAATTATAACATCAGTGTTTCCTCCTTATATCAGTGGTTCTCAATTCCAGTCCTTGCGATGAACCACGTGGATATCTGTAAAAATAAATTTGCATGACATCTCATTGACAGAACAGTGCATTTAGATACCGTTTTATTTACGGTGGAGGAGCGAGTTCTGTGATCCTATGAAATTGGGAAAGTGCTTCTCACATGCTCACTTACATGGTTGTGGAATGATAACAAAAAGAATACATTTAATAACTTGCTTTATTAAATAGGAAATAGGAAAATATCTATTTATTATTATATTTATATATTGATTTTTATATAGGTGGTGGGAGAAAAACACAATTTGTACATTCGAACAACAGTAAAAATCACCAACTAATCCTTGTAAGTCCAAAAAAATACATCCTTTGCATCCCAATGAGAATGAATTACTGTCCAAATAGGGCTATTATTTATAATATTATAAAAATGTCAAAAAAAGAAATTTGTCATCCAGTCATAACATTTATGATTATATCACAAAAAAAAAAAAAAAAAAAAAAAAAAAACACACACACACACACACACACACACACACACACACACACATATTATATATATATATATATATATATATATATATATATATATATATATATATATTATATATATTCTGCGAGCCAACATAATTTAATGGTTGGATAAGGGATTGGAACATAGCTACTAAATAATGAAATATATATATATATATATATATAGGTGATATATATATATATATATATATATATATATATATATATATGTGATATGTATATATATATATATATATATATATATATATATATATATATATATAGAGATATTTCATTATTTAGTAGCTATGTTCCAATCCCTTATCCAACCATTAAATTATGTTGGCTCGCAGAATATATACAAATAACTGTTATTTTTAAATCACTTAGTCTGTTTATTGATTATTAGGATTAGCATCAGCACCATGCCAGATTTTGTGGCTATTTTCATGAAGAATAATAGGTAAGTTTAGATCAATCAACTCATCATGCATGTTCTATGATTACAAAACAACAGTATGTAATCCATTGGTCTCAACATGAACATAAGTAAATCATGACAGAATGTTCATTTTTAGCTAAACTATTTCTTTACTTTAAAGCTAACAAACATACCTAATAAGTTTGTGGTTGCCATCTATATGCCACATGGCTTTAGGTGCTGGAACGGAGTACTGCCGACGCCTTAATGTGCGTAGTGACAAGGCTCGTAGTTGTGTTCCCTGTGGAACCACCCTCCGTAGGGACTGGCACACTCTTTCAACTAATACAAAAAAAAACAACAAAAAAAGAGAAATGACAGAAAAAAACATCAGTTTTAATTGAAACCATTCTAAAGCTTACCTCTATAAATTCTCTGACTATTGATGACAGAAATTACTTTAAATTTCAAAAATTACTGTAAGGAGTGAAATTATTTCCTTATGAAATTATTTCCTCATGAATCCAAAACGTCAGGAACTCTCAAAAACAGATGCCATGCAACAAAACAATAAAACTAATCTGGAGATCCCCAAGGAGAGCAAACAACACCACCCCCCTTGCTCATTTACGACCCCCTTCTCCCCTCTGGCTGTCCCTTTCACACTTTTTCCCCAAAAGGTTTCAGTCAAAGTTACCACATATCATGTATCTTGTGAACCTGTTGTTTTTCCCCTTCATGTTTGGTATCAGTCTAAAGGTCTCTGTGCGATTGGTAAATTGGTCTCAATTTCACAGTAGTCACTTATATTATGAGAAAGATTGAAAATTTTTGTAGAATTTTGTTCTGCTGCTGAGGGGCGTGTCCCCTTCAGGGTCTATGAGAATGTTTATCTATCTCCAGCCAGGTGTGACCCTGGAGCATGAGAACCTAACAAACCAAAAGGTCTTTTATGTTTTTACAACTGATTTGAAGATTTCTTTGTTTCTGGTCTGGGTATATAAGCAAAGTGGCATTATTGTCATTGGGGATTCTGTAGCCAGAAAACCCCCACACAGTGTGTGAGAGTCTCTGGAACTTTGCACCAGAACTCTCACTGATGTGTGTCTCTCTGCTGTCAGGTATGCATTTAGTTTTTTATTCAAAAGTGTAATTGTGTTAAACACATTGTGCTCATAGAACACACTGTAGGCTATAGTTGTTTGCGCTACTACATGTGCACATAGGCTAGTTAAGTTTATTCTTTAAAACACAATTGCTTTGCTGTAAGTGTTCTCTGAAATACTTAGGTAAAAGGTTGTAGATTCTATGCATTCTAGAGCATGTTTCTTGTGTTAAATTAGGATAACTGTTACATGTGTGACTATGTTAAATTTGTTTGTCTCCTGCATGGAACACTTGGCTATTCCCCATATAGCTACAGTATCTATGTACAGGAGCGGGGTTGCCACGCAGCTACAATGTGATTCACAATTGCATTATCCTTTTTAAATTGGCTTCTAATTGTTTCATCATGTAACTGGCAACTGAATGTTATATTTGATTTATTCTGAACTCTCCTGAAATCATTATGACTAGTAAATTGTGAGGAGGCTTTTGTTACCACAAATCTACAGCCAGTATAGGTCAAACTGAAGGCTTATGAATGATAGGAGCAGTAGGCACGTCATCTGAGACCTTCTGATTTATGTCTATCATTGATGTTAGCAAGTTGTACGTGACAAAACAGGTATTAGTCAACCTACACCCTATGACTAAAATCAGACTGGCGAATTTGTGATTGTGAGACTGGCGCTCCGGCCGACGCAAGGCTCAAATGAGACATTAGGTCCCCAATGAACGAATAATTGAAAATATGGAATGTCTAGAATAATCAAATATCTAAATTAATAAACAAACAATATTTTTGATCAGTTTTTTATTAGAAATATCACCTAAATCTAATGATCACTTGAAATTGGAGTCAGATTGAACACGGAGCTAGACTGAAATGAAAACTAAATCCTGAAAAATTCAGAAGCGCAAGTAAAAGACCGAATAACGCATTAAACCTTCAACCAGGCCGCTGCACTCCGCTTTTTGGGCCGGTGGGTGGATCCTTACAATACTTTAAATTTTAATGGTGTCTACTGTAGAAGTGTGGCCAATTTTGTGCAATAAGCAGTATTTTACATTAAGATGAACAAGTCTTACTTTGTACTATAACACCTCTTGAGCTCAAGTGGCCATGCATCATACGGTAGCCAGAGTTGGGGTAAAGGTTCTGGATTTCCTCTACAATCCTGTTTAGATTAGAGGGTGACACGGTAGTGGATTTTCAAACCTCTCCCGTCCCACTCTCGCAAAAAAAAAATCTCGTCCCGTCCCAATCCCACGAAAAAACTGGGGGAAAATCCCGTCCCGTTCCAATCCCGGAAGAATAACTCCCATTCCCTCCCACTCCCGTGTTGTTGGTTTTTTTTTTTTTTGTTTTGTTTTGGTTTTTTTTGTACAGTAAAAATACAGTACATATCTATGGAAGTCCGTTTCCGCCACTGAATAAAAAATTTAAAACGTAATTGCGACTTTTTATCTCACAATTCAGATTTTTTTTTTTTCTCTGAGTCATAAAGTCATAATTGTGAGATATAAAGTCGCAATTCTGAGAACACATCTGTCTTTTTTCCCCCTCAAAATTGGACTTTATAACTCGCAATTGCGAGTTTATATCTCACAATTCTGTGAAAAAAAAGTCAGAATTGTGAGATAAAAAGTAGCAATAACCTTTTTCTTTTATTTTTTATTCAGTGGCAGAAACAGGCTTCCATACAGATCACAGCGTGCCCACCTTAGTTGAATAAAAATCCAAAATGTAGTTTTTTGTTATTATATTGAACTGAAAGCCAGCTTAAACAAACATTAAATTTCATGTAAATCATCCATGCTAACACACGTTTTCTATTTTTTTTTTCTAATTTTTTTTTTTCATTTGAAAGTAGACATTTCACTCTCTATGATATATTTTTCATAGACAGAGTTTCAAAGTTTCCCGCTCAAGTTCACAGAGACCTAGACGGCAGAAAGCGCATCCTGTTTGCTTTAATTACTTTACAGAAGCGCAATGTTTCGTTGTTATTCTGAGTGCACACAAATAAACTTAGAGTCTTTACAGATTCGGAAGATGTATTAGGCTACTTTTATCTGTATGACCAAAAATTACGGAGATTTCAAGTCAAGTCAAGTCGAGCTTTATTGTCATTCTGCTACATGTGTGGACATATAGTGGAACGAAATGTCGTGTCTCGCAGGACCACGGTGCTACATACTAGTTAAACCTAAGATAAACATACAACAATGCAAGTATATTAAAAACAATAGAGCTATACAACAGTTAACTATCTGACTATACATATACTAAAAATACTATAACTGCTATTCCTAGTTGTCCACACATACACAAACTGAGACTGTACAAAAACTTTACATAAATACTGTACATGGAATTGTGCGAAAGAGATATATGTACATGAAATTGTGCAGAAAAATATATATTTTGTACATTAAATTATTGTGCAGAAGAGAGATTTTGTGGGAGACAGTGCATAGTGCAAAAAGATTTTGTAGTGCAATGCTCAAGTAAACGTGTATTATTTTGTAGTGCAATGTTCAAGTAGACATATATTTTCTTAAGAGTCTTTGTGGCAGGGAGTGTTTGTAGAAAGTGTCTAGTGTGCATATAGTGGGATGAGTGCGTTTCTACAGGTGGTTTGTATAGCCCACTCACCTGTGTGTAGCACATTCAGAATTGCACTTAGTAAAATTGTCAACAGTTTTTAATGAGTTGGGGGGTGGGAGGGCTGAGGTGTTCATGGTTTCAGAGGGGGACAGGGGGATTGGAGTTAAGAGCTCTCACAGCCTGGGGAAAAAAGCTGTTGAGCAATCTGACAGAGCGAGCTCTGATGCTCCGGTACCTTCTACCTGATGGCAGGAGCTGGAAGAGGTTGTGAGAGGGGTGGGTGGGGTCCTTCACGATGCTGGTGGCCTTGTTGGAGCATCGTGAAAGGAAAATGTCCAGGATGGAGGGGAGAGGGGCACCGATGATCTTTGCGGCAGTGTTCACTGTCCGTTGTAGGGTCTTGCGGTCAGCAGCACTGCAGTTCCCATACCAGACAGTGATGCAGGTGGTCAGCACACTCTCAATGGTGCCCCTGTAAAAAGTGGTGAGGATGGGTGGAGGGAGACTTGCCCTTTTCAGCCGGCGGAGAAAGTGGAGGCGCTGTTGTCCCTTCTTGTTGAGTGACGTGACGTTGGTGGTCCAGGTGAGATCCTCTGTGATGTGCACTCCCAGGAATTTAGTGCTGCCGACTCTCTCCACGGTTGAGCCGTCGATGGTCAGTGGGGAGTGGTCAACAGAGTTTCTCCTGAAGTCCATCACAACCTCTTTCGTCTTACCCACATTGAGGGACAGGTTGTTAGCACCACACCATTCAGCCAGCTGTGCCACTTCCTCTCTGTAGTGCGTTTCATCGTTGTTGCTGATGAGGCCTACCACAGTTGTGTCATCAGCAAACTTGATGATGTGGTTGGAGCTGGACTTGGCAGTGCAGTCGTGGGTCAGCAGCGTGAAGAGCAGCGGGCTGAGCACACAGCCTTGTGGGGCACCTGTGCTCAGTGTGGTAGTGCTGGAGGTGTTGCGGCCGACACGGACTGACTGAGGTCTTGCAGTTAAAAAGTCCAGGATCCAATTACAGAGGGAGGTGTTAAGGCCCAGCAGGTTTAGTTTGTGGATGAGCTGTTGTGGGATTATTGTGTTGAATGCTGAGCTGAAGTCAATGAACAGCATTCTAACATAAGAGTCTTTCTGTTCCAGATGGGTAAGAGCTAGGTGGAGAGTGGTGGATATTGCATCGTCCGTGGAACAGTTTGGACGGTATGCAAACTGGAGTGGGTCCAGCGTGTTTGGGAGACTGGACTTGATGTGCTGCATGACTAACCTCTCAAAGCACTTCATCATGATTGGGGTCAGTGCTATGGGACGATAGTCATTCAGACAGGACACAGGTGACTTCTTTGGTACTGGAATTATGGAGGTGGATTTGAGACACGTGGGGACGACTGCCTGGCTCAGCGAGATGTTGAAGATGTCTGTTAGGACATCCGTCAGCTGTGCAGCACTGTCTTTCAGTACACGTCCAGGTATGTTGTCAGGGCCTGCAGCCTTTCGAGGGGGTTAATCCTGGATAGGGTCTTCCTTACGTCGACTGGAGAGAGACAGAGTACCTGGTCGTTTGGAGATGTGAGTAGTTTCTGTGCAGGTGTGTCGTTCTGTATCTCAAATCGTGAGTAGAAGTGGTTGAGTGCCTCTGGTAGGGATGTGTCATCGTCACTGGCCTGTGGCAGGGGCTTGTAGTCAGTGATGGTCTGAATGGCTTGCCACAAGGTCCGAGTGTCTCTGCTGTCTGTGAAGTGATTGTTGATTTTTTTAGCATACTGATGTTTTGCCTTCTTGATGCCATGAGACAGATTAGTTCTTGCTGTTTTGAGGGCTGCTTTATCTCCTGATCTGAAAGCTTCATCTCTGGTCTTTAGCAGCCCACGAACCTCTGCTGTCATCCATGGCTTCTGGTTGGCACGTGTGGTGATGGTTTTGGTGACTGTCACATCATCTATGCACTTTTTGATGTAAGCAGTCACAGTTTCAGTGTACTCCTGCAGGTCTGTGTGGTTGTTGTAGGTGGCCGCCTCTTTAAACATGTTCCAGTCTGTGTCCTGGAAGCAGTCCTGCAGTGCTGAGGTGGCATTGTCTGGCCATACTGTGATCTGCTTTTGAACCGGTTTGGTGAGTTTTAGAAGTGGTCTGTATGCTGAGATTAGCATAACAGAGATGTGGTCCGAGTACCCGAGGTGGGGGCGGGGTTCGGCTTTGTATGCATTCTTAACTGTTGTGTAAACAAAGTCCAGTGTGTTGTTTCCCCTTGTTGCAAAGTTCACATGTTGGTAGAACTTTGGCAAAACTGTCTTTAGGTTTGTGTGGTTGAAGTCACCGGCTATGATGAAAAAGCCGTCGGGGTTATTTGTTTGTTGTTCGCTGATGGCGCTGTACAGCTCGCGAAGCGCGTCCTTTGCGTTTGCACACGGAGGAATGTAAACCGCGACAATAACAATGGCCGTGAACTCCCGCGGCAGATAGAACGGTCGACACTTCACAAACATAAACTCCACCAGCGACGAACAGTGTTTTGTCACTACCGCAGCATTGTTACACCATTCTTTGTTGATATACACACACAAGCCACCCCCGCGAGTCTTACCAGACAGTGATTAATTTCTGTCCGCTCGGTAGCAAGTTAGTCCGTGCAACTGAATGGCGGAGTCCGGGATGTTGTCGTTTAGCCATGTTTCAGTGAAAACAAACACACAACAATCCCTTGTCTCATGCTGTGTAGACCGACTGAGTTGAATTAAATCCAGTTTGTTTTCCAGAGAGCGAACGTTTGAGAGCATGAGTGTTGGAAGAGCCGGTCTTGTGGGGTTAGCCCTCAGCCTAGCTCGTATACCTCCGCGCTTACCGCGCTTCCGTCCTCTCTCACACCGCTTGCGACGCCGCCTTGTGCGGGTAGCGTCAGTAGGCGAGGCCGCGGTCTCGAGGTCCGGCTCCAGCAGTAAACAAAGGCCTCGTAGCTTCTCAGTAGCCGCCGGCGAGAGTTTGTGCTTGTATGTCTTGTCGATATCCAAAAGGCTTTGGCGATCGTATATGTATCTCGGAGTGATCTCCCGATGAATTAACGGTAAATCGACACTATTTGGAGACAAACAGACGACATTAAAAGACATAAAAGCACCGTCTTTGGGACCTGGAGCGGCCGCTGCGTCTGATCGCGCCGCCATCTTGGTTAAGAGCAAGTGAGCACACCGGTGCCTGTCCTGTAGCGAGCGCGCTATTCAGCTTCCACTCTCCAAACAAACACTTCAATAGCGCACATTTCTCTAGGATAACATCATACTGAGCGGACATGTAAAGTTTCTACTACATACATCTTTCAGATGAAAAGCCATATTTGAGGTCGATGAATGATAGGTGAGCGTTTGGATGTCCTGCCCAAGTGTATTACCACATAGACCAGACCAGCATAGGCGTCGATTTATGTTTCTGCCGGTGGGTGCTCCTCCACCCCCCACCCCACAAATATATATTTTCAAATATTTAATTCACATTACTCAGCAATTAATTATACTGGGTGTTCTTTTATTTTTCTTTCTAGAGTATAACGTTACTTGGATGGTGCTGAATTTACTACACAAAATTTATCTTGCGAAATGAAACGGGTGCGGTTAATGTATCGACATAGAACTAATTTTTAACATGACAGTTTTATTCTTACATTTACTATAATAAAATGTATTATTAGGGCTGAGACTATTAATGTCAATGAATAAATACATAGATACGCAATTGTTTTCCGTATTCTTAAACAGCCTTGTGGTAGACTTTTCGCTAGGTAAGCCAGAGGTTTTGGGTTCTAATCCGCCCTCACATTTTTTTTCCCCCCTTATTAAATTCAAAGATGATCATCGTATATCAAGAGCAGGGACACGTTTGTGTGTATATTGTTTTGTGATGTAACCGGAATGAATAGGTATGAAGACTGTGCACGAGCCACAAGAGAGCGTTCCGTCACTAATAACAACACAACGAACATTTTAGCACTACAATCTCAAAGACATGTCCCACCTGTAAATTACGCCTATGCAAAAATACACACATTCTTTCTTTGAGGGTTGCGCTTCACTTAATAACATGATTTAATAAATACCTGTTTACAATAAGCACTTATTCGCGCGTACATAGGCAAAGTTTGAGGGCGCACAGGTAATATCTGAGGGAGCGCAGCAGAGCCATGATCACTATTGGAGAGCAAGCCCGCTGCAAGCCGAGAGATTCGTGCACCCCGTGGCACCCTCTTATTACAATAATGCACTCTTGACATTTGCCATTAAAATAACGCCAAAAACTGCCTCAAATGAACTATGAAAACGACAAAAAAGTCATACAAGCTGCAGTCCATTTCTTATTGGTTAAAATGAACGAAGACTATCTTGTGTTTTTCCTTGGGTGCTCGGTCATTTCCGTGGGTGCTCGAGCCCCTGAGCACCCACAGGATCGGCGCCTATGTAGACCAGCCATTAACAATCTGTCCATCACGGACTGCGTCATTCACAACCAGTCACACCAAAACAAACAGGAGGAGAGCATAAAGTGACAGAACAACTAGAATTGAGTTCAGAATTAACATATACAGTTTATAGTTTATTTATATAAAAGGTATATTTGTGTATAAAGTTGGATATCATTACTATTCCCGGTCCCGTCCACTCCCGCTGACATTTTTTCCTGTCCCGTCCTAATCACGTGATTCGTAGCGATTTTGTTTCCCATCCCGCGGGATTCCCATGACCCGTGGGATTCCCGAAAAAATGTCAGCCTCTATTCTAGATCATCATCTGATATATCTGCGTATAGGTCAGACACTCTGTAATAATGGGGAAACAAAGGTATGGTTATTAAAAGAGTAACACACAATTCATTACAAGCCACAAAGACATGAAATAGTTCCAAATTTATTTACTGTAGCACATCCCTTTTCAGCTATGGTCACAAAGCTGTGCACATATATAGATTTCATCAAGCCAGGCAACTTTCACACCACAGACATTAGCTCCACCCAACAGGAAGTCAAGAAGTTGGCCAATAACTTCTCTTCTGCTTCCTTCTTTATACTCTCTAACTGAATATACAGGAGAATTTTTTTTTTAATAAATTTAAAAAAAAAAAAAAAACATACACTATAAAAAATTTCAAGCTGTTTCAACTAATTATTATTTAGTAACTAGTTCCACAGAAATTTTACGTTCAGTCAGTTTCTGTCTTCAAAGTGTTGCCTGAATTGTTATTTTTTAGTTGGCTCAACCTTTACTGAAATAGTTTTATAGTCCATTCAGCTAAAATGTTTTAATTGGTCAAACATTTAGAAAACTACAGCAAATAATGTCAATTAAAATTTAACCAATGAGAATTAACAGAGGTTTAGATGTTGATATTTGTTTCATTTAAAGTCACCATTGTGGTGGGCAGTGTTTGCTTTAGTTGGGATCTTGGGCCTCATACTTTTTGTGTTAGCTTTTCTTTGATTGCTGTAAAAGTGTGTTTGTAAAGCTGTTGTGGCAAAGAACTTTGTGTTTATATTTATGGATAAAAATCATGTACACAAAGTATTTTGAGCAAATGCATCATGTAGTCACACACAGACATCAAGATTTTGCATATGAATCACAACAACGGTGACAACCAAAACAATAAAGTTTGGGAATTAAGGATGAGTTTGTACTATGAAGCCACCCGTCATGCATTGCAGCATGAAGCTTTTTTGTTTGCTTTGATTGTCATCGTTGTTGTGATTCATGTGCAAAATATTGATGTCTGTGTGTGACTGCATAAGTTTACTCAAAATATTTCCTGCACATTTGTCCATCTTCAGAGTAAGTGATAGTTTTAATGCTCTTGGTGTCTGTATTGCAGTTTCACAAGGTTGGTGACTAGAAATGCCAAATATAAAACAAAATTAGAAACACAGGATCAGATGCTCATTTGTCTTCATCAACTAGGCGCTGATAACACCTGATCTCGCTTTATTTTACAAGAAGTATAAGGACCAAGATCCCAACTAAAGCAAACACTGTCCACCACAATGGTGACTTCAAATGAAATAAATATCAACATCTAAACCCCTGTTAATTATCAATAAGATCTTCTGTAGATGTCTGACAGAAAGTCAGTCTGGTTATTAATAAGTGAAGCTGGTAATGCTGTTTGTGGAGTTGTTTGATCATCCTTTGCTGGATCTTCAGAGATTTAATGTCTTTTATCTTCAGTTGATTTCATCTAAAGCTGTGGCTTAAGTCAGTTGTAGTTCTTGAGTTTCTTTTTTTTCTGTTTTCTTCTTTCCTTCAGTGATTTTGCTTGTTAACAAGCTTAGACAAGCTGAGCGAACTCTATAAATAACATATGAAGATTTTGTGATCACTTCTAAATGTCTTCTAATATTCTTCTAATATTGTCGATGAATTTAGTCTAAAAAATATCTTTTATTTAGTGCAACTTACCTGACGCATGAACTTGTCACTCAGGCTCGTGCACGTGCAGAATGTTCTCAGTGTTGGCTGGATTTGAAAATAACCCTTCATTCAATGTTTTTAAAATATATTTGAGTAGACTTACATTTACATTTACATTTATGCATTTAGCAGACGCTTTTATCCAAAGCGACTTACATTGCGTTCAAGTTATTTACATTTTATCAGCTCTTACATTTTATTAGACTTAATAGACTTAATAGAACTTAATAGAATATGTCTTCTCAACAAAGCCCAAGCAATAAAATTAGCTCAACTTAAATATGCCCTTCCAACATTTTGTTAATTGGATTTTTTACAATGTATGTTAAAAACAGTAATGTATATAAACAGTAATAGTATATACATTATTACAACTGTATCTTATTTTTTTATTATATACATTATATATATATATATATATATATATATATATATATATTCCTCTCACATGTATTGAAAGGCTGCGGAATATCTTTGCATTACACATTCTAAGTTTGTTCATATGTTTGTCTTTGGTATTGATGTATTTATTTTGTTTTCTTTTACTGTCTTCTGTCATGTCTTATCTCATTTTTTTTTTCCAATAAAAAAGTCTCTATGCTGCGAGCTTGACAATCCAGCATTTATTTGAAAATCCTTTGAAAATCCAGCATTTATTTTATCCTGATAAGTACTCATTGTCACAGTTGTAAACACAACAGCTTTCTTCTTCTGTACAGAGGTGTAGCATCATGATGATTTTGTTTCTAGTTGGACCGACACGTGTGAAATCTAAACAACTAAACTAGCTATAATAAACAAGTCTTGACATGAAGTTTTAATACAACCCGAATTCCAGAAATGTTGGGATGTTTTTTAAGAATTTCAAATCACATGTATGTATTCACAATAGAACATAGATAACATAACAAATGTTTAAACTGAGAAATTTAACAATTTTATGCACAAAATGAGCTCATTTAAAATTTGATGCCTGCTACAGGTCTCAAAATAGTTGGGACGGGGGCATGTTTACCATGGTGTAGCATCTCCTCTTCTTTTCAAAACAGTTTGAAGACGTCTGGGCATCGAGGTTATGAGTTTCTGGAGTTTTGGTGTTGGAATTTGGTCCCATTCTTGCCTGATATAGATTTCCAGCTGCTGAAGAGTTTGTGGCCATATTTTTCATTTAATGATGCGCCAAATGTTCTCTATAGGTGAAAGATCTGGACTGCAGGCAGGCCAATTCAGCACCCGGACTCTTCTACTACGAAGCCATGCTGTTGTAATAGCTGCAGTATGTGGTTTTACATTGTCCTGCTGAAATACACAAGGCCTTCCCTGAAATAGATGTCATCTGGAGGGAGCATATGTTGCTCTAAAACTTTTATATTCTTTTCAGCATTCATAGTGCCTTCCAAAACATGCAAGCTGCCTATACCGTATGCACTTATGCACCCCCATACCATCAGAGATGCTGGCTTTTGAACTGAATGCTGATAACACGCAGGAAGGTCTCCCTCCTCTTTAGCCCAGAGGACACGGCGTCCGTGATTTCCAAAAAGAATGTCAAATTTGGACTCGTCTGACCATAGGACACTTTTCCACTTTGAATCAGTCCATTTTAAATGAGCCTTGGCCCACAGGACACAATGGCGCTTCTGGACCATGTTCACATATGGCTTCCTTTTTGCATGATAGAGCTTTAGGTGGCATCTGTAGATTGCACGGCGGATTGTGTTTACCGACAGTGATTTCTGGAAGTATTCCTGGGCCCATTTAGTAATGTCAATAACAGAATCATGCCAATGAGTCAATCTTCATTCACATTAATCTTTATCTATTTTATGTACTTTCCCTTTATGTATTAATTTCTTAATGTAATCAACATTCATTTCCTTTTTTTTTCATATTATATTACTGTGATGAACCATCGTTAATGTTTAATCTTATGTTGAGTTGTGATGTAAAAATCTTTCAGATTACAATACACAAGATGATGTTGGGAAGCAGCAATTGTATTTGCTTGGTGACAGTTGTGGAATTTTTCCTGGTCAGAAAAAGACAGACTGATCATAAAAAGGAATGCAACAAAGATTATTCAGTAAATTTTATTCAGTCATTTTATCATTTTATCTCATGCTTCCTGCTCTTTCTGTATCTGCATCTCTTCTAAAAGTATAAGGCTCGGTTTCACAAACGGGGCTTAGCTTAAGCCAGGAATTGGCTTTAGTTAAATTAAGATATTTAAGCAACTTTTACAAAAATGCCTTAGAAGAAAACATTAAGGTGTGCATCTTGACACAGAACAATGACACTGATATATTTTAAGATATGTCAGAGCAAGATATTTTCAGTTGAGACAGCTCAGACATGAATTTTAGTCTGGGACTAGCTTAAGCCTTGTCTGTGAAATTGGGGGTATGAGTTAACATGCCAAGGTGTTAGCTTTGAATATCAGACCAAAATCTGGCACGTCCTGACAGAGAGAGATAATGAAGACTGGATCTAAAATGTTTGATTCATTAACTTTTCATATAACGTATTACACTGATACATGTATTTATCATTCGGCCATGAAATTTACTTTAAAATAATGCTAAAGACTCTAAATGGGACACTATACCAGCCATTCAGTGTAACTGAGGTTTGAATACCCTTTGACTGAAGAACTTCTATCACAGCATTAAACTGGTATCGAGCCAATATCAGCTGTAGTTGTGCTACGTTTGTGTAACCCGCGTGTTGGAATTATATAAATGAAAAGGAGGAAAAATATCTACTGGGTCTGAGCTCACCAAATACATGTAAAATTGTATCTATTAATAGTATTTGGAGTCTCGGGTTCGGGGTCTCACACAAAACACGGAATTACAAATAAATTGTGTTTATGAAATGTGTCTGCACTTGTATGCAATTCAGATCTCAATTTAGTCACTAACTGCTTGAATAAGACACATACACAGAAATCAGTTTTAGAGTATACTTTTTGTATTCAGTATATCTTCTCTTTCTTTTTTTTTTCTTTTTACTGCATTGCAGTATGCTTGAAAACCTTTTCACATATTCAAAACAATAATAAAAAAAAAATCTTTAGTTGATTAAATTCAGCCATTGAACAGTAAAGCTGTCAGTCAACCATTACAATTGAATAAAAAAAATTAAAAAAATAGTAAGGAAATAGTACAAAACAGTCAACAAAAAAAATGTAGATGAATACCGAAGTCTTGAATGCAGTAGGAATGTGTTTGGCTTAGTTCAGTCAATATGAGTGTATAAATGCCTACAGAGTCCTCGCCGGAATGAACGATGAAGAAACTTTTCCATCCTTACGAACGAGCCCTCTGATTGCGAAATCCGTCAGTAGTGAAATCTAACTCGTCTTCCTGGCGCGAATCCAAAACGACCACGATGCGATGAAAAAGTATGATCTCATCAAGCACACACAGCATCCTCCAATCACTAATGCAATGAAACAGTTCAGGCATATATTTAAAGAAGGAATGGCGAGGATGAATAAGATTAAGCAGCAGCCGAAATGCGGCTCACATCTCTCTCATCACGAGCTGGAGCACAAGTGACGTCAGCCAAATCATCCATTAACTTCACACAACATTGATAAGACACGATCGCCAACGTCAACTGAAGCAGCTGTAAGTTTCTTATCCCATCTAGCCTTATTCATCAATTGCCTCTTCTCAGTATTTTGAACAGCCAGTTGATAGGCGTGCTTCAGTCTTCACTTTAGCTCACTGACATGAGTGTGAGTTTTGGAATTATACCCCTTCGGGTTAATCCCAAAACATAGGTCAATAGGAAGACGAGGTTGGCATCCAAACATTAAAAGAAAAGGAGACTCACCAGTCGCATCATTTCTAGTACAATTATATGCGTGCACTAGGGGATGGACATACTTGTAGGAGATCCTTGAACGGACACACACATACAGCAAATCAGACTCATTCCAGAGGGATGAGTGAATCTCTGGTTTCACCTCGGAGAGTCATAAAAATAACCAAGTACCCAAGACATGCCTAAATGTCTGGACCAAGATCCTGTCTTGCTAATCCCTATACCCCTGAGATCAGAACGGGCTAGAGAATCAACCTCACCAACGCAGAACAAAGGAAACTTCTGGTGGGAAAGATACCAGATCCAGATGGTAAATGAACCCTTGACCAGCCCATGTATAAATTCACAAACTTATCAACAAACGCGCGATGGATTTACACTCGTAGGCCTGACTTAAACATATGCCAGAACTCCTCTCCCCGCACACCTTCTGAGCTCAGGAGTACTCGCTCCCCTCCTCGAGTGCATTCCTTTTTCAGACGAACAAAGGAAACGCGCAAAAGTGCGCCAAAACTCCAAAAAGACAACAAGTAATGAAAATGCATTCTCAAATTATGCGTGTGATGCCTTAGATATGCTTGATATGTTAGTAAAACATACGCTATGTTAATCTAGCCAGTATAAAGCCAGTACCATTTTAACCTATGTATTATGAGAGTATGAATATGTGTGTGTGTCATGTTTGGTGTTAAACGAAAGTATATTTTATTTGCAACAACTCTGTGTGGATGAAATGTAGAAATTAGGTAAATCCCATAACGTTATAACGTTTATCAAGATTATTAACAAAACCCTGCAAGGATCTTCGGTCACGTGATTACACGGGCAGCTCGTTAATTTATGCAGAGAAATGGAGCCTAGGAAGCTGAGCTCCACCTTGCAACAAGCGGATTGGTACCCAAGCTCCGGGGCGGGCCTAAAGTGGCCTGCTTAAATTGTAATATTCAACTAAACTCAACGCTCTTTGCCATGGTTTGAAAACTGCTTCAACATGTGCGCTCATACGCCGCATCAAACCATCACCTCATTCCAAACTTCAAGCTCTTCAAGAAAACTTCTGCAACCGAGAAAGGAAAGAAGAACTTCTAGCGCGTCTCCTCCAACTAGGCAACCCACCAATCACGCCCGGGGTTCCCTAAAGAGACGTCAGACAAACAACGGTTCGCCAGCCAATCAGCTAAACCCGGGATTCCCTCAGAGACGAGATGAGACTCGGCAGCAAACCTTCTAAACAAGTAAAACAAAATCTCTTATCTATTGGCTGAAAACGGTGCAAAGTTGTTATTAATGGGAAAGATAGAACTAAGCTCTGCTTTGTTGACTTTCTGATAACCACCGAAGTTGAGACTTCCTTCATAACTCATAATTCTGCATAACTCCGTGATTTGTGTGTGTGTGGTCGTATGTGTGTGTTTAGATAATTTAGTCTCATGTAATCTTAGAAGTAGTTCACTAAACTTGTCTCATTGTATAGAGCATTGTCTGTGTTTTGTATTTGATCAGCTATTGCCTTGCGCTGTCGACCCTTTGCTACCTTGCTAAAAAATTTATAAATTACTATTTTGTTTGTTTTATTGTTGGCCTCAAAGCAAAATAAACAAAATTGTTAACATACACTGACTTTAATGTCTCGCTGGACGAGCCGTTAAAAGGTATAAATTATACGTTTTGATTAATAGAAATTAATCAAATCAACATCTATCTTTACGATTCAGTTTCGTAAAGCCAAAATTCAAAATAAAGCTTAAATCAGAGCTAAGACCTTACATTTTTATTGGTGGAGAATGCGGGCAGCACAAACTAACTGTTCAAGTATAAAATCGACACATGCTGTTGTATTTGTTCTATTTTATCCAGAAGAATAGATCAAAGACAGAGAAAAGAGTTGTTGCGCTACTGGGGACTTTTATTATGGCATGCCAGTGTGAATGAACTCTGAGTTGTTGGTGTTTGTAACTCCAGTAAAATTAAAACTTTTGTCTGCCAAAGACAAAGTAAAAGAGAAACTCAAGCGTGTTCCTTGTGTGTTCCTCTTAATAAGGCCTGTATAGTTTTGATTCATTAATGCGTGTCCCATTGGTGCGATCGAACTATTTATCTCCCTGGCACGTGAGCTTAGGGTAGCTCCCTAAGCTTCGTTGCCATCCAAATTCACTAAACTAGTGAAAGTGACGCTGACTCAGAAGAGGAGTGTTCAAACGTTATGTTGTGGGAGAATTTTGATCAAAGAAAAGATTGTGTGATGATTATCCACGTGTGTTGTGTCTGTCAAATAGACTGAGATTCGCCGCTATCTCAGTAACATTATTATTATTAATTGCAGTAAAGCTGTTGATTTATTTGCCTCACTCTAACGAGAGGAGAGTCTGAATAACTTAGTGCTTTTGCATGTTCTTTGCGAACTGTGCCGTCAGTTCAAGAAATGCTCGTAAGTTTATTCCTTCGCTATTAGTTCACAGGCTACACCTGTGTTTGCGTCACCACGGTGACAGCTGTAACCCAAGAAGTTCCAAGAAACCTCTTCCTGGGTAGCTTTGAAGTGCGCATGCGTGGTCCGCCAGCGCCATATTGAGCTGTTTGTAAACAAACCGTAGCATTAGCCGAGCTAGCTAAAGCTAGCGCGGGTGCATTGCAGTCTATGTAAAGCTTGTAGCATTGCTAAAGGGCTAGTGGCTAGCATAGCATTTTGTGGTTTGAATTAGTCTGCATTTGAATGCAGTGTCAGCAATGTTGCAGTGTACTGGGTCTTTGCTTTAACCCTT
Organism: Spinibarbus caldwelli; assembly: GCA_039654775.1. Taxonomy (NCBI): domain Eukaryota; kingdom Metazoa; phylum Chordata; class Actinopteri; order Cypriniformes; family Cyprinidae; genus Spinibarbus; species Spinibarbus caldwelli. The sequence goes on along the minus strand of CM077230.1, from coordinate 34,285,671 downwards.
TTAGTCACACTAGCTCCTGTATCTCTCTCTTTCTGTTATAATCACTCATCCTTTTGGAAAGAACATGACAAATGTTGAATTAATAAGCTTTTGCGATTTTAAAGCAGGGGTTTAATCTTATTTGTTAACCCTTTGGGGTCTGAGGGTGTTTTGAGAGCCTGGAGAAGTTTCGACATGCTCTGACATTTGTGCTTTTTTCAGTTGCTTATAAAAATATAAATGGCTAAAGTCTAATAACACTGTAAACTGGGCTACAATAATATGTTAGCAGCATTTATGTACATGATTGTGTTTTTGAGAAAGCAACGTTTATGCGTGGTTAGTGAAAAACAAAAATTTTGAAGTCACTGAAATAAGGCCATAAAACACATACAGAACATTTGTTCACAAGACTTTTGAGAACTGGATCTTGTAGCCTAGAATTTTTGCTTCAAAATTATGTGAAAATCAGCTTGTTTACTCACTCACAGAAAACAATATATTGATTTAAATTTTTAAAGACATGTTTTGTGCCTATATGCGAGGGCGTCGCAATGGCCTTGAATATTAAGTGATTCTATCCTGAAAGACAAAGGGCCCTCCCCTAATGGCCCATCAGTGTGACTGTGACTTTGAGGCAGGTAAGAGAGAATGTGAGGAGATTGAAACAAATGTTTTTTTTTTTTTTAATTATTTGTATTTTATTTACAACACAGTATAATCAAAACATACATAATGAAGGTCAAAGACATATTATTGTGCAAACTGATCTAACCACAGAAATGTGAACAGACTTTGAGTCATTTCTGCAACAGATTCTGTTCAACAAGTGAAACAAGTAAATCATACCTGATATTTTCTTGTTTTATTTGTGTTTCCTTCCATGGATTCATACGGATTACTTTATCACAGAATATTTGTTTTTGATATGACTTACTTCATTTAAATGTAGACACTTCAAGCTTTCTGTAGATACATGTCTGTGTGCTGAGTATTTGCTGAGTTACAGTTCATTTTAGTGACGCGTTTCTAAAAGCAGTTCGCGGAGACGGAGAAGGCAGAGAGCGCACCCTGTTTGTTTTCTTTATTCTTCAAAAGCACAAAGTTTAGTTGTTATAATGAGTGTATACAAATAAAAGTAGACCCCTTACAGATTCAAATGGTGTATTGCTCTTATCTGTATGATCAAAAATGGCAGAGTAATTCAAGCTCATTTCGGCCTTATTAGGAAAATCTGCCACAAAATGCGTATCCGCGTTTGTCGACCCCAGAGAGTTAAAGTTGTCATTTCCCTTTCAGTTAAACACTGTGGTTTTATTGACAACTAACTTCGTCCTCATTACTTTAATGACAATTTTGAGTAATTATAATTGCTCGTATTGACTTTAATGACATCAGGGAATATCGATTTTGGATTTGGAACTTTAATTCAATTTTAATTTTAATTCATTCTCAATTATTTACAGTTTCGGCTTCCATATTGTATTTTACTTATTGTAGGATACTTGCGGATTAAGTAATTGTAATTGCTTTTATGATGTTGATGACAAATGTCATTCAAGTTTAATCGTTAACTATCATTTATTACTTCAAAATTTTAATTTCATTAGTAATTAATTAGGGTTGGGCTTCCCTAAGACATTGATACTTAAGTGATTAATTTAATTATAATTGCCCTTGTCAATTTTAATCTTGAACTCATTAAAATTTAAATTCTTGATTATAGTTTTGAATTGAAATTGAAATTCAATCTACAAATGAGATTCGCCTCTCCTTGTCAGGCCATACTTTCGCTCAGTCATTTATTTAATTACCTCAGCTAAGATTTTTCATAGGGTTTTCCTTCGCTTAAGCCTGGTAGTATAGTGCTCCCCCTAGTGTTTGGTTGGTGCAGGGACGGTCGCCTTCATGGTGAGTTACGGTGGACGAGTCACCTGTTCTGACGTAACCTAGTGCCGGCTGGGGGCTAAACCGAATATTTACGTTCCAGTGTTCCAGGTGAGGGCCCGCAGTGGAGGCTCTGCATTTGTATACGCATGGGAAGAGTCAACAGAGGCTGGTCAACAATAGCTTGGGTACACCACCTTGTTCCTATGTTGTTTGCTCCGGCAAACAATTAGGCCAAGGCTTAGCCCATTCTCTTTGCGAGCCAGTCGTTGACGCGCCTCACCCGATAGGCGTGTTCGTGCCCATAGGCATGACTGTTTGAGGCCCATTGCAATACTGGCGGCGTAGTATTCAACCTAGCCTTACAGGAGCTCACTGAGTGCGCTCAGACGGAGGGCCCAGCCACCAAACTCCGACTGGGTCAGCCCAAACTCATCACCAAGCCTAGCAGATAAGAGCATCAGCCCACCTAGCTAGCGAAACCTCAAAAGGGAAAATTAGGGTCTTCTGTAATACTTAGGTCAGTTAGCGTCTTCTGCTACCGCAGTAGGCCAACTCCTAGGGATAGCGACCCCACAGTGCCACCACCCTGTCAACCTTGTCATTTTTCTTAACATTGGGAGCAAAACCTCACTCTTGTTCTCTCTCTCTCTCTCAGCTGTCCTCTTCTGATTTGACTACTGCTGCTGGTTTTTGGGTTTGTGTTTGTGAAAGTCATAAAGCAGAGCATTTTTGAAACATTTAATAAATATTTGGGGAACAGGAACACTTCGTTTCAAAATTGTATGACGTTTACTGTACCTTCCCTCCACCTCCTGTGATCCTACCCAGCTTAGGCTCAAGCAGGTCAACTGGAAGACTGATAGGCGTCCATCAAACCTCGAACATGCGTCTAGAAATGCTTTGGTTGGTGAATGGTTGTCAATCCGACTAGCTGAGAAACCCACACTGTCATTGTTACTGTTTTCTTTCGCCCTGGAGGAAATTTCAATAACAATCACAGTCCTGGCATTGAGAAATCCTTTTCCAAACCCCTATCTAGAAACACCCTTCTGAATTAAATTTAAAAAAAAAATATATATATATTTTTTTTAAACAAAAGAGAAGAAAATTTAACTATACTTATTCTGTGACCAGAAAAGTGTATTCTTATTTGTCTCTCTCTCTCTCTCTTTCCACTGTAGCCTTAACCTTCTTCCCTTGGGAAAAAAAAAAAAAAAAAAAAAAAAGAAGAGGGAAACTTTCTTTTATAGGAACATTGGAAGCATCCAAGTGTTATTCTGTTCTTTGCTGAATACTATTCTGTTGTTTTCCGTTGTGTTTTGTGTTCCTCTTTCTTTCCCCAGTTCTCTAGCTGTGCTACCTGTGTGTGTTTACTAATTGTCCCCACAGAAATTCCAAATTAGAGGCACGCCCACCAGAGTACCACAGGCTCAGAGAACCACTTTCACCTGCACATTACACACTCAACATCAGCCACACCTGACATTGCACACTTACAACTTTATTCTGTCCTGCTTGTTTGTTTTGTTGTGTTTTGTTTTTTGTTGTTGTTTTTTTTTGTTGTTGTTGTTGTTGTTGTTTTTGTTCTGTTCCTCCAGGTCTGTGTCAGGCTCGGGGCTAGATCTCCCTTGCTGTGTCAAATCATGTCTCGCACAACAGACCCCGTTGACCACTGGGAAGACCTTGAGACCTGGCTAAGTGTTGCAACAGACAGCCTCCTACCTCAGGCAGCTGAAACACTAAAGCAGCAGACACAGGACCAGCTGGATGACAACATAACAAGCCTCATGAAATAGAACCCAGGTCAGAACTACAGTCACAAAGAATTAGCCAAGATCACCGGCTCCTTAAGTCACACACTCATCGCCACCCTCATGCTGAGCGACAGGCACACCGCCCACCTTCAGCAGGAGCTGACACGCGCACAACGACGCATCGAACAGCTGGAACTGGAGGCTCAGGAACGAAGGGAAGAGCCAGATGAAGTGGAACAAGGTGCCGAGGAGGAGATCAACAGGCTAAAAGAGACGTTAGCAGCTGCTACACAGGAAATGGAACGAAACAGAGCAGACAATCGGATTCAAAATTGTATGACGTTTACTGTACCTTCCCTCCACCTCCTGTGATCCTACCCAGCTTAGGCTCAAGCAGGTCAACTGGAAGACTGATAGGCGTCCATCAAACCTCGAACATGCGTCTAGAAATGCTTTGGTTGGTGAATGGTTGTCAATCCGACTAGCTGAGAAACCCACACTGTCATTGTTACTGTTTTCTTTCGCCCTGGAGGAAATTTCAATAACAATCACAGTCCTGGCATTGAGAAATCCTTTTCCAAACCCCTATCTAGAAACACCCTTCTGAATTAAATTTAAAAAAAAAATATATATATATTTTTTTTAAACAAAAGAGAAGAAAATTTAACTATACTTATTCTGTGACCAGAAAAGTGTATTCTTATTTGTCTCTCTCTCTCTCTCTTTCCACTGTAGCCTTAACCTTCTTCCCTTGGGAAAAAAAAAAAAAAAAAAAAAAAGAAGAGGGAAACTTTCTTTTATAGGAACATTGGAAGCATCCAAGTGTTATTCTGTTCTTTGCTGAATACTATTCTGTTGTTTTCCGTTGTGTTTTGTGTTCCTCTTTCTTTCCCCAGTTCTCTAGCTGTGCTACCTGTGTGTGTTTACTAATTGTCCCCACAGAAATTCCAAATTAGAGGCACGCCCACCAGAGTACCACAGGCTCAGAGAACCACTTTCACCTGCACATTACACACTCAACATCAGCCACACCTGACATTGCACACTTACAACTTTATTCTGTCCTGCTTGTTTGTTTTGTTGTGTTTTGTTTTTTGTTGTTGTTTTTTTTTGTTGTTGTTGTTGTTGTTGTTTTTGTTCTGTTCCTCCAGGTCTGTGTCAGGCTCGGGGCTAGATCTCCCTTGCTGTTATTGAAATTTCCTCCAGGGCGAAAGAAAACAGTAACAATGACAGTGTGGGTTTCTCAGCTAGTCGGATTGACAACCATTCACCAACCAAAGCATTTCTAGACGCATGTTCGAGGTTTGATGGACGCCTATCAGTCTTCCAGTTGACCTGCTTGAGCCTAAGCTGGGTAGGATCACAGGAGGTGGAGGGAAGGTACAGTAAACGTCATACAATTTTGAATCCGATTGTCTGCTCTGTTTCGTTCCATTTCCTGTGTAGCAGCTGCTAACGTCTCTTTTAGCCTGTTGATCTCCTCCTCGGCACCTTGTTCCACTTCATCTGGCTCTTCCCTTCGTTCCTGAGCCTCCAGTTCCAGCTGTTCGATGCGTCGTTGTGCGCGTGTCAGCTCCTGCTGAAGGTGGGCGGTGTGCCTGTCGCTCAGCATGAGGGTGGCGATGAGTGTGTGACTTAAGGAGCCGGTGATCTTGGCTAATTCTTTGTGACTGTAGTTCTGACCTGGGTTCTATTTCATGAGGCTTGTTATGTTGTCATCCAGCTGGTCCTGTGTCTGCTGCTTTAGTGTTTCAGCTGCCTGAGGTAGGAGGCTGTCTGTTGCAACACTTAGCCAGGTCTTGCTGATCTCTCCAACAAGCTACAGTATGCAGAACAGCTACTGGAAAAGGCAAAGGCTGACTTCAGAGACAAGAACAGCCGAATTAAAGCCCTTGAAACTCACCTGAATGAATCCAGAGACGAGATTAGCCGCCTAACACGACAGCGCGACTACATTAAAGATGAGTTCAACAGCATGAAAGAGGAACTCAAACATGCATATGAACTGCGCCGTGAACCGTCAAGAACATGACGGGCACAGACTTCACCCCCGCCGAGCAGAACCAGGTCCTCTGTTCCTGGACTGGCACCTGCAAAAGGGGGAGGGGGCCGTGCTAAAACAGCCACCGGCTCCCTCTGAAGAATCCTACCTCCCCTCTAAGCTAAAAGAACTTGCTCCAGCCAGCCACAGATCATCGCACGGCTTGGACCTCAAAGACCTCGACAAGCTCACCAGGAACATTGGCAAATTCACTCCAAATGTGCCAGGTAGTCAGGAGATCAAAGAATATCTACAAGATGTCGATTTTCATCTGGAAATGAGACCCAGTGTCATCGACAAAGACAGACTGTATTTGATCCAAGCAACATCTAGCTCGGAAGTTCGCAGTTGAGACTGAGACAGTAAAGACTGATTATCACCTGCTCAGAGAAGCCCTCATTAAAGAGTTTTCCGACCCTTAGTCCGAACAAGGCCTAGTGGCTGCCCTGGAGACAAGACAAGGACGTCATGAACCTCCTCAAGCATACTACAGCCGACTCAGACGAGCATATTTCGGAACTCGCAACGAACCTGACATGGAAGACGATCTGAACTTCAAAACTCTCTTTCTAAGAAACCTCCATCCCGGAGTAAGTCACCATCTTGGCGTTCTCGCAAGTCCACGAACGATGAATGCTCAGCAGTTGCGAGACTTGGCGCAGAAAGCCTATGGCAAACAAAAGATGGCCTCAGAAAAGGGCGCCAAAACCCCAGCAGTTCTTGACTTCAACACTCAAAGTCAAGGGCTGGCTCTAGAGGGCACCCAACGCCAAGACACTGCCAAGCCGCCACCCAGAGAATGGAATGCACCCTCGTCCAACAAAGAATGAGACTCCCACGCTGGTACCCGATCTAAACAGAGAAACAACCACTGGGAGGGACCACGTGGACGACAACGCTCACCTGGACGTCACTGGGAAAATTCATGGGACCAATCAAGACCACATGAGAGTCATTGGGAGAGATCATGGAATTGATTGAGCTCTTTTGGAAACTCAAAATCCAATGGAAACTCCACGGGAAAACGACAAACTCACCCTAGAGCGACCAGCCCAAGGAATCGACGAAAGAATTCACAAAGATTCCAAGCTGACCGAGCTCAAACTGAATCCACACAAGACCAAAAGACACCACCATGTTTCGACTCACAAGAACTGATGAAGATGATGATGAAAGAATTCTTCCAACGAAAGGAGGAGGATCGGAAGTGGGAAAAGCGGCCGGAAGAGAAGGCAGCGACCAGCTGACCCAACCAGCCACAGAAAACAGCACTCCCCCACCTCACTCTCAGTGAACCGTAACTACCCTAACTTCAGATGGACGCGAAAAACCACCTGAAACCCCAGCAACAGAGTTAGACACTCAATGCTCCAGATCACAGCAGCGTCCAACAAACACCTGCTGACGAAACCCCTCAAGTTCCTGAAAGTGCTGTCTTGGTCGTCTGCCACTCTTCCGATGAACACATCAGTCCTGACATCCTAACTGTTTCCTCCCAAACTCCAGTCCCTCAACTCCTAGGTGATCTCATCGAAAGAGGTATAGCAAGAAAGTTTTATCTCTCCATTATCATTGAACGACACATCAGAGTCGAAGCCCTTCTCGATACAGGGGCCGACATTACTCTAATGTCTACCGAACTCCTCAAAGAAGTCCAAGAAGAGGACTAACAGAACCCTCAAACTCCAGAGGTGTGAACTGAACCTCCAAGCATATTCCCACACGGGCCTACAACTAAAACATGTGGCCACAATCCACCTAACGGTGGGATCAATGGATCTCATTCATCCAATATACGTCTCACCACTCAAGACGTATCCACTCCTCATCGGGAAAGATCTGCTTAATCGCTTCAAACCTCTAATAGACTTCAAGCACCTAAAGATGTGGACACAAGTCCGCGAGCCTCTGCCCTTCCAGTCAGTAGACTCCAACGAGTCACAGTGTCAAGCCACGGACACTGCCCCCCATTCACGGATTGGCGATGCAAGGTCAAAGCCAAGAGCAAGTTCAACTCCAAACAACAAGACCCAAGACCCCTTCCTCTGCTCATTGCAAGCGTCTGACTCAGACTCAGGTCTCTTTCAAATCATGACGGCCATAAATGTCCAAGACACACCAGTGCCTGATGCAGCATTAGCCCTGTGGGCTGAAAACCCAGCTATCAGCCTAAAGCTCTTCAGAACATTGAAGCAGAGGCATCAGAGCCTACCACACATCTCAAAGCACAGCCACTTCCCTCTCAGCCCATGGTCAACAACCATGGCTACCTCCAAGATCATCTGCGCTGTAGACATACGATGGAACAACAGACTCCTGAGTCACTACTTCCTCGTTGTCCCCAACCTACCTTATGACATCTACATTGGAGCAGACACCATGGTCCGTCTTAACGCCTGCATCGACACAGTGAATGACGTCATATGGGCTCCACTGTCACATCAACTGACAACTTCAGTCAATCTCAAGAACCTGTGGTCTGGTCAAACAATGCCAGACGCATGCGCCATGATCACGGAGCAAGAAGCCACAATACCTGCGTATAGCAAGAGCGTCAGCATCCGCCTCAACATGCGACCTGACTAAACGCTTAACAGTGAACTAGGCTTCTTCCACCCTTCCAGGACCTGCCTAAAGCTAGGACTGACCTTGGAAGCCACACCTCTCATTGAAGTGTCATCTCGTGCTGTGTATGTGTTGTTCAACAACTGTACGGCCAAAGACATCAACGTGCCCAAAGCCAGTCACATGCGATGGCTCATCAACCAAGCGTTCCATGACTTTGAACTGATGGTACCTGTCATAGGCCCACTACCAGCCGAACTAATGTCAGATGAATGTGATGACACTGTAACCTTCACAAAGCCCCATGAGATCATCGCCATCACTTCGATTCTGCCAGTGTCCAAAGAAAGTGTCTGCCGATCAGAGCTCACAGATGACACTCAGATTATACCTTGCTGTCTACGCTGTCTCAACACAGCCCGCAACAGAGCCACCTGCACAAGCAACACTCAAGGCCCAGAGTCCCTCAAATGACTCAGCTGCAGAGGAACCCTACGACGGGTTAAATGCACAAATCCAAAAAATCCTGAATGAGGCGAATGCCCTCCACAGCGAGTTGGATCGTCAAGGACTCAAAGAGGTTCTACACAAATACAAAGACTCTTTCGCAAAAGATTCTCTGGATTGTGGCCTGACCAGCATCCACACGGTGCACATCCCGACAAACCCAAATGCGCCACCCACATTTGTGCGGCAGTATAAAATTCCAATAGCGTCATATGAGCCAGTGCAAGAAATTGTTGACTCCATGCTGGAAAAGGGGGTCATCCGGCCCTGTAACAGCACATACTCTGCTCCGATATGGCCAGTCCTAAAGCCCAACGGCAAATGGCGGCCCACCATCGACTATCGCAAGTTGAACCAGCAAGTACCCTTGTCACGATGGCCTATGACCCAGTTGGACCAAGAAATTCCAAAAATCAAAGGCTCGACGATCCTTTCCACACTGAACGTTGCCTCCGGGTTCTGGACAATCCCTGTCCACCCCGATGACCAACACAAGCTGGCATTCACGTTTGGCAATCGACAATACACCTTCACAAGGTGCCCCTTCGGCTATGCCAACTCACCAGCAGAATTCAACATCTTCTTGAACAAAGCATGCCCTGACGCCAGAGCCAGAGGCAACCTCGTCTACGTGGACGATGTCTTAATTAAAAGCTCAAGTGTGGAAGACCACCTCAAAAAAATCGATCACGTCCTAAACCAGCTGACAACAGCAGGAGCTAAGATCGCCCTTCACAAAGGACAGTGGTGCAAAACCAAGGTGAAATATGTCGGACTGCTTGTAGGAAGAAACGACATCGAGCCACAGTCGAACCGCACCCAAGCAATCCAAAGCATAAAGACGCCAACTAACATCTCTGAGCTGCGAAGCTTTCTGGGAGTGTGCAATTACTCACGACAGTTCATCGAAAACTACACTGACGTCGCACGACCACTAACTTCACTCCTAAAAAAGGATGAACCCTTCGTTTGGACAGAAGCCCAGGACACAGCAATGAGCCAGCTCAAACAGCGCCTGTGCTCTGCTCCGTGCCTGGCCTACCCAGACCCAGGAAAAGAATTCTATCTGGATGCTGGATTCTCCAATCATTGCCTCAGTGCAGGCCTATACCAGCTCCATGACAAAGACAAGCGAGTGGTCACTTATGCCAGCAAAACGCCGCTTTCCCCAGAATGCAAGTATTCATACTGCAAAAAAGCATTGCTTTGCACTGTGTGGGCTATCCAGCGTTTCTCTAATTACATCAGTGCTCAGAAAGTCATCATTGAAACGTGTCATCAACCAGTTACCTTCCTCAACAGCCAACGAATCAGAGATGGCGTGGTAACCAATGCACGCATAGCTACATGGTTAATGATGCTCCAAGGACGAGACGTCGAGGCAAGATATGCCCAAAACCACAAATCATCGCCGGGAAACGGGTTAGCAGCTTGCCAAAACAGTTCAAAGGATACGCTGTACACCTCAGCGGAACCTAAAGAACCGTCACAACCTCAACTGACAAACTACAGGTACTTTGAAGAGAATATGTGCGCAGGCATGCCCACAGCATATGTCGATGGCTGCTCCTATAATCAACAGGGCAACTTAAAAGCAGGAGCAGGTGTGGTCTGGCTCAACAACGACCCTTACCCACCACAACAATTCAAATTAGGCCTTCACTCTTCGCAATATGCAGAAATAGTGGCCATCCTCATCACCCTACAGCTGGCTGCCTCCCACAACATCAAAGAACTCTTGATATGTACCGACTCCAACTACGCCCATCTAAGCTTCACATGCCACCTAGCTGGATGGAAACAGAATGGATTCAAGACAGCTAACAACAAGCCTGTCAAACATCAGGAACTCTTCCAAGCATGTGATGCCATTGTCACTGAACGTGACATGATCGTTTATTGGAAAAAGGTTCGAGGTCATTCACGTCAACCAGGACAAGACAAAGACTTCAATGACGAAACCGATGCCCTCGCCAAAGCAGGTGCATTACACGGAGAGTCCTGGACATTTCAAGCCCTCCCACCCAACCAACCAACCAACCAACCAACCAACCAACCAACCAACCAACCAACCAACCAACCAACCAACCAACCAACCAACCAACCCACCCAATCAACCCAACCAACCCAACCAACCCAACCAACCCACCCAATCAACCCAACCAACCCACTGGCGTGCATACCCCCGCCTCCTCCCACATTGCCCTATCACCTCAGTTCGCTGCGGACGATCTCCTCACCCTCCAAGCTGCGGATCTGACACTGCGAACTATGGCAGCCCACATTTCTGACCCATTAACTCATCCAATTACCACCTCCGACCTAGCCACCTTCTCCGAGCTCCGCAAATTCCACTCAATCAAGCACATGCTGCATCTACAAGATGGTGTTCTCACATATGTCCCTGAGCCCCTCACTGCGCCAAAGCTCGTAGTCCCTCAGGGCCAAAGGGGGATTATGCTGACACATGCCCACGATGCACCATGCACAGGACACCACGGAGCCAAGGCCACCTATGAAACACTCAAGCAAGTAGCATACTGGCCTGGCATGCAGCAAGACGTAGCGGAATATGTAAAAGGATGCCTGGTGTGTTGCCAGTTCCAACCGGCAAACCCAAACCACCGAGCACCACTACAACGGAAAGGAATGACCTTCCCATGGTCAGACCTCCAAATAGACTGGGTAGGACCCCTGCCACGGTCAACACGTGGTAACAAATACTTCCTCACCGTGGTTTGCGAATTCACAAAGTGGATACAGTGCCTCCCAGCTCCCAATGATACAGCAGAAATAACGGCCTGCCTGTTAATGAACCACATCTTCTCAAGATTTGGACTGCCTTTAAGAGTCAACTCTGACCGAGGAACCCACTTCACCGCCGAAGTCATGCAGGAAGTATGGAAACTCCTGGGCATACAGGCCAAGCTTCATATAAGCCATCACCCAATTTCCTCAGGTCAGGTCGAACGGGCCAACAGGACAGTGACAAGCATGTTGAAGAAGTATGTGTCCGCCAGTCAAAAGGATTGGGATATCAAGCTTCCTCTGGTACTGATGGCCATAAGGGCCACCCCTCATCAGTCTACCGGAGTACCCCCGTTTGAAATGATGACGGGGCGACAAATGACACTACCACTACACCTGCTGTACCAACCGGGTGACTTGAACCTCGTCATCGCTTATACCACTCACCAGTACCTGGAAGAGTTGCATCAGCACCTGAGAACGATTTTCGCCTTCGCCCAACAAAATCTCCAAAGAAGCGCAGAAGGTCGTAAAGCCTACTACGACCGAAAGGCCTCTCACCAGGAACTCAATGTCGGAGACAAAGTGTAGTACTACAGCTTCGCCCAACCAAGGCAGAACACTCCCCATCGCCTGTCAAAGAAATTCCTACCTCACTGGACAGGACCCCACGAGATTGTGTTCAAGCTCTCACCTGTGGCCTACCGAATCAAAATCAGACAAGGCCGGAATGAGCCAGTCTTTCGATGGGTCCATAGGAATCAGATAAAGAGGCACCAAGGTTCCAACCAACAGGGAAAGGGGGAGGATCTAACCCAATGACACAGACCGACAATCCCATACTCTACTCCACACTAATGATGTCTGTCATTTTAGGAAAATACATGGTTTTGTTTCGTTTGTTTGTTTTTTGTTTTTTTTTACACAACACCTACACACGCTCCTCCACAGCACTGCTAGGACTAGCCTCTAGTAGAGAGGAGTTACTCCACACATGTGAGACTTATTTTATTCTCGTGAACTCAGTCAGTGTCCTTGTGTCTCTTTGTGTTTCCCGTTTCTCTTTCTCGCTCCGTTTTTTTTTTTTTTCTCTCCGTTTCCTCTCTCATTATAACTTCCTTTCACCTAGTACCCTCATCAGGGAACTCCCTTAACTGATCCAGGTACCAATAGTAGGATTGACTCCCCTTCACCAGAAGTGTTGTAACTTGTAAAAGCCGTTGTTAACCTGCTGAAG